>CM067496.1:17265353-17367769 GCA_034552555.1 Semaprochilodus insignis
TGACCACCACCGAATTTGGTTCCAGTGATCTTTGACTCTTTTCATGCTCTCAAATGAAATCTGAACGTAATCGGAGCCATATTAATCCCATAACATCAAAGCAAAACTAAAGATGTAACCTGAAGATGCAGCCAAACAAGCCAGTACATTTGGGATAAAGTGGTAATTATGCAAAACTAGAATCACCTTCTCTGGCAGTAGATGAAAATATCCCAAGGTGGGCATTTGTTTTCCAAGTCAAAGTTCGCTTCTTCACAGGTGCTGGAGTTTTGCGCATGTCGCCTTTCTGGGAAAATATGGTAGGGTGTTAGACCTGAAGACAATTGGAGCCCCTGCGGGTATCCCCCTGCCTTTGTCTCAGATGACTCATTACCTCTTCTCCGCAGGGGGAGCGCTGAGGCATGGAGTGGAAAAACACACCCGCACTAGATGTTTAACAAGCCGGCGGGTTGTCTGGGATGAGGACATTGTTTAGAGTTTTGTCTCAGACAGGTTACACCAAACACATTTGGGGATTTAGCACAGAGGCAAAAAGAGATAATCGAGAATCTCTCAGGGGCATGTGATGATCTGATTTGAAGGGGATATGATGATCTGATTTGTATCTGGCTGGAACCGTAGGTGGGCTCAGTTCCAGTCAAGGACATCTTGATCTCTGAGTAATTCAATGAAGCCGGTCTGATTGGTGGACTTCATCATAGCGAATGCTAGTAATGCTTATGCTGTCATCATGACAAGCACTAGACTGGCAAACACCAAACCCACCTCACCACAACTCTGTGGACATAACGGGAGGAATCAGCTGACAGGAATTAAACTTGGTGGGTAGGTTTGACATCATGTGATGTGCGTGCTTTCCATTCTGACTCGTGCTGTTTTGTTGGTAGCATCCTTTGCAAGTGATGTATGCCTCAGAGAAGAGTTTGAAAGCAATTCCATTAGTTGAAAGAGTTCAAAAGGGGTCACCTCGTAGGGCTCTGGGAAGCAGGATGTCCTTATTCACGTATTGCGCACCATACCGGTCATGCGTTTACTACCATAGCACACTGTTGATCTGGGAGACGTACATGAACCACAGAGAGAGAGAACCGACTGATTGTCCATGTGCGGAGTGACTCAACAGTCATGAATTCCGACATTCAGCGAGCAGCGATATCCTCCATGAGTCATCCTGTTACTGCCAGCACCATTGGCAGACGACTGCACGACGCAGGAGTACATGCATGCAGACCGTTACGACGACTGTCCTTAACACCACATCAATGTCACCAAAGACTGCAATGCTGTCGTGCCAGACTGTCATGTGTCTCAGAACATCTTCAGTGACCAGTCCCGCTTTTGTCTTGGTGGAGACGACCAACGAATCCATGTATGGAGGCACCGTGGTCGGCGCAAAGATGAATGGTTTGTTGTCATGCGTCACACTAATTAGCAGCCAGTTTGCTGACTAGCATGAGCTGTGTTTGTTAGTCATGAACTGGCTAGTGTTTTGAAATTAAGCTCAAAGTGAGCTAAAACTGTTACTACTGAAACACATTTTTTACAATGACGTAAACTTTTTGTGTTTTAATGAAAAATATTCAGATTTTATGTGGGTAAAACTGTTCAAAACTGTGTTTGCTAGTCATGCACTGAATAGCAGTTTTGTGTTACGTTCAAAATTAGCTAAAGTTGTCACTACTGAAACATTATCCACAATTAGGTAAACTTTTTTTGTGTTTTTGATGAAAAATATTATGAGTATGTGTAAAACTATTCAAAGCTAACAATTTTGAGTTATGTTCAAAATGAGTTAAAATTGTCAGTACCAAAATATACATTTTCAACAATTAGGTCAATTTTTTGTGTTTTAGTGAAAATGATCCTGACGCGTTATTATTATGATTTTTGTATGATGTTCAAAATTAGCTAAAGTTCTACTGAAGTCACTACTGAAACATTTTTAACCTTAAGTTTAATTTTGTTGTGTTTTTAATGAAAAACATATCATAATTCTATGTGTGTTGTCACAAAGTTTGGCTAGTGTTGTGCTTGTTTTAGTAGAATTTAATATTCAATGTTTTATTTTAATCAAAGTAACATAATTAAGGTCACCCAAACCAAAAGGACTTTTAGTCCAAAGTCCAATGATCCATATAGCGAAAGGATATGGGCCCTTTAAAGGTTGTCTTCATCAGTTAGAACAAAGAGAGCCCAGAAAAGACCAGGAAGCCAGAAAAGTAGGCCCCGCTAATCCTAATTAGCAGTCAATTTGCTGACTAGCATGAGAAGCAAAATAAAAGACAATAAGACGCACAACTGAGTTTTCAACTGCAGCCATTAGCCTGCTTTTATTAGCACTATAAAGGCAGCGCGCTAGAACTAATGAAAAGCTTCCCACAAAACTGCTTAATAGTTAAAGTCTGAAGGATCCTTATTACAGCCTGGATTTACACAAGAAATGATCATGAAATAAATACGCGATGGGCTATAAAACTCAAAGTGTCTCCGACGTAGCGAGTGCACCGTACATGCTGTGGATGGAAATCACTGCTCTGCTGTATGGAGTGTGAGAGTGTAAGAGGGAGTGAGCGCGCTGTAGGGGCTCTTTGAAGTCTGGTTAATGCTCTTTAATGAGGCAGAAGGAGATGAGAGCCGATTATAACCATCCTCTTACACACACGCATGCACACACACGCTCACGCATGGCCCGTCTCCAATCCTCCTACTCGTCTGGAAAGCGAAGGATGTAGCCACCATGCTCGCCCGTTCTGTGAATCACAGGATTTAAACATCAGCAGATCATATTTGTCTTGTCTCTCCCTCTCTTGCTCTCACTCTCGCTCTTGCTCTCACGAACACACATGTGCCCAAACATTTCATCCTCGTGTGGATTATCTTGAATCATGTTCCGGGTCAAAAAGGGATGCTTGGAAACTTGACTTTGCCGACGGTGATGATATGAACCTGGAGAGATGAAGCTGAATTGACTGATCAATGTTTTTATAGAGTCTCTTATCTCTTTGGGGACAGAGATACTGTTCAGGGTCAGATTGACCCTACAGCTTAATCAAGAACTCGGCAGATTGAAACTCAGTACAGATCAAGGTTATTTATAACACTTCAGTTAAACACCATGTGAGTACTAGATGATACTATCAGGTGAGCACCAGATACTATGTGGTGAGCACCCATTACTATCAGGTGAATAACAGATACTACCAGTTGTGCACCTAATGCTGTGTGGTGAACACTCAATAATATATTGTGAGTACCAGGTCTTATGTGGTAAGCACCAGATACTATCAGGTGTATACACAATACTATTAGGTGAGCACCCATTTCTGTCAGGGGAATAACAGATACTATCAAGTGTGCACCTAATGCTATGTGGTGAGCACTTAGTACTATTGTGTGAGCACCAGGTCTTATGTGGTAAGCACACATTACTATCAGGTGAATATCAGATACTGTTAGGTGTGGACCTAATACTATGTGGTGAGCACCAGGTACTATGTGGTGAGCACCTATTACTATCAGGTGAATAACAGATACTGTTAGGTGTGCACCTAATACTATGTGGTGAGCACCAGGTACTATGTGGTGAGCACGCATTACTATCAGGTGAGTAACAGATACTATTAAGGGTGCACCTAATGCTATGTGGTGAGCACTCAGTACTATTTTGTGAGCACCCAGATATTCTATTGTGAGCATCCATTACTATCAGGTGAGCAACAGATACTATCAGGTGTGCACCCAATACTATTAGATAAGCACCAGATATTATGTGGTGAGCACCCAATACTATAACGTGAGCATCAGATAGAGACATGATGTATGTTTTTTCTCATGTATCTCATGCAGACAAGATTTTTACCTACATAAAAACACACCACGTCACTTCGCTAAATTTGTGTAGTTTTTTATTTTATTTTTTGCCTAACAATTGAGATGTATTTATCTTTATAATTTATCTTAGATTTTGCATAACTAACATGTTGTCTGCTTCTTGCTCTGCATCTGTTTACTGTATATTCTGCTGTAACAATGCAAATTTCAATGAGGCATAATAAAAAGGCTATCTTATCACAGGCTCTGTAAAAGCTGTTTTGACAAAAACTCTTCTCATTCTGTAAAACGTACCAAAGTTTTGGAACAGTGGCTATTATTAAACATTTTTGTGGGAGGGGCATGTGTTCTTCAAGTTCTGCAAATTCTGTGTGAAATTATAAAACCTGATTTACAGTAATAGTCTTGCTTTTGATTGCAGGTATAAATTGTCTTGCAGGCAAAATGATATAAAGTCTGGCCAAATAGCTTTAAAAACTGAGATACAGTGAACTTCATACAGCCCACCTGCCGCTTCCGCAGATATTACACTATTAATATTGGCCAAATGATGTGCATGTATCAGAAACCTGCCTGCTCTGAACTGAACGCTAATAGGATCTAATGAAGAGTACTGTTCCTCATTTTGTTTTGTCTGTTAGAAAAGTTTATAGGAAACCAGTTGCTGAGTTACGGGCAGCACCTTTCCTTGTCATTCACTGCTGAAGCGAGGGAGCTGTTGCCAAGGAGCGTGACTGTGCTTCTGGAAGGATCTGGAGTATCAGTCAGCGCCAGCTTGTATTCAGAAAAACATCCGGAGAGTGTTCCTGGCCGCACACCACGCAACACCTTCATTCTCAGGTATGAGTGTGTGCATATGCATGTATGTGGTGGATGAAGTACCAAAACCATGTAGTAGAGTTAAAGTAGATCCCCAAGGTACAATACTCCTCCAGTGTTAATAGAGGTTCCTCCCTTTAGACTGGAGTAAAAGTACTAAAGTATTTACCTTCAGATGTACTTAAGTATGGAGAGTAACAGTAGCATGATTTATTATGTCTCTAATGTCCTTTTATCATGGAACAAGATTCTTAATCAGCTCATTTTAGGTGAAGAGACTCTAGTGTGACTCTCAGTTCACCAGTCTTTCAATCAATATTTAATCTTTTGAGTGTCAGCATTCGTGGCTGTTGGGTCAGTCAGGTCCAGTGACATAGCCCGTCCGACTGACATGGGTGCTGACGCTGCATGTGAAGCTCAGCCCATACAGACAGCTCAGCTCTGTCTGCAGACAATTTCCAATAAAGATGTTTCATTCAAAACAGCACGCTGCACGTCCGAGTACTGAGCAAAAACACTGTCTGAATCTCAGTTGTCTCCCTACATAGTGAACCACGCAGGATAAGTGGCTCCTGCAACCAGCAGTGCATCAGATGTCTAATAAACAGCCTTTGGGATTCAACCATGTGTACACAATTCCATACTGGACCAAAGTTTGGGTGTAGAAGGCAGAACTTGCATAGTGCGCTACATAGGAAGGAAGGCGGTGTTTGGGATTCAGCTGCTGACAAACCAACTGTGCTCTGCTAACTTTACCACACTGCACTGAAACTGAGAACCAGCCGAACTACAGAGACCATATAAACATCACTGTAGTACAGTCTCACACTGCATGGCAAACAACACCAATGAAGATGAAATTCTGGCTGATCGTAAAATTCAGCCGGCTCCAAGCGAATCAAGATAAATCGGGCAAATCGAAGTGTGGGATTGCAGTGCTATTGGGAAGGAACATAAAGGTTATCAGGGACAATAAATGATGATACATTTAGACTGATATGGGCAATATTTATTGAGCTACACATACAGAAGTAGGGTCTCGCAGTATCGTGAGGAACATGCATGCATCTTGGCATGGAGTTGTAGAGGTTCCTAATTGTGTCCTGTGATAATCCATCCCATGCAGCTTGAATATTCTCACACAGTTTCTTCAGATTTTGTGGTAGGGGTGGAGGTGGAGTGACACCAGGCCTTCTGAGTCACTACATGACAGTCTGGCACGACACCATTGCAGTTTTTGGCAATGTGGATGTGGTGTTAAGGGCAATCGTCGTAACGGTCTACGTGCATGTAGTCCTGCATGGTGCAGTCGTCTGCTAATGGTGCTGGCACTAACAGGATGACTCATGGAGGGCATCACTGCTCGCTGAATGTCAGCAATCGTGGCTGTTGGGTCACTCAGGTGCAGCGATAAGGCCCGTCCTTGCTTAGGCCATATGCGCAGCCGAGCATGAAACTCGAATCATTTGTCTCACAATGCCAAACCTACCCATCAAGTTTCATTCCTGTGGGTTGATTCTTTCTGGGTGCAACTATACTGATGATGATGAGAGCACTTTCTACACCAGCACTGCGGATGTTTGTGGTGTGCACAATAAAGACATGGAAGATTATAACTGTGCACTTAATTGATTTAAGCTTAATCAATGTGTTTGTCTATTCGTATTAAATATTATGACCACTTAATGCAGAAAACTAGACAATTCCAAAGGGCTTGCATACATTTTCCCTCCGTGTGCCTGATGGCCATTTAGTATCAGCATGGGATGTTTCTATTATAGTCATTTATTTCTGCCTAAACCACATAACACTGATTATGCCATTAAGCAGACAGGCTGCGCTATTAAGCTACAGAATAGTCAGTAATAATTACATGTGTCTTTTGAAAATTACAGATGTCTCATTTCTAATCTCAGAAGAATCTGTTTTTTTATGTCCCGGGAGAGGAATATGACATGGCTTATAAGATGGAACAAGCCCCCAGTGATTCTAGTTCGCATGCTTTGATTAATTCAATTAACTGAAAAGACTCAAGAACTGCTATCTGTGCAATTACGATCTATTGTCTAATTGTGGCACACATTAGGCATAATAAGAGTGGCATGGGCTCATAATTGTTCAGCTTGGCTAGTTGCCTGGGGCTTTTAAAAACGCTGCAAATTGCCGCTTTGGGAGAACGATTTCATTGATGGTTATCACGACAGGAAGTCTAATACACTCACTGACTCCACAGCGAACCTGTTTATTGCTGGAACATGTAGCTGCCGGGATGGTAGAGCAGGTAAAGGACATGTAGGATTAAACACACACAGTATACACCCATTATCAAAAGAACATCTGCACCCAGAAGGAAGTGTGGGACTGCAGTGCTATTGGGAAGGAAGATAAAGGTTACCAGGAACAATAAATTATGATACATTTGGACTGATATGGGCAATATTTACTGAGCTACACATACAGAAGTAGTGTCTGTCAGTATGGTGTCGGGCCGCCTTGTTGCTAACGCAACATGCCAGATGTCTCAGCATGGAGTTGTAGAGGTTCCTAATGGTGTCCTGTAATAATCCATTTCAATTTAATTCATTTCAATTCAATTCAATTCAACTTTATTGTCATTATACCAATACAGGGTTGTACAGTATAACGAAACACAGTCAGGCTCCTTCTCCAGTGTAGTTATAAGAATATAGTATGTATATATAAATAGAGTAGTGCAAAGACAAATAGACAAAAACATGTCCAAGTGTAAGAACAGTATCTGTATGTCAGAATGTAGAGTACTAGTGTACATGTACAGTGTGTTGATGTAGCAAGTGTGCAGTTAAGTATGTGCTTGTAAACAGTATGGATATATAAAGTGTACAGTGCAGGTAGGAGAATAGCAGCTCAGTGTTCAGGTGAACAGCTAAACAGCTTACAGTACATATGTTCAGTATATAGATAAATAATAAAAAAAAACTATATATATTTTATATATGTAAAATTAACAGCTGAGATGTTCAAGTATACAGGTTACAGTCAAACAGTCCTGTGAGGTGTGTGTGCTGGGGTGATCCGGGCTAGAAATCAGTAACGGTCTTTAGTGTTGTAGTCACTGAAGATGACCATCTGAGGCACTCCATGACAGTCTGGCACGACACCATTGCAGTCAATGGCATCAGTTGATTCCTTCTGGTTGCAACTATTTGTGCAACTGTCCTTTTGATAATGAGTGTATGTACTGTATATAAGCTCACCAGACTAAAATGAGTCCCCTGTGACTGAAACGTACCTAATAGCATGTAATACCTCCACGAGCACCAATAACAGCTGGGATTGGATTTGGCATGTACTGGACAAGTTTCTGGATGTAGGTCACATCAATGTTCAGACACTCTTGCATCAAAGAATTGCGCATTTGGGCCAGATTTGGTGGAGGCCTTCCCTGGCACAATTCCGAGGAGAATTTCAGGCATTTTAGCTACTGCTGGTAGACCCGTATGACCGTACGCTTCCATGCACCTGCAGATTCAGCTACTTCCTTCACATTATGGTCTTTGGCACGCCCAAATGCAGTCACTCCTTTTAGCCAATCATTAACATCTGCTTTGGAGCCATTTTCCACACATGGAACGAGACATTCACTGCACTGTAGCACCTCTTCTCAATACATGGATCCCGTCACTCACACCCCGCAGGTGTTTAAAGCCCCGTCATCCTTGTGCAGTGCCATCTGCAGGAACCTGGAGTTACTACAACCTTAAACACACAGGGTCAGTCATTTTTGTCTGGTGTGCTTATGTCACAAGGATTGTATAGAAGTCTCATATATAAGAGTGTAACACACACACACACACACACACACACACACACATATATATATTACTGCACAATACTCTGTAATACTATATACTATATATAAAAAAATATGAGTAAATCTTAGGCATTTAACCAAGAAATTTGTACCTTTAAAGCTACATATTTCGCAGTTCTTTTGGCCCCTTTTATCACATGTATCCGCAAGTTTTAAACAATATTTGGCAACACTTTACTGTAGGCTACCATTCATAAAGCTACCCAACACATATATTTGTCACTGCAATTGATATAACCCTACAGAAATGTTTATAGGCGCTTATTCCAATAGGCATCATCTGGCATAAAGGCTTATGTAGGTGTCGTGTAGCATCATGAACAGTATCTAACAGAAACCCTACAAAATTCTTTACTGGACTTTTAATAATCTAATATTCAGTTAAATGTTAAACCAGTTTATCTTTTCTAAAATCAAATATGAAATCTTTTTTTTACAGTGTAATGATTTTATGTACGTCAGTATGATTATTTAACCATTTCCAGACCTTTCCTCAAGGAAGTCCAGTATTAAGCATTAATGTAACTCGGCTATGCTGGTGACCTATAACGTTATAAAGTGGCCAGTGAGTGGAAGCACAAGCTAGGTGGTTCTAATGAAGTAGCCCGTAAGTGGAGCAATATAGGGTAGTATGTGGCGTACTTAGCCATAAAGCCATAATTAATTTATCTGTAAATGAAATTGGTCTGTGCTGCCTTCTCTTCCTTTTGTCTAAATCCTGGTGAAAAATAGAGCAGGTGATGTAGAAGACTGTCTAATCTTTACCTGACTTTTAATTAGCCTCCTTTTTTTAAACCTGTCTGGATGAGCTGGTGAAGATGAGTTCTAGAGCTGGAATGATCCGTGTTGTTGGAAGCAATTGTAGCGTGAAAGCGTGAGGACGAGTGTGTGTGTGGGTTACTTGTTATCGGATATTTCTGTCTGCTGATCAGCGGGGTGTGGACTCCGTGAATAAACATGATTAAGAACTTGGAGTCACGGCATCTGTGCACACATGAATGAGTAACTATGTAAAGTTAGGTGTTTCTAATAAAGTGGCCAGTGAGTGAAAGCATAATGTAGGTGTTTCTGATAAAGTGGCCGGTGAGTGGGAATACAAGGTAGGTGTTTCTAATAAAGTGGCCAGTGAGTGGAAGTACAAGGTAGGTGTTTCCAATAAAGTGGCCAGTGAGTGGAAGTATAAGGCAGGTGTTTCTAATAAAGTGGCCAGTGAGTGGGAATACAAGTTAGGTGTTTCTAATAAAGTGGTCAGTGTGTGGAAGCAATACGGTAGGTGTTTCTAATAAAGTGGCCAGTGAATGGAGCACAAGGTGTTTCTAATAAAGTGGTCAGCGAGTGGTGGTACAAGGTACGCATTTCAAATAAAGTGGCCAGCGAGTGGGAATACAAGGCAGGTGTTTCCAATAAAGTGGCCTGCAAGTGGGAGTACAAGGTAGGGATTAATAATAAAGTGGCCAGCAAGCAGAACTACAAGGTAGCATGTGACTTTGTTAGTCATATGCATGCCATAATTATTTTATCTATAAAAGAAATTCTTGGCAAAAAATAAACCAGACAAGAACGTAAAAGGCTGTCTGATCTTTACAGGACTAATTAGCTTTCTTTTTAGACCTGTCTGGATGAGCTGGTGAGTACTAGAGTTCTAGAGCTGGAATGATCAGTGTTTTTGGGAGCAGTCTTAGTGTGAACGCTTGAAGGGGTGAGGACGAGTGTATGTGTGGGTTTCTTGTTATCGGATATTTCTGTCTGCTTATCAGCAGGGTGTGGACTCCATGAATAAACATGATGAAGAACTCAGAGTCACGACATCTGTGCACGTGTGAACGTGTGAGTCTGTGACTGCGTGTGCTATCAACATGCCCTGATACTCGATAAGGCGGCAAGGACGAATTTCTATTACAGAAAAAATTATTTATGGTATTATAACTAAGAACTGCTGCCTGCTACCTTGTACTGGTCACTTTATTAGTCTAACTTGTGCTTCCACTCACTGGCCACTTTATCAGAAACACCTACGTTGTACTTCCACTCACCGGCCACGTTATCAGAAATACCTACCTTGTGCTTCCACTCACTGGCCACTTTCTTAGAAACACCTACCTTGTGTTTCCACTCACTGGCCACTTTATCAGAAATACCTACCTTGTGCTTCCACTCACTGGCCACTTTATTAGAAATACCTACCTTGTGCTTCCACTCAACGGCCACTTTATCAGAAACACCTACGTTGTGCTTCCACGTTGTCCAATTTATTAGAAACACCAAACTTTACATAGTCACACATTTGTGCGTGCATTCATGAAGTCCACACTCTGCTGACTTCAAAGCTGTGCGTTTTCTGAGGTTGTGCTCTTAGCAGCTGATACTAACTAAGCAGTATGAACGAGCGATCATTGTGGAGGAAAGTGAACAGGTGAGAGGATGTGAAAAGGGGAAGAAAAGTGAAATGGAAATCGGGCAGGAAGTAAACCTGCGTGCACATGATTGATGAATTTGTGGAAAATGTCTAATCAACCGGCAGGAATGAAACTTGGTGGGTAGGTTTGACATTGTGAGACATGGTAATGATTCAAGCTTCACACTCGGCCACACATGTGAAGTAAGCAAGGACGGGCCCTGTCGCTGTACCTGACTGACCCAACAACCACGACTGCAGACATTCAGCCGGCAGTGATGCCCTTCATGAGTAGACCGTTACGACAACTGGCCTTAACACCACGTCAACATCACCAAAGACTGCAATGGTGTCGTGCCAGACTGTCACGGAGTGACTCAGAATGGCAGCGGGTCATCTTCAGTGACGAGTCCCTCTTTTATCTTGGTGGAGACAACCAACGAATCCATGTGTGGAGGCACCGTGGTCAGTGCTAAGATGAACGGTTTGTTGTCACGTGTCATATGTCCAGAAGGCCTGGTGTCACTCCACCTCCACCCCTACCACACAATCTGCAGGAACTGTGTGAGAATATTTAAGCTGCATGGGATGGATTATCACAGGACACCATTAGGAACCTCTTCAGTATGTGTAGCTCAATAAATATTGCCCATATCAGTCTAAATGTTTACAGGCCCTCCTGCAAAATAGCTTTCACATGTGCAAGGGATACACGCTACACGCACATACACACATGGCCGACGGGCTGCATTAACCTGAATCTGTATCCGCAGGTTAACAGAAACTGAGGTACATCCAGCTCTGACTCCATTCGAGTTCCGACGAATGCTGAGCAACCTGACTGCACTGCGCATCAGCAACGCAGGAGGACAGGACTGTGAGTACAGTGTTGGTGTTCTGGGTTTACTATCTATGAGGGAGACTCGGGGTTAGATGTATAGTCCAGGGGGTCTCTACCTTTTGCACCCCCAGGTCCCCAAACATAGCAGCCCACCAGAAAACTGAAATCAACTTTTCTAAATACATATGTTTTTATTAATTATTATATTACTATATTTAATAATACACTGATATGGTCATCTATGACATTACCAGCCCACTACATACAACTGCCCCACCCTGACTACAGGGCCACGGAGGACTAGAGGGTACCTAATGGCCCACTGGTGGTACGCAGCCCAACAGGTTTGGAAACACTGGTATAGTCTATGTATAGAGACCATTCATCCATTCATTTATTTCATTTCCAGGCAAGACGAGCATGAAGTGCAAGTTATTAATTTTTCAGGAAACATATGTCGAAACAGAAAGTGATCCAGAAGTGGGCCTTTAGGACTGCTTAGACATTTAAGCTGGGGGGGCTGAATTTTTGAGCAGCGGATATGTGATGTGACGTCATGTAAAATGACTTACATTTACATTTATGGTATTTAGCTGATGCTTTTATCCAGAGCGACTTACAAGGTTAATCGTATTACAGGTGGGTCAATGTAGTGTTAGGAGTCTTGCCCAAGGACTCTTATTGGTGTAGCACGGTATGGTTACCCAGACCGGGAAGTTTGGTAGTGGCGTTATCTGTTGTGCTACACCAACAGGTAACACCACTTGCCTTGTTTTAATAGATTATTATTATTTGTTTGTTTGTTTGTTTTGCTAATCTACACCAAACTGAAAGACGCAAGAGATTTCAATATAAACATCTAACTGATGCATCAAATCACTGAGGTATTACATAGGTGATATGTTGTTATGTGTTATCACACGTAACTGATTGTGTCGTGTCTACAGACAACAGGAGATCATAGAAACCCAATTATTATGACAGCTGGATCTTTATAAGCCAGAAAACAGAAAGAACAGCATTAGGCTGCTTTGGGGCTTTACAGAACTGGCCTATAGCCCTGCAGAGACGTTCTGCCGTTGGACTTTAACCTGTACGGGTTTGAGTGTTTCACTCCCAGAGAGGCCAACAGTTTTCAGCCCACTGTGATGAAAATATGGAATTCACACACCTGCAGATTCAGCTACTTCCTTCACACTATGGTCTTTGGCACACCAAAATGCAGTCACTCCTTTTAGCCAATCATTAACATCTGCTTTGGAGCCATTTTCCACACATGGAACGAGACATTCACTGCACTGTACCACCTCTTCTCAATCTATGGATCCCGTCACTCACACCCTGCAGGCATTTATAGCCCCATCATCCTCGTGCAGCGCCATCTGCAGGAGCCTGAAGTTACTACCACCTTAAACATGTGTTTTAATTCCCACAGTCATGTAAAACTGCAAGTTTTAAGACAGCTAGGCTATTCAGTTTGCAAAGTTTCCACAAAAAATGATTGTTCATAACATGCACATACATTTCTGCATGCACTGAGACTGTCACAACTCAGCATGGAGGAAATACAGTATTATTATTCTAATGACGTCTATGAATCCCCCATACAGCACTGGAGGTGGCTTATCACCTGAGAGCTCTGAAAAGGCAATAATGTGAGAAATGCTACAAAGCACATCCTCCTTTTTCCTCCGCTATTCCTTTGTCTCACTCACTCGCAGCGGATTATTAGCCCATTATTATTCATTTGTCAAATGTTCCGCTACAAGCTCGGCAGCTTTGTTCTGTGACACACGCGCTGACAGCTCGAGTAACTGATGCAAGACAACTGCGAGAGAGAGATATGTGCTGCCGCTCCGTGCTGTGTGTGTGAGCACCTCCGAGTCTGTGTGTGTGTAGCCAGGGGTTAAATTGGAATTTAGTGAGGTGGGGGAGCTTTCTTTTTTCAAGTTGGCAACAATGTGGAAACGACATACTTTAATACACCCACCTGGACACTTTATTAGGTACACCCTCCCTAGGTACACTGACCGCATAGGAGCACTCTGTAGTTCTACAGTTACAGACTGTAGTCCATCTGTTTCTCTGTATACTTTATTACCCTGTTCTACAATGGTCAGGACCCCCACAGGACCACCACAGAGCAGGTCTTATGTGGGTGGTGGATCATTCTCAGCACTGCAGTGACACTGACGTGGTGGTGGTGTGTTAGTGTGTGTTGTGCGGGTGTGAGTGGATCAGGCACTGGACTGAGAATCGTCCACCAACCAAAACTATCCAGCTAACAGGGTCCTGTGGGCAGCGTCCTGTGGGCAGTGTCCTGTGACCACTGATGAAGGACTAGAGGATGACCAACACTGTACTATGACTATGCAGCAGCAGATGAGCTATCGTCTCTGACTGTACATCTACAAGGTGGACCAGCAAGGTAGGAGTGTCTGATAGAGTGGGCAGTGAGTGGACACAGTGTTTAAACACTCCAGCTGTATCGCCATGATATTAAGTAACAGACTTCATTACACAAAGATTGTATTACCCCGCGTTCACACTAGCAGGCAACAAGTCACTTATGTTGCCCGAAGTTTGTCTCTTGTGTGTGGCTGAAGCTGCTGAAGCCAACAAGGAAGACATCCTACCCCCAAAAGGAGGACATCATAAAGGGGGAGGGGGTTGTTGGACATGATACTAGAACAGAATTCAAATCATAACCTAACCTATATAACACATACATGATTGCTTTACTCACCTAATTGGGTGGAATGGATGACATTCCAGACGGGAGCTTACTAATTGACCAGCGTTTAGACGGCTGACCTGCACTTAGCCGGTAGGTGAGTCACGGTGTCACATAACCCTGGTAAACCAATGAAATGCAAGGCATGTCTTTTGACACGGACGTGAGCCAATGGCACGCATAATATTGTTCGTGAGTGAATATTTGAAGTAGTCCATCCCGAAAAGAGGATTAATAGGCGTCCGTCCAGGTATTGCGCCGGACAGAGGACTGGGAGCTGAAAAAACTGACGGTCCGGCCTAAACCTGGACGAATGGCCACCCTACGTGTGGGCATGTACAAGGTCCAGGAAAGCTAGCTACTTTTGAAAACACATATTTGTGTGAAATTTGTATGGAAAGCTAACTGCTTGCATTCGTGGCTAACTTTATCGGCCGGTTAGCATGCTGGCTAACCCAGCAAGCTATTGAGTCAGCTAACTCACCAGACACCAAAAGTATCCGCTACTTTCTTCCATGCTTCAGTTTTCTTCCAATGTATATATACAAACACGCATCATGTAAACTGGGGAAAGAGGAAAAAGAGGTTATGAGCTTCTCCTCCTTATTTACCACCACACTGCTGAGGACTGGAACCAAATGCTGGTAGGAACAGAAAGTTCAGAGAGCAGAAGCTGGGAGGACCTTGGACCCCCATGTCTACGATTGATCCAAAGAATTTGTTTGAGCCAGTCATTTAGAATGTGGCTTCACTATGTCATAATTCATTTGCCGAAAGTTGAGAATATCTCTACTCGATTTGTCACTTGCTGCTAAATCGTGGCTACAAATCGTGTACTCCCATAAGAAAATGACCGGTCGCTTGTCGCTCTGTCGTCTGCGAATGTGAACACAGGGTTAGAAATTACACACGTTTACTTCAAGCTCCCATTCACTGATCGCAAGCCAAACAAGAGTTCTGGCCCACTCTATCCATTGTGTGTAGCCATGGCTAAAAATGAGCATAAACATGTGTGTGTGTGTGTGTGTGGGCATGCTTGAAGATGAGCACAAGAAGGTTTGACGGATCCGGCACGGTTAGAGAGTGAGTGTGTGGGTGTTATTCCTTTATCATTAGTCAGAGGAGCTTGGGGTACCTGAGAAGGAGAAAGACCCCTTCACCTCCACCGTGTTCCTCCACTGCTCCGTTTCTGCCTGTATTGATTAATTCATATATTCTTCATTTATTTATATACTTATCAAAGATTCACTCAGCCAGCACCAGCACTCGAGGTGTCTGTGTGTGCGAGAGAGAGAGGGAGCGAGGGCGAGCTAGCTCAGCTGCTGCCCACTGTGAAGGCAGCCGCTAGTGGACGTGTCACAAGTGACTTCTCTACCTGAAGGAAATCCAAACATGATGAGCCAGAACTAGGGCTCCAACAAAAACAGCTGCATTGCTCTGTCACCATTAACTGCTGTATATCAACTCATGCATACGCTGACTGGTCAAGTACACCTCCTTGCATCCACACACACTGTCCGTCTCATCAGATCCACTTTGTAGTTCTACAGTTACAGACTGTAGTCCATCTGTTTCTCTGTATACTTTATTACCCTGTTCTTCAATGGTCAGGACCCCCACAGGACCACCACAGGGTGGTGGGTCATTCTCAGCACTGCAGTGACACTGACGTGGTTGTGGTGTGTTAGGGTGTGTTGTGCTGGTGTGAGTGGGTGAGTGGGTCAGACACAGCAGTGCTTCTGGACGCCTCAGTGTCACTGCTGGACTGAGAATCATCCACCAACCACAACTATCCAGCTAACAGTCTCCTGTGACCACTGATGAAGGACTAGAGGATGACCAACACTGCACTGTGCAGCAGCAGATGAGCTATCGTCTCTAACTGTACATCAACAAGGTGGACCAGTAAGGTAGGAGTGTCTAATAGAGTGGACAGTGAGTGGACACAGTGTTTAAACACTCCACCACCACCCACATAATACCTGCTCTGTGGTGGTTATGTGGGGGTCCTGACCATTGAAGAACAGGGTAATAAAGTATACAGAGAAACAGATGGACTACAGTCTGTAACTGTAGAACTACACAGCGCTCCTATATGGTCAGTGGAGCTGATACAGTGGACACTGAATCTAACAACAGAAACAATTCCGACTCTTTCAGTTCTTCATTTAAAGAGACTAGCACTATATTGGAATTGTATTCTGCCTCTAGCTGAAGCAAATTGCACATGTTGATTGATTCAAATGGACAGAAACAAGCAGTTTAACGATTCATTTATTTTTTCAATTGCTAGTTTAGGATTTCTCCTGATGCAGCTGCATCAACTGGAAATGCTAAATAATAAAATGAAAATAATACTGAATCATTTGCCTGAGCTATACATCAATTTTAAATGCTAAACACTAAACTAATCAGGATTTATTAACAAAACAATCTTGTACGGGTGTAATACCTGCCTCCAGCACTGAGCATGTTTAACCAGCACAGACACCCTTCTAGAGCAACGTCATCTGTGCCAGGTATTCATGTAGGACATACACTCATCTTCAAAAGAATAGCTGCTCCCAGAAGGAAGTGTGGGACTGCAGTGCTATTGGGAAGGAAGATAAAGGTTACCAGGAACAATAAATTATGTTAAATTTAGACTGATATGGACAATATTTATTGAACTACACATACAGAAGTAGTGTCTCTCACTATGGCGCCGGGCCGCCATGTTGGCTAACGTAACATGCCAGAGGTTCCTAATGGTGTCCTGTGATAATCCAGCCCATGCAGCTTGAATATTCTCACACAGTTCCTGCAGATTGTGCAGTAGGGGTGGAGGTGGAGTGACATTAGGCCTTCTGGATGTGTGACAAACCGTTTCATCTTGGTGCTGACCACAGTGCCTCCACACCCGGATTTGTTGGGGTTTTTATCTTCCCTGATGCTGTTCCCGTGGTAACTTTCCCAATACTACTACTGGGAGAGATCGGACAGATAACGGCATAGCATTCTCTAACATGTTATCCAGATTATAGGCCTTTCTATGGACGACCACCTCATAACTTGTGTGTAAAGTTAAACAGGTCAACTTGGTACAGCAAAAGAAGTGATTGCACAATACCGTAAAGCCAGTCTGCTTTTCCCTTCCGGGAATCATATGATTGGAATTCTCTTCCAGTTGATGTAAGAATCACACCAGCACTTACAGAATCACACTAACACAGAATCACACGAACACTTACAGAATCACGCTAACACAGAATCATGCTAACTCCTANACCTACAGAATCACACTAACACTGACAGAATCACACTAACACCTACAGAATCACACTAACACCTACAGAAACACACTAATACAGAATCACACTAACACCTACAGAAACATACTAACACAGAATCACACTAACACCTACAGAATCACACTAACACAGAATCACACTAACACTTACAGAATCACGCTAATGCCTACAGAATCACACTAACACTTACAGAATCACACTAACACCTACAGAATCACACTAACACCTACGGAAACACATAATAATCACAATACTCACAATGCCAGACCAGGACTGGGAGCAAACAGAGGGCAAACAGTGTATATAGAGGCAAGGAATATACAGACAAGAAACACCTGGGAACATCCAGAACTGGGAACAAGTGAGGGCTATGACTAGAGGAGCTAGAACCCAAAATTAAAAAAAGAACATGGAAAATGACAGGAACATGAGGAAAGGTAAACAAAGACAGAAACAGGCAGAGAGGGAAATAGGGCAAGATTTACTTTATGGAATAATGATGCTAATTAATGTGCATTGTCCCCCAAAACTCCCTCAAATCGTCTTGTAACTCCAAGATCGAGAACAACAGACTTAAACAAATCATCAACAGCGTGCAGACATTAGCTGAAGTAATCACTATGCGGCTGCATCAGTTTAATCGGCTAGATTAAAAAATACATATTTAATAAACAGTAGATTTCCTTGTTTTCCCTATACTCTCAATGACTTATGGCTTTCATCACCTCTGCTGTGTCTTGTTCACGGGGCTGTGAGCTTCAAAGGTTCCATTTCTCGGCCTCCTAAGGAAAAGTACGCTCCTCCAACTTCATCACCGGCTATTGAAAGATGTGACCTAGCCTTCCCGCAAGGCAGCTCTTTGAAATGGACATGCGCTAAAATTAACCAATTATGGATTCTCTCTATCAGCGCTTCTTCCCTTCAGGGTGGATATTTGATAGAAGATAAACGTTTAGCTCATCCATGTGTTCTTTAGAAAAGGCAGTGAATTAAGACCTGCTAGCTCCCCATGCTAGCATGCATGCCATTAGCTTATCTCGATGCCTTGGGCCCTTTCAATTACCTATCTTGTATGTGCCGGCCTTCCGTCATAGTAAGGATCGATGCAGAAGTGACTGAGTTGGGCCAAAGTCAATTTAACTCGGAATGTCTGTCACTGAACTTGGAAAAAAGCTGGACTATTTAACCTTTACCTGTACAAGTATGGAGGTCTTAGCCCTGTATGTCTTAGTTCAGGCCTCTTTATTAAGTGGGTGTCATTAATCTTTAGCATTATCTTTTATGAACATGTTTACAGTCTCGGCAAGAGTTGCCCAGGCCCTGTCCTGGAGCCCCCCTGCAGTTCATGTTTAAGAAGTTTCTCATCTCCAAACCACACACCTAATCCAGGCTCATTAATAAACCTGTCATGGGGTTTAAATGGGTGGACATATGGAAACACTGACCTAAACTCCAACACAGCAATGCTTAAGTGTTTAAATCCCCCTCTGTGATGTTCTGGGGGTGTTTTGGTTACGTGGAAATGGGTTCTGTGGTTGAGGTGACAGTAAGTTTGAACCACAGTGTCTACACTGAGCTACTGGACAACCAGGTTTGGCCTTTTGCTTATCATCTCACCGAGGAACATAACATTCCTATCCCTGTATTCCAAGTTGCCAGTTCTCACGTTCACAGGGCTGCAAATGTGACTGATTGGCATGATGAACATTCAGGAGCATTCACACATATGGACTGGCCCACAAAATCCCCAGATTTGAATCCTCTTGAAAGTCTGTGGAATCACCTGGAACAACCAGTAAAACGCCAGGGAAGGCATCCACCAAATCTGGACCAACTGCACAATTCTTTGATGTAAGAGTGTCTGAACACTGATGTGGCCTACACCCAGAAACTTGTCCAGTCCATGCCAAATCCAATCACAGCTGTTATCTGTGCTCGTGGAGGTATTACATACTATTAGTTCATTTGATTGTAATCCGGCTATTAATTCATTAATTTGATCATAATCCAGCTCCTGCAGTTATCAGATTATTTAAGGGGTCATGTAAACATCATCCTTCCATTTGTTACATCGGAGTAAGGCCTACAAATCCAAGTATGAAATCTAAAAGAGAGTTGGATATGAGCACATTAATTGTGTCTACTTAGTCGGATTCCGTTTGGATAGGTCAGTCTGCCCTCGTGCGAAAACAGACCCGGAAATGCAAACGACTGTAATGCTGGTGAAAAAGGACAGATGCTCGCAGATAGAAGACAAATCTGAAGGTTTATTTGAAAAGGGGCAAAGTGAAGTTGTTAAACCAGTCCAAGTCAGCAATAAATGGGCAAAAACACACAATGCAGGAGAAGTCAGAGAGAGTAGTCCAGAAGTCAAACAGAAGACAGCCAGACTAGTTACCTTTAGCCAAAAACCAAAAGCCAGATAAACACTCAGTATGTGTTTGAGAACATAGAGTAGCAATACTTCACAGACATGGAGACCAACAGACTGGCTACTATACTGAGGAAAACACTGAGAGCAATACGAATTCAGGTCTCTGATTGGAGGGTTGGATTACATGACTGGTGGATGCATTACGGGAAATGGAGTCCATGGGATTTACTGTGTTGGAGATTACATGATGTTCTGATGAACCAGGAAGCGTGACAGCGACAGTTAAGACAGTACCTGCGCCAACAAAACACTTTTAGAGCGACAATGAAATCAACTACGTGCTTTACGATATACAAAGAGTTTAAATACCCATCATTTTCTAGATCAGTGTTTCTCCACCCTGGTTCTAAAGTCACCCTGCCCTGCACATTTTAGTTCTTTCCCTGCTCCCACCTGATTCACCTTGTCAGCTCATTAACAAGCCCTTTCAGAGCTGCAGGGGACGTGGTGTTAAAAAGGGGAGTCCACTAAAACGTGCAGGGCAGGGTTCCTCCAGGACCAGGGTTGAGAAACACTGTACTAGATGAAACTCTGTGAGTTTCCCAGCAAGAAATGAAGCTTCCTAAAACCGTTTGGAGAATATGCAATGTAATGTTCCATTAATGTTTCCAGCGGGAAGTTTTGTTCTTTCTAAAGGTAGGAGGAGAACGTTCTCTAAAAGCATTCTGTCTTCTCGGGTCTCAGTAACTTCCATAAAACATTTAATGATTGTTGCGGTGGGAATGTTGCTCTTTTGTTATCATGTAACATAATCTGTGACCCTGACAGCATCCTCAAAACATCATCTGAATGTTGCAGTTAGAACGTTATGTATTAAATAACATTGAACCTTATAGGAACGTTATCTGAGATGATAAACATCTTAAAAATGTTTCCTTAAAACTGTATTAGAACTTGTAGGTAACGTTATCCAAAGTTCTGGGAACGTTCCCTGCTAGCTGGGATATTGGCTGGTTGCAACACAGGAATCTGATTACTGTCTGACTCATGTAGACCCAGAGTGTCCCCATTATCTGATTACTCAAGTGCATGTAAACGTATTGAACGGATTGCTAACAAAATCTGATTTTCTGATTATCAGACTATTATCGGACTATTAAGTGCATGTAAACACACTCAGGGATAAAGTGTCTTCTCACAGTGGAAGGATGGACAGAAACACCTGTGGGATTTCAGTCAACAAACAAGAAACACCATGTACATTCATCATAGACATTCGTAAATATATGTACTGCCATCCATTTGACCATTATTCATATACTTTGCTTCTCTTTTTCCCTTTGCCTCTTCTTACAGACACCTCCCAATTGTCAGGCGTAAGCCTGACCTCTGCCGTCACAACTCCGTACCACTCCCATGCCCCTCGTGGACGCCCCGCCCTATGGGTAGAGAGGTGTGAGTGCCCCCAGGGATTTGCAGGACAGTTTTGTGAGCTGTGTGCACCAGGATTTACCAGAGAAACCCCTGATGCTGGACCATTCTCACCATGTGTGCCCTGTGACTGTAACCAGCACGGCCCCTGCCATCCAGAAACAGGTGAGTACGCCATCATCCGAAGGCTTGGAGTAACCGCTCATTGGAATTATGGTTGTGTATTAATGTAAAACAGGTTTTGTGAAGATGAAGAAATGTTTGTTTACAGGTTGGTGACAAATAAGGTTTTGACCAAACAACTTTTCTAAAAGACATATCTGTGTATTGATACAGTATTTGCACTATTATCTATATGCATTTTGTGTTTTACATATAATTTGTGTTACCAAAGCTTTTAATAGCCTAGTTCAGTTATTAGAACCGTGCACCATTTGACCTGTTGTAAAAGTCAGACCGAACACATTTGGAAACATGGTAGAACTATGGTGATTCAAACCAACGTGGGTCAAACTACTGTGGAATGAACGAAGTACAACAGTATGGGGTGCATTTCCCAAAACCTTAGTTGCTAACTAGGTTAGCAACTTATATAGCTGGAACGATACAGCTGCAATGCAAGTGTTTCCCAAAACCATAGTTTGGAGGTAACTATGTTGGTAACTTACATAGTACGAACCGTTAAGCGACACAAGTGTTTCCCAAAAGCGTAGTTCCACCAAATGTTCACAAACACTGAGGTTAAGCTGTGTAGTTGGAACTACAGCTGTAGAACTGTGGTTAGAAGCTTAGTTCCTGGTGATTGCGTCTTTGATGACGTAGTAGAAGGCGAAATATAGTAGAAGGAGCTAAAATAATTTACATCAGTCTTCTGGTACCAACATTTAGAACATCATTTACACCTGTAGTTCTTAATGTATGTCCTAATATATTTATGTGTTTATAACTACAGTTGCATTTATCAAATCGCTATAACTCACGTGTGGGTGAGCTGTGTAACGTTAGCCTGGGCCTACGAAAAAGATGACATCAAGTTAGTTTTTATTACAAGCATACATAATTTTTTTTACAGTACCTTTATTAAATCAATTCTTAATCACTGAGAGCCTTTGTTGCCATTACAAAGAAAAAATAAATAAGTCATCCTGTCTTGGGGTTTGCCTGTTAATATTACATTTATCATGAATATTAACATAACTATTGTTCTTATTTTCATTATCAGTAATTATGTAAATTGCATTTACTCGTTGATTATATTATTTTGATTGGTAGTGGTGGGTGAAAACTTATGTTCACCATATGAATACATATGAGTAGCCTAAATAATACATTAATTATGTGATATTAATTTTCATTTTTGACCTTATATCACAAGGTTTGTGTGTTTTTGCACAATTCCCGGAAAGTCAGACCGAACATATTTGGAAACATGGTAGTGCGAGCTATGGCGGTTCAAACCAACATGGTTCGAGCTATGGCGGTTCAAACCAACATGGTTCAAGCTACTTTGGTACGAACAAGGTTTGACAGTTTTGGGAACCAGTCGTACTTCAGATGTTAGTCACCATGCATCGTACCACGTTAGCTCAGTGCTAGCCTCCGTCGTAGTACAGGAAACGCACCACAGACTCATTCCAAATTAAACAGGCATCTACTTAGACACCTGTAGAAACCTTAGTCCTTGAGTTTACACTGACAATTGTGCAGACAAACAAACATTATTATAATAATTTTCATATAATAATTTTCCTGAGGACACTTCCTGAGTAGACTGACTTAAAAATTCAATTATTTCCGTTATTTGTGAAACGGCTACTGATCTTGCATTGACATTGCACCATAAAGAAGGTCACTTGGTTCCATCTTTATAATGCAATATAAAGAACCTTCATACACTCATCATCAGAGTAATAAATACACCCAGAAGCAATAAATGATGATAAATTTAGACTGATATGATCAATATTTATTGAGCTACACATACAGAAGTAGTGTCTCTCAGTATGGCGTCAGGCCGCCATGTTCGCTAACACAACATGCCAGACGTCTCGGCATGGAGTTGTAGAGGTTCCTAATGGTGTCCTGTGATAATCCATCCCATGCAGCTTGAATATTCTCACGCAGTTCCTGCAGATTGTGCGGTAGGGGTGGAGGTGGAGTGACACCAGGCCTTCTGGACATGTGATGCGTGACAACAGGCCGTTCATCTTGGCGCTGACCACGGTGCCTCCACACACAGATTCGTTGGTCGTCTCCGCTAAGACAAAAGCCATCTTTATGATACAATACCCTTGGCCCGCTTTCATGAAAGCATGTCAAAATAAAAGTCTGTTACCAATCACAGCCTACCAGTTAAGCCAATGGTAATCCACCAACTACAGTTCACACCCCAACAGTTACACAGTTACATTTCACCAATTACAATTCAGCAGTTTCAATCCAGCATATGCAGCTGCGATGTTTGTTCCTATTTGGGGAAATAGGACACACTTGTTCGATTGTATTATTGATGTGAATGCTATCTTGGTGCACCCCCCCCACTGAGTTTTGAAGCCTGCTGTGCTCTCTTTCAGACTGTTAGTTGCATTTGTGTCCGTGTGTGGGTGTGTGTCCGTTCTGCCAGGGACAGGACAGTATGCTGCCCGTTCTCTTCCACCGTCATTGGCTTTTCTATTTCTCCGCACGCCCACCCCGATCTCTGTGTCTTGTCTGTCCCTCATAATTTCCACCTACCTTTGTCACTTACTTTGGACCCTTTCCGCTCTTCCATCCCCCATCTTCCTTCATTGCTCCACCGTTACCCCTCCTCCTCTCGTTCGCTCCTCTTCTTTCCTCTTGCACTGACCCACTTTAGAAACTGAACGCCTGTGCAGAAAAGGCAAAGTTCACCATCACCTCTCTCTTTCTCATTAGCCGTTAGCCACCCCCTGGCTAATTGATGCTAATAGAGGCTGTGCCTGTACTTGTCTGTGTGTGTGAGCAGTTAGAGCATCAAGCTTGTAGGTACACCCATTGACCACTTTATCAGAAACACTTACCCAATAAATGCTTTCTATAGGTTTACAGTTACTGTCCGATAGACCATCTGTTGCTGCACAGTTTATGAGCCCCCTTTTAAACGTTTAAAGAACCCTCATACACTCATCAACAAAAGAATATCTGCACCCAGAGGGAAGTGTGGGATTGCAGTGCTGTTGAGAAGGAAGATAAAGGTTACCAGGAACAATAAATGATGATAAATTTAGACTGATATGGGTAATATTTATTAAGCTACACATACAGAAGTAGTGTCTCTCAGTATGGCGTTGGGCCACCATGTTTGCTAGCGTAACTTGCCAGACGTCTCGGCATGGAGTTGTAGAGGTTCCTAATGGTGCCCTGTGATAATCCATCCCATGCAGCTTGAATATTCTCACACAGTTCCTGCAGGTTTTGCGGTAGGGGTGGAGGTGGAGTGACACCAGGTGTGGTCTCCACGCACGGATTCATTGGTCGTCCCCACTAAGACAAAAGCGGCTCGCCACTGAAGATGACCCGCTGCCATTCTGAGTCACTCCATGACAGTCTGACACGACACCATTGCAGTCTTTGGTGACATTGACATGGTGTTCAGGGCAGTCGTTGTAATGGTCTGCGTGCATGTAGTCCTGCATTGTGCAGTCGTCTGCCAATGGTGCTGGCACTAACAGGATGACTCATGGAGGATGTCACTGCTCGCTGAATGCCTGCCATCATGGCTGTTAAGGCCCGTCCTTGCTTACATCACATGTGCAGCCGAGTGTGAAACTTGAATCATTAGCATGTCTCACAATGTCAAACCTACCCACCCTAAGTTTCATTCCTGTCGGTTGATTCCTTCTGGGTGCAGCTATTTGTGCAACTATTCTTTTGTGTATAACGTAAAGTTTCCGTGCCAGTTTGAGGGTTCTTCCTGGAATCCTTATGTGAAGGTTCTTTAGAGCCACACATTTCAGTTACAAAAGTGGTTCTCTAAAGAACCATCTAGTGAAAGTTTTTTTTAGGCAACCAGACATGTTTTTCTATGTTATCTTCCAAATTCAACCTATTAGAACCTCACGATTTCCATCACAAAGAAGACCTTAACCACTCAATGAACCATTTAGTCTTTGTGCATGGTATTTCAGCACCAGTTAGCTGGAACTTAGGTTGTATTTTGGTGTATGCAACTTTTACCCTTCTAACTAAGCCAGAGTTTCCCAACCCTAATCCTGGAGGCACCCTGCTCTGCACATTTTAGAGCTTACCCTGCTCCCAACACAAATGATCAGCTCATTAGCAAGCCCTTTCAGAGCTGCAGGGGTGTGTTTAAGCAGGGAATCTACTGAAATGTGCAGAACAGGGTACCTCCAGGACCAGGATTGAGAAACACTGAGCTCAGCAAGCCTCAGCCTTACAGCCTCAACAGACATCAGAATAGGTTTGATTTTGGCTTTAACTAGTCCAAATTCAGCCTGTACTGTGGTTTGTGGCACTGTTTGGGTGTGTAGCCCACTAGAATAGCTAACTAGAAGGATGGCTAACTGACTTTTATTGAATGAGGGTTTAAAAATTGAGAAACATAACTCTGCAGGCGGTTAGAGTTTGATTCGATTTGGATTTGGAAATAATTCAGAACGTGTTGGCAGAGTAAACTTTGAAGCGATCAGTGAATAGCTACTCATTAAGTCATCCCATTGAATGGTTCTGCAGGCATGAGTATGATTAGATGACCACGTTGAGGACACTGTACTGAGCACTGTTTGTAAATGTTCTATGTCTAACGCTGTCCATGTGAAAGTGCCCCTTTCACAGTGGCTACAGTCCATGCTCAGACCCATGCTCAGCCTTACAGTGGAAAAGAGGCCAAAGGGCTCAGGTACAAGGCATGTGTAGAAAGCTCATCTTCTTGAGATGACTATAGGGTATGTCAACATCTGGGATATATTACACAGTAAGAGAACAGGTGGTTCTCTAGTCGATGTTTTGGAACCTGCATCCTGAGTGATTTTGACAACGACCAAATTGTTATGACCTCACGAATGGTTCAAGCATCACCAAAACAGGTGCTCCTGGTCAGCAGTAGTGATCACCTACCAAGAGTTAACTGAGGGTGGACGAATGGGCGATGGAGTGTTGGACACTCAAGACTCAAGATCTGTGTGCAAGGACAACATCATCTGGTCTGAACCAAAAAAAGGGCTACTGTGTCTGAAGTCATGGTCAATTGTAATGATGGTGCACAGTGCATCACACCCCGCCAAGTAGCAATAGACCTTTCAGAGTGCCCATACTTACCCCTGCCCACCATCAAAGTGCTCACAACAGGCATAGCAACTGACCTTTCAGAGTGCCCATTGGTACCCCTGTCCACCATCAAAGTGCCCTCAACGGGCATAGCAACATGTTTACCCCTGCCCACCATCAAAGTGCCCACAACGGTTATAGCAACTGACCTTTCAGAGTGCCCATGCTCATCCCTGCCCACCATCAAAGTGCCCACAAGGGGCATAGCAACTGACCTTTCAGAGTGCCCATGCTCACCCCTGTCCACCAACAAAGTGCCCAAAATGGGTGTAGCAACGGACCTTTCAGAGTGCCCATGCTTACCCCTGCCCACCATCAAAGTGCTCACAACGGGCGTAGCAACTGACCTTCCAGAGTGCCCATGCTCACCCCTGTCCACCAACAAAGTGCCCAAAATGGGTGTAGCAACGGACCTTTCAGAGTGCCCATGCTTACCCCTGCCCACCATCAAAGTGCTCACAACGGGCGTAGCAACTGACCTTCCAGAGTGCCCATGCTCACCCCTGTCCACCAGCAAAGTGCCCAAAATGGGTGTAGCAACGGACCATTCAGAGTGCCCATGCTTACCCCTGCCCACCATCAAAGTGCCTACAATGGGCACGCAAGCCTCAGAACTGGACCTTAGAGCAATGGAAGAAGGTTGCCTGGTCCAGTGATTCACGTTTCCTTTCACTTGGACAGCTGTGTGTGTGTGTGCATCACTTATCTCCATTTTTGTCAGTTTTTACTTTTATGCATTGTTTGTTCACATGACCTGCCGTTAACACTGTGGGAAGATTTCATGATGAATGGCCCAACAGAAATGGCCCAGAATCACAAAAAAGCAAAAGCAAAAAAGTCTGGTTCTGTTGACTTGCATTAACACTGAAATGTATGTGGGTGTTGGCCTGCCCTACCAATTCCCTAGATCTCAATCTGATTGAGTTTCCTTGGGATGTGCTGGAACAAGTCAAAGCATCTTAAAGGGTCTGCTCATTAACGTCTTGGTACCCCGATACCACAGGAGGTCCACACAGGCACATTTTTCTCATCTGTGCTCTCTCTCTCTCTCTCTCTCTCCCTCTCGCTCTCTCTTCATGCACACACTCCAAGGAGTAATTTTCTGTCTCTCTTAATGTGCTGCAAATTAAACCTTCATCATTCTCCTTATGAGCGTAATATGTGATTAGTTCAGTACAACACTTTCATGTAACGAATTAATGTCAGACACGACCCAATGTGCTTTAAGAGCACAAAAAGGCGGCGAGACCAAGAGAGAGGCTCTCATTTATTAAGCCGCTCGGAGAAGGTAAAGGAGGAGGGCGGGAGAAAAAAGGTCAAGGTAGGTGTAAAAGCAAAAGTCAGAATGGGGAATCAAAGATGGAGGACCACGTGGAACAAACAAAATAAAAGAAAGCATGCAAAAAAACATCCCTCCATCCCAGGAGAGGAGGAGGAGGAGGAGGAGGAGCTCGGTGTGTTTATTTATTCATGAGCCTGTTTAACTTCAAAGCGCGATTGAAAGCCAGTTGCAGCGAGCGCCGTTCAGGGCCATTTAGCCTCTTAAACCCTCCTCAGGTTAGTAAATAACATTAGGCCCGAAATGAGTCCCTGCTGAACACGGGCTCGTGCCCCATTAACATATGCCTAATGTCATTCTTCATTTTACCTCAGTGCTGCAAAATTGCCTTTTAAACTCATTTTGAAGTCATCTGCCTAATTAAGTTTTGCTAGGCCTTTGATGGAAGCTAATTGAATCTAGTTTCCAGCAATCTCTGACTCGGGGACTAATCGATTCTTTTGAATCAGTTTGTTAATAAATCATTCATATCTCCACAATGAAACAAAAGGGAAACAATTAGAAGTGCAGACTCAAACATGTTCATACGGAACGTCAACTGTCAAATAGAAATAATTAATTACACGACTCAGTAAGAGATTAAACGTGTCATTTAAGCAAAAGCAATAACTAAAATGAATAAGCTGACTAGACAAAAACCACCTGAGTCACCTGAGTCGTGTCACCTGAGACTGAGTCGAGTCACCTGAGACTGAAACGTACCTACTAGTGTGTAATACATCCACGAGCACCAATAACAGCTTGTGATTGGATTTGGCTTGGACTGGACAAGTTTCTGGATGTAGGCCACATCAATGTTCAGACACTCTTGCATCAAAACATTGCGCAGTTGGGCCAGATTTGGTGGATGCCTACCCTGGTGTTTTAAGCCAGGCATACATGGTGCGATTTTATCCCGATTTTAAGCCTGGCGCTGACTGAATTCCATGATCGGGCCGAATTTCAGGTTCTTCGGGCATGCTGTGCAGTGTGAGAGGGGAGGCGGTGACCTATTACCTGCCCAATTGAGCTCCGACTGAGCCGTCGGGCAATTGGTTGAATTTCTGACATGACAGAAGTATTGGTGGCTTGTCTCATAGTTTGCTCCTACACAGCTGCACACACATAACCGGAGGCTAAAGAGTCGATATTTGCAGTACCAGCGTCCGTATATACAGACACTGTACTCCAGTGATGTTTATATGGTCTCTGTAGTTTTGTAGCTGGTTCTCAGTTTCAGTGCAGTGTGGTAAAGTTAGCAGAGCTGTTGTAACACAGTTGGTGTGTCAGCAGCTGAATCACAAACGCCCGCCTCCTTCCTATGTAGCGCACTATGCAAGTTCTGGCTTCTACACTAAAGCCATGTACACATGGCTGTATCCCGAATGGCTGTTCATTAGACATCTAAATGCACTGCTGGTTGCAGGAGCCACTTATCCTACAGGGTGCACAATGATTTGAGATTCAGACAGTGTTTTTGCTCGGTACTCATACGTGCAGCGTGTTGTTTTGAAGGGACGATCTTTATTGGAAATAGTTGGTAGACAGAGCTGAGCTGTCTGTATGGGCTGAGCTTCATGTGCAGTGTGAGCACCAATGTCACATCTTGTCGGTCGGATGGAGCGTATTCATACAGTGCGAATAGTTGTAATTTTGGTTCCAGCTCTAGAAATCACTGAATCATTAATTTGACTAATTATTTGAAACTTAGCACTTTCTATGAATTGATGATGGGTAGAAAAGTTGTTCTTGACTAGTGATTTATTGAATCATTGAATCAGTCATGTAATTCTTTTCAGCAAAAATGATTTTGTAAAGTGACGAGAAGTAGAGAACTTGACCTTGTGAATCACTGAATCACTGAATCAATTGTTGGATTCAATGAAACAGACCAAACCTTGTTAACTGATGATAGGTAGTGAAGTGAACCTAGTGAATCAAAAGATCATTGAATCAGTCTGTCAAATAACTGAAACAGGACTTGCTGGGTTAACTGACGAAGGGGAGTAAAATGGGCCTGACTTGTGAGTCAATGAATCAGTGAATCGGTCATTTGATGAAACTCTGTGAAACAGAGTTAATTTAATAAACTAATAAGAAGTAATGTTGTTCAGTTCACTGATTCTGTAAATCAACAATGAGTGGGGAAACTGACTCCATTTGGAAACCAACAAAGCTGTCATGACTCATGAATCAATGAATCACTTAATCAATCATTCAATTCACTGAAACTGAACTCTGAAATCTGGTTAACTAATGCTGGGTAGGGAAGCTGACCTGACTTATGTTATTAACTTATGTTAATTAAAACAGAACAGATTTTGGAACCTAACAAGAAGTAGAGACGTTACCTGACTTGTGAATCTGTGAATCGCTGAATATGTTGTTTGATTCAACAAGATACCAAATCAGGTCAACTGATTCAATTCAAACATTCGCCTAAACAAAACTCATTTGGCCAGTTGATGATGGGTAGGGAAACTGACCTGCCTTGACATTTGAATCAAGCTTCTTTCAAGATTCACCTTCAAGTAAACGGAAGATGGGTGGCAAAGCTGACCTCTCTTGTGAATCAGTGAATCACTGAATCAGTCTATGAGTTCATTAAAACAGATCTCATCTGGTTAACTGATGGTGGTTTCCGCTTCAGAAGAAATTGCCTGTTCAGTCAACAACTGGCTGAACAAGGGGGTGGAGGCGATACTGGAGTGCAGCGCTGATGGTGCTCCATAATTGTGATTTATTAAAAGTTCTCCAGCTCGTGTCATTGCTGTTTGCTCGCCGGCGAAACACAACAGATTGGAAAATGTTAATATTTGCAGCAGGGAAAACAAAAGAGGCCTTGGCTCCTCCAGAGTGCCGGCGCCGGAGGGCTGCTGATGTTGAGCATATGTCCGTCAGATGAATGTTCATGCTGTGTGTGTGAGTGTGTGCGTGTATGTGTGTGACTATATAGCATAAAATGAACATACACTGCCTGGCCAAAAAAAAGGTCACACACCAATATTTCATTGGACCGCCTTTAGCTTTGATCACGGCACGCATTCGCTGTGGCATCGTTTCCACAAGCTTCTGTAATGTCACATTTATTTCTGTCCAGAGTTGCATTAATTTTTCCCCCAAGATCTTGTACTGATGATGGGAGATTTGGACCACTGCGCAAAGTCTTCTCCAGCACATCCCAAAGATTCTCAATGGGGTTCAGGTCTGGACTCTGTGGTGGCCAATCCGTGTGTGAAAATGATGTCACATGCTCCCCGAACCACTCTTGCACAATTTGAGCCCAATGAATCCTGGCATTGTGATCTTGGAATATGCCCGCGCCATCAGGGAAGAAAAAATCCATTGATGGAATAATCAGGTCGTTCAGTATATTCAGGTGCTCAGCTGACCTCATTCTTTGGGCACATACTGTTGCTGAACCTAGACCTGACCAACTGCAGCAGCCCCAGATCATAGCGCTCCAGAGTCCAATCTTTATGCTCCCTAGCAAATTGAAGCCGTTTTGCCGGTTAGCCTCACTAACAAGTGGTTTTCTTAAGGCTACACAGCTGTTTAGTCCCAATCCATTGAGTTCCCTTCGCATTGTGCGTGTGGAGATGCTCTTACTTGCACTATTAAACATATCCCTGAGTTCTACTGCTGTTTTTCTACCATTTGATTTCACCAAATGTTTAAGTGATCGCTGATCACGATCATTCAAGATTTTTTTCCAACCACATTCCTTCCTGGAATATGTTGTTTCCCCACTGTCCTTCCACTTTTTACTAATGTGTTGGACAGTTCTAAACCCGATTTTAGTAGTTTCAGCAATCTCCTTAGATGTTTTCTCTGCTTGATGCATGTCAGTAATTTGATCCCACTGAAACAGATTAACATCTTTTCCACGACCACAGGATGTGTCTTTCCACATGTGTCTTTCCACTACTCACTGCATCAGTTAGGGTTAAATAACTTGTTGCCAGTTGAAACATAATCACCCATGCAGTAATTATCCAATGGGAGGCTCTTACCTGTTAAGTCCAGGTGGTGACCTTTTTTTTTGGCCAGGCAGTGTATTAACTAATATAAAAATGTCAAATGCTGTGCATAAGTCAAAGACCACTAAGGCTGCCCCCCTGAAGGTTGTCGAGTTAAATTGTCTGTCTGAGACTCATCAGTCTCCTGAGATTCTTCAAGTCATTTTTTTTGTTAGTGTTGATTTCTGTTTTTATAATTCTAATAACATTATAATAACAGAACAAAACAGACATAATCTTACAAAAATGAACAGGAATAATGTTCCACAGAGGAATCATAAATATACACTCATCGTCAAAGGAATAGCTGCACAAATAGTTGCACCCAGAAGGAACCAACAGACAGGAATGAAACTTGGTGGGAAGGTTTGGCATTGTGAGACATGCAAATGATTCAAGTTTCACAGTCGGGTGCACATGTGACTGACTGTACCTGACTGACCCAACAGCCACGATTGTGGACCTTCAGTGAGCAGTGATGCCCTCCATGAGTCATCCTGTTAGTGCCAGCACTATTGTCAGACGACTGCATGACGCAGGACTTCATGCACACAGACCATTATGACAACTGCCCTGTGTGAGGATATTCAAGTTGCATGGGATGGATTATCAAAGGACACCATAAGGAACCTCAACAACGCCATGCCGAGGCGTCTGACATGTAGCAAACATGGTGGCCCGACGCCATACTGAGAGACACTACTTCTGTATGTGTAGCTCAATAAATATTGTCCATAACAGTCTAAATTTATCATCATTTATTGTTCCTGGTAATCTTTATCCTCCTTCCCAATAGCACTGCAATCCCACACTTCCTTCTGGAGCAGCTGTTCTTTTGATGATGAGTGTATGTCCTAGGTCCTGACACTGTGCAAAAACAGTCTGTGTGTGTGTACGTCTCTCTTGGTGTGCATTATTCCAGACAGTGTTAATTTAAGACTTCCCATCCATTAAATTAGAATGAGAATGGAGGGAAGCACACGTTGGGGTGAATGAGAGCGCAAATCATTAAAAAAAGGAGAAGAAAAAAACAGTTGCAGAGAGAGAAAGTAGGGCCTGTGTGTTTGTATGGACAGATGCATTAAGAGTGACCAGCTAGTGTAAGGGCATACATTTGTCTTCCAAACAAATAGGATGCATTGAGCTTTTTTCCCTTTTTACCCCTTTTTTCCCGTTTTCTCTCTTTCTGCTTTTCTCTTTCTCCCTCTCTTTTCCACAAGTGCACACAATAATTTGATTAAGATCAGTGAACATGAATGAAGCAATTAATTACAAAAAAAAGCAGCACTTCAAGCATAAACTGTGTTTGCGAACAGCCATCTGTCTTCTTTCTTCTCAGCTGTGGATCTTTGCTTTGGTGCAAACATTTGTTGTAAATAACACCAAGTGGCTTTGCGTCGTTTTATGTAGTTCCCACAGAGCCTTCCCACTTTACAATCAGGACCACCAAATAAATAGCTGTCAAATAACATCCTGGCCATAAAATATTCAGCTTTTGCATTGTTGTCTTTGGCCCTGTTTTTGCTTGCGATAAAAATACTTCCTATGTCTGGATGTTATCCAGTTCTGCTCGGAATGTGTTTGAATCTAGCTCTCCTACTCAGGAAACAAAGCTGGGTATTGTGGGGAACTTCGCAATACAGTGCAAAACACACCAGAACATACCTTCATCATCATAAGAACAGTTGCACATATGGCTGCACCCAGAAGGAATCAACCGACAGGAATGAAACTTGGTGGGTAGGTTTGACATCATGAGAGAATCATTCAAGTTTTACGCTCGACTGCACATGTGACGTATGCAAGGACGGGCCTTATCGCTGTACCTGACTGACCCAACAGCCATGATTGCAAACATTCACAGAGCAGTGATGATCTCCATGAGTCATCCTGTTAGTGCCAGCACTATTGGCAGATGACTTCACGACGCAGGACTACATGCACACCGACCGTTACGACGACTGTCCTTAACACCTTGTCAACGTCACCAAAGACTGCAGTGGTGTTGTTTATTCTTGTAAACACAGGGCTGGAACACTAAGAAATCTTTATTTTACTGCAACAGAAGATTATTATAAGCTCCCCAGACAAGAAATGAGTCACCTTGTGTGTTTAAGGTGATAGTAACTTCAGGCTCCTGCAGATGGCACTGCACGAGGATGATGGAGCTATAAATACCTGCAGGGTGTGAGTGATGGGACTCATAGATTGAGAAGAGGTGGTACAGTGCAGTGAATGTCTCGTTCCATGTGTGGAAAATGGCTCCAAAGCAGATGTTAATGATTGGCTAAAAGGAGTGACTGCATTTGGGCGTGCCAAAGACCATAGTGTGAAGGAAGTAGCTGAATTTGCAGGTGTATGGAAGCGTACGGTCATACGGGTCTACCAGCAGTGGCTAAAATCCCAGTCTACAGGGAATTCTCCTCAGAATTGTGCCAGGGAAGGCATCCACCAAATGTGGACGCCTTCCCTGGCACAATTCTTTGATGCAAGAGTGTCTGAACATTGATGTAGCTTACATCCAGAAACTTGTCCAGTGCATGCCAAATCCAATCCCAGCTGTTATTCGTGCTTGTGGAGGTATTAGGTACGTTGCAGTCACAGGTGACTGACATTTTTATGTCCGGTGAGCTTATTAGCAGGGGTTCACTGACTACAGCTAATAATGAGCCTACACTAAAACTCTCTACTCAAGACTTGCCTGACACTCGGTCTTCGGCGAGTTAAGACCTGACTTAGACTTGCAATAAGGTGACTTGTGAATAACTTAGCACTTTCTCCAGTCTCAATTTCCCTATCTGCTATATGGAAGACCACCCCTTCAAGGGTCAGCACAGCCAGATCAATCATACTGTTGGTGGACAAGGCCAATTTGGACACTGACACTCTTGACTGGGCTAATCTGCATTGAAATGAGTGAATGAAACATGCTAGTGCCTACAGTGCCTTCTATGCTGGAAGCCACGAATAAGACGAATGAACTGCATCTGTATTGCTAATTAATATTCTAAGAACCGGTACCACATTTCACGGGTGGGTGTGTTCCAGCCCAAGTCGCTCAACTAGCCATCTGCATCCTCATTAAAAAGAATATTATATATATTATAATGAGCGCCCTAATCTAGGCCCTATTCTAATGAGTATTCTAATGAGTTCTTCCCACTTGTGACGGGTACGCAGCGACAGGTAGCAGGGTGGAAAAATGCCCTTTCAGACATAAAGGACAGTGACGGGAACGGCCTGTTTCATGTTTTTTATTTTTTTCCCCTTCTCTCTTTCACTCCTTTTCTCTCTTTCTCTCTTTCTTCTTGCTCAAAGAGCTGCTGGAAGAGGGGGAAAAAAAAAGAGCTGTTCAGAGGTGGTGACATTTAGCCATGCAAAAAAATCAGTGAATAATTCAGAGAGACGTACAAATGTCAGGAAGGAGGCGAACGCAAGAGAGAATAAACTTCGCCCGAAGAGAGTCAAGAGTGAAAATAAAGTCTGGCGCTTAGACGGGGAGCCCGTGGGGTTTCAGACACTGATATGGTAATCAGCGATACAGTGAGGCCTCAGACACACTGATATGGTAGACGGTTCCGGTTTTCATGAATTTTTGAGGGTTCTGCGGCCAAATTTTCAAAAGCCTTCCATAGAAGAGAACTTCGGAGAGAATTTCAGAGTCTGGGTTCTGGTTTCCTGTAAAAGAGATTCCAAACTTCCCTTCTGGACTTGACCTCATGGGATGGCCTGCATGGTCTTCAAGGGCATTTCCATTATCAAAAGGGCCGAAGGAAGATTCTGCTGGCAGAAGCCCTCGATCTGATCTGGGGGAGGGAGTCTACAACGCTTTCTGTTTAGGTCAAGAACCTTTATTTTGATGTTGCATGTTTTGTGCTGACCAGATGAAATGCAACAAATTTAGGTTCTGTCTAGGTTCCAACAACACTCATGTTTGAGTATGGAGTCGTGGTGAGCGCTTCAGTCCTGCCTTTAGTGTGGAGAGACATGGTGATACGAAGGACACTAACAGCTTAGCGATATGCACAGGAACATCCGCCAGCCACATGTGTTACCTTTAATGGCGAGGCTTCCAACTGCCATTTTTCAGCTCCCCCACACACGGCAAGTCATTCCCAGGAATGTCTCCGCCAGATTGCAACACTTCCTTGGCCTCCCTGGTCACCAATCCAGCATTTATGGGACCAGGTGGGACGCAAGCTTCGGTAACCTACGAGTGTGCAGGATGAATTTTTAAGGGTTCTGGGTCCAAATTTTAGAAAACCTTCCACAGAAGAGAAGTTAGGAGAGAATTTGCGAGTCTGGGTTCTGGTTCCCCGGAAAAGAAATGCATTCCAAACTTCCCTTCTGGACTGGACCTCATCGGAAAGCTTGCACCGTTTTCATAGGCCTTTCATTTGCAGTGGTGTCATGAACGAGAAACCTGGACTGCTACGGACTGGAACTGTATCGTCTTTAGCGCTGAATCCAGCTTCTGTTAGGAATCCAACAATCGGGTGAGGTTAGAGTATGGAGGCCTTGTGGTGAACGCTTCAGTCCTGCCTGTGGAGAGACACACTCCCCCAACTGCTGGCGTGGTGATCTGGGGAGCCATCACAAACGACAGTCGGTCAGCTCCAGTATTGATACGAAGGACACTAACAGCTCAGCAATATGTGCAGGACATCCTCCGGCCACATGTGTTGCCTCTCATGGCAGGGCTTCCAACTGGCACTATTCAGCAGGATAATGCTCCCCCACACATGGCAAGTCTTTCCCAGGAACGTTTCCGCCAGATTGCAACACTTCCTTGGCCTTCCCAGATCAAGCATTCCCTTGCCAATCAAGCATTTATGGCACCAGCTGGGACACCAGATTCAGCAACGTACGAGTGTGCAGGATCTACAGGCCAGCTCCAACATCTGTGGGCAAGTGGGGCGCAGGATACCATACGGAACCTGTACACCTCCATGGGCAATCAGTCTCATCTTGTATCCAGGCTAGAGGCCTGCAAACTCAGCTACTTCCTTCACACTATGGTATTTGGCACTCCCAAATGCAATCACTCCTTTTAGCCAATCATTAACATTATCTGCTTTGGAGCCAACTTTACCCTTTGTTGAGAACAAACAGTCTCTGAAGTTCTTCTTGCCGTATATAACATCAGGGTATCTGCATCAACTCGCAGATATGAATATAATGATTTGACTGCAACGGGAAAACTGCAGCTAAACTCATATGCCATGCTCCTAGCCTAAGATATTCTGACATTTTCAGGGTTCTCTTGACGGTACTTGACATTGGCTGCTTGACAGAGACCACAACAATCCATCTGTATCCACTCGTGGGGATGACGCATTGAGGTTTGTCTTTGGGGATCAAACCAAACACCAACAAACCCCAGTTTTCCAAAGTGGGCAATTGGTTTTAGAACATCCAGAAAAGGAGGGTGGCCAAAACTACTCAAGCTAAACAAAGGAGGGTGAATGGGAGAAAACCACAAAAGCGGTCACAGCACAAAAGCGTGTTAGCGCCGTATGCCATGTTTATCAGGGAGTCAGACGATTTTGTCATCTATTTGCATTTCTTGAAATCACAGCAAACCACATGAACCTGTGTGAGGTCGAGAGACAGGGAGAGCAAGAGACAGTGAAGGATAGGGAGAGCCGATATCCCAGATTTTCTGTTGGATCTGATACCATAGCCAATATCCCATTGCCAATACTGATACTTCATAGTTTGTGATTTTCAACAGTGCACTCATCAACAATAGCTGCACCCAGAAGGAAGTGTGGGATTGCAGTGCTATTGGGAAGGAAGATAAAGGTTACCAGGAACAATAAATGATGATACATTTAGACTGATATGGGCAATATTTATTGAGCTACACATACAGAAGTAGTGTCTCTCAGTATGGCGTCGGGCCACCATGTTGCGTTAGTCAGCTAGTGTAATTAAATCTGGAATTATGTCCTTACGTTTAAATGGTAAAGTAAAATGGAAGTAACGAGTCTGAGTGTCTGAAGGTTTGTCTGAAAGTGGCCGGAAGTGAAAACAGACATTGGAATACTGAACAAGCTCAGACACTGAGTCAGCCTCTTTTGATCCATGCACACAAACAAGTGTGTGTGTGCGTGTGTGTGTGTGTATGTGTATGTGTGTGAGTGTGAGTTGGTATAGCATCCGTCTGGTAATAAGATGCCACATATGTCTAGTATTAGTCATGACTGGAGCATCCACCAAAACCAGACAGCAGCCAGTTATACTTTCTCTCTCTCTCTCTCTCTCTCTCTCTCTCTCTCTCTCACATTCTCTTTTCCTGTATCTCTTTCTCACATTCTTTTTTTGCTATCCCTCTCTCTCTCACACACACATTCTCTCTTTTTCTATCCCTATCCCTCTCTCTCACATTCTCTAATTTCTTATCCCTCTCTCTCATTCTTTTTCTATCCCTCTCTTTCTCTCTCTTTCTCACTTACAATCTGTCTCTCTCTTTTCCTTTCCCTCTCTCTCTCTCACATTCTCTCTTTTCCTATACCTCTCCCTCTCTTCATCTCACTTTATCATTTCGCTCACTTTCTCTCTTTTGCTATTCCTCTCATCTCAGTCTCTCTCACCAATACCATTCTAATCACTCCGCTTTTGCTCCCAATCGCTTTCTCTTTCACTGTTTTCTTTTCATCTCTTTTGTATCTGTTTTCTTTTCCTCTGCTCTGTCTCTCATTCTCTCAGTGGCGCGCTCCCTTCTCCATCTCTTTAGTTCCCTCTTTCTCCATATCTTTATACCTTTTTTTGACTCTCTTTTATTCTTGCAATCACTTTCTTTTTCTTTCTCTCCAGGTCTCTCTCTTTTCTCAATCTCACCCTCTCTTTAGCTCTGTCTCTCAGTCTCTTTCTCATTGTCTGTCTCCCTCTCTCTTTTCTCTTTCTCTTTCTACCTATCTCTTTCTCCACTCCATCTCAGTCTTGTTCCTTCTCTTTTATTCTCTCAATAGCTTTCTTTTTTAAAGTTTCTCTCAGTCTCTCCCTATCTCTCAATCTCTTTGTTACTGCCAACTCCATTTCAGTTCAGTTTCAGTTCAGGATGGCTTTATTAGCACGACTGTGCTGACAGCACCTCCATCCTAATAGGTAATATTTCTGCACATGAACACATAATTAAAAACCTCTAGTATTTCAAAGCTCGTCTTCAGAGTCGGATAAGAGTAATTACACAGAGCTGGCCTTATCTCTTCTCCCCATGTTAATGACATGCTTTATCCTAATAATTACCTCTCGTATCGGGGCGCTGCTGTCTGCTCAGTTATGGAGAAAAAGCCATAGTACCATAAATACCCCTGAGATGCCTTCATACCTTGTGTATGGGTCCACACTGTCCATTCTATCTGTAGACCATCTGTTTCTCTGTACATGTTATTACCCTGTTCTTCAATTGTCAGGACCCCCACAGGACCACCACAGAGCAGGTATTATGGGGGTGGTGGATCATTCTCAGCACCACCGGTCATCCACTAGTCCTTCATCAGTGATCACAGGACGCTGCCCACAGGACACTGTTGGCTGGATACTTTTGGTTGGATGGACAATTCTCAGTCCAGCAGTGACACTGAGGTGTCCAGCAGCACTGGATGTGTCTGATCCACTCACACCAGCACAACACACACTAACGCACCACCACCAAGTCAGTGTCACTGCAGTGTTGAGAATGATCCACCACCGCCATAACACCTGCTCTGTGGTGGTCCTGTGGGGGTCCTGACCATTGAAGATGTGTTGACATGCGCATAAGATTTTTGGCTTAGTGCTTGTCTGTTTGCACAGACAGTTCTAGCCAGACGCCACTGGTCACAATCATTCAGCACACATGGCTGACCACTGTGGGTGGTAATGCTTTCTTTAATGTATTCCTGGTGTGTATGTGACACTGTGGATCAAGCAGTATTAAATGCCCACACAACCTTAGAAATAGAAAGTCCCATCCGTCTGGCACCCACTATTATTCCTCATTCAAACTCATTCATTGCCTTGCCGTTAGCACGCCAGCCAGTGTTCACCCTCACTCACAAGATAACACCTCACAACTTATACAGGTGTGGTCATTCCCAAGCCGTCCCCTGAGGTAACACCACTTCATAATCACTTTACATACTGCTATCCCATGACTTTCAACATGTCAGTGTATATTGTTAAGAAAATAGCTGCACCCAGAAGGAATCAAGCAACAGGAATGAAACTTGGTGGGTAGGTTTGACATCACGAGACATGAAAATGATTCAAGTTTCACGCTCGGCCACACATGCGATGTAAGGAAGGATGGGCCTTATCACTGTACCTGACTGACCCAACAGCTATGACTGGGGACATTCAGCGAGCAGTGAGCATGAGTCATCCTGTTACTGCCAGCACCATTGGCAGACGGCTGCACGACGCAAGACTACATGCATGCAGACCGTTACACTGACTGCCCTTAACACCACATCAACATCGCCAAAGACTGCAATGGTGTCGTGCCAGACTGTCATGGACTCAGAATGGGAGCGGGTCATATTCAGTGATGAGTCCCGCTTTTGTCTTGGTGAAGACAACCAACGAATCCATGTGTGGAGGCACCGTGTTCAGCACCAAGATGAACAGTTTGTTGTCACGCATCACACATCCAGAAGGCCTGGTGTCACTCCACCTCCACCCCTACCGCACAATCTGCAGGAACTGTGTGAGAATATTCAAGCTGCATGGGATGGATTGCCACAGGACACCATTAGGAACCTCTACAACTCCATGCTGAGACATCTGGCATGTTGCGTTAGCAAACAAGGTGGCCCGATGCCATACTGAGAGACACTACTCCTGTACGTGTAGCTCAATAAATATTTCCCATATCAGTCTAAATTTATCATCATTTATTGTTCCTGGTAACCTTTATCTTCCTTCCCAATAGCACTGCAATCCCACACTTCCTTATGGGTGCAGCTATTCTTTTGATGATGAGTGTAATAGGGCTGTGGTTGGTTGAGGTATGAGTTGGCGTAGCAGTTGATGTTTCCAGTGTAGACCTGCTGAAGACTTTCAGTGCTACGTTTGAGCACTTGCTTGCTGGTAGGTTGTGGTAGTGTGCAGACTGAATGAGCATCCTTCTAATGGCTGGTTCGAGACCTGATCTAATGTTACACACTGCAGGAAAACTTGTTATAAAAGACCAGATTAAAAGACAAATTGAATTAGTTTTCTGCATCTTGACAGCTTTAAACCGGCACTTAAACCATCCAGCTCGACTGACAATCGAACTAGCAGTGATTAACGATCCTAATGTCCTGCAGTTGAAGCCATCCGTGTACAAAACTTGATGTGCTTGTTTTTCCCCCATCTGTCTCAGACTCTGTAGTGAGAATAGGCCCTCGGAGTCACATCCTCAATGCACTTTCCCCTTCTCTTTCTGTCCTCCCTCTCCCTGTGAACCGCACACGCACACATAAATAAATGAGGGTGTCATCACCAAGACACTGGAAGGCACTTGACCGCAGCTGACAGATCTCAGTCTGAGAAAGAGCGAGCCCAAGACAGAAGGAAGGAGCGTGTGGGGCATTTAATGAAAAATATCTTTGTTCCAGAGGAAGGCCGGGGACTTTAAATAAAGATCTGGGCTTTGGGGGACGGCCCGCTTTTTCTTCTTCTTCTTCTGTTTTTTTCTCTCCCGCGTTTTTGGAGGCAGCTGCATTTCGCTCGCTGTCTCCCACTATTCTGGTTTATTTGTTCGGCTAAATTAGATTTAAGAGGCATTTGATTTCTAGTCTTGGGAGGTCTTCCTTAGTGTGTATGTGTACACATATATGAGCATGTGTGTGTGGCTAGTCGACAAAGCTGCACACCACCCAGGGCAGTACATTAAAACAGGAGAGAAAAAAAAGAGAGAAGCTGGATAACTCGGTACATGTGTGCAGACAGGAATTTTCCCACAAAGCCAGACAAAGCAGGAACAGGCTGAAATACAAAAAGCATTCGTTTCCAAAGTACAGTTTTGAGTCCAGACAAAACAAGCTACACACTGTGGTTGGTAGACCACAATCAGTGCTATTATCATCCCGATCTTTATCCTGCACTAAGATTTTGGTGTTGTAATTAAAGGTAGTAGCATTTCTAATTCAGGAGGGGAAAAAACAGGCTTAAATATGATGTGCATACGCTGCTGCAAGTTTTGTGTGTGAAATACAAGTCCAATATGCACTCAGCATTAAAAGAATAGCTGCCCCCAGAAGGAAGTGTGAGATTGCAGTGCTATTGGGGAGGAAGATAAAGGTTACCAGGAACAATAAATGATGATAAATTTAGACTGATATGGGCGATATTTATTGAGCTACACATACAGAAGTAGTGTCTCTCAGTATGCCGTCGGGCCGCCATGTTCGCTACCTCAACATGCCAGACGTCTCAGCATGGAGTTCCAAATGGTGTCCTGTGATAATCCATCCCATGCAGCTTGAATATTCTCACACAGATCCTGCAGATTGTGCGGTAGGGGTGGAGGTGGAGTGACACCAGGCCTTCTGGACGTGTGACGCGTGACAACAAACCGTTCATCTTGGTGCTGACCACGGTGCCTCCACACACGGATTCGTTGGTCATCTCCACCAAGACAAAAGCGGGACTCGTCACTGAATATGACCCGCTGCCATTCTGAGTCACTCCATGACACTCTGGCACGACACCATTGCAGTCTTTGGCAACGTTGACGTGGTGTTAAGAACAGTCGTTGCAACAGTCTGCGTGCATGTAGTCCTGCGTCGTGCAGCTGTCCGCCAATGGTGCTGGCACTAACAGGATGACTCATGGAGTGCATCACTGCTCACTGAATGTCTGCAGTCATGCCTTTTGGCTCAGTCAGGTACAGTGATAAGGCCCGTCCTTGCTTGAATCATTCACATGTGCGGCTGAGCGTGAAACTTGAATCATTTGCATGTCTCATGATGTCAAACCTATCCAACAAGTTTCATTCCAGTCAGTTGATTCCTTCTGGGTGCAACGATGAGTGTGTATATCTTTCCTGTTCTTAAAATTATTGGTCAGACCACCATTATAAAGCATAATAGCAATTGCGTTGTGATCATTCATATAATGCTTCATAACGATCCACAGTGATGCCTAAACGCTAACATACTCGCTGACATTCCCCAGTATCTTCAAAATGAAAATAATTTTATAACTGCATATAACATCTAATGAACTCGTCTAAGCTCTCTTTACAGACTTTAGGTAAAGTGTTGTTATTGTTTTATGAATTAGTTATTAATATATGCACATAACAAGTTTGAATACAGTGAGATTGCCTTAAATAAGAATGTCTAAATAGAGGAATACTAGCTATGCCAGTTCCTCTACATTTGCAGAGATTATGTGAATGATCGCAACTACCTATATATATATATATATATAGTAATGCATTATGTCACTTGAAGCTTTATACTGTAGTGTTACACCATTTTATCTGTGTGAGTATGAACATTTATGTACAGGCACAGAAACATATGCCAGGTGGTATAAAGCATTGTGGATGATTTATAGATCTGCACTTATGATGCATTATGTATACCTGGTTCATAGAAAGTGTTACCAAATTTATTAATGGTGTCTTTTACAATCCCAAACTGATAGACTGGACCACTGCACTTTATTTGCAGCCAGCTTGATTACCTGAATTATGCTGGTGCTTCAAAATCAGGTTGACCCCAATCAGAACCCCTCTGCAGTCCAAATATATGTACACCAGAGAACTTCTAGTATGCAGAAATGCTGATCAGTAACGTCTTCCAGGTTTAGAGGAAGCTTGAAGGCGCCCCCAAGTCTTCACGGGCCTGATTATTAAAGCCTGCACCCACCTGATTCAACCACTAGTCACGTCCGCCTGCGCCAGCAACATCTAGAATGATTCTTGCCCACTTGCGCCCACAATAAAGTAGCACTGATTTTGCCCACACCTGCTCGCTTTAGCCATGCACCATGACCACCAGCACCGTCCGTTGGTCAATGGCATTTGCCCCATTGGTGTAGGATCTGTCCACACAAACTCGCTGACACAAAACTCAATGCGTTTAGCGGCAGAACACTGAACCCAATGGCATTGTATCTAATGCTGCTTTTCCATACTGGCTTTGGAAACACTTTGTGCATTTGTGCATTAAGTTAAAGTAGAGATCCCCAAGGTAAAACATTACTCCAGTAACAGTAGAAGTTCCTCCCTTTAGACCTCCACTGGAGTAAAAGTACTAAAGCATTTACCTTCTAATGTACTTAAGTATGGAGAGTAACAGTAGCATGATTTATTATGGCTCTAATGTCCTATTATCATTTCTGGAACAAGACTCTTAATCAGCTCAGTTTAGGTGAAGAGACTCTAGTGTCTCTCAGTCCACCAGTCTTTAACAGAAGGTCATTAATTAGTCTGACACAGATGTCTATTCAGATGATCATAAGCACACAACACTAAAGGAGAACAGGTTCCATTAGCTAGGACCACGTGGCTATAAAATAACTTGTTGTGAACAAGCAAAATTTTTGATTTATTTGGAACTTATTTACAAGTTTAAGTTTAACATAAACTTCCTAACAGGCTCACAGCTGAGTTTTCCTTTACTGTACAGCATCTGTAGGTCTCTATTCATAAACACAAACTAGCCAAAACTAATTTACTATAAAAGGAAATAGTGTTTGTATAAATTTGCCAGTCATGAGTGCATGTGTACATATTTCTATATTGTGGTCTATTTACCCACAAACTCAGGAACAATATGTTTGATCTGTTCACTGATGCTTTGATGTGTGATGGTCAGTCAGTGTTTGCCTTAACCCCATCCTGCTTTACCTATCTTCCTCCAGGAGGTCCTTGATGTAGTCCAGGCCTGAAATGGACATTTCCATGGATGATAAGAATCCATGAATAAGCTTGTTTTGTTTTGGCATGTTACGTTTTTACGTGCACATAAGCCGAAGGGAACTACGAATTTCTTATAATGTAGTGGAGTAAAAAGAAAAAAATATATTTTAGAATTAAAGTAAAAAGTCCCCCAGAATGGAAATACTTCAGTAAAGATACACGAAAAAACTACTTAAGTACAGTAACAAATTACATTTACTTACTGTAATTGATACTGTCCACCACTGCTGACGACACCATGAAGCTACGCACATGGTGGCATGGTGACAACATCACTGGTGAAAACAAATAATGGAGTCAAAGTGTCACACCCTGCCATGTCTTGTTCTTGTTTGTCTGTTTTTTCTGGTTTTCAGTTTTCTGTTTGTCTTGTCATTGCCATGTGCCCTTTGTTATTCCATGTGCTTCTGTTTTGGTTTCTTGCTCCTCCTGTCTCCGCCCTCTTGTCAAGCCCCTCACCTGTCCCTCGTTTGTAGCTCCGCCCCTTCCCAGGTGTTCCTTGTTAGTCTTGTTCACTTATACTCCTTGTGATTCCCTTTGTGCTTGCTTGGCGTTTTGTTTGTTTGCTTGGTGTTTGTTCCCCTGCCGTTGTTCTGTCTCCCTGCCGGTCATTTGTCTTTGTTAGTTGTTTCTTTTGGTGTTTTGTTTTGTTTGTTCTGCTAATTAAACCCTTGCATTTATATCCTGCCTCCTCGTCCCTGACCCCCACGTGACACAAAATAGAGTTCTAGCAGTGTATACTGTGTTTTATGGTGTAGAAAGGCAGGAGAACACCTCGTTTCTCTGTATGTCCATTGTAGAATGCTTGGACATCAAATGAGATATTTGGACATGTTTTTTCGGGGCTCCCAAAATAAAAAAAAATCTGGTTTGTAGGGAAAATTCTACTCTTGACAGAATGCTCCACTGAGCACTGGGGTGCACTGAATGGCAGGATTTTCTGCAGCTGCTTCAGTGAAAACATGGGAACATCAGGTTCACTGTCAACCGCCTACTGCCAACATGTAAGCGTGGCTTAAAGTAGGGCTGCACAAAAAAGAGGCACTGAAATCGTGATTTGCGTCAGAGCACAGCTAAGGGAAGCGTTACGTAGTTTAGAAACTACTCAAGTCAAGCTTTATTTATATGCGCCTTTCACAACAGATGTTGTCACAAAGCAGCTTTACCGAGAATCCGGGTACAGGTCCCCAGTGAGAAAGCCAAGGCCAACAGTGGCAAGGAGAAACTGCAGACAAGAGAAAGGAACCTCGAGAGGAACCAAGACTCAAAAGGGGAACCACAAGCACAAAAGCAACAAAAGCAACGTAGGATCAGAATTTACAGTTATATGCAATATTAAATATGGAATAGCTGGTAACTGTTAGAGTACTAGGGCAGCATGTTGGTAGCACTGTTGCCTCACAGCAAGAATGGCCTGGGTTTGATTCCCCATGTCCATCCGGGTTTCCTTTGGGTGCTCCGGTTTCCAAAACAAGACATGTGTTTTAAAAATCCATTCATTTGTATTGGAAAACACTATTTACAGACGCCATATCTAATCCTATCCTTATCCGATAACAACAATGTAGAACATCTGTAATAACAACAATATAAAACACTAGCTATCTATTACCCCAGCCCCCACCCCCACCATCACAATGACAGCTTGTTCATCAGTGCGCTTCATTAAGTCATTTCATCAGTCTGTTTGTCCTTTCATCGTCTCACAAGTGACAGTTGCTGTCGTCTTTCCTGAGGAGACTTGAGACGCACTTCTTTCTGCATTTTGAGATTTTAAAGGTCCCACATAAACCCAAAACCAAGAAGTGTCAGAGCATGCCACATGATGCATTTGAACCAATCAGAAATTGAAACCAGCCAATGAAATTTTGGGCTTAGGTTTTTTCCTTTTAATGGTTGGTTGCTGATACAAAGGTAATGACCATGTTTGGATTCAATAGGAGAGAGAGAGAGATCAGCTGGCCCAAAATCTCAAAATTGACCAGTGCATGGTAAAACGATGTTTTCCCTCCAACATGACACACAGTTAGGTGAATAGGAGATGCTACATTGCCCCCCAGGTAACAATGACAGACAGACCTGAAAATCTGAATGAACATCAATAACTGCTGCTAGAAGCCTGCAGTGATGATCTGTCAGTAAGAATAAAAGAAATCGTCAGTGTTTGTCAGTCAAAGGAAGAAACGTCTGATTAGCTGGTGAAGCAGGAGAAGGAAAGTCTGTGATGAAATAGCCGGATCTGCGGGCGGAGCTTCCACACAGCATAGGGCAGCATGAAACACTGATCGCAACGTTCACAAAGGGCTCCTGTGCTATAAATGTGGTCTTCACAATGCCTGTGAAAATGTGCCACTGCAGCAGTCCTACTGCCCAGCACTGTAAACACAAGCTAGGAGTATCCAACCACCACGTCAGTGCCACCAGCTCTGTGGTGGTCCTGTGGGGGTCCTGACCTTTGGAGAACTGGGTGAAAGGTTGCTGGTGTGGTATGCATGCTAACAGGTGGACTACGGTTTGTAACTGTAGAACTGTATGAAGTGCAGCTGTAAAGTAAGTGGAACTAATGAAAAGTAGGGGTACTTAGTGAAGGAGGTGTCCTCAGTGTACAGTGTCCTCAGTGTCCTCAATGTGTTTGGTATACAAGTTAGCGCAAGACTCTACAGGTGAATAGTGTACACATTTTAACCACCAGAGATCACCATGAAACATCCCCGGTTGATTACTTTTTTGTATTACAAGTTTTCTGAAAGTTTACGTTTGAATATGCAAATATATATTTGGATCCAATAATGCTGTGCAGGAGAGATCAGCAGTCGCAGTACTGCATGTTGCGTTAGAACGCTAACTTTTCATAAAATGGCCCCAAATCTCCAAACTGACCAGTGCTGCCTTAATTAGCTGGCTAATTTTATACACTCCGCATCATGCGGTAGGGGTGGAGGTGGAGTGACACCAGATCTTCTGGACGTGTGACAACAAACCGTTTATCTTGGAGCTGACCACGGTGCCTCCACACACGGATTCGTTGCTCGTCTCCCCCAAGACAAAAGCGGGACTTGTCACTGAAGATGACCCACTGTCACTCCATGACAGTCTGGCACGACACCATTGTCTTTGGTGATACTGACGTGGTGTTGAGGTCAGTTGTTGTAATGGTCTGCGTGCATGTAGTTCTGTGTTGGGCAGTCGGCTGCCAATAGTGCTGGCACTAACAGGATGACTCATGGAGGGCATCACTGCTCGCTGAAGGTCTGCGATCGTGGCTGATAAGGCCCGTCCTTGCTTGAATCATTCGCATGTCTCACAGTGTCACATTCCTGTGGGCTGATTCCTTCTGGGTGCAGCTATTCTTTTGATGATGAGTGTATTTTGGAAGTTGTGAGGGTTTATTTTATAGGCAACACTGGTTTATGTGCTGCAGTGTAAGAGATTATATTTATCCTTGATTACAATTTCCTGGTTTGAGATATTCCCATATTTCTCCTGGGAAGCAGCATCTTTTTTCACTTCTGTGTGTGTGTGTGTGTGTGTGTGTGTGTGTGTGTGTGTGTGTGTGTGTGTGTGGGTGTGTGTGATTCCCTTTGATCACTCTCGCCCTTCACACTCTTGCGTCCCCTGTGTCCTCCACAGCCTATATGCAGCGGGTCATGGACAAGACTTTTTCAGGCTTTCTGCCTTAAGCAGATACAGTATCTGTCCCACTCTTTTCCCTCCATCACTTGTTTCTATCTCCATCTGCTTCACAGAACAACCAAGCAGTTAGGCATGCATTGGCCGGTCAAGCTTTATCTAATATTTTCAGAGAGTGTGTAGGATTTGATCCCTAAATGACTTAAAATCAATTTCAGCGACTTATTCCTCGCTTGTCCGTTAGGAATGAGCCAACGAGATTATGAAGTGAATGGGCTTTGAAGGCCGGGCGACATTTCCACTCTTTCTAATGTGGTTTTTGATATTGGAATCATGCATGGGACATGGTTATCCCCGAGGGGATTGGCGTGGGGGCTTGTTTGTCTGTATATTCATCTTGATTTTGTTTTTTTGTTTTTTCACATTTGCCCTCACTCTCCTCACCCCCCGTGCCTCCTCTCTTCAGAATGCATCCCTAAAGCAATTACAGTCAGGCTGGATTTAGATTCTCAGTATGCCACATGTGACTCCCGTTTCTCTCTCTATCCAACTGTAATGACACATTGCCCTCTGCTGTAGAGAAGCGGCACTTCACTGTTTGCCCTGAATCTGTCAATGAGGAAAATCAATAAAGCATCCCAACCTCCCTTGTGTGTGTGTGCAAGTGTGTTTGTGTGTGTGTGTGTCTGTGCATTTGAGTGTCACAATAATAAACTCACCAGACAAAAAATTTGTTACCTTATGTGTTTAAGGTGGAAGTAACTTCAGCCCTACTATGTAGGCATATCTGTGGATTTAGCTGACGCTCTTATCCAGAGCGACTTACAATGTTAATTCTATTACAGATAGGCCAATGTAGTGTTGGGGACTCTAATTGGTGTAGCACAGCATAGTCACCCAGATAGAACCCCAGTCTTTCACATGGCGTAGTAGCACCCTGGCAGGTAGAGGTGTTATCCGTTGCGCCACACCAACCAACTTAAGAATGAATCACCAGAATGAGAATTTGGGGAGAAGGGAAGGAACTGACCATGATCTAAAAGTAGGGGTGTGCCGATCTGATACTCAGTATGGGTTCGATACTATTTGTGCATATTTGGGGCTAAACTTTAAGCAACATGCCACAAAGAAATATGTGCCACTACACAGATGAGCAGGATGTGTCACAGCAACGCAGCAACGCAGCCATTGTATCAGTGAAGTTATTTTAAGCTGAATGTAGAAAAAAAGTCAAACAGCTGAATGCATTTGGAGAAACCAGCATTAAGCCCCCCCCCAAATGTTGTGCTGTCCTTTTGTGGCTCATATACAGGAGCGTCCAACGCAATATATATGTATATATACATATAGAAACATACACGCTCATTAAAATAGGTGCAGCCAGAACAGAAGGAATCAATAGGCAGGAATGAAACTTGGTGGGTAGGCTTGACATCGTGAGACATGCGAATGATTCAAAGTTTCAGTCTCGGCCAAGCATGTGACTTAAGCAAGGATGGGCCTTATCACTGTACCTGACTGACCCAACAGCCATGATTGCTGACATTTATTCATTCAAGCAGGATGGTCTTATCAACGTAAAGCCTGCCATGCTGGGTGTGTGGATATTACCATAGCAGCTGTTGGTGGCAGTGGATAGGAGAAGCCACACACCAGTGACAAGAAGGATCTGGGAGACCTACACGAACCACGGGGAGAAGAACCGACGGACTGTTCGAGTCATCCACCAACGCAGACATTCAGCGAGCAGTGATGCCCTCCATGAGTCATCCTGTTCGTGCCAGCACCATTGGCAGACGGCTGCACAACTCAGGACTACATACACACAGACCTTTACAACGACTGCCCTTAACACCACGTCAATGTCACCAATGACTGCAATGGTGTTGTACCAGACCGTCATGGAGTGACTCAGAATGACAGCGGGTCATCTTCAGTGACAACGACCAACAAATCTACGTGTAGAGGCACCATGGTCAGCGCCAAGATGAGCGGGATTGTTGTCACATATCACACATACTGGTGTCACTCCACCTCCACCCCCACCGCACAGTCTGCAGGAACTGTGTGAGAATATTCATGCTGCATGGGATGGATTATCACAGGACACCATTAGGAACCTCTACAACTCCATGCTGAGACGTCTGGTATGTTGCGTTAGCAAACACGGCGGCCCGATGCCATACTGAGAGACACTACTTCTGTATGTGTAGCTCAATAAATATTGCTCATATCGGTCTAAATTTATCATCATTTATTGTTCCTGGTAAGCTTTATCTTCCTTCAAAATAGCACTGCAGTCCCACACTTCCTTCTGGGAGCAACTATTCTTTTGAGTGTACCATTTTGCAGTTAGTTGTTTCAGGTCATTCACTTAAAAGTTGAAATATTGAATAATACATTTAAGAGTACCTTCTGATGTATGGTTCAGGATTCTGCAGTATATTCTTGTTGTGCTGTTTTCCTGAAGGCATCTGAAATTGAGCAGGGAATCCATATGGAGCCTGTGTCTTGCTCAGTGGTATGTTTGGGGCTGTGCGTTTGAGGATAGAAGGTGGAGGGCTGAGCTGCCCGTTTGCACCTATGAGCTGCTGCCTCCAGCACTGGGCTTTCTGCTCAGCTGCCAAAGAACATTCCAATTTGTTTTTCTTTTTGTTTTTTGTTTTTTGTTGCTTTTTTCAGGGAAAATCTCATACAGCATTCATGAGTCTCGAACCCTCCAGTGAAGTGTGTCTGTGCACATGTCAACTGTTTGTGCCAACTGATCTCGTCCTGAAAGGGTTCTGTTTGGCTGCGTGTACATGTGTGTCTCATGTTTAACAAGTCAGTCTCTCTCTGGCCTCATGATGGGCAAGAGCCCATCAGAACTGTGGTGACGCCCAGTGTTCTTTCAGTACAGTTTGATTTTTGCTGCTACTATTTATTTTATTTTTATAGTTGTTCTTTCATGAGGTTTTATGTACTGAAACTAATCCAAGTTAGATTCTGCAGGATCATTTTCCAAGCTTTTCTCAAACATGCAGTTTTGTTTGCTGCGTCTTTAAGACAAAAATACACTCATTGTCAAAAGAATAGCTGCACCCAGAAGGAAGTGTGGGATTGCAGTGCTATTGGGAAGGAAGATAAAGGTTACCAGGAACAATAAATGATGATACATTTAGACTGATATGGGAAATATTTATTGAGCTACAAATACAGAAGAAGTGTCTCTCAGTATGGCGTCGGACCCCATGTTTGCTAACGCAACATGCAATACTGTCCTGTGATAATCCATCCCATGGTAGGGGTGGAGGTGGAGTGATACCAAGTCTGCTTGGCGTTTGATGCGTGATAGCCAACCGTTCATCTTGGTGCTGAACATGGTGCCTCCACACATGGATTCGTTGGTCGTCTCCACCAAGACAAAAGCGGGACTTGTGACTGAAGATGACCCGCTGCCATTCTGAGTCACTCCATGACAGTCTGGCACGACACCATTGCAGTCTTTGGCGACGTTGACGTGGTGTTAAGGGCAGTCATCATAATGGTCTGCGTGAATGTAGTCCTGTGTCATGCAGCCGTCTGCCAACAGTGCTGGCACCAACAGGATGACTCATGGAGGCATCACTGCTCACAGAATGTCCATAAATGTGGCTGTTGGTAGAGCGATAAGGCCGGTCCTTGTTTACGTCACATGCTGAGTGTCTCATGGTGTCAAACCTACCCACCAAGTTTCATTCCTGTTGGTTGATTCCTTCTGGGTGCCTCTAGTTGTGCAAATATTGTTTTGATGATGACTGTATGCAAATGTTCTCTGTTCTGATTGGCTGCCGTTGGCTGTTTCATTCTAAAAGCTACCAAGAGCTGCACTCACAACATTCATTATCACTTCAACACAAATGAATGGACTAAACTATGGTGAATGGCGGTTGCATGTAAATGGGCTCATTGTTGTGACATCACAACCATAATCATGTAAAACAGGCAGCATCCACAAGAGTGTACATATAATTACACTGTACATATATATATGTGTGTGTAATCTGTGCTTTGCTGCAGGTGTGTGCGACTGCAGAGACTTCACCACCGGTCCCTCTTGTGAGCGTTGTCAGGAGGGTTATTATGGAAACCCATTAACTGGCAGCCCAACTGACTGTCTGCCCTGTCCCTGCCCGGACCGTTCCGCTTGTGCCCAGGTGCCGGAGACAGGGAATGTGNCCAACACACTACTTACAATACACTAACACATTACACTTACTGAGTTACTGTACACCAACACACTGCTTACAGTACACTAACACATTTTCACAGTGGTTTTATTACACTTAGCTTGGTGGGAAAACCCCACAAAGAGACCTAGATAAAAACAAGACCTACTAAAGCCCACAAGCTCAGATGTTCATTGTAAGTTATTGTCACCAAATGTTCATGATAAAATCTGTGCAGTCAGTTGTGACCTTTTGTCCATATGACCTTTGATTGTATCAAGGGTATCCGATATCATCCGCAAATGGCCAACACGGCTGCGGGTTTTCATTCCAGGAACAACAGAGCTCACATGATCACCTGTTTCAGATTATTTCATAGATCAACTGATGAAACACAGGGAATCAGATGAGTTGCAGCTTGTTTGGAATGAAAACCAGTAGCCACATCGGCCCTTTACAGATAAGACTGACCAACTGTTAAATATGACGGTCTGAACGCTACGTGAACTAGCACTAAAGTGTAACAGTGTTGGTCTTGACCAAGGTAACCGAACCACATGTGTAATACCACCCGTATGTTTCATGTTAGCTACATTAGCCTTATAGGTCCAGTACAGAACAGGTGAAGCCCCTGGGCTGATGGACTGAATTTGAGGCAATGAAGGAAATAAGCCAGAATCTGTGAACAGTGATCATACAGCATATGCTTGTCATTGATGTGGGTGTATTTTGCAATGCTTTACACTTCCAGGAACCAGGTGCGAGTTGTGCGAGGATGGTTTCTATGGCAGTCCCCTCGGCTGGGATGGCGAGGTACGGCCGTGCATGAGGTGCGAATGTAATGGGAACATAGACCCCAATGCGGTGGGCGTGTGTGATCATGTGACCGGACGCTGCCTGAAATGCTTAGGCCACACAACTGGGGATCGCTGTGAAAGATGCCAAGCAGGTTATTATGGCAATCCTCTGGACAGCACCCTCAGGCCCTCCCAGAAGTGCAAACGTAAGTCTATGCTTCCTTATCCCTATAATGCAGAGGCTCATAGGAGGAGTTTATTTCTGTGTATTAATGTACTCTTCTCTACTAACAACATCATATCTATGAAATATGTGACTGCTCAGCAAATCTACCTGCACAGGGAGTGCAGAGTTACAAATATTCGGATGCCACACACTACTTACAGTACACTAACACATTGCACTTACTGAGTTACTGTACACCAACACACTACTTACAGTACGCTAACACATTACACTTACTGAGTTACTGTACACCAACACACTACTTACAGTACACTAACACATTGCTTACTGAGTTACTGTACACCAACACACTACTTATAACGCACCTGTAGAGGCGAACCTGCTCAACAAATCTACCTGCACGGAGAGTGCCGAGTTACAAATATTCGGATGTGCGTTTGAGGTAATAGGTGTCGTGATTGCCTCATTTTTGGCGTGTGCATCCTCACACCACTATCTATTCTAAACCTAGTTATAGATGACGTTTAGGCATGCTAGCATTTGTTTGGCTGAAAGTGGGGATGCTATCTGCAGGCATCATGGACACGCAGATATCGTACTTACTGACCTAGAGGACACTAAGGAGGCGAGAGCTGATCAGTACTCCCATTCATCTCTCACCTGTACTCTACAGGACACATAACATGATCACTTTAATCAATTTCATTGTATAGGTTGCTGTTATGTGGGGGGGTGTTTTTGGATGAGGGAGTAAGGGGTGGGATGTTGTGACCCACCCTTTCCCAACTCTGATGATGTGTGTTTGTTGATACCTCTGGTTTTGCTTCTCAGCTTGTGCTTGTAACCCCAGCGGTACTTCCATATCCTCGAACGAGTGTGACCCAGACACAGGCCGATGTTTGTGTCTGAGTCACGTCACCGGACGAGACTGTAGTCACTGTGAAGCCGGCTACTTCAATCTGCGGTCAGGTGTGGGCTGTGAAAGGTGGGTATTAGGAAGCACACACACCCCTGTTTCCAGACACAGTCCCTTCGTTTCATCTATCAGTCCATTTGTTTCGTTTTCTGGTTTGTTAAGAAGGCATTTTTGGGCCAGTTTCCCAGAAACTGATTAAACCTAGCTCTGGGGTAAATCGCAGGGAACTGCCAGTGTAAATTCGAATGCATTTATTCAGCATTTTAAAATGCTCTCTGATGTCTACATGAAAGGTATGTGCCTTTGGTCGTGGCAAAAAACACCCAGATGCAATATTTACACCCTATAGTTTGGTCCTAGAATGAAACGGGCTGTTTCCCCTTGTTTGGTGAGCTCAGGAATAATCCGATGAGCTCTGCTGTGATTGGCTGGTTTACAGTGCGACACTGTGATGATCACACAGAAGAGAAATCTTGAAATAAACACAGGAATATAAAATGAGCCTCTGTGTAAATAAGCTTGGTCCTCATACTATTTAGTTAGCTCTGCTAGTTACTTGGAGCGTGCTAGAAGCTAACACTACCTACACTATACTGCCAAAAGTATTCACTTGTCTGCCTTCACACGCATATGAACTTGAGTGACATCCCATTCTTGATGCATAGGGTTTAATATGATGTTGGCCCACCCTTTGCAGCTATAACAGTTTCAGCTCATATGGGAAGGCTTTCCACAAGGTTTGGGAATGTGTTCATGGGAATTTTTGACCATTCTTCCAGAAGCACATTCGTGAGGTCAGACACTGATGTTGGACGAGAAGGCCTGGTTCGTAGTCTCTGCTCTAATTCATCCCACAGGTGTTCTATCGGGTTGAGGGCCATCCCCAAACTGTTCCCACAAAGCTGACCTGTATATTTTAACTTTCTGAGGCTCATTCTGATGAAAACATACCCCACTACAATCACTACACCCACATTTACCTCAGAGCTGTTATTACTGTATCCACTGTTTAGGGCTAGCTGCTGCTAACGCTGCTCAGTTCACTTGAAATATGTTTAGCCTAGCTGTTAGCTACCTATCGGCTATTACGCTGTAAAACTGAGCCTCTAAAGCGAGTTCATCTTTTATTAACCTTCAGACCTGTATATTTTAACTCTCTGAGGCTCATTCTGATGCATGATGGCATGCAGTACACCATGAAGATATGTATGTCTGTATACTAGAAACTCTGACTGGAGTAGAACACCATCCGGGTATCTTCAGTGCACTACAGACCTTGAGTTTGGTCGCATACTGCATACTACATACTACTTTTAGGCAGATTTAGCATGCAAGTAGTATGTAATATACCATTTTGAATACAGCCTAAACACGTCTTGAGGTCAGATGCTGCCTGAACAAGGGCCAGTGCTGAAACCGAGAAAGAAGAACATACAGAGTTAAATACAGCATCGGTGCACTACCTGGCGACTGCAAGCCAGTGCTCATATCTAGAGAGAAGACGAGTTGAGCTCAGCATAAGTACAAGTACGATACAATGCAGCAATGCAATGAGCAAAATACTGTCTTAATGTGAACCTGTAGATGCTACGGTTCTTGAATTCATTCCTCATAAGAGTTCACAACAGAACTTTTTTCTCTCTTTTTTTCTTCTTTACAGGTGCAATTGTAATCCCATTGGCTCTTCCTCACCAGCGTGTCACCCGATCACAGGCCAGTGTATGTGCCGGACAGGTGTGGAGGGCATACAGTGTAACGTGTGTCGAATGGGCTTCTTTGGCTTTTCCTCCAGAGGCTGCAGAGGTACATGGTTATCAACTCCAAAAACCAGGTCCCAAACCTGCCATGCTGTAGACCCTGTGTCTCAAACTAAAGGCCCATGGGTCACAGCTGGGACAGCTTCATACAGCCCATCACGTTTTCACACTCTATCCTTAAATCCAGCCTATAAGTGATTTTTGGAAGAGCAGAATATTATGATATGCTATTTTTGGTCATATCTTGCATTGCTGCTCTACATGCTACACCTCATTATGTACACCTCCTTGTCTACTTTAGCAGCTCCACTGACCATGTAGGAGCACCTTGTAGTTCTACAGTTACAGACTGTAGTCCATCTGTTTCTCTGTATACTTTATTACCCTGTTCTTCAATGGTCAGGACCCCCACAGAACCACCACAAAGCAGGTATTATGTGGGTGGTGGATCATTCTCAGCACTGCAGTGACACTGACGTGGTGGTGGTGTGTTAGTGTGTGTTGTGCTGGTGTGAGTGGATCAGACACAGCAGTGCTGCTGGAGTGTTTAAACACTGTGTCCACTCACTGTCCACTCTAATAGACACTCCTACCTTGCTGGTCCACCTTGTTGATAGCTCATCTGCTGCTGCACAGTGCAGTGTTGGTCATCCTCTAGTCCTTCATCAGTGGGCACAGAATGCTACCCACAGGACACTGCCCACAGGATGCTGTTGGTTGGATAGTTTTGGTTGGTGGACAATTCTCAGTCTCTGTGGTGGTCCTGTGGGGGTCCTGACCATTGAAGAACAGCGTAATAAAGTACACAGAGAAACAGATGGACAACAGTCTGTAACTGTAGAACTACAAAGTGCTCCTATATGGTCAGTGGAGCTGATAAAACGGAAAAGGATGTACATATAATGGCCAGTCAGTGTGGACAGTGTCAGCTGTTATGAAGGTATTTGCTGATACTGATACTGCACAAATCTGATACTTTTTGTTGTGATATTAAATTATATAAGTCAAAGTAGTCATGCCACATTATTGATAAACCATTGCATTTTTTGTTGCATGGTAATATAATCGCAATGCTGATGGTTTGCCTATATTGTCCAGGCCTACTGCACTATAAGCATGTAGATTTGGAAAGCATGTGCAGTTCTTACACTTAGAATTCTTATCTCTCTGTCGTCTGTCTGTAAACTTACAGCCTGTAATTGCGACCCCATGGGCTCCACCTCCATGCAGTGCCACAGCAATGGGACTTGTCCTTGTCGCCAAGGTTTTGTGGGTTATAAGTGTGACAAATGTGAGCTGAACCACTACCTTAACCGTGCGACCCAGCAGTGTCAGGAGTGCCCAGTGTGCTACAGTCTCATCAGAGACCAGGTACCTGTGTGTGTGTGTGTGTGGATGTATTTGTGCTGTATATTACATGGACACCTAGCTTTGTACCAAGTTGCCATGTTATTACATTTACATTTACATTTTAAGGCATTTAGCAGATGCTCTTGTCCAGAGCGACTTACAACCGTGCTTAGTGTTCGGTCAGAGAATGTTTCCTAGCTAGTAGGAAAGGAATGAAGGTTAGAGTCTAAAACTCGCCTTGAGGTCAGATGCTGCCTGAACAAGGGCCAGTGCTGATACCTAGAAAGAAGAATACAGAGTTAAATACAGCAGAAGTGCACTATCTAGTAATCCCAAGCCAGTGCTCATACCTAGAGAGAGGTTATGCTCAGTGTAAGTGTCAAAACAAAGCATAGTTCTTACTCACTTAAGTGCTTCATGAAGAGATGGGTCTTTAGTCTGCGCTTGAAGACAACCAGTGGGAGTTCGTTCCACCATCTGGTTTCCAGGACAGAGAAGAGTCTGGACGCTTGTCTTCCATGCATTTTGAGGGATGGTGGGTGAAGCTGAGCTGTACTTGAAGCTCAAAGGGCTCGAGGTACAGACCGACTCTTAACCATTGCCATAAGGTAATGAGGGGCTGGTCCATTCTTGGCTTTGTAGGCAGCATGAGAGTTTTAGATTTGATGCGGGCATCTACTGGAAGCCAGTGAAGGGAGCGCAAATATCTACCTTTGGTCTTCAGTCATTGGCCATTTTTTTCAGAAACACCTGCTTTACAGTCGCACTTTACTGATTGTAGCCCTGATTGATCTGTAACTGCAGTATTTGTTAGCCTGTCTTTACCCCTGCTGTCAGTGGAAAGGGACCACTGTAAGTCCACTTCTGCTATCTAGATGGGCCTTTCTTAGCACTGGAGTGGAACCATAAATGGTGCATTATAAAACGCAGCTTTATGATAGGTGTGCTTGATAAAATGGCCAATGAGTGTGCAGTGCTATGCATTAGGGGTCTGGATTTCTGTATTGCAGTATGTCACAGCATGGGACTAAATTTTAGTATCATGCTTGGGAGTGGGTGGTTAGCCAGTCCGGTGCATGTGGGAAGTGCGTGTAGACAAATCCCACAGATTAATGAACAGTGCATATACAATTATAATAATCGCTCAATAATTAGCATGCATAATTAGCATGACAGCTACATAAGCAGTAAGCAAGTAATAAACTGATTTTAAATAGTTGCAAAGCAACCAATCACATGAACAACACATGAACTGCACACTCTGTGCTCCAGAAATGGTGGAGCCTTTAGACAGTCAGTCAGCCTCAGGTTAATACACCACAATTAAATTAACTCAAGGCAAGTCTGACATACAGCAGTCACTGATCCCTTTTATTTGTGAATGGAGTGCCAAATATTGGATGTCAGTTACCCTCTTACGGGACTGCGGGTGGGGGTGGGACGAAACGTCTACATTGCAGACGAGAGCGGGACAAGTACTGCCAATTTTCCAAGGGAGTGGGACGAATTCTAGTGGGAACATGTGGGAGTGGGGTTGAAAATCAGTCCCACACAGACCTCTACTGTGCAAAACGCCACCATTGATTTGTTTCATTTCCAGTCCAGTCAAAACAGCCATTTTTTTGGGCAGCAGGAAAATATAACAGAAAGCAAATATACAAAACATATATTTAATAAAAAAATAGTCTCAATAGCTAAATATAATATCATTTAAATACATTTAATGTTTAAAACATTTAGTATATAATGTGTCCACTTTTGACCCCAATTACTTCTTCCTTTACTTCCTTCTCTTTTTGTGAAATTTTCAGAGAAATCTGCAGGGATGTTTTCTCCACACAAGTTCGGTCTTAGCAGTGACTTGCATTTTCTGTTTCTCGCAATCCAGATAACCTCAAAGATATTCAGTGATAATCTGCATTGAGCATTGAGCTGTATTCTCACAGTCAACAGGTGGATTGTTTCAGAATAGCCAGTCTTGTTGCTTTTCAGTACAGTCTACACTTTCTGCCCATACCTATTTTTCCCTCTACCCGCTGCCCGCTTAAATGACTGTGCTAAAGAATCCCCCTCCCAGCAGCAGTTTCAGTGTTTTATTCAGCTAGAAATTTTAGTAAGTATCTTATTAGTAGTAAAACTAAAATCTAAAGGTAAAGTTTACCAGCAACAATAAATGATGATACATTTAGACTGATATGGGCAATATTTATTGAGCAACACATACAGAAGCTAACGCAACATACCAGACGTCTCAGCATGGAGTTATAGAGGTTCCTAATGGTGTCCTGTGATAATCCATCCCATGCAGCTTGAACATTCTCACACAGTTCCTGCAGATTGTGCGGTAGGGGTGGAGGTGGAGTGACATCAGGCCTTCTGGACATGTGACGTGTGACAACAAACTGTTCATCTTGGTGCTGACCACAGTGCCTCCATACATGGATTCGTTGGTTGTCTCCACCAAGACAAAAGCGGGACTCTTCACTGAAGGTGACCCGCTGCTATTCTGAGTAACTCCATGACAGTCTAGCATGACACCATTGCAGTCTTTGGTGACTTTGATGTGGTGTTAAGGACAGTAGTCACAGTAGTCACAGTCTGTGTGCATGTAGTCCTGTGTGGTGCAGCCATCTTCCAGTGGTGCTGGCTGACTCATGGAGGGCATCACTGCTCACTGAATGTCTGCAGTTGTGGTTGTTGGGTCACTCAGGTACAGCGATAAGGCACATCTTTGCTTTTGTCACATGTGTGAAACTTCACGAGCGTGAAACTTGTATCATTCACATGCCTCATGATGTCAAACCTACCCACCAAGTTTCATTCCTGTGGGTTGATTCCTTCTGGGTGCAGCTATTTGTGCAACTATTCTTGGTTTGGTATTCTCTGAAGCAAGAGAGGAGCTTGATGTTCTCCTCTCTCTCAAAGCATAAAACCTTAAGTGCTGTTTATCCGATCCGTACGTTTTGGTGGTCCACCACGTTTTGCATTTGACCTCTTTTTTTGCATTTGACCTTTATGGATTTTCCTTTTCCAAGTGAACATCTGGTATGTACTCTCCTGTGCTATATGCACAGTGCTGTAGATGATAAAGAGTATATGCACCATCCATATTGCATATACACCTTCCCAATTCCCTCTATACTGTATCAACGGCATCCAATATTCCCATCCACTGTATCCATTTAGTACTTATCTGTGCCTCCCTAGCTCTTTGCTTCAGCGCAGAGCTCATTTAACTAGCGTTGAGGCTGAACGGCGCACCATTCAGACGCCCCGCTATCACCCACTGCCAAGAGTGCTTTGCAGCCAAGCTGTTCTTTGTCTCCCAACAAAAGAGAATTACTGAGGCATGTAGCTTCATTTCCCCATTGAGAGAGAAGCGAGTGCACCGAGGTGGCTCTTGTTTGTTGAGCAGCAGTGTGAGCACAAAGCTAGTGAAACAGATGCCACCCACATTTGCACTGAAAATGTAAATACATGCTCCCCGATCACAGCGCTTTAGACTGGATGGCTGTTGAGTAGAGAATAGAAGCGCCCTGAACCTCTCGAGGCAAAAGTCAAATGGTGGCGGGACGGCCAGGAAGAGAATAGGAGTCAGTTCCGAACACACAAAGGAAGTCTGTTATTGCATGTGGTTATTATAGGCAATCCAGAAGGTCCCTGAAGAGACGAGGCCTTTACCCTGGCCGATCATTTGGGGTGTTGATATGGGTGACTAAATAAACATTGTGTTCATGTCCCTATATACACTGTTAATTGCACTACATAATATTTTTGTTCCCGACTTCTACGTGTATAGCTATGTTCATCACAAACTTTGTTTCTGTGAGCAGGACAGTAAAAGTTATGTAGTTATGTAAAAAATATACACTGTATTGTAATGTAATACACTCCTCATCATCAAAAGACTAGTTGCACAAATAGCTGCACCCTGAAGGAATCAACCGACAGGAATGAAACTTGGTGGGTGGGTTTGACATTGTGACACATGCCAACGATTCAAGTTTCACACTCGGGCGTGCATGTGACGCAAGCAAGGACGGGCCTTATCACTGTACCTGACTGACCCAACAAACATGATTGCAGACATTCATTGCGCAGTGATGCCCTCCGTGAGTCATCCTGCTACTGCCAGCACCATTGGCAGACGGCTGCACGACACAGGACTACATGCACACAGATCGTTATGACGATGGTCCTTAACGCCACGTCACCGTCACCAAAGACTGCAATGGTGTCGTGCCAGACTGTCATGGAGTGACTCAGAATGGCAGCGGGTCATCTTCAGTGACGAGTCCCGCTTTTGTCTTGGTGGAGACGATCAACGAATCCGTGTGTGGAGGCACCATGGTCAGCGCCAAGATGAACGGTTTGTTGTCACGCGTCACACATCCAGAAGGTCTGTTGTCACTCCACCTCCACCCCTACCGCACAATCTGCAGGAACTGTGTGAGAATAATCAAGCATGGGATGGATTATCACAGGACACCATTAGGAACCTCTACAACTCCATGCCGAGACGACTGGCATGCTGCGCTAGCAAACATGGCGGCCCGATGCCATACTGAGAGACACTACTTCTGTATGTGTAGCTCAATAAATATTGCCCATATCAGTCTAAAATTATCATCATTTATTGTTCCTGGTAACCTTTATCTTCCTTCCCAATAGCACTGCAATCCCACACTTCCTTCTGGGTGCAGCTATTCTTTTGACAGTGAGTGTAAATAAGCAACCTTTCAACACGAAACATGTCTTAACTCAGGTGAAAATTACAGGTAATATTTGATTTGGCCCAGTCATCACTTTTAGCTTTCCCAAGAACACATTTATCTCACGGACACCTTTCAGGATATTCAGCAGGATATTCAGCTTATTAGCAGCTCCCACAAGACCTTGGAAGTTAAACTGCCTGCAGATTTTTACTGGCATCTCTGCAGCTAATACCCTGCATATGTTTTGGGACTGTGCTGTCATTAACAACCTCTGTTCAGCTGTTGCACCTGCGAGGCTCATTCATCCCACAGCCTCCCACCGTTTTCCTTCATGACTGATTGGCTCTTAGCTGCATCTTGACAGCTAAGAGTCTCATAGATAAAGTCCAAAGATGATTACATGCACATATGGATAATCCGAGCGCTGCTTATCCCACAAGCAAAGCTGTGGAATTCTTTTCTGGAATCTTTGGTGATTATGATGCTCCTTTATGTTAAACTTTTGATCTGTACAATTATACATTGTATTAGGCCTAACGGGCAAAAATGATGTGACGCTTGTGGTGTTATAGATGACAATAGGTCCTGTATGAAGATTTGTTCTTGTCTATGATTATTGCTGTGTTTGAACTGGCTTGGAGGAAGGCGAAAGGAAAAGTAGTTCCTACTACACCATCACTAACAGCAGCATTTATTATTATTTTCATAGAGATATAAGATATGCATCCATCCTACTCAATAAATAAATAAATGATATTGATATTTTTGTGCCAGAATCGATTCTTAAGAGTAAAATCCACGATCCAGGAAGTATCAGTATTTAGGTATCAATCCGCCCATCCCTAGTCCCGGACGTAGTTGCAGGAGTTTAGTCAATGAAGGACCTACTGGATGAAGCAGTTTAATATAGCGCCACCCTGAGGTAGACCAGTGCTGCGTCCAATGAGAATGATTCACTGATTGTGTTTGAAGCCATTAAACAATGGCAGCAGAATGTCATAAAAAGTATATTTCCAGGGGATCCCCCCAGAATATTGTTTCTATTCTATTCTATTCTATTCTATTCTATTCTATTCTATTCTATTCTGCTCTGTTCTGTTCTGTTCTGTTCTGTTCTTTTCTATTCTGTTCTACTCTCTATTTTATTCTATTCTATTCTGTTCTGTTCTGTTCCATTCTCTATTCTGTTCTGTTCTATTATATTTTGTTCTGTTCTATTATATTTTGTTCTGTTCTGTTCTGTTCTATTCTATTCTATTCTATTCTATTCTATTCTATTCTATTCTATTCTATTGTCTATTCTGTTCTGTTCAGTTCTATTCTCTTCTATTATCTATTCCTTTCTTTTCTATTCTATTCTATTCTATTCTATTCTATTCTATTCTATTCTATTCTATTCTGTCCTGTCCTGTCCTGTCCTGTCCTGTCCTGTCCTGTCCTGTTCTATGCTATTCTATTCTATTCTATTCTATTCTATTCTATTCTATTCTATTCTATTTCAGACAGTCCAAGACATTAATTAGGGGGTCCCAGATTGTATTTCGCACCTTGACTTTACTTTCAGACAGCTGTCCAACTCATGTAACGGCTATAGCTGGTCTTCTAATAGCGCAGTCTGATTTATGTGTTCTGCCAGGGGTGCTGTTGATAAGCACATGTTTTTAGTTCACAGTAGTTCACTATCATTCCCCTGAGCACCAGTTGCACAGTAATGCAGTAATGTAGCTCATTTCCTACATTGCAAAGATCAAGTGGTAAGGCGATGCATGCATGGGCTAATGTGATCTGTTTTGAATACCCAGCACAACAAAAAATGATAATACAATAACTGTAAATGGAGAACAGCGTTCTGCACAGAGTTTTTAACTTCTACTATAAGCAAAGGTTCATTTTTCTTCCCTCCCTCTAATTCTCACTAAAGGCCACCTCTTTTAGCTTTGGATGTTTCAGCTAAGGGAAAATGACCAGTTTCACCATTTTTTTAAAATGAATGCCTGCAAACATCATAAGCACTCTTATCCATAACCCACGCACCGCCCCGCCAGACTAAGCGAGCGAGATGGATTTCGCTGATGCTCATCGCCTTGCACTCAATTTCTAATTGCTAAGTCATTTTGGATGCGAACATGTGGGAAGGAAAGGTTGCGTTTTAACTAGTGTAATGATAGCCCGGGGCTCAGCTGGGTTCAGGTTAATAAGGTGTGATAAATGTTGTAATGATCAACAATTTTTCAGGAGCGGAGCACCATAGTGTGTGCATGTGTTGTGAATTCCTTTGAGTCTACAGTGAGTTTTCAAATGCCTTTGAGTCTACAGTTCTTCCTGAAACCCCATATCAGAAAACGTTGGGACAATATGAAATGCAGGAACGGATGGAGTGTGTATTTACATTCATGGTATTTGGCAGATGCTCTTATTCAGGGCGACTTACAATTTGATCATATCTTACACAGGTAGGTGAAGGTAGTGTTAGGAGTCTTGCCTAAGGACCCTTATTGGTATAGTGTAAGGTGTTTGCCCCCTACTAAGGTGTCAAACCCCACCCTATAGGGTTGGAGGTATGGGTGTTACCCACTACACTACACCAACAACTAACAAATGAAATGAAGTTGGCCAGACAAAACTGGCCTAAAATCTTAGGTTCATACCGCCTGCAATGAAATAAAAGTCATAGTAATTGTAAGAAATATTATTTTAATATTTATTCATTTTATTAGCATTTTCCATACTGTCCCAACGTTTTTCTGAGTTCAGGGTTGTACTTGGGTTTAACCATTAAAGGTGCAGAAAGAGGACTGCACTTTTGCTATGCGGTTTAAATGTAACTATTATATAACTAATCAACTAAGTAATTAATTACGCGGTTTGTTTTATAAGTCATTTTTTTTGTATCTTTATTACTGCACTTATGATAATCATAATGTTAAAAAAAGCCAAAAATATGACAAAAAAACTTCCCCCACAAAAATAAGAAATTAAAATCATGATGAGATATTTCCTCTTTTACTTCAACACAAATATGGTGCTGATTGAAAGTTTGGAATCTCCAACAGAATTCCTGCACTTGTTTCAGAGTGAGATAAATCAGGATATATATGAATCGTTCTACTGAATTAGTACAAAATCAGAGATAAAACCACATTTCAGACTTTAGACTAAAATCCTTTGCCTTTTAGTGACCCTATAAAAATTCCCTACTTAAATTATGTTTATTCTATTTAAACAAATGAGTGATCATTTAATTTTGCCAGCAACAAAACAATCATAACATTACTGAACTTGTACAAGATATTTCAGTACTCTAGGTGTTGAACAGAACTCAAAAACGCTAGCAGTACTTGACTAATAAACACGCTTTGGGTCATAATATTTTCATTAAAACACAACAAAGTTTCCTTCACTGCCAAAAGTTACATGCTGATTTTCAGACTTTGGGAAATTTTAATTTCATATGTTTCTATATTGTATATTAATGTACATTTAGTGTATATATTGTAATTACGTTCCCATCTTTTTTGTTTATCTTCCTCTTACCTTTATATTTTTTGCTGTTCTGTTATATTTTATTCTATTCTGTTTCAGATATTCTATTCTCTTCTATTTTAGATATTCTATTTCAGATATTCTATTTCAGACATTCAATTTTATTCTATTTCAGATATTCCATTCTATTCTATTTCAAATATTCTTTTTCATATATTCTATTTTAGATATTCTATTCTGTTTTAGATATTCTACTTTAGATATTCTGTTCAGATATTCTATTTTAGATATTCTACTTAAGATATTTTATTCTATTCAATTTCAGATATTCTATTTTATTCTAGATATTTTATTCTATATATATATATATATATATATATAGAGAGAGAGAGAGAGAGAGAGAGAGAGAGAGATATGAATGTATTACATCCTTTTTTAACATTTANATTCATTCTCTCTCACTCACTGACTGAGAGACTAACTGACTGACTGAGTGAGACTCACTCATTCACATTTAGCAGCCTGAAGAATCTCCATAAGGGGGCGGTATTATCTCTCATGTAGCTATAGGTGCGTCGTCAGAGCAAAGCTTCACATCTGTGATACTGTGTTAGCTATGTATATTTATACACAAAGGAATAGTTGCACCCAAAAGGAAGTGTGGGATTGCAGTGCTATTGGGAAAGAAGTTAAAGGTTACCAGAAGTAGTGTCTCTCAGTGTGGAGTCGGGTTGCCATGTTTGTTAACACAACATGCCAGACGTCTCTGCATGGAGCACCATTAGGACTTCCTAATGGTGTCCTGTGATAATCCATCCCATGCAGCTTGAATATTCTCACACAGTTCCTGCAGATTGTGCGGTAGGGGTGGAGGTGGAGTGACACCAGGGCTTCTGGACGTGTGACAACAAACCGTTCATCTTGGTGCTGACCACGGTTCCTCCACACACAGATTCGTTGGTCGTCTCCACCAAGACAAAAGTGGGACTCGTCACTGAAGATGACCCGCTGCCATTCAGAGTCAATCCATGACAGTCTGGCACGACACCATTGCAGTCTTTGGTGACGTTGACGTGGTGTTAAGGGCAGTCATCATAACATGTGTGCATGTAGTCCTGCGTCATGCAGCCGTCTGACAATGGTGCTGGCACTAACAGAATGACCCATAGAGGGCATCACTGCTCGCTGAATGTCTGCAATGGTGGCTGCTGGGTCAGTCAGGTACAGTGATAAGGACGTCCTTGCTTACATCTCATGCGGCAGAGCGTGAAACCTGAATCATTTGCATGTCTCATGATCTCAAACCTAGCCACCAAGTTTCATTCCTGTCGGTTGATTCCAGATGGGTTGGATAGGGCTGCCCACTGCTCCGAGTTAGTGTGCTCATTGCCCACTAGCGTGTGTGTTTGTGTATATGTGTATCACTGCATGCATGAGTTAAATGAGGAATGGGTTAAATTCGAAATTCATTGACATTGCTTACCAACACCACACAGCATGTGATGATATAGACATGTTATTTGCTCTAAACTGGTGGCGTAAAGCTTCCATTACTGGTTGAACTTTAGATACCATATATGGCTGATCAGCAACATTTGGGGTCCAGTTTTCAAAACGATTCCATTCCAAGTGTAATTAAAGCTTGTGTGTCTCTTTCAGTCACAGTTCAGTTCTTCTGTTGACCAAAAGTGTTCTGATCTGAATGTTCACTTTGAATGTTCTGCGGTGCTGTATTTTTGCAGCAGCTGTCTAACATTAGCTGCTAACCTCTCAGAGGACGTTTTATGAGTGCACCTGCTGTTTCTACACGGGTACCTGCTGTTTAAACACAAAGCTGCAGTCTTGTAATGACTGTGTTAACGGTGCTGTTTAAACAGTTTTATGTTGGATTCTTTATACCTGTTTTCCATTTCGGCGTGAGTACACATTCTCCATGTTTCAATACAGAAGCGCGAGAAGCCTTTACGAGGCAGTTCTCCCAGCTGGAGACATCTGCGCAAACCCTACAGCTGCAGCTGCGGAACTTTGCCGTGGCGGTGAACTGCAGCCTTGCGGAGGAGGGAGGAAGAGGAGGGAAGGAGGAAGAGGAAAATATGGGAGCAAATGAATGCCAGGCTCTAGTGAACACATTTGTTGTTGTCACTGATGCACATGCACGGCTTCAGAAGATGACAGCTGACCTTAATAGCCTGGTGAGTCTCCGCAGGCCGTGGTCATATGTGCTCATCTGTTTGTGTGTGTGCATGTGTGTGTGTGCGTGTGTGTGTGTGTGTGTGTGTGTTTGTGTGTGTGTGTGTGTGTGTGCGTGTGTGTGTGTGTGTGTTATTATGTGTGTGTGTTTGTGTATGTGTGTATATGTGTGTGTGTGTGTGTGTGTGTGTGTGTGTGTATGCATGTGTGTGTTTGCATGCGTGTGTGTGTGTGTGTGTGTGTGTGTATGCATGTGTGTGTGTGTGTGTGTGTGTGTGTGTGTGTGTGTGTGTGTGTGTGAGTTTAAACTACCTTTTAATAGTGACTGTCTTCCTATATAGGCTAAATACTAGTTCAGAATGCATCAGAAAAAGACAGTTTAAGCTGATTAGTCCAGGCTTATTCAGTTGACACTAGCTTCCTTTCAGAGCGATCAAGGTGTGATATACAGGGTGACCTAGGGGGTCTGGTCTCCCATTAATCTTTTCAACCCCCTGGAAGTCACAAAATCTAAATTCAGGTCTCTGAAAATGAGCTTATTGTGATGTTCTGCTGGCATTGTTACTCATTCGAACTGAAACCAATAAGGAGACGTGTAAGAGCAGCAAGCCAGCTCTGAACCCCGCCGAATATCAGGGGTATTTTGCACATCGAGTGGGAGTGAACACAAGAATCTAATATTCTGATATCAATGTGTAAGCGGCACAGCTTAGGAGACTGGTTTGTGCAATAGCAAAATAGTCTGAGCCTATTTTAAATGCTCTTGTTGTGCTTCTTTGCCTATTTTAGGTGATCCCGCTTGTGATCCCGAAAGGACCGACGCAGTGGAACGCTCTGGTGAATGAATCCGAAGCTTTAGTGAAGAGGTAGACTTGACAACTGCAAGCTCAAGTTCAGCTCATTTTGTGTCAGCTGTTAATGTGGATGACCAGAGCCATGAAGAAGAACCTATACAAACTTCCAAGAAGTATGAGCACAGTGTTAGTTCAGGGAGACCACGAAGTCAGGCACAGGCCACAGTCACCTGATGTTATTTACATTTATGCCATTTAGCTGATGGCATTTATCCAGAGCGTCTCCCACATGGAGGTAGCTCACTAGCAGGTAGTGGTGTTATCTGTTGCACCACACCAAACGCTAGTACTCAGGCGATCTCAATAAAACCACAACTCAGCCGATGGCCTACCTGCATACGATTGGCTGATTTCGTCAGGGTGAATATTGAAGCTGCTTCAGCTTGCCCATTCTAGCCACTTCCCTGCAAGGGAAGCAAGTCACCTCCACCCCCCACTTCTTCCCCTTTATACTGTGTCTGACTTAATCAGTGTCTTGTTTGTTGTAGTGCTGCTCTCCCTGCTTTAAAATATTGTGTTTTGGGGACAGCAAATAAATATATTCTAATAGACCCCAAAATAAAGCTATGAACACCGAAAATGAGCATAATAGGCCATCTTTAAACATGCAATAAATAAAAGGTGGTCTTTGACTGCATGTCTACCCATAACTGAATCATTTGTTCCCACAGTCAGGCAGAATTAGCCACCCATATTGAAGAGCTAGCAGGAGAGGCGCTGCAGGTGTCTAACAGGACCCTTTCCATGCTACTGAGCCTACTGAAGGATAACTCAACAGAGCTACATATAGAAGATCTCACACAGCAGTAAGTAATGATGTGTGTTTATATGTGCACACACACACACACACACACACACACACACATATATATGTACCCAATAGCATGTAATACTTCCATTAGCACCAATAACAGCTGCAATTTGATGGATCAAAGAATCACACAGTTTGGGCAGATTTGGTAGATGTCTTCCTGTAGACTGGGATTTTAGCCACTGCTGGTAGACCCGTATGACCATACGCTTCCATACACCTGCAGATTCAGCTACTTCCTTCACACTATGGTCTTTGGCACGCCCAAATGCAGTCACTCCTTTTAGCCAATCATTAACATCTGCTTTGGAGCCATTTTCCACACATGGAACAAGACATTCACTGCACTGTAGCACCTCTTCTCAATCTACGAATCCCATCACTCACACCCCGAAGATATTTATAGCCCCATCATCCTTGTGCAGCGCCATCTGCAGGACCCTGAAGTTACTACCACCCTCAGCACACAAGGCGACTATTTTTTTTGTCCAGTGAGCTGGTATATAGCTTTCATATACATAGTCAAGTGACAAAATTAGGACACCCGATGAAAACCTTTACATTTTAATAATACAGAAAGATGACGTAAATAAAACTGAACAAGTAAAGCTGAATAAATATCTTTTAAATTCATTTTTAACATGTAATTATTAGAATTGCAGTTTTCATCTGAGGAAATTATTACACCCCCACTTTTATTACTAATTAAAATGCCTAATATAGGAACCAGGTTGTAGCACATCAGCTGCAAATGATTAGAACATCATCAGAGAGGATTTTGGAGGAGACTGTGGCTGTGTTCAAAATGGCATACTACATACTACTCGTGTACTAAATCTGCCTGAAAGTAATATGTAGTATGCAGGCTGCGACCAAACTGAAGATCTGTAGTGCTCTGAAGATACCTGGATGGTGTTCTACTCTAGTGTCTCTATTGTCTGTGGTTAGTAGCTCCTCTGTAACCCCGCTCTATCTATATTATTTGCCACAGTTGAGGTCAAAGTGCATGCATCTACCACCAGAAAGAGACACTCAAGGCTGATTTTCATGGGAGATGTGCCCTTACTGAGGAAACCCTTACTGTCCAAAAAAAATCAGGGCATTTGAGCACAAGAATCTCTTACCAGCTGTGAAGCATGACGGTGGAAGTGTCATGGCTTGGGGCTGCTTTTCCTTCAGTAGGAATTGGGCATCAATTTTCATTTGTTTGTTTGATAAACGATAGAAAAGTCAATTTTATTAGCATTTTGGCAAAGCTGATACAAATGAGCTTGTTTTCCTTGTCAGTGTCGTACCATGTGTTTTATCACAGCCACCACTTACTGGCAGTCTCGCACACTACAATCAAGGGTCAAGGCTCGTTTTCTAGGCATGGTGTCCTTAAACTTTTGACAGGGTGTGTCCCTGGATTTATTAAATCACACATAATTTTTATCTTATTTCTCATATTATACACATGCCGTCTGTATACGGTGTCCCATGTTGTTTGTTTGGTGTTGTTGTCTCAGGTTTTCTATGTACTATGTAACACAAAGCCATCATGCTGCTCACTGTGTGTGTGTCTGGGTATCAGGCTGTCAGAGATGCAGCAGCTGAAGGAAAATCTCACACTTCAGGCAAATGAGACCCTCGCTGCCCACCTGTCAGTGCAGAAGCAACACGCTGATGCAGAGGCCATTTTACTCAACATCACCTCCTCTCTTCCTGAACTGCACAAGAATAACAGCGGGATGAGCTCCACTGGAGCACAGACGAACAGCACGTCCTCCTCACCACAGCTGAGTGAAGCAGACAGCACAGCACCGCAAGCTACCCAACTGATCCAGGTCCGTCCACATAGATCGGCTTATAGGGCCAGGAGAATGCAAAACATGCACTCTGTACAGTATTAAGACTTCTGAAAGGCTCTTTTAGTCTATGTCTCTCTCTCCACACAAATTCTCTCTGTAGCACCCTCTCCCACCATCTCAGAGAAGGCCAGGCTCTAAAATATCAATGCTCCTCCCCTGATTCACCACGGGAACACCTTGTACATGTGTGGGGGAGTGGTCACATTAGCTCCACCTCTCCACCGTCCCAGTATACATACACCAGCCACTTAATTAAGTACACCTCCTTCTGACTACACTCATTGTCCATTTTGTTGTGCTGGTGTGAGTGGATCAGACACGGCAGTGCTGCTGGAGTGTTTAAACACTGTGTCCACTCACTGTCCACTCTATTAGACACGCCTACCTTGCTGGTCCACCCTCGTAGATGTACAGTCAGAGACGATAGCTCATCTGCTACTGCACAGTGCAGTGTTGGACATCCTCTAGTCCTTCATCACTGGTCACAGGACGCTGCCCACAGGAAGCTGCCCAAAGGACACTATTGGCTGGATAGTTTGGGTTGGTGGACGATTCTCAGTCCAGCAGTGACACTGAGATGTCCAGCAACACTGCTGTGTCTGATCCACTCACACCAGCGCAACACACACTAACACACCACCACCACGTCAGTGTCACTGCAGGGCTGAGAATGATCCACGACCCACATAATACCTGCTCTATGGTGGTCCTGTGGGGGTCCTGACCATTGAAGAACAGGGTAATAAAGTATACAGGGAAACAGATGGACTACAGTCTGTAACTGTAGAACTACAGAGTGCTCCTATATGGTCAGTGGAGCTGATATAATAGACAATGAGTCTAGATACAAGGAGGTGTACCTAATAAAGTGTTAGCAAATCAACTAAAAAATCATCAAAGTATGTGAAAACCGTCATAGTTAACTGCATACTTCAATTGATTACATGTACATTGACGATTTGCATTCATTACATGATGAATTACATTTATATTTAAGGTAACTTTAGCCCACAGTGGAGGCTGCATGAAGGTTATCTTGCATTCAACTACGTCCACCTCAATTTCAACTCTAGCCCTGGCACTAACTCTAACCCAAACCATAGAATGCAGTTATTCAGCATTTTAATTGTCCTCTGATGTCTACATAGAAAGTATGTGACAGGGCTCGTCAGGGTGAAAAATGGCCTTGTGCGGTTTTACACGCCCATTAATTTGTCCCTAGAATGAAACAAGCTGTGTTGCCTTGTTTGATGGGAGGAATGTACAGAGCAAACTAACAACTTTAGATTAAAGGATCTTCTCAAAGACATGCGAGCTGTAGTTGGCTTCCTTTTCGGCAGCTTGTTTTGCTAATTTTCCGTTCCACCTTAAATGGAGTCACAGTTGCCTTCTGGCACCTGTACAAGCTGTAGCATTTAAGGTGGAACACACCGTTTGATTAAGAAGCTGGTGAATAGGAAGATCATTCATGCCGGTTGATATGGCATGTAAAGTGCTGACATCACCTTCACGGCCTGGAACGACAGACTTAGTCTCTATATAGTCCACCACTGTGGTTGCTGTCACTCCGGCATTGTGGTTTTATGTAAATATTGGGGGTGTAAATATTAATGAGTCTGTTCCGTAGCAGTTTAGGATTTTGGAATCGACTCGTTTTACTCCATCAATGTTGGATTTGTATTTGAAGCAGGAACAACAGTGTTTGAGGTTCACGTTAAGCCACTTCCATGTACTGAACTCTCTTTATTCAACTATGCTAATGTATATACAGTTTTCCTTTCTATGGCGCCTTTAACCTCAACCCTAAACCTAAATCTAACCTTCACCTCGGTCGCAAACCTAAACTTGGTCTTAACCCTAATCCGAACCCAAATGCGGTTGAGAATTGAGTTTGGTGTTAATAGTTTAAACATCTAGGGACAGTCTATAGGCAGCTATCTATATAAGGTGGGACCATTTTTGATTTACAGTGATTATACAGTGAGTTAGATTTATATTCTATTTGCATTAATTACATAACGAGCTATATTGTTCTGAGTGTAATGACATTTAACCACTTTTTTTGATCTGTGGTTCAGAGTTTGGACCTAGCCAACCGGACTGCAGAATTGGATGTTATGGTGCAACTGAAGGAGCAGCAGCTAAACAAGACCAGAAAGGAGATGGAGCCGCAAATGGACAAAGCACACAATAACCTGAAGAAGATTCAGGGGGATCACAAGGTAAGCTCAACCAATCCTAACAGGGCAGACAACCACCTTAACTTACGTGTGGTGAACTCACTTAAGATGTCTTGTGCCTTGTTGCTTATAGGTACAGACAATGTACAGCATGGTAAGTGGCACAAGAGGCACAAATCTGATTTCGTTTTTCTTGGTTTAGAACTGTGTGGACACGCAAACCTCATCTTTCCTAGTCTGACTATTCTGGCTGCGTTCACATCACAAGCCTAACTTGAGGGTTCACATTTGCGTATAAGCCATCAATAATATGAATAAGTCTCAAAGCAACTCACACATGCACATCCTAATCAATAACAACATGTGAACGAATCACGTGGGTCACAAACAACAAACCAACAATCCAGCAAACAGAAACCAGCCTTCAGTGTAACAGTAATTTGCCCTGAGCAGCTCCAAGCTGTTCATTCTGAGAGCAAGACTAAGGTGAAAAAGGCTCATTGCTTTTGGACCGTTTACTGCCACTGACCAGGTTAGGTGCTGAATGATGCACATGCATGCCGATCTGAGCATTTTCAATAAGGTTGCATGCCAACAACTCTGATATATACACTATATTGCCAAAAGTATTTGCTTGTCTGCCTGCACATGGGGTGTAATATGATGCCGGCCCACCATTTGCAGATATGGGAATTTTTGACCATTCTTCCAGAAGTGCATTTGTGAGGTCAGACACTGATGTTGGACGAGAAGGCCTGGCTAACAGTTTCCACTCTAATTCATCCCAGAGGTGTTCTATCGGGGGAAGGTCAGGACTCGTGGCCTACCAATTTATGTCTGATTTGCTGTCGTTCCCAATCGCTTCCACTTTGTTATAGTAACACTGACAGTCGACTGTGGAATATTTAGTAGTGAGGAAATTTCACGACTGGACTTGTTGCACAGGTGCCATGCACTGAAAGTGTGCTATTTTCATATACTAACTATGTACTTAGTATGCTTAAATATAATCATTAGTCCTATTAAATATATAGTTAATTAGAACTAACTGTACGTAACTGTACTATTTTGAGACACCTCTTAGATTCATTTAGATATACTGAAGTACATATTAAAGTACATTTCTAGTACATTCTATATATACTTAGTTAGTATACTTACACTAAAGTACTACTGAGGTAAAATGTACCTATAATTATTACACTTGTAATACCCAGGTAAAAATTAAGTATATTTAATGTATTTTAATATGTATTTAATTGTTTTGTACATTATTGTTTTTGTGCTAAATAATAAAGTGCAAAATGTATATATTACAAATGTAATAATTACAAGTACATTTTACCTCGGCAGTACTTTAGTGTCCTTAATAGAAGTATACTGTAAGTAAGTGTACATATATGTAAGAGCAGTTATTAATAATTGTTATATAAAAATGACCTTCTGTAAATGGTTGGTTAAAATCTGCTGTATGTGTTGGATGATGTAGAATAGTAGGAGGAGTGAGTGAGTGAGCGAGAGTGGGAGAGAGAGAAAAAAGTGCGGGAGAGTGAAAAAGGAGCAGCAGAGAAAACTATGGCGGAGCATGTCTGGTAGCAGTTACAAGTAGTTTAAGGGCAGCGTTCAGCATTAAAAAGTGAAGTCTATGAATGAGTCTCCTTCGCTTCATTTCTCGGTTCAACTACGCTACCCATCGCCAACTCAACTAACCCACAGCCCAAGTCTGAGTCGGACCAACAACCACATATCCACTTTTACATATACATAAAACTATATTTTAATGTTCTAAAAATGTACTTTAATGTGTACTTAAGTATATCTAAGATTTATACTATACTTATATAGATTTATACATATACTTAATATGTATATTAGGTATATCAGAATAGTACAGTTAAGCACAATTAGTTCAACTGAAGTATGTTTTTTAATAGGACTCATGATTATATTTAATTATATTTTTATGATTATGATTATATTTAAGCATACTAAGTACATAGTTGATAAATGCCGCACATTCAGTACATTAATTATAAGTTCAAGTAAGTATACTAAGTACACTTAAATTAAGTATGATTAAGTGTCCTTTTTTCTCTTGGGTATGTACATTTTGCACTTGTATTTATTACACAAAACAATAATGTGCTTGAAATGTGCTTGCTGGTATTAAAGTACATTTACAGTACATTAAAATACACTTCATTTTTACTTGGGCAGCCCTAAGGAAAAAGCTCAAATCAGAATTCATGTGTTTTTTCACTGCACACACGGCATAGTACAACATCAACGATGCGGCTGTACTTAACCTGAAGTCAGAGAGATGATGCAAAAAGCCAGCAAACGGTGCCGAAGCAATGCATCTTTTATGCCTTCATATTACACTGACAGTAAACAGCTGCTTAGGGCAAATTAGCTTCTTGACGAAGGGCTTGCTCTGTTGATTAGTTTGTTGTTCATGACACACGTGGTTCATTCGCTTGACATTGTTGATTAGGATGTGAGCATGCAGATTGTTTCAGAACACAGGCTGGTTCACATTACTGACAGATTTTGGTCACTTTGCAAATGTGAACCATCGAAAGATCCAATCTGAGCAACAAAAAAAAAAAATCATAATTGAGCAATAAGGCTTGTGGTGTGAATGTAGCCTCACTGCATGGACAAATTGTTTAAAGTAATGATATTATTGTATAATAGTTATATTATTAGTTATAATTACTATTACACATTACTAGTACACATAGTTATTATATGTAATCATAAATAAGCTTCCCGGACAAAACAGTAAGAGGTGCTACAGTGCAGTGAATGTCTCGTTCCATGTGTGGAAAATGGCTCCTAAGCAGATGTTAATGATTGGCTAAAAGGAGTGACTGCATTTGGGCATGCCAAAGACCATAGTGTGAAGGAAGTAGCTGAATCTGCAGTTGTATGGAAGCGTATGGTCATACGGGTCTACCAGCAGTGGCTAAAATCCCACTCTACAGGGAATTCTCCTCGGAATTGTGCCAGGGAAGGCATCCACCAAATCTGGCCCAACTGCACAATTCTTGTCTGAACATTGATGTAGCCTACATCCAGAAACTTGTCCAGCTGTTATTTTATATATCACTCTTTCATGAGTGCCTCCTGTCTGACCCCATTGTTGTTGTTGTTGTTGTTGTTTTCTTTTCTCTAGTTCCTCTAGTTTTGTGATCTCTTTGATTTGACAGGAGCAGAAAATATAGTACACAAGCAGAAAACAAGCAGAAATCTTGCACATGTGAACAGGCACAGTGAAATAATGATGTAGTAAACATAACTATGAAATATATAAATAAGAATGACACATAAAAAAAACACTGAATGGAGCAATTGAATCTGCCAAACTGTTGTGTTTGCAGCAGTGACATTATGTCTCTTTTCTTCCCCGATATCTTCTCATCTGTCTGTGAAGCTGACAGCTCTTGCCCAGAGGCTGAAAGAAGAAGCTCTTTCTTCAGTGGTACAAGGCAAGAAGACGGAGTCAGAGGCTTTCTCTCTGCTGAGAAATCTGGAAGGTAAAGCTATTAGCTACAGAGTCCAGAGCAAGTGGGTTTTTCTTTATTCTAGTGTTTGACACCGTCTTGATATCACACTCATGTTTATGATCAAAGCACTGAAACCAGCAGAATAGAATAGAACTGAATAGAGATTGATATTAGATGGATATAGAGCATGGTCCATAATAAAGGAAAAGAAAGTGAAAAGCACCTTTAGGAAAACTTCCCATGTACTGTCCAGCTAAACCATGTCTGTGCACGATGTATGGTATGGTGATAGAACCACTTGGGGTGATGAATCTTACATCAAATTGATATTGAAGATTTACCTATTGTTTTATTCGTATGTCGTATCAATCGCATAAAATATGTTGTAGTTTATATTATTATTATTATTATTATTATTATTATTATTATTATTATATAAACTACAATAGTAATTTAAACAAGGCAATAACATTTAACTGGTGAGTGTAAATGATTTTTGAGTTCACATGTGGATGTAATTTCGCTACTGAACAAACTGACAAACAAACTCATCTCCAGCAAAATGGGTAAAATGTTGGCTAATTCTACAATAGAATAGAATAGAATAGAATAGAATAGAATAGAATAGAATAGAACAGAATAGAATAGAATAGAGACTACAGGGTAGACAGTAGGGCAAAAACAGTGCAATAAAAGCCTGATAAACAGCAAGGCAGAAGAGAGTACACCTGGGAGAATAGAATAGAATAGAACAGAACAGAAGAGTCTGTAATTAGTCTGCACACTAAATGGTAGAGTAAAAAAGTATGGAATAGAATGGAATAAAATAGAGTAGAGAGTGCAGGATAAATGGGCAAAAAAAGATTGCAGTAAAATAGAATAGAACAGTCTGTAATTAGTTTGCACATAGAATAGAATAGAATAGAATAGAATAGAGTAGTATGGTATTTTAAAAGCCCATTAGAATAGAATAGAATAGAATACAATACAATACAATACAATACAATACAATACAATACAATACAATACAAAAGGGAGTGCATGATAAACAGGCAAAAAAGATTGCAGTAGAGTAGAACACTCTGTCATTAGCTTGCACACTAAATGGTAGGGCAAAAAAGCCCAATAGAATAGAATAGAATAGAATAGAATAGAACAGTCTATAATTCTGTCCTTTGGCACAGGCATACATCAGGAATGGCCTGTCCTGCAGATGCAGACCAGAGGAGCCCTAAAGCGGGAGAACAACATGGAGAAGTTTTTGACAGAGGCGAAGAAAAAGGTGCGGCAGGCTGAAAGAGTGCTGAGGCCTACGCTGGAGAATGCCACACTAGCTAGCGACACAGCAACGCAAATCGAAGACACCGCCAACACTGTGGCTAAGGTGAGGTCCAAACGCACTATTGAACAGGAGCTGAACAATGCCCTCACAGAGCACAGCCATATATAAAACAATCAGTGCGCTGCCTGGATGAGTTTTCCTAACGTGTTCTGCATATGAAAACCATATCCTACTCCATATCACACATATCAAATCCCATAACCTATTGTAAATGAATTCTAGTAAAGTCCTGTTACAAGGAACGATCATTAATATACCGCATAAGCTATATATGCTTTGCTTTACTGCTGAGTTGAATTTGAGGGAAGATGGCTAGGCTAGTCTTGTGTGGCCTAGTTCAGGCACATCTAACAATATTCGCACCATTCAGCCAACTCCATAATGCACAGTAAACAGCGTACCCATATTGTGTTGTAAGGAACGATTCAATCTGCTTTCATCCACCAATTTGGCACTAGACCATAAACAAAGCTGTCCATAAACAGTTGCTGCTTTACTTTACTGCTAACTTGGGTTTTAGGTACGATTAGTCGGAAGCAACATGCTAATCCCCATGCTTTGCTTGTTGTCTTTGGCAGGATGCCAAGGCGTCTGTGTCACGGGGAAAGCAGACGAGGAGGGCGTCTGCACAGCTGAAATCGGCCGTGAATGCAGCTGTGCGGCAGCTGGCTGAGCAGGAGAGTGCAGCAGCACAGGTGCAGGCAAACATGCAGATGCACGAGGTAAGCAGTCTGTATGTCCATCTTCTGAGCTTGTGCTTGGGCCTCCTTATTAGCATCGTTTTGGGCCAAATTATACCTACCAAGCTGCAGAACAGGGGTTGGAGGAACTGGCACCTGTGGCCAAGAACACTTTGAATTACATTCACCTAATTTTCTGTCTGCTTGCAGAACATTTACTCAGTAGTTCATGCTCGCAGTCCAGAGGTCCAGTGCTGTAAGCATATAGTAGCAGTAAACTGAATGAAAACCATGAATGTATGTATTTAGTTATTTAGACTTTTGTGCCACAACGGAATAATGCTGAGCAGTTCTCTACGTGAAATTCGATATGCATAAAGGTGCATGCTCCGGAGGGTGTGTATGCGTATTTCGGGGGTGAATGGGATGTACTGACAACTAGTGGAACGTAAAGGTTCTGCAGAATTCATTGGAAATGTGACTTTCTGTAGCAGACTGTATTTTGTGTGTTTTGATTGGTAAGCTAAATTGAACATACGTAGAACATGCTGCAAATACAATTTATAATATTTCAGTTTACTGGAGAGATTCAGGTTTGAACAGCCACGATTGCCGACATTCAGCGAGCAGTGATGGCCTTCATGAGTCATCCTGTTACCATTGTCAGACGGTTGCACAATGCAGGACTACATGCATGCAGACCGTTACAACAACTGCCCTTAACACCACGTCACCGTCACCAAAGACTGCAATGGTGTCGTGCCAGACTGTCATGGAGTGACTCAGAATAGCAGCGGGTCATCTTCAGTGACGAGTCCCGCTTTTGTCTTGGTGGAGACGACCAACAAATCCGTGTGAGGAGGCACCGTGGTCAGTCCCAAGATGAACGGTTTGTTGTCACACGACACGCGTCCAGAAGGCCTGATGTCACTCCACCTCCACCCCTACCGCACCATCTGCAGGAACTGTGTGAGAATATTCAAGCTGCATGGGATGGATTATCACAGGACACCATTAAGAACCTCTACAACTCCATGCCGAGACGTCTGGCATGTTGCATTAGCTTCTGTATGTGTAGCTCAATAAATATTGCCCATATCAGTCTAAATGTATCATCATTTATTGTTCCTTGTAACCTTTATCTTCCTTCCCAATAGCACTGCAATCTCACACTTCCAAATCGGAAAGCAAACTCTGGTTTAAGCTTTTTTTAAGACACTGTATTAATGATGCCCTCCCATATCTGCTTTACAGGCTGACGTTTCATTAGAGTCTGTGATGGACAGCATGGAGACAGCTAAGAGCCAGCTGGAGTCTTTCACCCACACTCTGGCGGATCTGCTCAGTCACTTAGGTACATTTAGAAACCTTTCTTCTGTTATGGCTTCCTGTCATGCTGTCTTTTGACTTGTCCTTTATTTGCCTTTCCTTGCACTGTCCATCTTCTACCTTCATTTTCTTTCCTGTCCTCAGGTGTCCTGGGCTGGGTTTCCTGAATGCATATTAGCACAAAGATGATGATGCTAACTCTTAAATGGTAGAGAGAGCATTACAATGAACACTCTCTCTACTTGTTTAGATGATCCTAACAATAAGAAGTTTTTTTGAAACTGAGGTGCTGAATTGTTCTGTCATCTCTTTGTCTTTTACCCACCCACTTGCCTGGAGCGGTGGGCAGCACTATCCACAGCGCCCAGGGAGCAGTTGGGGGTTAGGTGCCTTGCTCAAGGGCTCTTAACTAGTTGCTACTGTTGGTTCAGGGAATTGAACCGGCAACCCTCTGGTCACAAGACCTGTTCCCTAACCTCAAGCTCACAACTGCCTCACTTGTTTGGGTGTGGGTTTCCTCCTACGGGTGCTCTGGTTTCCTCCCACAGGCCAAAAACATGCAGTCAGGTGAACTGGAGATGCTAAATTACCCCAATACTGAATGTCTGTATGTCTGCCTGGCGATGGAATGGCGGCCAGGGTGTTTACAACCTTCTGCCCAGTGAGTGCTGGGATAGGCTCCAGCACCCCCTCTGAGACCCAGAGGGATGAAGCGGTTAGTGAGTGAGAGAGATTTTCAGGTCACCACATGCTGGCCTACTAAACTGACTATGTCATGGTGAAGCAATGTCCTGTTTTTATGCTTGAAACATTACTAATTCTTTACCTTCAAAGATCAAGTAGATATCTTGTGTTACCGTGTGTAACATCTGTTGACAACTGTATTTAAAAAAACAACATAAAATGTATTCCTTCACTTCAGTGTTCAGACTGACCACTGCCTGTCCAATGGAAGGGGGAAAGAATATGTATTAATAAGCATTTTTTAAGATGATAGAATTAGCTGTTTTCTGTGAGCGCCGTCGTTGTATTATAGACAGTGGAAATCTTTAGCGCTCTCAGCATGATTCCTGGATATTTAAGGTATTCACTTGACCAATCCCAAACTCTGGCATACTTTCTGAGTTCTCCAATCACTTAGCTTAGCAGCTTAGCAATCATTGCTATCTACCGTTGCCTCGAGCCTTCGGTTCTTAATTTGAAGCTCCAGCTGTGATTAAAACATGTCCTGGGGGACCTTTAAAGTGAGATCCTGTCCTTGATTGAGTACATTCCTGTTTTCTCCTTATTTCTAAAGCCGTTGTGGCGACAACATAGGCGTCAGTAACTATGTAGCTACACTATAGATGCAGATTTCAGACGAGGATGCAGGAGTGATGGAGATGCATCATCTTACCAAACAGTCACTCTGTCTAGTCACAGGTTATGGACTGTTGTTCTCTTTCGTAGTGCCCACAAGTAGAAAAGCATTCCAGGCATTTCAGTCACTCTGGATTTGACATTGTTGTTGTTTATCGCACTGCTTTTTTTATCCGGTGCTCAGAGCATCCAGACTGAGGCACATCATTAAAAATCTGATTGGAATCTCATTTCAAACCACCTTCAAATGCATTTTTCATGGTTTATTTGCTGTTCAGACTTTTAGAGATGAATCTGAACATAATCTAGATATGCCAAAAATTTGATTTGCAAGTATAATCAAAGGTAAGACATTAATGGTCCAAAAACATGTTCATGCCAACTTTAATGCTGTAACCTAGGGTGATCAAGTATAGGTGTTTAAGTGGCTGGTTGTTTGGTCCTATTAGAACTTGGTTATGTTGTCTTCATTGTGGCTGTGGTGAGCCGATTCATGCTTGAAGGATGTTACAGTGTTAGTTGAGATTATGAGAACACAGTTAGGGAGATAGATTATGTAGGGTGATCACTGCATCTACATGGTTGGCCTACACTCGTTTTCTCAGGACCACTCAAACATGGATTTCTGCCTGCACCACTAATGTAAATAATATCTCCTGAAATACAGTACCAGCCAAAAGTTTGGACACACCCAACTAAATGGGTGTTGTTGGTGATCTTAAAGACTCTACAGTCTAATATATATTTAGTGGTGTAAAAACTTTGATGGTGGACAGACCAATAGAATTGCTCCAAAACTGCTTAGAAATGAACCTTGTTCTATCAGCCTCCACTGCAGGTTAAGAAAGCTGTTTCATCCTCCTGTAAAGTTCCATTTTGGAGGTGTTTAAGGTGGACTGTATAATTCCATGAGTGCTATTTTATAGTTTGATGTCTTCACTTTTATTCTACAGTAAAGCATTAAGATAAACAGAAGGAGTAACTGTAGTCTAAACTTTTGACTGGTACTGTGTGTCTCGCCTTGTCTGTCTTTCGCAGAAGTAAATGGCGCTGTAGAGAAGTATGATCAAGTGCTGAATGACACCGCCACCCGCCTGCTGGTGCTCCGGGCTAGCGTGGAGAGCCCAGCGCTGAGCGGAAAGATCCAGAAGCTACGCGGCGCAGCCGAGGAACAGCAGAAACAGCTGCTGCAGCTGGAGAACAACCTGCAGGACATCCGAGAGGAGAGGGACAGCCTGACAGACATCGTCCAGAACCTGCCTAAAGAGTGTCCACAGCGGGGCCACTGAGAGGAGGAGAAGCGGTTGTTTATGCAGGAGAATATACATAAGAGGATATAGAAGAAGAAATAGCTAGATCATAAAAAAGAGGAGAGAGAATTAAAGAGGTAAAATACTTACAGGATCAGAACTCCAGTATATGACTGAGATGAATTTATTGAAGATTATTAAAGGAATAATTATTATTAAAGTTTTTTTAACTTCCTCTCCATCTGCTGTATCTGTGTTGTACTCTCAGCTACCACAGAAAGGAATATCGATGTGTTTCATAGAACTCAGTAGAAATAAGTCCAAACCCTCCTATAATACACGCCAATGGGAAGTTGAATGCACCTTTGAACTAATGATGAGTGAATTACAAACTGCAAAAAGATTGGGAAGATAGAAATTATCTGATTGTTAAGTGTGACGTAAATAGCCATTCCCGGGGCCAAACGTGCCCCCAGACCCCCAAAACAAATGACAGTCACAGAACCTGTAAACCTTTTTACAGCCACTTCCTTGTTTATTCAGGCACCATTGTGGGTTTAAAGGGTCTAAATTATTTCCACTCCAATCTGCTTGTTAACAGGTCCAAACCTCTGCTGAGCGGCAGAGGCTCTGTCTTTCAAGCATGCTGCAGGTCTGTGTTCCTTGTTGTTTAAATCATAAAACCCAGATAGCATGCAGATGTGGGTCACATCTGGCAGGGATATGGCACTGCAAGCCCTCTTTCTGCATTGGCCATATGAAGGCTTGCATGCAAGCCAAAGGTGGTCCACATCTTTAAAACATGCATTTGGTCCATGCGTGCCAAAACAGATCCGGTCCACTTCTGGTACAGATATGGCAGAGCTGTCTACTGGTAAACTGCATGTGAGCCAAAAGTGGCCCACATATGTATAAAACTCCCACATGCTCCAAAACAGATCTGGTCCACTTCTGGCACAAATGCATCAGAGTTGCCTACGTTTGGCTGACATGTGGGTCTAATCTGGTGTGTATGTGGCCCACAACTTGCAACCGGGAACAGTCTGCCCAAGTGCCATCCATCTATGTAGTGAGTGGGCCAGATGAAAATGACGAATGTGGGCCAGATTTGGGCCAGAACGGTTTTGCTATCTGAGCATTTTAGCACTTTCCTTGTAATGACAAAGAGAAGAGGAGACGTCTGCAGTTGATAAGCTGAGTTACAATTCTTACACCAATGAAGAGAAACAAAGTTTGGTGACTCTAATGTTTGCTAGCTAGTTAGCTAATCTAGCTAACGTTAGCTCCCTCAAACCGGTAATTTGTAGATCTCCTTGGTATAGAATGTGGTTTTATGGGGTGTTTCTTGCTCTTAACCTACATCTTAATGTTCCGGTTGTAAACTGTTTTCATGTGTTGCCCAGCTAAAGCGAAGACAGCTAGCTTAGCTCTCCCTTAGCTAACTAGCTAGCCTTATGCCCACCTGAGCTATACAAGCTCTGTCTGAGATAGCTAGCTAGCTAGCTATGTCAGCCCATCTGATTGACAAGCCTCACAACCGAAACATGAAGATGCGGGTTCATAGCAAGAATAGTACCCATAGCCTGTATCAAGGGTATCCAAAAAGTCTGTGGTTTGCTAGCTAACGTCAGAACCCACTGTCACCAAACTTTGTTTTTCCTTTATTGGTTTAAGAAGTATAACTCATCAACTTATCAGCTGTAGGCATCTCCTCTTCTCTTTCCCACCACAAGGAAAGAGCAAGAGTGATAACTGGGTAGGTTTTGGGCTCAGATCTATTCAAACAACGAGAGACTCAGTACAGTAGAGGCTTGAACCCGGACGTGAAGGTTAATATGTCACATGCTTAACATGAGGATACTAACAAAACACCAGAGGAGTAGTCCATCTTCCTCAGTTCCTCAGCTCAATCCTTTTATGAAGAACCTAGAAATATGTTTGGCATGTTCTCTGCTGAGATCTAATGTTACTAACTGAAACGTAGATAAGCGGTCTGAATGAGAACTCCTCAACGGTGATTCAGTATGGTGTTGGTAGTTGAGATCTGCAACAAATATAATATTCACAAATACTGCAAGTGGGATAGAGTCTGTGCATTTTGGGGTAAATTACTTTATTAAGTATTAACGCCAATAATGAATTAATTTGGTAACAACAAGCTTTATGTTTACGTTCAATGTATTGTTTATGACCCACATGCAGTTTCATATCTGACCACATGATGGCAGCATATACGAGCTATAACAGAACTTCGGCTGCATACATGTACACAATACTCATACAGCTCAGTTACTGGATATGTTTAATAAAACATACTGAAGTTAAACAGCAAATAAACCAGTTGGAAATCAGTTGTGGACACAAGCAATGTCAGTGTGTGTTTAATGATATTTAAATGTTCAGTTCCACCTTAAATGGTCAGATGGCCCTTGAACCAATTAAGATGGCCGATAGATAGATAGACAGACAGACAGACAGATAGACGGAAATACAAACCGACAGACGGACGGATGGACAGACAGACAGATAGATGGAGAGAGAGATAGATAGATAGATAGATAGAAAGATAGAAAGAAAGATAGATAGATAGATAGATAGATAGATAGATAGACAAGAAGATAGAGACAGATGATGGTCGGACGGATGGACATAGATAGATAGATAGATATATAGATAGATAGATAGATAAATAGGTAGATAGATGGACAGATAGATGGATAGATAGACACAGATGATAGAAAGACAGACAAATAGATAGACAGAGAGAGAGAGAGAGAAAGAGAGAGAGAGATGGCCCTTGAACCATTTAAGATGGCCAATTTCAGTCTTCTTTAAACACTTCATAACTAAAAGAAACAGAGAAAGTTAAAAGGAGCTTTAGATCCTTACAGACTATGCAAGCAGTAGATGTACATATACAGTAGATGTACATATATTACATACGTTATTAATTTAGTCTAATTTACCACCTAATGTATGTACAACTGTTCAGCTGGGCTTTAATAGAGTCACACATTCACACATGTACACATTCTACAGCTTTCTATATGATGTGTCTATATGATGTTTGTATGAGCCACACTGGGCCTAAGGCTTGTCAATCATAGTGATGGTAACCCAAGGGGGCGGGGCCTTTACTCTCATTTATTTACTAGCATGTTGCTGTTAGACATCAGTGACTTCATTAGCGAATGAGAGTGAGGTCACTGTGATGTCACAATTGGAGCTCCAGTCAAGATTCCGAGAACTCCCTTCATAAGCAGAAGGAGACTGGTGAGTGAATTCATTCTAATCGCTGTCTGGATGTAAAGGTTTGGCAGGACTGTTGAGTACTGCGGATTAGCATCTATTACAGAAATCATGTTTCCGCTTTCCAGTTTAATGCAAACAGGAGAGTGAATTCCAGATCATCCTGCGTGTGGAGCTTGTAGAGGAGGTAAGAATGTGTAGGATACACAGGACTGTGTCTGACTGTGTAGATCAAGCTGCTGCTTCTATCTGTGTTCACATGTTTGTAGAAAGACTTTGATGGTTGATGATTCTGCGCTCGAAATTTAGTCTCAGCAACCAGTCCTGGGGCTTTCTATTAGGGCACATGTGAAGAGATGTTTACCTGAAGAGGCCAAACCTCCATAAAAATCCTCAGAACAATCAGAGCTCAATTCATAAACACCTTAGATTTACATTCACAGAATCAGCTCATAAAAAAGAACCCAGCTGATCATCTCACTGCTGAGATAGATAGATAGATAGATAGATAGATAGATAGATAGATAGATAGACAAACTGACCGACAAGTGGATAGATAGATAGATAGATAGATAGATAGATAGATAGATAGATAGATAGATGGACGGATGGATGGACGGGTGGACAGACAGACAAACAGATAGATAGATAGATAGATAGATAGATAGATAGATAGATAGACGAACAGAATCAGCTCATACAAAGAACCCAGCTGATCATCTCACTGCTGATGAAGATAGATAGATGGATGGACAGACAAACAGATAGATAAGAGAAGACAGACAGATAGATAGATAGATGGATAAATAGATAGATACATAGATACATAGATACATAGATAGATAGATCTGAATCTGTATCACTGGAAAAACTACCAAAGAAATGTGAAGAGAGCATTGATATGCCCTCACCCCTATAGGAGGCACCATAAAGGCCAACAGTGGGGGATATACTGCAGTATATATAATTTTAGCACTCAGCAGCTATTTCATCCCTGATACCAATATGTGATTTTGCTGATCCAAAAGTTTTTAAAATGTTTTAATCATCCTTACATCGATATGACTGCAAACACACAGAGCATCTGAAACATACTGCATCCTGTGTATATGACGTTTAGCAGAGATTGTGGTGTGTGTCTTACTTTATCTCATATCTGATCCTGCATTTCAGTGCAAGTATGGATAGGACAGGCCAGCGTGATTGGCAGCAACCCCTGAATTCCATCAAAAGCAGCAAGTTCCTGGATCAGAGGAAGGAGCTGCAGAAGAGACTGGAGGAGGAGACCAACTCCATCCGCCAGGAGATGAAGCAGAAAATCACTGCTCTCAGAGAGGAGATGGTCATGCGGGACCGAGAACAGAAGAAGATCTTCTACAACCTGCTGCTAATGGACAGAGAGAAGAGGCAGAGGGCCATCGTGATTCTCCAGCGGGTTAACTCCTCTGTAGAGGAACGGCATGGGAAAACCACTAAGGAGATCTTGCCCACCCTGGAAGACAGAAAGATGGCCAGGAGAGCTTTCCCTGTCCAGAGCAGACCAGTGATGGGGCAGGACATAGAGATGGCAACAGAGAAGAGTCTTCAAAGAGCACAGCCAGCACTGCTGGAGAGGAGCAGGAGGAGGATGGGAGCTGAAGAAACGTGGAAAAGTGATTCTACAAAGGAGAACAAGAATCACAGAGAGGAGGAACTGCTGAAGGAGATGAAGAGACTGACAGCAGAGAATGAAAAGCTGAGGAAGACTGTGAGGAGAGAGCTGGATGGAAGGCTGAAAGTGGAGGAGTGCCTGAGAAAAGAGAGAGAGAGAGAGCGCAGCTTGGAGAAGGAGAAGAAAGCATTAATGGACACTGAAAGGGTGAGCAGGAGGGGAGGTGTTGAGCATGCAAGACCTCAACAGAAAGATCTCAGAGAGCATGGCACTGGAAAGGCAACTGGACTGGAGAAGGAACCACACCGGGATGTGGAGAAGTCTAGAAAAGACTTCCATGAAGACAGTCCAGAGGATGAGGAAGTGAGCCATGCTCTCAAAACAAAGACAGAGACTGAAGGAGTAATAGAGAAGCTGCCCGTGAAAAGAGTGTTGGAGGAGAACAGCCTTGAGGAAACAGAGGGGACTGAAACCCTCAGTGTAGAGAGGACCAGGTCTGTAGAGGAGGACAAGAAAAGTGAGGGAGAGCAGGTGTTAGAGGACACAGACCTGGATACCCCATGGGACACGGAGACGGAGGAGGAGGAGAAAATAAGGCTGGAGAAGAAGAAGGCCACACAAAAGAAAGAGGAGAGAAGAAAACAGGAGGAAAAAGATAGAAAGAAGGAGGAGATGAATAAAATGGCTGTGTGGACAAAGACAAAGAGTCTTGAAGAGAAGACCTCAGAGGACACAGACTCGGACACCCCATGGGACACGGAGACGGAGGAGGAGGAGAGAATAAGGCTGGAGAAGAAGAAGGCCAGACAAAAGAAAGAGGAAAGAAAAAGAAAACAGGAGGAAAGAGATAGAAAAGAACAGGATAGAAAGAAAGAGAAGAAGATGAGAGAAGAGGAGGAGAAAAGAAAAAAGCTGGAGGAGGAAAAGATGAGACAGGAGGAGCGGCTCAAAGCACTACAGCAGAAAAAGGAGGAGCAGAGGAAGGAGGAAGAGAGAAAGAGGAAAGAACAAGAGAGGTTAGAGAGACTCAGAAAAGAAGAGGAAGAGAGAAAGAAAGCACAGGTAGAGCCGGAAACGTGGACTAGTGAGGTGGAAGTCTTCCAGGCAGAGATGAGTGAAGACGAGGAAGACCTGTGCTGGGAAGTGAGAAGGACAAAGGAGGACATAAAGAAAGACCTGCATGCAAAAAGGATGAAGGCAGAGTGGGAGAGGAGGAGGAGGAGGCCGATAGAGGAAAGGAGAAACCGGGAAGAGGAGGAGAAAGAAAGGATTAGGAGGGAGAAAGAAGACAGAGAAAGGACTGAGATGGAGAAGAGGAGAACGCCTGGAGCAAACAGCCATAGGAAAGAGAGTGGAGAGCAGAACAGACCTGCAGTGGTGAGGAAGCTGTGGAAGCAGCACCTTCAGCGTCTGGGGGCGTCTGAGACCTCCAGCTCTGAGGAGAGCTCCAGCTAGAACGTCACCACGCAGAACCAGAAGAAGCTGTAGCACCGCAGAGGTAAAGATCGGATAAGGAATTCCAGGATTAGCTTCCTGTAGGTCTTATGAGCTTCTTCAGAGCTGCTAAACACTGTTTTCCCATGCTGCTTTGTGTTACTGTTGTTAGTAAAGAGCAGGAGAGGAAAAAGCAAGGGGCTGTGCAGAAGGCAAAGAGAGAGGATGAGGAGGAGGAGGAGGAGGAGGAGGAGGCAGGTCACCTCCACACAAATCAACCCAGCACCAGCAGAGAAGCAGCGGCAGAACTGCAGAGGTAAAGATCTGATCAGTAACAGAAGTAACTCCAGTATTAGCTTCTTATGAGCTCCTTCAACGTCGCTAATATTTGAATCCATGCTGTTTTTCTTTCCAGGCTCTTCCATCTACAACCCCAGTCCCGAAAAAGTTGGGCCGCTGTGTAAAATGTAAATAAATGTAAATATGAATATATCTGCAAATCTCAAAGACCCATATTTTATTCTCACATATCAGATGCTGACAGTGAGGCATTTGATCATTTTAATGAACATGATTAACTCATTTAGTTAATAAATACTTGATGGCAGCAACGCATCTCAAAAAAAGTTGGGACAGGAGAAACAAAAGGCAGAGGTGGGAGTAAGTCACGAGTAAGTCTCAAGTCTTAACCTAAAAGTCTCAAGCAAGTCCCAAGTTAATGCAGGAAGATTCAAGTCCTCCTATAAGTCAAGCAAGAAGATGCAAGAAGGCTTGGAGGATTCTGGATGACCAGTTATCCTCTTCAGCTCATATTGTGAACCTGACTCGGTCATGCAGATTCCTCCTCTACAACATCCGGAGGATTCGACTCTTCCTCTCTCAGGAGGCCACCCAGGTGCTTGTCCAGTCTCTGGTCATTTCGAGGCTAGACTACTGCGACTCGCTCCTGGCTGGTCTTCCTCTACGGGCCATCAGGCCCTTGCAACTGGTCCAGAATGCAGCAGCTCGACTCATCTTCAGGCTTCCCAGGTTCACTCACGTCACTCCACTTCTGTGCTCCCTTCACTGGCTTCCTGTAGCGGCCCGGATCAGATTTAAAACTCTGATGCTCTCCTACAAAGCCAAGAATGGACCAGCACCTCACTACCTTATGGCAATGGTTAAGAGTCGATCTGTACCTCGAGCCCTTCGCCATCCCTGAAGATGCATGGAAGACAAGCGTCCAGACTCTTCTCTGTCCTGGCTCCCAGATGGTGGAATGAACTCCCACTGGGTGACTGAACAGCTGAGTCTCTTGCAGTCTTCAAATGCAGACTAAAGACCCATCTCTTTATAAAGCACTTAAGTGAGTTAAGTGAGTGAGTTCAGTTTCCACATTTAGATCAGGTAAAGACAGCAGCCATAAAGAGCTGAACTTTTATCAAACATTAACAAATACTGTTCTATTTTTCTTGACCTCTTAACTCATCTGTTGAAGCTGTTTCTCATATGACAATGCTTCATTGTATTCGTGTTACAGAGCACAAAAAGCCAGAGCCAAATAGTCATGTGAAAAAAATGACTATATACCGAATGAACACGTTTGTTTTTTAAACATATCTAAACATCTGATCTTCATATGAACAATACAGAGAGACTGGGGCATCATAACTAACACAGAAATCTGTTTTTAAAATGTTTTTAAAATGAAAAGGTTAGGACATCCCCACGTTTATCACTACTTAAAATGCCTAGAATTAAAATCAGGTGCTCCACCATCATCTGCTAACGATTATAACATGGTTAGGAGGATTCTGGAGAAGCTGGTCTTATTTAAACCTTAGATATTTAGTTTGATCAGTTCCTGATTGTTGAAGTGAGTGGTATTACTATAGTCAGCTCCAAAGAGCTCTCTGGCTCTGTACACTACAAGCAATATTAGATCTGTATGCCGCATAGATGTCTCACAGTAGTGATTTAATTCTTATTAAAAATGTATTTTAAAAATATTTTTAATTAACTAAAGTTCTATTTCACCATAATAACGGCTGTAGTATGTTTATCAGATGGGTCTCTGTATACTACAGTTGATAGGTTTATGTGTTGCCTCTCAGTAAAGTTATGGCAGGTTTGGTTAGGGTTTACTATGTATGTATCTGTGTATTTCAGTGCGTTTCAAGTCTTTATAAATAAACCAACAGGCTCCTCATCTCTCTGAAGCTTGTACGATTTAAACAGAACCTGCACTTTAGGGACGGTCCCTTACCTTATTCGGCGCCCGCGGTGGTGATTTTGGCTATAGTGAACAAACGCACTGGGACGGAAGGAAAGATCAGGAACTCTGGAGAAATACCCAGTAAACATTTGAACCGTTGAAACAACGTTGAAATCACGTATCTGACTATTTTTAAAATGTATTTTAGACGTAAACGGACGACCATTGTTTACTGGGTATAACGACTGTAGTTTGTTCCCGATTTACCACGACAGAAAATGCAACTTCAGAGATTTTAGGAGGTGGTCTGTGAGCAGTAGGAGGCACGAAACGCGAATATCCGCCGAATATCCGATATCAGCCGAACTTTATCGAGCTAGAGAACGAAACTTGCCGGACTCTCCTTCGCCCGTTAAGCAGCAGCAGCACTGTAAAGTAACGGCAGATCCGCTAACTGTGGGTCAGTGCAGTCCTGGAGCAGGAGGTGAATGTGGGGTCTGTAGAGTTGAGGTACTTTATGCTCCTATCTGCTCTTTTCATAACCTGACGTTATCACTGATCTTCGACTATCCAAACGACACAGTCGCGTACCTCTCTGTGTGGGTTCTGTAGTGAGGGATGAAGTTGGTTGTGGTGGTCGTGTCACTGGTGTTTGATCTGCAGACCCTCCATATCGCTGTTCTCTCTTTACTACTTTAATCCACAATATAATCCTCTAATCCAAACCTCACTGTTTCTGGCGTAGCCGCCTTCATTATACGAGCCACTTCGTATGTTCATCTCTGCTGGTCTCCTGCGGTCTGATAGGTTGCCAGGTTTGCGCGCATTGCAACAAAAATCTCCAGATCACGTTTCAACAAAAAAGTCTAAGTCAAGTCTCAAGTCATGAATACCAAGTCAAAGTCAAGTCGAGTCTTTTATCTGTGTTAGTCAAGCAAGTCTCAAGTCCATAAATTTGCGCCTCGAGTCCGACTCGGGTCAAGTCATGTTATGTGATACGAGTCCCCCAACTCTGACAAAAGGCTGGAAAAGTAAGTGGTACTAATAATAAAACAGCTGGAGGAGCAATTTGCAACTAAGTCACATGATTGGGCATTAAAAAATCATTTTAGAGAGGCAAAGATGGATAGATGTTCACCAATCTGCAAAAAAACTCTTTCAGTAAAATGTTCCATGACGTGACAAGGCCAACGGTCAGTACTGGATACTTGTGATCTTTGGGCCCTCAGGCGACACTGCGTTAAAACCAGGTCTGATTCTGTACTGGAAATCACTGCATGGACTGAGAAACACTTCCAGAGATCATTGTCCGTGAACACAGTTCGCCTTGCCAAGTTAAAGCTGCATCATCCAAAGAAGAAGAAGCCATATGTCAGCACAATCCAGAAGCGCCGCCGTTTTATCTGGGTCAAAGCTTGTTTAAAATGGACTGAGGCAAAATGGAAAACTGTTCTGGGGTCAGATGAATCAAAATCTGGAATTCTTTTTGGACACCACGGATGTCGCGTTCTGTGGATTTAAGAGGGTTACTCCCCATACTTAAGTACATTTGAAGGTAAATACTTTAGTATTTTTACTCCAGTGGAGGTCTGAAGGGAACTTCTACTGACACTGGAGGAGTATTATACCTTGGGGATCTCTACTTTAACTCAACTACATGGTTTCTGTACTTCATCCACCACTGATTCCACCTGAGATGCATGTATGGATGATTTCTATTCTGACTAAAAAAACTGTTATTATTTGGATTATTAATAGATTATCAGGCTAGTCGTTTGGAGTATGAAATCGACATGCTGGGGCATCTTGCTACTAACCTTGCACAGACTAGCACCCACTTATCTGTGAGCTCTTTTACATCATTATGATCCATCTCGCAAGCTAAGGTCCTCTGACTCTGGTCTCCTGGCTGGTCCTTTGCTGATGCTGCCCCCACATAAAAACCTTACCTTCATCTATTCGCTGTTCTCCCTCTTTTCCATCTTTGAAGCCCAGTTAAAAACGTATCTTTTTTCAGAATACTTTCATTCTCCATGATTTTTCCCCCCTTCAGTTGTAAAGCGTCCTTGGGTGTGTGAAAGACTCTATATAAGTGTAACTAATTATTATTATTATTATTATTATTATTATTACAAATTGCTTATTTTTGTCAACACAACCCTGAACACCTTTTCCAAATGTTAAAGAGGCTTTATTGTTATTTCAGTTATATACATGTACATAGCGAAATGACACCAGGACAAAAACACAAGTGCAAAACCATACAATATACACAGTGCAGACAATACAGTGCAATAAATATAAATACAAGTTCCTCCCACCTTCAAGATACATCATCCCTAAAGGGGAAAATCCCACTCTAGACACTCCTGTGGTACCTCTATTGGGGGTGAATAGGCATTTTTACAATAGATGTAATAATGGTTACATACACTCAAGATAAAGGTTACCGGGAACAATAAATTATGATACATTTGGACTGATATGGGTAATATTTATTGAGCTACACATACAGAAGTAGTGTCTCTCAGTATGGCGTCGGGATGCTGTGTTTGCTAAACCAACATACCAGACGTCTCGGCATGGAGTTGTAGAGGTTCCTTATTGTGTCCTGTGTTAATCCATCTCATGCAGCTTGAATATTCTCACACAGTTCCTGCAGATGTTGCAGTAGGGGTGGAGGTGCGGTGACATCAGGCCTTCTGGACGTGTGAAACGTGATAAACTGTTCATCTTGGTGCTGACCCCGGTGCCTCCACACACGGATTTGTTGGTCGTCTCCACCAAGACAAAAGCGGGACTCGTCACTGAAGATGATCCGCTGCCATTCTGAGTCACTCCATGACAGTTGGTATGACACCATTGCAGAGTCGTTGTAGCGATCTACATACATGCATGTCCTGCGTGGTGCAGCCGTCTGTCAGTGGTGCTGGCACTAACAGGTTGATTCCTTCTGGGTGCAGCTATTTGTGTAACTATGTTTTTGACCGTGAGTGTATTTCAGTTTGCTCTGATTGCCTCTTTAAGTTGCTCCTGGATCCTCTTTAAAGAGTTTATCCCAGTGTTCCTATGATGGAACATCTTCCAAAATCCCTGCCGTTCCAAATGTTTTGCCAGTTTCAGTTTCATCCATCTGCTCCCCGTGCATGCCTGGATCTACAGCATGTGTGATGGTCCTGCTGTAGCTGCTACAGCTTCATAGAAAAGGCATATTTTTTTTCCCACCTCTTTCCTCTAAATCCCACCTTCCCACGTTAGGATTAGCTAGTTTTATCCCGCGCTTTGCGCCAATAGGGGGGCTGCTAGGAAGTATGAACTCCTAGCCAATCCTAGCGTGGGGTGGGCGAGCCCTGTCTGAAAACAGGTGGGGAACAATAACACTGGAGGGAATGAGGTGCTGCAAAATCACTTTTCGCCACACGATGGCGTGTAGAGCTGCATTCCTGACCAACCCCGGCATCCCATTAACTGCGGCTCCCTAGTGATGGGACGACCGATTCCGTTTAAGGAGCCGGTTCTGTGGATTTGAATATTCGGTTCAAGTATACGATTCTTTGATTCACAAGGCAAATCAACTTCCTTCTCGTCTTTACGCGCTACAGAAAGCTGTATAACACCATTTCCAGTTACATTATAGCGTCTTATGAATTCATTAGGCGTGAGATTCATTCAGAGAATTCATTAGCGAGATTGCTATTATACATTCAGAGCTATTCAGAGACACAGAAAGGACACCTTGTGGACGGTTACTGATCTAGTCCTGGTTATCCCAACATATAAGCTCCACTAGTTCATGGGAGTGACTGCATGCACTTCAACTGGAGCCTCTATACCTGAATATCCAAGCTGTATATTCCCTATACCTGAGCACCTCTACTGTGGGATGCATAAGCTGTTCACGTGGACTTGAAGCTGCTATGCTCACTACCTGCACTGAACACATTTGAATATACACCTGGTTACATTAACATACAGCACATTTCCAGTGATGCACACTAATGTAGTTAAGCTCTACTAGATACTTATGCTAACTGCTAGTTCCAGTCATATTCAGATATACAGCTACTGCTCATGCACATCTTTGTATTTACTATCTGTGCACATACGGTCTTGTGTTTTCTGTCTATTGTTTATTCATCTATTTGTTAACTCTGGGCTGGAGAAGTAGCCTAACACTGCTTCATTATCCTGTGCAGCCTTCCATTGGTATAATGACAAAGAATTTGACTCGCTAGACCGGTGAATCGGTTCAATTGAGTGAACTGAATCACGATTCGTTCACGAGGCGGACAAGACTGGTCTCCTCTCGCGCGCGCACCACAACTGAGAGAGCCACTCGCAAGAACGCAGCTAACTGTCCGTCTCCTAACGTTAACGGTACCGTACGATACTCTAGCCAACATGCCGTCGAACCAGAACGTACAAGGTAAGTCTTTTGAGAGTTAGAAATTAGTTAGCGTCGGTTCGGTTACGGTACTGACCGTTATTCACTGCCTGTAAGGTTGATGTTATAACTAACGGACGTTCGGTTCCTCTGGAATGCTAGGCTAGTGTGTGGCTCGCCAGCCAGCCAGTCAGTCAGCCAGCAAGTGCACTAGAATTAAACCAGATTTAACGGATATAAAATGCCCTTTTTTGCAGGAGGAAAGGCGTTTGGATTACTGAAGGCACAGCAGAGAGACAGGCTGGAAGAAATAAACAAGGTAAAAAGCGCAGTTTGTGCTTTAGTGCTTCATTTTAGGCTGTTTTTGTCTGAGGTAATTTTTCTGAATTTAAACGTTAAGCTAACGTTAGCTAGCTAGCTGGGCCTTGACCTTTCTCCTTTCTTCGTCTGTCTAATAAACCCTTACAATAGCTTGTAAGCTTAGTGGGTCCAGTTGTTCGCTAAAATAGCCCCCCAAAACGAATGGCCATATTTTTTAGCCGGTTTTGGCTCATTTTAGCCTAAAGGACTAGCAAACCAGCGTGTACTGTTTGTCTGAATGGGCTGCTGCTGCTGTTGTTGGTGGTGGTGTTCGAATCAGCCGGCTAGCTCACCCCCACATTAGCCCGCCGCTCATTATACAATCAGCACTGAGCACATAGAGGAGGTTAAAGGGTGAAATGCTTGCAGTTGTTCCAGGCCGGTCACCATTTGTTTCACAGCCCTGCTCCCGGCTGTTGGTGCTTTGGTTGCTCCTAACACACCTGTCTCCCACTCCAGACCCCGTCAGATGGGCGTGTTAGAGCTGAGAAAGCGGGCGGTTGCTTCTTCTTGGTCTGAGGGTGCGGCTCCCGTCAGCCCTCTCTCTGAAAGCTCATGGTGTATTTTTAAGCTTGTATTGAAGGTTAATGTTTGAAACCAGGCTGCTCTGTAGCGATTAAGAGGCGCCCTTTCTTCTCCCCCTCAGACGGGAAACAGGTGGCTACTGGTCCCCATGAAGAGCCCCATTGTGTCGGGGCGTCTCTCCACCCCGCCGTCTGACTGCCTTTCGGCCTTTCTTGTCTCACACGCAGCGCCCACTGCACCACTGTCAGCGGGGTCGTTGCTTTCAGCTACACTACGTGCCTAAACTGTGTCTAGACAGTCCTGAATAGACGTCTGCGAATTTAAAGGTGCCGTCGTCAAAAGAATAGTTGCATTGGAAAGGAAGATAAATGTTACCAATAACAATAATTGATAAATTTAGACTGATATTGGCAATATTTATTGGTCTACACATACAGAAGTAGTGTCTCTGTTTGGCATCGGTCCACCATGTTTGCTAACGCACCATGCCAGACGTCACGGCATGGAGTTGTAGAGGTTCCTAATGGTGTCCTGTGATAATCCATCCCATGCAGCTTGAATATTCTCACACGGTTCCTGCAGATGGTGCGGTAGGGGTGGAGGTGGAGTGACAACAAACTGTCCATCTTGGCACTGACCAAGCCTGCATTATTCGCATTTCTCATGTCACATTTGCAGCCCTGTGAATTCAAGAATGGCCATCCTGGAATACCGGGATAGGAATGTTGTGTGATGAGCTATAGGGAAAACCTGGTTGTCCAGCAGCTCAGTGTAGGGACTGTGGTCCAAAAGGCACTGTAGTGTCTCTCAGTATGACGTTTGCCAACCCAACATGCCAGACGTCTCGGTATGGAGCTGTAGAGGTTCCTAATGGTGTCCTGTGATAATCCATCCCATGCAGCTTGAATATTCTCGCACGGTTCCTGCAGATTTTGCGGTAGGGGTGGAGGTGGAGTGCCTTCTGGACGTTAGACAGGTGACAACAAATGTTTTTTCTTGGTGCTGACCACGGTGCCTCCACACACGGATTCGTTGGTCGTCTCCACCAAAACAATAGCGGGACTCGTTACTGAAGATGACCTGCTGCCGTTCTGAGTCACTCCATGGCAGTCTGGCACGACATCATAGCAGTCGTTGGCGATGTTGACGTGGTGTTAAGAGCAGTTGTCGTAACCGTCTGCGTGCTTGTAGTCCTATGTCATGCAGCCGTCTGCCAGTAGTGCTCATAGATGGCATGACTGCCCATCTTTGCTTATGTCTCATGTCCGGCCGAGTGCGAAACTTGAATCATTTGCATCTCTCACAATGTCGAACCTACCCACCAAGTTTCGTACCTGTCAGTTGATTTCTTCTGGGTGCAACTGTTTTGATGATGAGTGTATCTCTGACAGCTTTAATTCAGAGTTGTTTGTTTGCTTTGCACGTTTCACTCCACATGGTTTCTCAAACCTTGGAAGAGTATCGAGCAGGCTTTGCTCAGCGTTCGACAGTTAAGCAATATCACATCACAACACCAGCCTGTAACCTGAATACTGTGTGAATTAAGCCAAGTTGTGCTGGCTGAGGCAGATCATCTTAAACTGAAAGTTTCACAGCAAGTAACGACTTGAATTTAGTTTGTGGTGTTGTTGAGATCGTAAGCAAGTGGCTAGTATAGGCAACCTTTGCTACTAACAAAGGAGTGACTCACTAGGTTCATTAACTAAATAAGCCTCAAACTCATTTACCCCAGAGGTTCATTTTATTTTCTTGTTTGTGTCTCTTGACATGTTGCCATCTCTGTGTCTCGCTGTAAACCATCAAATTTAGAGCAGATTTAGATTTTTCATGAGCCTGCTGAAAAAGGGAAAACAACTGGTTTCATTCTAGGGCCAGATCAAAAATGGGCATGTAAAACCTGCAACTGGGCATTCACCCCAACCAAATTCACATAACTTTTATGTAGAGAACAACCTGCTGACGGTAGCTTTCATTTTCACTTTTACAGCTTGTGTAATCTCCACAGATAAGCATCAACAATAAAACAGGACACCCTGGAGCAACTACAAATGAGTCTCAGGTTCAGAATAACAAACAGTTGATCTTGGGTATAAAGAGCTACAGAGCCTCGCAGAATATGACTTATCCGTCCCATGCAGCTTGAATATTCTCACACAGTTCCTGCAGTTTTTTGCGGTAGGAGTGGAGGTGGAGTGACACCAGGCCTTCTGATGACAAAGCGTTTATCTTGCCGCTGACCACGGTGCCTCCACGCACTGTTTTCGTAATGGTCTGTGTGCATCCTCACAGAAAGATTGTTACAGGAGGCCGTAAGTGACTGAATGAGTCCTGTGCAGCTGGAGATGTAGTTCGTTAACTGACTTTCCCAAGAGAAAAACACCAGCCCTGATCATTTTGAAACTGTTATGGTAAATGGGGGTCAAAGCCAAAAACCACACAGGCGCAGGAATGGTGATAATGCAGACTTGGGCAAAAGTTGTTCAAAACCTAAGCCAGGTTGTTGTCAGACCCACCAGCTGAAGAGACCTGATAAATGAGACTGGATGTTTGCGAAATGTTACAAATGCACAAATCACAAAGTCGCCAACCAGTGTACATTTATAAGTGTGCAATAAAGATGATTTGGAGATCTCTAAAAATGTTTACTTGAAACCACTGTTTAGAGTCGTTACGGCACGGCCAGATGTTTTTTATATGGGTGTATTTTTGGATGGCTTGTGGAAAGATCTTCGTAAGGAAGATGTGGTCAAATGGTCTTAGTCATGTTAACATTGTTTGCTTAAGCTTTTTTGTCAAGGCTTTCCACCCCATGATGTTTGTGTGCCACCGTGCTTAGTTAGCATGTTTGGAGTGGTTCAAAGATCAGGATTGTTGGAATCCACTACATGCTGTTATTGATTTTCCACTCTGTTTTCTGCTTACAGGCTACTACAGACAGATATACATTGATTCATAGGTAGTTGTACACAAATTTGAGTTGCTCTGAGCTGTTCTGTGGGGAGTTGGACTGATTCTGATGGTAACATCAGCAGTGCAGTCCATCTCTGAACCAGACAGTGTACCTTTACACTTACATGTATATATTGTCATCATTTATATCCCCTTATTACCAAAAGAATAGTAGTACCCAGAAGGAAGTGTGGGATTGCAGTGCTATTGGGAAGGAAGATAAAGGTTACCAGGAACAATAAATGATAAATTTAGACTGATATGGACAATATTTATTGAGCTACATATACAGAAGTAGTGTCTCTCAGTATGCTGATCACGGTGCCTCCACACACAGAGTTGTTGATCGTCTCCGCCAAGATAAAACCGGGACGCGTCACTGAAGATGAACCACTGCCGTTCTGAGTAACTCCCTAACAGTCTGGCATGACACCCTTGCACTCTTGGCAACATTGATGTGGTGTTAAGGCCAGTCGTAGTAACGGTCTGCATGCATGTCGTTCTGCGTCATGCAGCCGTCGGCCAGTGATGCTGACCCCAACAGGATGACTCATAGAGGGCGTCGCTGCTCGTTGCATGTCTGCAACCGTGGCTGTTGGGTTAGTCAGGTACACCAATAAGGCCCGTCCTTGCTTATGCCACACATGCAGCCGAGCTGAAACATTTGCATGTCTCATGATGTCAAACCTACCCACCAAGTTTCATTCCTGTAGGTTGATTCCTTCTGGTTACAAGTATTTGTGCGTTTTTTCTGAGTATGAGTATAGATAAAACACTTGTCTTTAACGACGCCACATTAAGCGTTTGCTCATGTGTGCATTGCAGTAAATCTTTTAACTACATCACATTAAGAGTTTACTGATATAAGGAGTATATATTTGTCATGCATCCTTTCCGTTGAGACATGGTCTCAGAAAGAGCAGGTGAAAACAAATGGCTATAATACATCTGACAGCTCTAAATCTCTGTAATCGATCCACTATGCCTTACTATCTTTGTCTGTCTTGCTGTCTATCTGTAGGAGTTCATGGAAGATCAGAAGTACCGGGATGAGGACGATTTGGCTGAGAAGCTGGATTCCTTTAAAAGTAAGCACCCAGAATCTCCTTAGGGCATAAACTTCCTCTAATGGCATCGGGGGAGCGGTGGAATGAGAAACGTTTGTATGATTTTCATATATAAACGACGTTATGTTTATGGAATGGGAATCTATGTCAGCATAACTCTGTACGTGTGCAAGAGAGGGCGTGTGATTTAGTGGTCCGTAGAGGGGGTTTTGAGCAGTGGTCTTGCAGGAATGTGTCCTTGTTGCTTTAGTACTAAGGATTTTCAGAGAATTTGTTTTTAGTGTGTGTATGAGAGAGAGAAGAGAGAAGAGAGTATTCAACTGAAATATAAACTAGATAGTTTCAACCACAAAACCGCAAAGCCAACTTTGTTTTTCCCTCTTCGTTAATACTCGCTTCTCTTGAATTACACCTAAACGTCTTTAGGACCTTCCTTCTTGTGACTTGTTTACCATCCAGACAAGTCATGTTTGTGTGCCTCTGCTTGCACAGACTTAAAAGAGAAGTGAAAGATGCTCTTATCATTTTAAAGAACTGTTAGAGTGATGTACGTGAGCAGCGAGTACAAAAGCTGAGAGGGAAAAACAAAGGACTGTGTAGGAAGGCATGTAGAAAATTGAAGCGCTTCTTTTGTTGAATATAGTTTGCAGAAATGCAGCCTCTCTCAGCCTCAAGCCTTTAGGCTCACCGCAGAGTGTTCGACCCACAAATGTCGGTCCCTGTGTGTCTCGGCCTTCAAACCAGAGAGGGAATGAGGAAGCATACCCTTGAGAAAAGCAGACGAAAGCAACTAGAGATAGAGAGCCGTTGTTTTTCCCCCACTGTGCCATGCAACAGACATTAGAGGCACAAAGACATTAGAAACAATTACAAAGATGGTCCTTTTTAAAATGGGGACACACAGAGAGAGAGAGAGAGAGAGAAGACAAGGCAGCTGTATTGCTTTAATGATTAGCAATGTCAGACAGAAGTAATAGCTCACTCATCTTATATTGTTTTGTTTTCCCACATTCTTTGGACCTTTAAGCCAGAGCTGAAATTGATCTGCAGTCTCTCTCTCTCTCTCTCTCTCTCTCTCTCTCTCTCTCTCTCTCTCTCTCACTCTCACTCTCTC
>CM067496.1:17392281-17422077 GCA_034552555.1 Semaprochilodus insignis
AACGCGTTACACTTACTGAGTTACCGTACACCAACACTCTACTTACAGTACACCAACGCGTTACACTTACTGAGTTACCGTACACCAACACTCTACTTACAGTACACCAACGCGTTACACTTACTGAGTTACTGTGTAACAATGCTGTGTGATTCTGATTTTATTTCTTCTTCTTCCTGAATCTGTCATGATGATGATGATGATGATGATGATGATGATGATAAAGGCACTTATTATTCACATTCTTTGCAGATGATGTTAAATCGCTTCGAGCTGTGGTCAACCCTGACGTCTCAAAGTAAGTAAACTGCATATGTAAAGTTGTGGGAAAAATACACTGTAAGAGGTCGTATAACTTTTAGGAGCAGCTGTTGGTAGTGCCTCTGCTCTGGTCTTATTATTTGGGAAGCTCCTATATCACATTGAATTCAGTTAATCATATTGCTTCCCGGATGTGACAGTCGGCATATGGACATCATCAGGAAGACAAGGAACATTGGTTGCAAATGAAGAGATGAAGAAACACACCTATATTAATAGTGTACGTGTTACTCAGTAGAAATAGTCATGGATCATGTGGCAAAAGGCTGCTTTGGGATGTTCTTCAGCTGCAGTACTGTACACACAGTCGTCATCATATCTGCTTGATATCGTAAGTGAAGTTATCCTGTCTGGAATGTGTTAATCTTTAGGATTCGGAACATTGGCATCATGGCCCACATAGACGCTGGGAAGACCACAACCACAGAGAGGATGCTGTATTACTCTGGCTATACCCGTGCCCTCGGAGGTGAGGTTTGGGGAACTGTTCTCTCCACTGTTCTCAGACAGCTACTCTGAGTTGCCAGTTTGTTGTATACACTTATTGGCTGTTTTATTAGCCAAATCTATGTGTGTGAGGTGTTCACTTCAATGGGATGATAAAATGTGGACTAAAGATGGACTACAGTGAGCAACTGTCAACAAAGTGCACCTATGTGATGGTGTACCTAATAAACTGGTAATTGTGTAAAAGTGTTAACATAATTAATTGAAGGATCGTTCTGTGTTTTGTTCAGATGTGGATGATGGGGACACTGTAACAGATTATATGACTCAGGAGAGAGAACGGGGTATTACTATCCAATCAGCTGCCGTCACCTTCGACTGGAAGGAGCACAGAATTAACCTTATAGATACGCCAGGTATGAACACACACATACAGTCCTGCTCAGATGTTGTAACCGTAACACGTCTAAGAACCACAACTTGTCTAGGTGGTTTCTATGGTATGCCAAGCTGTTAGGCAGTTGCTGTAGTATCCCAGATGGTTTTGGATGTGGATGATATCCTACATGATATTCCACATTCCATATACACTCATCATCAAAGTAATAGCTGCACCCAGAAGGAAGTGTGGGATTGCGGTGCTGTTGGGAAGGAAGATAAAGGAACAATAAATGATGATACATTTAGACAGATATGGACAATATTTATTGAGCTACACGTACAGAAATAGTGTCTCTCAGTATGGCATTGGGCCACCATGTTGGCTACCTCAACATGCCAGTTGTCTTGGCATGGAGTTGTAGAGGTTCCTAATGGTGTCCTGTGATAATCCATCCCATGCTAGTTGAATATTCTCACACAGTTCCTGCAGATTGTGCGGTAGAGGTGGAGGTGGAGTGACATCAGACCTTCTGGACATATGACGCGTGACAACAAACCGTTCATCTTGGCGCTGACCACGGTGCCTCCACACATGGATTTGTTGGTCGTCTCCACCAAGACAAAAGCGGGATGACCTGCTGCCATTCTGAGTCACTCCATGACGGTCTGGCACGACACCACTGCAGTCTTTGGTGACGTTGACGTGGTGTTAAGGGCAGTCGTTGTAACGGTCTGCTTGCATGTAGTCCTGCGTGGTGCAGTCATCTGCCAGTGGTGCTGGCACTAACAGGATGACTCATGGAGGGCATCACTGCTCGCTGAATGTCTGCATAATGGCAGAGATAAGGCCCGTCCTTGCTTACGTCACATGCACCCCCTCTTCAGTGCGCACTCGCTCCACTGAAGTACCGAGAGAAAAAAAAAAAAAAAACTATTTTCGAGTCGGGCGTTAGAAGGGTTTCATTGTGAGCTTCCTTTTCGTTTGAGGAAATTGTATGGGTTTGCTCCATTGAGCACGCCTAAGGCAGCCTTTGTTGTAAGTTTTTCCTCTACATGTTGAGTGCACTCTGCTGGTGAACTGGTAGCTCACCTCGTAGCCCGCTGGTCTGTGATCTCAGCAACCGCTGAGGTGCAATAGTTCCCTGTTACATCCACAGACACCCCGTAAACATTCTATTGATGGCATAGCACACATCGCAAACGTGATGTGGAGATCGGCCCCATGGATCAGCCTACTTATCCAATTCCCGATCCAGCCAATTTTATTAATATCGGAACCGTTATCCGATCCAAATATCCTATGTGTGTGTGTGTGTGTGTGTGTGTATATATATATATATATATTTATGTGTATGTGTGTATATATGATCGTGAACTTTGTTACAAAGCTGTGGTAGGGCTGTATCTGATATGTAGTGCCTAAAGAGAGTAGGATGTACCATGGCTCCAAATGCTCCAAAAGATAGCAAACCCTGTATGTTCTGCCACAGCAAGCAATGAATTGAGTTACCCGCTCTGTAATGTGTTTGGCTGGGGTGCTGTCTCAAGAAGAATTCTCTTTTTCTAAAAGTTTCCTCTGCCAGGTGCTTCAGTGCAGCCTTTGCCAGAGTTAACTGAGTAAACTCACTAAGTTTTAGGTGCTGTATTAAACTGGTAATATTGAACTTGGAACTCTGTAACTGCCGCCTTGCGAGATTGCTCACATTGCAGACGTTACATATAACTGTTGGACTGGTTTTGTTCTCCAGTTTAAAACATTTCCACACTCCAGACATTTTTGCTGTGTCCTTCCACAAACTGTCCTTTCCTTTATGCCACCCTGGTAAGGATTGGGCTTAGGTTCGTGCTTAACAAAGCTGAAACCGATCAGTTAAAAACTGGCTTGGTCTGTCGCGATAGCGATCTCTTGAGATCGGATTAGGACATCTCTAGTTTTCGCTCAATCATCCGTTTTTTGCCTCAGTCAGCTTCAACCATGCCTGTGTGTGGCTGAAGCTGTCCGGCGCTGAAGCTTAAGCTTAGCCAAAACACTGCAGGCCCAGACACCACAGAACAGGATTGGTTTCAGCTTTGTAACACTCCAGCAGTGGTCACTTGAAACACCACAGAGCTGGATTAATTTCATCTCGTCTGAAGCTGAAACTATACTGTGTTTCGTTTCAGGCCATGTGGATTTTACTTTGGAGGTTGAGAGAGCTCTGCGTGTGCTGGATGGAGCGGTGGCTGTGTTCGACGCTTCAGCAGGGGTGGAGGTTGGCCTGATGCCGTGACTTTCGTATTTTTCCAGTGTGCAGTATACACATATTGACCGATGTGAAGGTGCTGAATAGGATCGTCTGTACCCTGAGTCAGTGTTTTCATAGCATCACACAGAACTTACTTAGCCCTTCTCAAACAGGTTCTGTTCCGGTTCACCCACGTAATTTTGAACTGTACAGCGCATTTCCACCAAAAATAAATCAATTCGGAACAGTAGGTTCAGCAAAGAATAGTAGGTTCTTCAGCATGAGCCGTGAAGCCTTTCGTAGGTGTGTCAGCTGTTGAGGAACGAGAAGGCAACAATGGCGACACCCTTGCAGAGCATGCCATGGTCTGGTACCATGGACTACTACGCCTTCTTATCACCAGTTGTTGATCCGAACATGAATAGCACCCAGCCTGAATGTACCTGGTTCAAAACCAGGGTTACTTTGGGTCGAAAAGGTCTATCAGAGAATTAGCATTTGCCACATTATTTGCATTTTTGTTATCTTGACATGTGGCATGAACTTTCTTGCGTTATTAGCGAGAAAAAATGTAGCACCTTTGGACAGACGTTTAGATCTGATTCATATTTTAAACCAGTTTGCATTTTTTTTTTTTGGTATTCCTGAGAGCAGATCATTTAAATTCAGCAAATAAATAACGTATTTTCCATGCAGAGTTGGTGTGATCACATGTTGTTGTCCTAGAAAATCAACATATGTTGACTTCAACTGTATTGCAGGCCCAGACACTCACTGTGTGGCGACAGGCAGACAAACACAAAATACCGTGTGTGTGCTTCTTAAACAAAATGGACAAACCAGGTGCCAGGTAACTCACTCACTCACACTCACTCAACCCTAACCTTGACCTCAGTTTTCAAACCTAAACCTAACCTTAACCTTAGTTTTCAAACCTAACCCTAGCCCTAACCTCAGTTTTCAAACCTAAACCTAACCTTGACTTAACCTCAGTATGAGTATAACAGAGCTATGTCATCATTAGATTTCAGATCATAAGCTGCAACAAACCAAAATAGCAGTGTTGGACCCTGCAGCTCTATTTTATCGAGGGATAAAGTCTGTAACTGTAGAACTACAGAGTGCGCCCATATGGTCAGTGGAGCTGATATAATGGACAGTGAGTGTATAAACAAGGAGGTGGTTTTAATGTTATGGCTGATCGATGTATATAAGGTCATATGCACTGCGACAGTGATCAGGTAATTAAGAATAAGGATTTGAACCTCTGCGGTTTGGGGTTGGGGGTCCTAGACAAAATATCAGCTCTATTTTATGTTTTAATCTGTGCTCCAGTATGTGTTTGAGAAAATAAGTCAGGGGTTTAGCACCCCTGTTGCTCGTGTCTCTCACTTCAGGCATCGGTATCTTATTTTAAACCAGATGGTTCCCAAACAAAGAGGAATAGTGCATTTGCTAGTTCTGTGCTAGAGGTTTTTTTTTATTAATTTATTCATTTTTTGGCATGTTTTACTTTCATTTAATTAATTTCTTTTCAAGCAACTTTTTTAAAGTTTTTTTTTTAATAAAAAGACTTGAAATGTGTTTAATTAATATAATTGTATTTATTTATTACATTCAAACCTTCATAATGTCTTTTCCCAGCCTGAGATACTCTCTAGAGAGCATCAAGACAAAACTGAAGGCCAACCCCATTCTACTTCAGGTAAACTTGTACTGTGCTCATCCATGTTTGTCTAAACAATGTTGGACCATTTACTGGTTCATTCTAATAGTAACTGACTTTTGCAGATTCCCATTGGCTCTGGAAAAGGCTTCATCGGATTGGTGGACTTGATCACCAAGCAGCGAATGACGTGGCAGGGGAAGTCACGGGCAGAAGATGGGCGTCTTTTTGAGAGCAGAGCCCTTCAGCCCACAGATGATCCAGAACTACTTGAAGAGGTCAGCCAGGCCAGAGGAGGACTCATAGAACAGGTACAGCACAGCAATTCTCTCAGAAACATGGCTAACTACGGTCAGGACCCCCACAGACGGGTATTATGTGGGTGGTGGATCATTCTCAGCACCAAAACTATCCAGCCAACAGCGCCCTGTGGGACAGCGCCCTGTGGGACAGCGCCCTGTGGGACAGCGTCCTGTGGGGCAGTGTCCTGTGGGGCAGCGTCCTGTGACCACTGATGAAGAACTAAAGGATGACCAACACTGCACTGTGCAGCAGCAGATGAGCTATCATCTCTGACTGTACATCTACAAGGTGGACCAGCAAGGTAGGAGTGTCTAATAGAGTGGACAGTAAGTGGACACAGTGTTTAAACACTCCAGCAGCACTGCTGTGCCTGATCCACTCACACCAGCACAACACACACTAACACACCACCACCAGGTCAGTCTCACTGGAGTACTGAGAATGATCCACCACCCACATAATACCTGCTCTGTGGTGGTCCTGTGGGGGTCCTGACCATTGAAGAACAGGGTAATAAAGTATACAGAGAAACAGATGGACTACAGTCTGTAACTGTAGAACTACAGAGTGCTCCTATATGGTCAGTGGAGCTGATACAGTGGACAGTGAGTGTAGGTAGGTCTCTTTTCTATTCTTAAAACACTGTGTTGTATGCAGGTAGCAGATCTGGATGACGAATTTGCTGAGCTCCTTCTAGGAGAGTATGGCGACAGCTTTGACGCAGTGCCTGCTGGAAAAGTAAGCCTTAACTGCAACATATTGGATAAATGAATGCTAAAAGTATCCAGAACCGCCAGCAATGCCTGTATGCACTTGACATGTTAGGGGTTTCTCCATCCATGTTTCGTACCAGATACAGCAATGGCAATGCCGGCTTGTGTTTTCAGTTGCAGGAGGCCTTGAGGAGAGTGACGCTGGCTCGTAAAGGAGTGCCTGTGTTGTGTGGCAGCTCTTTAAAGAATAAAGGGGTTCAGCCGCTGCTGGACGCCATCACAGCGTATCTCCCTGCACCCAGTGAGAGGAACCATGACCTGGTGTAAGTCCCGCTTTTCTTCAAACACAAGAATAGCTGCGGATGACTGTATACTTCAGTGTAGATGCCAGTAGGGATCTGACCCAACCATCTACTTGTTGTGGCAGATGCTTGTTTAGCTCACTTTGGCACATTGAGCTGTTACAATATTCAGAAATGTTATATTTTGGATTCTTCGAAGTAGCTGCCTATGACGCTGGCCTGAAGACGTTTCACACATGCTGGGACCTTTTTGTCTGCTGAAAAGTGCTTGTTAGAGTGCATTCATAAAAAAAATAAATACATAAAGCAATATGCATTTGTAAGCCTTTGTATCAAAAATCTTGCTTTGAAAAATATTGTCATATCGCTAGTCAAATTACATTTTATTGATTTTCTAAGTGAAAATAAGTCATTTACAGGGAACAGAAATGTGCACAGGACGTGTACTCAGATGTGCCTAAAATATTTCAGTATGTGTAGCCTTAAGAGTTCTGAATTAAGAATGGCACAGACTGTCAGAGATTGGGAAATTATATCATCTTTTACATTTTTTCATAAACCGTAATCAAAAGAAATCAAATCACATGTATTGTCACGTTTACACTGGTGTGAAGGTGAGTGAAAATCTTAAGTGCGTAAACCCTTGACTTACTTAAATGCAATATATATATATATATATATAAATAAGCTCACCAGACCAAAAATTAGTCCCCTTGCATGTTTAAGGTGGTAGTAGCTTCAGGCCCCTGCAGATGGCGCTGCACGAGGATGATGGGTCTATAAATACATGCGGGGTGTGAGTGACAGGATCCATAGACTGAGAAGAGGTGGTACAGTGCAGTGAATGTCTCGTTCCATGTGTGGAAAATGGCTCCAAAGCAGATGTTAATGATTGGCTAAAAGGAGTGACTGCATTTGGGCGTGCCAAAGACCATAGTGTGAAGGAAGTAGCTGAATCTGCAGGTGGATGGAAGCGTGGGGTCATACGGGTCTACCAGCAGTGCCACAAATCCCAGTCTACACAGAATTCTCCTCGGAATTGTGCCAGGGAAGGCATCCACCAAATCTGGCCCAGCTGGGCAATTCTTTGATGCAAGAGTGTCTGAACATTGATGTGGCCTACATCCAGAAACTTGTCCAGTACATGCATATATATACTGCATATACATGAAATAGAAGCTGTGATGTAAACAGATGCACACATTTCCATATATGCAATTTGGTGAGTCTGAGGTAGACGAAAAGAGATGTAGGTCATACAGGAGATGGAATATTGAGATATAAACTATATATAGACATTTAGGTTGTTGAGATATAGACATATGACTGTGAATGTGTTTTGTGTCTTCTGTTTGTGTACAGGCGCTGGTATAAGGATGACTTGTGTGCACTGGCCTTTAAAGTGGTCCATGACAAGCAGAGGGGTCCACTGGTGTTTCTGAGGATTTACTCTGGCACTATGAAACCCCAGTCCGCAATTTATAACATCAACAGAAACGGAACGTAGGTCAAACCACAACCAAAATTCTGTGAAGCTTTTTGTTACGTCTTTTAGTAGTTTACTGAACTTTATCTGTATCATATCTATAGATTCCAAATCACAATGATCTGATGAGGCTAATTATCCCATAAATGGATAGCAGGGCTCAAAACCTAATCCCATGGTAGGGCAGCCAAGTTCTAAAATTTATCTATTGTATTGAATGCCATGTTTCGATTTTGCTACAGAGAGAGAATGAGTCGTCTGCTACTGCCGTTTGCAGACCAGCATGTGGAAATCCCTTCGCTGTCTGCAGGAAACATCGCCCTGACTGTGGGGCTGAAACAGGTACTGATGTTGTTCAATAATTTATTATTTTTTTTTGGTGGTTCTTATTTGAGGCTTGTTTATTGAGGCTGTGAGGATGGTGTGGTGTTTGTTCTCTTCATGGACACTTTGCTGGACTGTTCCTTGAAAAAGTTATCATGACATGAGATTTGACTTGGATTGTGACTTGGAGATGGTCATAAACAAGTCCTTATCTCGTCTTTCTCGTCAGTCCAAGTCTGCTTTATAATAGTTTTTATTAGTAATTGTGCACGCATATACAGTACCAGTCAAAAGTTTAGACACACCCAACTAAATGGATGTTGTTGGTGATCTTAAAGACTCTACAGTCTTACACTTAACAGCTCCAACTGATGAGAGTCTGAAACAATACATATCCTGATATACCACATATACTCTTGATGTTTGTACCACTTAGACTGTGACGGGTGACACCATTGTCTCCTCCAAAGCCTCGGCAGCAGCTGCAGCACGGAGGGCTCAGAAGGGGGCTGAAGAGAAGACAGGGTCTGCAAGGTCAGGTCAAGAGGGTAGCAGTCTGGTGCTGGCAGGGGTGGAGGTGCCCGAACCTGTGTTCTTCTGCTCTATAGAGCCGCCCACCATGTCCAAACAAGCAGGTAGTACCCCATGAGTGGAAATGCAGAATGTACAAGTGTGTATAAGAACATAAAAGCACATCAGTTGTTCATTGTTAAGCATCATTCTGAAGATGCTCATTCAGCAGTACTTAATTAGCTACTAGCTAAATTGCTATGTGAACACCCGCATCTTCAGGATTATAGATCAGTGAATTAGCAACTGTACATTAATTGAATCGGTTAAGACAATTTCTTGTAAACACAGTCTTGGAACACAGAAATCTTTATTTTACTGCAACGGAAGATTATTATAAGCTCCGCAGACAAGAAATGAGTACTTGTGTGTTTAAGGTGGTAGTAACTTCAGGCTCCTGCAGATGGCGCTGTCTATAAATACATGCGGGGTGTGAGTGACGGGATCCATAGGTGGAGAAGAGGTGCTACAGTGCAGTGAATGTCTCGTTCCATGTGTGGAAAATGGCTCCAAAGCAGATGTTAATGATTGGCTAAAAGGAGTGACTGCATTTGGGCATGCCAAAGACCATAGTGTGAAGGAAGTAGCTGAATCTGCAGGTGTGTGGAAGCGTACGGTCATAGGGGTCTACCAGCAGTGACTTAAATCCCAGTCTACAGGGAATTCTCCTTGGAATTGTGCCAGGGAAGGCATCCACCAAATCTGGCCCAACTGTACAATTCTTTGATGTAAGAGTGTCTGAACATTGATGTGGCCTACATGCAGAAACTTGTCCAGTACATGCCAAATCCAATCCCAGCTGTTATTGGAGGTATTTCACACTATTATGTATGTTTCAGTCACAGGGGTCTCTTTTTTTTTCTTCTTCTTTTTTTTGTCCAGTGAGCTTATTTTCACTTATCTAATTTTGCTGTGGAGATGCAAGGATCAGTAGAAGAGGAACCAGGAAACAGGAGCCGCATTTTGCCAACCCCTGAACCAGATCCACAGGGCCCATGGCCTCCTGTTAGAGCTGGACTGGTTGGAACAGGTTGCTGGTGGTTTGGGGTGCGTTGGGTCTGTTTTTGACTATTTCTGTCTGTGCTTCTGTCTACAGACCTTGAACATGCTTTGAACTGCTTGCAGAGAGAAGACCCCAGCCTGAAAGTCCGGACAGACCCTGACTCAGGACAGGTGATTATCCACTTGTTGCAATGTCTTTTACACAGCTCTGTGTGAATGCAATACATTTGCACAGTTAGCTTGTACAGTAATCCCTGCACTGATAAACTGCCTGTAGCCCCTCTGTTGATACGTAATTCATCAGCCCCACTCTACCTTGTCCATGAGGGGAAAGAAACAGTCATGTCGACCAGGTATGGTGGTAGGGTTGTAGGCCCTTGTGGTCAGCCATTGATGGGGCATCACATTCTCATTATGGGTCAAATATTTTTTGGGGCTCATTTATTTTCAGATACAGGGGCATAGGTTTGCGTATGGGTCCCTACCAGGGAGGATATATTGTGGCTGCACCCGCATGCATGGCCAGCGCGTGGGTTTTAAATAACTATTTAAATAAAGGTTAAATAAAAAAAATTAAAGAAATTAAATAAAAAGTGGGTTCAGAGCATGCACCCTTGTGCCAATTCCCACGTCTCAAGTTTAAAGCTAGCTTTAGATCATTCAAATGTGCTTCAGAGAGGCCTCATCCCAGTAAAACTTAATTAGGCATGCTAGCATTTGATTGGTTGAAAGGGAGGGACTATGTGGATCACATAATTACCTGGAAAAACCATACTTGCTGCCCGACACGGAGGAGCTAAGAGCTGATCAGTGTGCTAACATTGGGTTACCAGTACATATGCCTCAAGCATGGGTGTAAATGTAGTCTGTCAGACGTTCTGTACTTTGTAGATATCACATCACCGAAAAAGAGTCATTAGGGTTTTTTTTTTCACCTCCCAGAGTGTCAGTAATAGGTAGTAAACTAACTGGTCAGTAGGCGCACTCGTTTACAATTAAAACCTGCTACCGAACGTCATCAGCCAGCCTTTCACTTATGACTGTGCACCTGCAGGGTTTCAGGTGGGCTCCTAACTGTGAATTATAGTTTAGAATTCTAGGGAGGCATCAGCATTAAAGTTAGTCCAAGGATGTTCAGCAAATACAGTATAAGCTTTGTTGTTGTTGTAGGATGAGGGGGTGTCACGGGTGGGTTGTTGTGTCGTCCGTGTTCAGATAGGCCTCACATCCTGTTCTTTATACGTCCTATTATCCATGTTCTCCCTCAATTATTATCTGTCATCTACATAGACAATCCTTTGCGGTATGGGAGAACTTCACATTGAGATTCTGCACGATCGCATTAAGAGAGAGTACAACATCGAAACCCACCTGGGACCCTTACAAGTGGCCTACAGAGAGACCATCCTCCAATCAGTGACCACTACAGGTAAGGCTTCTGACCAATTACAGCAGGGTCATGATGTCTAATATCCTAGAGCGTTAGAGTCCCAAAGGGGGCATGCACAGATTCACTGTTGTACAGATATATACACCGATCAGCCATAACATTAAACCTCAATGTATCTGCACTCTTTATCCGTTATATCAGACCATATAGGTGCACCTTGTAGTTCTACAGTTACAGACTGTAGTCCATCTGTTTCTCTGTATACTTATTACTGACGCGGTGGTAGTGTGTCGGGGTGTGTTGTGCTGGCGTGAGTGGATCAGACACAGCAGTGCTGCTGGACACCTCAGTGTCACTGCTGGACACCTCAGTGTCACTGCTGGACTGAGAATCGTCCACCAACCAAAACTATCCAGACAACAGTGTCCTGTGGGGCAGTGTTTAAACACTCCAGCAGCACTGCTGTGTCTGATCCACTCACACCAGCACAACACACACTAACACACCACCACCATGTCACCACCACTGCAGTTCTGAGAATGATCCACCACCCACATGATACCTGCTCTGTGGTGGTCCTGTGGGGGTCCTGACCATTGAAGAACAGGGTAATAGAGTATACAGAGAAACAGATGGACTACAGTCTGTAACTGTAGAACTACAGAGTGCTCCTATATGGCAGACAGTGAAACTCTGGCTCACGTTTTCCTACACTACTGTAATTCCCTTTTCATGGGTGTCCCAAACAAAACCTTACCCACTTTACCAAGTTCAATCATTTTATTGTCGCAGTAGGAACTTGCAGTCTTTACTTGTAGTCAGGACAACACAAAATCCAAAAACCAGAAAATGATAAAAGCGTCTCTGATATACACAATATTTAACGATTTACTGCACTGGAAACAAGTAAACACATGTTACGAGTAAACTGAGGTACTCTAAATGTTTGACCTGAAGGTAAAATTACCAACTTGCAGTAAAAGGGGCATCTAGGGCAATCTAATATAGACCTAGCCTTCCAGAGAGCCTGTTGGTCATAGTTAGCTTTTAGGGGAGTGTCGGAAACCTATCGCCCTGCCAGCCACCTTCACAATAGAGCAAAAAAATAGAGACAATAGAGAAAAAGTCAGTACTGATTGGATTAAAGCAGAGAGACATCATTTTTCTATCTACATTAAAAGCATTTAGCTTCCTCAAGAAGAAGGAACGTTGCTGCAAACTGCCTCAGAGTTGACATCAAATTTGTCAGTAATTGTACCAGGATGTTTCTACTGTCCAACAAAATGAATGCCAGTCCTTTAAATTAATAGCTGCGATGGTGAGCGAGATGGATTTCTTCTCAAATCAATACCCATGTCTTTGGTCTTTGAAGCATGTATATGGAGGAAAGCTTCATCACAACACTTTACAAATTCATCAGCCGCTGGCCTATGCCCAAAGCTTTTCAGTATCTGCAAAACTCAGCTTACTCCAAAATCAGCTCGTATCCTTTTTCTGTTAAATTGGCCACCTGTTTCACTTTGCATCCAGTTTAACATTCTCCTGCTGACACACATTTACATTTATGGCATTTAGCAGACGCTCTTATCCAGAGCGACTTACAACCGTGCTTAGCGTTCTGTGGGATAATGTTTCCCAGCTAGTATAAGTAAGTTAGGAGTCTAAAACACACACACAGCGCAGACACTGCCCGAACAAGGGCCAGTGCTGCTACCTACAGACAATAATACACAGACATTTATAGCATAAGTGCACCACCTGGCAACCCAACCCCGTGCAAAACAAAGTATTTCAACATACACAACTATAAGTGCTCACTCATTCAAGTGCTTTACAAAGAGATGGGTCTTCAGCCTGCGCTTGAAGACTGCGAGAGACTCAGCTGTTCGGACAACCAGTGGGAGTTCATTCCACCTTCTGGGAGCCAGGACAGAGAAGAGTCTGGACTCTTGTCTTCCATGCGTTTTCAGGGATGGCAGGTTTGAGTCGAGCTGCACTTGAAGCTCGAAGGGCTCGAGGTACAGATAGACTCTTAACCATCGCCATAAGGTAGTGAGGTGCTGGTCCATTCTTGGCTTTGTAGGCGAGCGTCAGAGTTTTAAATCTGATCCGGGCCGCTACAGGAAGCCAGTGAAGGGAGCGCAGCAGTGGAGTCACGTGGGTGAACTTATGTGGGTGAACAGATGTCTACCACACCTCTACCGCCTGCCTGAACACTTAGGTCTTCTGATACTGGTGGTTTGTTTGCCTGTCCCAAAATTTAGGTTGGTCACCGCTGGGGGCAGATCATTCAGCGTCAAACTATGGGACACATTACCGCTCTCTCTTTGTGACTGCCCCTCACTTTCATTGTTCAAAGCTCAGCTCAGAAGCTTCATCTTTTTGGGGTACTTTCAGTCCTTTGCTCATGGAAGCTTTTTTTTTTTGGTCTTCTCTGTGAAGTGACCTTGGGTATGAGAAAGGAGCTATATAAATATAAAACTTATTATTGTTATTATTATTATTATTATTAATGTAACATTACTGAAGGTTCAGAGCAGACCCATGACTCCTCCTATTTTACTCACAATATACACCATCTAATCAGAATGCAAGTAAATCAGGTCATATTCCATGTTTAACAGGAACAGTAATGAAAGGAACCTGTTTAATAAGAACATTATGGTATCTGGATTGAGAACACACAAACATTAAGCAAATATCAAGAGGAAAAATAAACAAAATCAAAAGTGCTGAATGTGGGTTTCCTGTTGCTTGGGCCATTAATCAAGGCCAAGAAACATATGATAAACAGGAAAAGGTATCTTTATGGTTGATAGGAGCTCGTAATGTAACGTGTAGGGAGTCCTTCAGTGTGACTGCAGTGGTTATAAATGGCAGGGTGAATGACTTGCAGTGACCTAATTGGAGACCTGACCTAAATCCAGGTAAAAGGCTGAGGCATTAACTACAGGTGCAGGTTGCAAGCGCTAAAATCGAAACGCTTGTTTCCTTGATACTGACTTTTGGCTGCTGGTGAACTCAGGGTGGACAGGGGGAAGGGGGGAGCTGCCCTGCCAGGGCCTCCGTGTGGTTGAAAGAGTGATGCTAAAATGCCCTCTAAAGTGGCGGAAATGAGTGGAAGTGCCCTATTGCCCTAATAACTAAGTGCCCTCTAGATTGCCTCTTCATGCAGCCATGATGTGAAGACTTTTATTCATATATGGTTTCTTTCCTTCTCCTGCGTCACCGGCTAATCAGACATTTCTTCCTCTGCCCCACAAAACACCGAACACTTATTACTACTACACTCTTACTCTTACTGACAGACCATCACTGTAGGCTTCTAGCAGCAGTTACTGATGTTCTAGGTTTATCACTGGGATGAACTCCTTACAGTGGTCACTGGTTTCACTGGTAAGAGTGACTGAGCTTCATTCAGACTTTGAGGGCTGTTTATCATTGCTACTCTCACAGGACTCTATCAGATATCAGTTATTGTATATTCCTTATTGTATATAATTGTAAATCTCATCCTTTTTTATATGGCTGTTGTGCTTGTCTTGCTATCCGGTGTGGACCAGAGGAGGATGGGTTCTGTAGAGCTGCTTTGTGAGAACATTTGTTGTAAAAGGTGCATATACATAAACTTGAGTTGGCTTGACAGCATTTTGCGTGCTGTTGCTGACCTGTGTTGTCTAGCAGGTGCCCTTCAGTCCATCACTGTTTTAGGTGACAGAAATGCTTTATGCCAAAAATATTTAGTTGCAGTTTTGGTTGGTCTAGAACAGTCACATTTCTCTGGGCTGCGTATGTATGTATTTTCTATTGGACCTGTGACTTACAACCATGTTTTTGTTTGAGCTGCTTGAGCACTGTTCATGCTGTGGTCTTTTCTGGACTTGTCTTACTGTAAGAGGCTTAAAAAAGAAATAAAGTGTTGTCAGATTAATGTGGTTGGTTGGTTGGTTGGTTGGTGTGGCACAACGGATAACACCACTACCTGCCAGTGAGCCGGGAGACTGGGGTTCGATTCCCAGTCTGGGTGACTGCGCTGCGCTACACCAACTATCTATCTGTAATACAAGTAACATTGTAAGACGCTCTGGATGAGGGTGTCAGCTAAATGCAGTAAAAGTAAATATGAGACATTCATACAATTGCAGAAATGTCAAAAATGGCACCTACTATGATCCCAGATAGCATATAAATTGAGTTATACATTGTGAAATCTGGAATGTGCCTTCTGTCCTCCTGGGCATCAACCCACACATTCCACAGACTAACAGTTTATGATGTCATATGTCATTGTGCTGTTTTATGGTTGCAGTATGATAACATTATATGATGTTTGGAAGAGACGCTTTGAGTCACTTGTGGGCCACAGGTGAACAAAATACACACACACCATGTAGTTGAGTTAAAGTAGAGATCCCCAAGGTTCAATACTCATCCAGTGTCAGTAGAAGTTCCTCCCTTTAGACCTCCACTGGAGTAACAGTACTAAAGTATTTACCTTCAAATGTAGTTAAGTATGGAGAGTAACAGTAGCATGATTTATTTTGGCTCTAATGTCCTGTTATTATTTCTGGAATGAGACTCTTTGTGTTTGTTTCAGACACTCTGGACCGCACGCTGGGTGAAAAGAGACATATTGTGACCGTAGAGCTAACCGTGAGCCCCTGGCTGGAATCTGCTACTGGCACTTCCTGTAACATCGCTTATGAGGAGGAAGTGGAGGTCCAGATTTCTGCAGAGGTCAGAGAAGCGGTGGACAATGGCGTTCAGAGTGCCTACCTCCAAGGTAACTATCTGCACGGTCACAGACCTGTTACTGCGGTATTTGGTCTGCACACAGAGGAGTTTGTCTGCTGCATTTAACCCATGAAACGTCCACATACACACATAGTAGTTAACACCACACAGTAGAGGGCATACTTGGCGCGTGGGGGCAGGGGTGGGGGTTAGGTGTTTTGCTCAAAGGGACTTCAGTTGTGGCCTCTCGGTTCAGGGAATCAGACCAGCGACCCTCCAGTCACAGGGCTGGTTACCTAACCTCTGGCCCATGAGTGCACCCAGTTGGTCTGGCAAACAGGGTTAAGTGCTCGTTTGAGACAACAACACTGACTGAAACAACTCAACACTGACTGATGTAAGTAGTTCCACACACTTAAATCTCACGTTTGAAAACCTACTTTTCATTACTCTAGTGCCGCAGCATCTTCCCGCTCACAGCCGATTCAGCTGTTTACAAATGGTTTGATGCTGTGGTTGGGGTCAGTGGATAGTACAGAGGGTGCTGGACAAGCTGCTGCTGGATGTCACGTTCCATGGATATTTTATGTAGTTGAACAGATTCAAGTAGAAGCTGCTCTTAATTATCGTCGCATAGCCGCAGATTTGAATGCAGTCAGACGTGTATCTCTGCAGATCCAACCTGGAGACCATAAAAGGGCATTTTTATTGTAAGTGCTTTTAGGTTTTGTTTACAAGTCACAGAATTCAGGTCTATATTGTTTCAATCACCATCTTAGTCATTCAGAACGTTCGACTTTTTACTAGGCGTATGTACTTCAAGGATTATACTCTATTTTTATGTACGTTGTTGGACAGCTTGTCTGCTTGAAATGGTGTTTAGCTTTGGTGTATCAGACTTTATAGCAGCTTTTACAGTTAACCCCACCTGTGGTGTACGGGTGGATAGGTCATAAAGCTGCTTCCAGCATCTACTGTTTATCATTTCCTTCGTAGCAGAGATATGTAAGGTGCTTGTGTAATGACAAATTTGTGTTCCTGAAATATTTTAACTTGCTGTATTTAGCTAAAACCCAAAACTTCCTCCACTGCATCCTTGAGTGTGAGACACAGCACATCTTTTCCCCATGCTGCTCCTGATTTCCCTAAGTGTAGGGAAAAGTCGTTTGGGAACCGTTTAGAATTTTAATTTTACTTCACATATTCATATTAGTACATGCGTAAGTCCACCCAAGTCATGGAATCTTGGTTTTCATGTGCAGGTCCCATGCTGGGTTACCCAGTGCAGGGTGTGAGCACCGTCATCGGTAGCTTGCGTGTGGAGCCAGGCACCTCGATGGCCATGGTGTCCGCCTGTGTGTCCCGCTGTATGCTTAAGGTATTCTTTAATGCTCTCTGTCACTCTCCATTAATCCAAAAAATCAACCGTGTGGTAATGAAGAGTCTCTGTATCCGTATTATGCAATACTGAGTGCTATGTGTAGTTTTGTACTTGTATGTGGGTTTTCAATACTAGAGTTTGGGCATAACATGAGTTGTGTGTATGTGTGTGTGTGTAGGCACTGCAGCAGGCAAGTGGGCAGGTTTTAGAGCCTGTGATGTCACTGGAGGTCACTGTTGGGGAGGAATATCTGAGCTCGGTGCTTGGTGACCTTGCCCAGCGCAGAGGCTCTGTCCATGATATCCAGAGTCGTTATGAGAATAAGGTGCTTTTGGCTACTGTCCCTCTCGCAGAAATGATGGTGAGTGGAAATCAATGGTGTCATGTCACTATACTGCCAACCAGTCAGCACACAGGTTGTTTACAGGCTCTTTATCATTGTTCTAAATCTAAAGTCATCTTTTATGGCACTTCCAGTTGTTTGGCGTTGTAGAAATACTGATAGCACGAGCCGTATACATACCATGTGACCCTGTTGTTACTTGTTTATTACTTTCCCCAGGGCTATTCAACAGTTCTTCGCACTTTGACCTCAGGGAATGCCACTTTCTCTTTGGAGCTGGCTAGCTATGAACCCATGAATCCCCAGGCTCAGACTTCACTGCTCAATAAGATGGCTGGACTGTCCTGATGTTACTGGTTGGTGTTGTACAAAGACTGGCATTGGCTCCAGGGGAAAAATGCACTTCTTTCATTCAGATCAATTTCCCTTTTATTTATTCATTTCTATCAGATTATCACAGCATTGTCGATTTACATATTAAAAATAAGTGGATCAAGAAATGTCATTTACAAACAACAGGGGTCGCTTCTCTTCTTGAAGCTTCAATCTTACAAATGTCAGACTTATGGCTATGAGGTTTCTTGACAATTTCACATCAAACTACAAAGCCTGGCCTTATTCCAACAATACTTATAACTCAACAGCTGTGAATTCCAGTTAGCTAAAATATACTCCATAAGGTAAGTCCCTCCTCCAGAATTTAACAATAAAAAAGTGCTGTTTTATTAGGTCATTTTCTTTAGCTTGAAAGTTCACAGCATAAAGAATCGTCTCAGTGCACAAAGCTGCTAGGAATGATGCAGGGCAGCATTTGTTCAAGTAAAAATGGTCCCCCCCTCACATGCCACCGTACTCATGAGGACAATAGCCTATATAAAGTGGCTCTGCAGGGATACCTCTCCTGAAACAGACAAGAAGCACATGCACATTTAGGACAGCAGTACCAAGTAAATAATAGAGCAGCTGAAGTTGCACTCAAGCATCTACACCGACTAATAAAGGTCATACTTTGGCCTAGTACCAAAAAAATATAGTATTATAAAAAAATATTCATAATACAGCATTTACCCATGTGGGTAGACTTGCCTTCTCCACATTGTGTAGACCATTTAAATCAGAGGCTCAAAGATGAGTAGTAAAGGCATTTAAGCTCATAATGATAAGACACTTGGAGGTTTCAGACTCACCCGACCATGCGGCAGCGGTGTTTGACCAGGCGATCATAGGCATTGCCAACGTCCTTCACGCTCTCATCACTCCACAGTCGCTCTGCTACTGCACTGGCTCGAGGCCTGTGAAGAACAACACACACCAGACTCTTGTTTTGCTGTTATTTCCCAGTAAGAGGATTTCAGGAGAGACTGTGGGGGTGGTAGTAGTAATACACTACAGGTCAAAAGCCTAGAACATCACCATTGTTGCATTTGAAATGGTATACAGGTAAGCAGCAAACTGCCAAGCTGAACAAGAAACTGATAACTGTAAAATAATGTACATTTCAGAGTTACAGAGAAGGAGGAGGGCTTTTTAAGGGAACAGGTCAGGTTCTGCTGCAATGGAAGTAAAGGGCACTTGGAAACAGGGGAAACTGATGGGAAGAGGTCAGGCCAAACCCCAACAGAAGACGAGTTTCTGACAGTCAGAGTAACGCCAATTGGCGTAGGCAAGTCTCAGTCTAAACTGTAAAGAGAAGCCTTGGAGCTGCTGATTTGACAGGTTGAGTGCAAACAAGAAAGCCATTGCTAATGGCAAAACAAGAAAAAGCTTTCCTGTGCCCTGCAGCACCTTCAGTGGACTACTGAAAACTGGAAGGTTTTATGGACCATTGAATCAAAATCTGAAATTAATTATGCAGGATTTGTGTGAGGTGAAATGACAGTTCCTTATCAACTCCCAAATACGGAGGAGGAAGCATTATGGCCCGGGGCTTTGCTGGATCTTGAGTCAGTAACATGCACAGACAGCTAAACTAATTGTTTAATGTCAGAGTACATTCAGACATTAAACTGCATCAATATCCACAATACTGTCCCATTTCATTTCACCCCCCACTTAAAGTGCAATGTCTTCATATGCAATATCCCCTCCCACATTCCTCCTGGTTTTTGGAGTCTGGAATTTGCTGCTTTGTTAAAGGAACTATGATGCTAATATGGATTATATATCTCCACTGGGCAAAGAATCCATCATAAGAATTTACAAAATGATGAACAACATTTAAGCTTCATTTGTCCATTATTATGGATATTCAGAGACGCAGCATGTACACAACCTCCACACAAAACTAAAGAAGCAAACAGGTTTGGGTGGTAAGGGGAAATTTGGGGTGGACATACCAGAGACGAGGGGTGAGGTTGGTGGCATCCACATACTCCCCCCAAAGACAAGCCTCTCCTCCAATCACGAGCTTCTTCTGCTCTGCTGTGCCTAAAAGATCAAGACAGAAATGAATGAATGAAGGAAAAAAAAAAAAAAAAAAAAAAGACAACAACATTCAATATAGAAATGCTATACTGTGCTTGGGTGAAGGGAGAGGAAAAAAATAAAAAATAAAAAAAATAAAACCTACAACAAGCCTCTTAAAAGCCACACTGCTTCACTCAACAGGCTTCCACACCATTAAAGCCTACAATCATCAAGTACACATACACAGGCCCGTGCAAGTTCTGCAACATGTTGCATGACTACCGATGACCTCTTTCATTCAGAAACTTTCACCTGACTAATTTAGATAAGCCAACCCAGACCAACAAGCTTGCGTAATAGATCAACACTAACACTGATGTCTGGAGGAGAAATGAAGAGTGGGGGCAGACAGAAATAAATAAGTAAAATAACGTATCTGAACACTTCTGACTAAATTTAGACATGTCAAGAGTTATCTAAGCATTAATCAAGAATAAACAATATTAACAATATTAATATATAAACAATAAAAAGCTACAAATGTATAATTAACAATATATTAAAAAATAAGTACACTAAACATGCACTTAACAATAAGGAGGGAAAAAATCATGAAACAAGTCAAAATAAGATTAAGACAAAATGAGCCCTACTAGAGCCCATCAGGTGAAGCATGTTCAACATGGACAGGGTTTCAGCCTCACAAGAGGGGGAAGCCACCCGAAAGAGGAGTTGAGCGGCTTATTTTCAAACTGGAGGGATGGGGGCGGTAGCAGTGACTGCGCCAAACTACATGAGTACAGAAAGCAGTAAAAGCCATTTGTAAACACTAAATAACACCAACGCCATCATATTACTACTGCCTACTGAAGAAATGACTGCTTTGCATCCATCTGCGGCAAGATTAATAAACATTTCGTTCAAAAAAGTGACCCAAAAAGGGACCAGAACAGTCCACCCCCCTGGCTGATTGGTCACAGACTTGCCCCTGCCTTGGAGCAGGTTTGGCATGCATGTTGTCCAGTTAAAATGGATTGACGGTTGTGAGACAACCTGGGTTAGTTTAAGTAAGCCCCTGATTGTTTACAGAGTCCAGTGCTTTTACATTACATGCAGGTGTTCAGTGTTCACACTACCCCTGAAAACCAAAAGTGTACTGTGATATAAATGACCAACAATATGTGGTGGTCCAGTCTGATACAGGTGGAGTGCTCAGACGTGTAAAACGGGCCAATCTAAAGTCCAGTGCTTTTACATTACATGCAGGTGTTCAGTGTTCCAGAAGTGTCCACACTACCCCTGAAAACCAAAAGTGTACTGTGATATAAATGATCACAATAAAAGATTACCACATGTAGTCATACTGCCCACCTCTACTATACCCATCCTACAACGCAACCCAAGTATGAACCAGTCAATACATTTTTTCCTGTTATTCTATTGCATCCCCCCCACACACCATTGAAGTTCTGAGGGTCAGCCTTGTAAACGCCCTGCCAGTCTTGGCCGTAGCTGATGCGGTTTAGGTACCAGGGAGCAGAGAGGAGGGTTTGGAACCCAGCCGCTGTTATCCGTGCCATCTCATCCTGGTATTGTGGATTCTCCTTCCACACATGGAGCAGCGTGTCTGCTTTCAGCTACATATAGACACACATACAATCACAAACGCACATTTGCAAGTAAGCATGCTGGGATAACATGCAACAAACAGGTAGAAAGGAAAACAAGGCCTGTTCCTTTTAGTATTGGAGTGTTTCACACCCAACTCCTAATTTGTGTCCCATTTTGGGTTTTTGTGACTTTCCATCTTTTTCACACCACAGTGGCTGAAGTCCACCAACTAATACATGAGGGGGTTTGTGTTCCTTGACTGGGCAGAAATCTGGCAGGGATACAGGCACTCAGTTTCTTTTACATTTGTCTTCATCTACTCTAGTTCAGGTATAACCAGTTAGGTCGCTGATGTCTGGCTCAACCGATTAAAGGACTTTCTGAAGCCTCTGAGACAAAATCAGATGCATCTAATACTGCAAGAACGGCGCTGTGCCATAGCTGCTTGGAAGCAGAATGAGACCAACAATATGTGGTGGTCCAGTCTGATACAGGTGGAGTGCTCAGACGTGTAAAACGGGCCAATCTAAAGAAAAAGATGGACTAGTTAACCCAAATAGGGTAGGTGTGAAACACCTGTTGAAGGCATGAAATTGCCACTTATGGGAGTTTTCCACTGGACGGTCACAAATTCAAACCCAGAACCACAGTACCCGTCAAAAGTTTGGATGTTGTTGGTGATCTTACAGACTCTGATGAGAGTCTGAAACAGTACATATCCTGATATACCACATATACTCTTGATGTACCACAGTATTATATTTCTCCACATCTCCACCTCTAATACATATTTAGTGGTGTAAAAACTTTGATCTCTTTTTCTGCACAGATTAAAAGCTCTAGTTCTCCTTTCAGTTTAGTGAATATTCATGATGGACAGACCAATAGAATTGCTCCAAAACTGGTTAGAAATAAACCTTGTTCTATCAGCCTCCACTGCAGGTTAAGAAAGCGGTTTTATCCTCCTGTAAAGCTCCATTGTGGAGGTTTTTAAGGTGGACTGTATAATTCCATGAGTGCTATTGTATAGTTTGATGTCTTCACTTTTATTCTACAGTAAAGCATTATGATAAACATAAGGAGAACCTTCTATGAGTAGCCATAACTTTTGACTGGTACTGGTACTGTATCAAACCCTGGTTGAGCACTTTTATCTATTGCATAACAGAACCATGATTTCACATGTGAATCTAGTGTGAACAATAAACAGTAGCAGTTCCAGCTTTGTATACTTAATACCCATCAAAAAGGTGATGAGGCACTGATCACCTGGCAGTGGAAACAACATCAATGTCGTTGTGTGTCTCACACACACACACACACACACACACACACACACACACACACACACACACACACACACACACAGGCACATTAATAAATGAAGAATTCTTGTACAAATCCGTCATTCATTGTGTCATGTCACAATTATTTTACACAATAAATTGTCTAAATTTGAATGACAGATAGATCAGTAGACAGATAGATGCTACATTATGTTAAACATAATATAGCATTGAACAAGCCTGTGAATATGCCTGAAGTGCAAGAAGTCATGATCCTAAAGATGCTCCATGAAGACAGAAAAATACTGTGCTTTAGTGCCAAGCAGTGAGAAGCAAGCCACATGCAGAGCGTGAGTGGGGGGAGTGCGGTCAACAGAAGTGGGCAGAGTAACCAAAACCCATACTCAAGTAAGGGTGATGTCACTTCACTGAAATGATGGAAAGCACTTGAGTTGTACTAAACTACCAGTAACTGCAGTGAACCTTCTAGTTAGAGCCAGTATTTACAAGCTGTTAAGCTGTTTCTCCTCATTTTGTTTCACTCTGTCTAGAATGAAATACACTTCAAAGCATTAGATATGATAGATATGATGATATATTAGATATTTAATTAGATTAAACCCAAGAAAGGATGGCTAAAACACAAGTGAATAAAAAGCAGTTACTTGCCCTGCAAATACACTTGAGTGCATGGACATCGTTACTACCCACCTCTCTTTTATCATGTGTCGCTACACATCAGAGACAGCTGACAAACACTTGATGCAGTTTCCATACATGAAAAACAGCCACAGTAAAAGACTGAGCAATGACTGCAGCAAGTCACTGATCACAGGTTCACTTTCACCAAACTGCCCTAGTAATATGAGATATTAACCACTGACTTTGCTAAACTGTTGTTATCTTTCTAGTCAGTCAGGTGAAGTCCAAACGCAATCCGATCACCAAAAATGCATGTTAATTTAAGCTGTATACAGACACTGAGGTCTGTGTATTCGATACTAAGACACCATGAAATCTGGCCGGGATGGAGACAAGGTGGACGCAGTCTTACAAACACATCAACACTTTCACAATGCCTGTAAAGTAAAAACAGGGCACTGAAGGAGCACTTAGTGCCTAGTTTAAGTTTCAACAAAGAAAACATGATCAAGAAGTCCAATCTCAGACGACAAAGCCAACACACCTCCACCCCTACCACACGATCTGCAGGAACTGTGTGAATATTCAAGCTGCATGGGATGGATCATCACAGGACACCATTAGGATTCATTCATTCATTCATTCATTCATTCATTCTACATCAACGTACAAAAGTCTAGTTAAATATTGAAATTAAAAACAGCATCTATGTGCCTCCTGATCACATTGCTTTTAACATGTTATCGTATTGCGAGACCACTGCATGGACTGATGGTCTGAATTTTGTGTGCATCATTACACCCATATTAAGTCTTTAAGACCAGCAACTGAAGCTAAATTACTGCTAATGCAAAACTAAGCTGTCCAAAGAGACAAATGGAGAAACAAGATTAAAGTCTAATCCCTGAGTGTGGCTTAAAATGGAAGTCTGGGAGTGAAGCATAGCTTGAATTTCACATCACACAAAAGCTCCTAGTGAAATCAAAGCCTAAGGAAGCGATGCCCAAGCAGTACTACAGCCATTAGACACATCAACATCCACTCAGTACCCCTGAGCCAGTTCTGATGTACCATGTAGGGAAGGAACAAAAGCTACAAAACATTCTATTTTGAGTTTCTAGCCAAATGAACCCTTAGAAACAGTTATTGCTTTTGTTTGCTATACCATGAAATGGAATTACACAATTATAGATTTGATTTATTCTCAAAGTCAAAAAGTAAAGAGAAGGCAATTCTGTACTGAGTCATTATGGAATTTGATTAGTCAAGTCATTATGGAATTTAGGCACAATATTAAGAAGGTGCTGCTGTGTTCAAACGATGACTTCCACCAGTTGCAAGTTGTATTACCAAACCCAACTAAAACCTAAATCAAATGAAGTACACAAACAAATTACAAAGCGTATGTTTGTGTGTATATATATATATATATATATAAATAAAAGCCTTTTACTTTTTACTATTGGCACATTTCCAAGGGGAGGATTAAAAGGCTTAAAATCACCTGCTGATTTTAGGTGGTCAGGTATTCTAGCACGTAGCCATGCCTACACCAGGGGTTGTGAACTGCTTCTCAGCATGGTGGAACACTTTATACGGCGTGCATAGTTGCAATGGCATGTATGATATTAATAGCAATGTTAGTCATAATAGCAATAACATATAGCACTACAGCTTTTATTCAGCAACAGTTTTTGTTTGCTGAAGGGTACAGGACGCTTAACACGTGTTGCATGTTTGACATTTATATCTAGCTAGACAGATGTGGGGGGAAAGTAACAGCAATAACAGCAAAGAGAAATGAGTAATACCTTTTAATACTACCTTCTGCTTGGGGATTTTATCATTTCACAAGAAACGTTTGTCAAAATTGAGCTCTGTAGAACTTTATTAACTTAATTTTTTTTCCTATTTCTTTGAGAAATAAATGAGAAATATCAAACTCACGCTTTAGTTATTGCCGGCAATAACTGTGACCAAGGGTTGAAATACCTGAATGAAGGAGTTCATTTGTAATACTAGCCAGAGCTACTGTAAACCACCAGGTCAATGAAGACAGACAATTCACTTAGCAGACCAACCCTGAAAACTGAGCGGCTCGACCGTGTAGTACTTCTTCCAGTCCTGTCCATAGCTAATGTAGTCCAGGTACCAGGGGGCAGCGAGAATGGTGGTGAAACCAGACCCTGTGACGTTCTGAAGCTCCGCGTCCACATTGTTGTTCATCCACACTTCCACGACTGTGTCAGCCTTCAGCTGCAAGCACACAACTCAGAGTAGTCTGATAAAAAGGCCTATTTGTTTGCACAAGCGCAAGCGCAGATCCTCGCATACAGAGGTTGCACTGTGAGAAAAGCCAGCAAAGCAGCATGCAATGGAACGTGATCATTACTGCCAAAGTTGGCATAATAAGTCTTAATGAAGTTTAATGACGATAAATCAGTAAGGTGAACACCCCTCACCCTGATGATTTAGGGTTTATCACTCTGTACATAATGATGATGTAAGTACTGATGATCATGCTGTGTTAAATCAACTGAAGGGGGGGGGGGGGAAGGATACTGGGTACAGTCTGAACACCACTTTTGTGAAAATGCTGATTGGATGCAGCATTAAACAAAAAAAGAAAATGTTGCTGCCCATAGAAAAACATACCTCGATTTTTCTCAATTTTTACTTTTATGCATCATTTGAACACAGCAGCTGCTGTTTACACTGTGTAAAAATTTCATGATGAATGGACCAACAGAAATGGCCCAATATCGCTTAGAAAGACGTCTGGTTCCATTGACTTAATTAAATTAGGTTTTTCACCCTCTTCGTAAAGTTGCCATTTTGGAGATACTAGTTTTTCTTTAGACAGCAATGAAAAGCAGTATCAAGCTTCTTTATTGGATTACTCATCTTCAAGCCAAATAAATATATATAGGAGTAACTGTGGTTTGAAGAAACATTTTTTATTGACTTTTAACCAGATCTGCGAAACATCTATGATGGAAAGATGCTTTCCGTTTCCTTGGCATCCAATGACCACGCTCACACAAAACAGGTTCAAAAGCTGCACCCAACATCTCTATATTTTAATGTAGCAAGTACACAATCTGTGACAGTGTTGGAACCCCGTGTTTTTTCCTTTCTTGGAATGGTCATCACCAACTGTCAGACACTGAGGTCAAAGCTGGGGTTTCTGACGTCTTGTTTGAAAGAGGTACCATCTCTTACCTTAACTCCGTTGTCAAAGACCTCCTGCCATACCACGTAGCCTTTACTGGTGGCACTCACAATGTCAAGCAGCCTGTAGTTAAACAAATCATGCATTAGCTGTAACATTTTAGAGCCTTTTCCACTTGACCCGTCATACCAAGCGGGATCTCTTACCGTTGGATGTAGTAGGATTCAAGTTTCTTGTAGTCCTGGCCAAAGCCTTGTTGCTCCATGAACTTTTGAATGTCAGGGTTTGACTTCCTAAAGATAAAAGATGGTGGAGGCAAGATTACCACTCAGTCACACAGACAGCTTTATCTGCTTGGGTTGTATCAAAACAAGGGCTGAAGGTTGTATATGTTCAGAGCCAAACAGGCCATTAAAGCTCTTCTCTGCTATGTGTCAAAACAGCCTTGTTGATTTTCTCCTTTTACTACTTGCTGTTCCAGAATAAGTTAGTAAGGATGCGTGTTCTTTCCAACAGAATCCTCTCTCTCACCAGCAGGTGAAGTCCACCTCGTCTCCACCCAGATGGACGTAGGCATCAGGGAACACACTGCTGACCTCTTTGAAAAAGCGGGTCATGAAGTCATAGGTGGAGTTCAGGGCGGGGTTTACAGGGCCGAAAGTTCCTGAGGGACTGCTGCCGGAGAAGCATGGAGTCAGAAGATCTGCCTGACCTATGGAAAAAGAGATGGTTTATTGGACGCAGTCGCTCCAAGAGGCAGCAAGGGCTTCTGTTAATGTCCAGTGTATAAGAGTGTGTGACAAGGTCCGACCTTTGGAACAGGGTTATCATCAGGGTCGTAAACCTACCTGTAGGCAGTATTCGGTTAGGAGATCTGACCATCCAGTAAAACACCACAACAATACACCCTGTTTGTACTTCAAGGGGTGAAACAGGCTATAAAAACTGTGTGCCCAAATACTGTTTTCAGACAAGAGCTGAGACTCAACTGCTGAAATAAACAACTCAACCCCTCAGCTGTCCCCTGGTTCTCCCTTTGGTGCAAGAAAGAAAGAATCAACTTCAATAAGATTATTTATCTTATTTCCAGAAATAACGTAAACCAAATTTCTCACCATTTTCGCCGATAAATTTACTTAAAATACTTTACTAAGATATATTTTAGATTTTTTGCAGCGCAAGCCCAGGTAGCATTCTGCCATATTCAAATTATAGTGAAACTAATCGCTTCCTGAATATTGCTTTGCGTAAGATTGCCAAAAACGCAAGCATGCCTAGCTGTCTAGAGTAAAGGGCTCTAGATTTCTTCTGTGCTTTGATAAAATGCAGGCGATAAAATAGAGCTGGGTGACACAGCCAAAAAAAAAATCACAATACTTCATGGAGCTTTTTGACATATAATAGGTCATTATATTTGCCCACCACCCCCCAACACTGATGAGGTGGAACACATAAAAAGGTCATTTAAAAGTACCAATCTTTCTGTGCAATTTGTATTCAAGATTTCACATACTGTGCTGCAGTAAATCCAAATCAATTAATTGGACCAATTATGCTCTTTTTAATCAAACATGCATGTTGAGCAAAAGCATACTGTGATGTCATATTGCCACATATGCCCTACTGCAAATTGGCTCTACTTGGTTATTCACTGTTAACTACTAGTACATGACAAACAACAAACATCAGTACACATGTACACTGAACCGCTCTTCACTTACCTTTTCCCCATGAGAAGGTGTGTCCAGGAGTATCAAACTCAGCGACGACCCGAATGCCCCTCATGCGAGCGAACTCGATGACCATCTTCACATCAGCAGGGGTGTACACATGCGTGTAAGGGTGATAAGCTCCCTTTGAAAACACAAAATAGTGGGTATTATTACTGGCGACACCACATTTCATTTACATCAGTAATTAAATGCTGTTCTCATATTTGTAGGCCACTGTGCTGTTTACAACAAGGACATGTTCCTGTATTATTGATAACATATTTGGAAATGGACTTCTTAACGCCCACCAGCTTGAACAGATTATGACTATGCTAAGGAACTATCAGAGGTTTGCAAAGATTTGGCAACACACGCACACACAGGCTGAGAACTAATTTACATTTACTTTTAGGCATTTAGCTGACGCTCTTATCCAGAGTCGAAGGTTATTCGTTTTACAAGTAGGCCAGTGCAGTGTTGGGAGTCTTGCCCAAGGACTCTTAGTGGTGTAGCTCAGAATTTGCTACCTAGACTGGGATTCGAACCCCCGTCTCCCACATGGGGTGGTAACTCTCTGGTGGGTAGCGGCGTTAACCACTGAGCCACACCAACCAGGCAAATACAACCGGCGGGATTCGAATCGCCATCAACAGGGTTAAGAGAGCCTTGAGGGCGACGTGCTAACCGCTACACCAGCGCGGAATATAGGAATCATAAATGGCAAAATGCATTTTCATCAGTATTTTTAATCGATAGGCCAACTATGAGATTGCGCAAGCACACACACTCGTGGGCGCACGCACTGTGACTAACTGTGGCATCATGAGCCTAGGTATGAGCGGTAAACCTAAACATGTGTGCATTCCTACTTCATTTGGAGGTGAAGCTCTAAAGTAGACAGGGATAGGACATGTCGGTAGCTTGAAACCTCTCACCAGATGTGACTGTGCGTCTTACACATGGGATAATTAGGAGGGTGATAGAACTACAGAGGTGGTTACTTCAGCTAAGGTTTTATTGAGCATGCTACTGGTCATCTTGCTTTACTTGATTCACCTACCCTCCTCTTCCGAGACGGCAGACGGAAAGAATGAAAAGATGAATAAATTTTAAAGATCCAAACCGACTGAACTATAAACACACAATCATTTTTTTAAATGTATGTTTATAACCAGGGAAATATGAAGGGAGGCTAATCTAGCATTCTAGCTTTTCAGGTTCAGATGTAGCCTTATTTGGCCTTACTAAAGTATTAAAACCACATGCATTGGATCTATTACTGTGGACCCATTTTTTGGGAACGGCTGAAGTCAAGGTAACTCACTTAATCCTAATCTTGCTACTATAATCACTTAAAACAAGTTAAAAAAATTCTGCTG
>CM067496.1:17422122-17500813 GCA_034552555.1 Semaprochilodus insignis
ATAAATAAATAAATAAATAAATAAATAAATAAATAAATAAATAAATAAATAAATGTAAATAAGTAAAATAAATCTTAAAATGATTATACAACAACCTCAAAATGAGAATTTCAAGATCTATCGAGTAGATATGGGACCATTTTATTTGTTAAGGTATAATTTGTTGCGGTGAAAGCCCAGGTAGCATTCTGCCATTTATTACTGAGGGCTACACTAAGAACAGCTACACTGTTTCTACTCAAGTCAACTACTTCTACTGAAGGTAACTCACTGCATCTTAAACTATAAATAGTTTACAGTGTCAAAAGAACAATAAATGTTTTAAGCTTTATATAAAAGTTCTGAACAGGAATAGGCAGAAAGAGAAAACACTTAGTCCATTAAGCACCGTCTGGGAAGACTTGACAAAAGACAGCTTACCTTATGACTAAGGTCGGGGAAAGTGCGACTCTGGAAAGGGAAAGAGTGATCGTCCACAATGTGCCAGTGGAAAACGTTGAACTTGTTAATCGCCATGGCTTCCTATTGAGACAGTGTGAGAAATCGAATTAAAACTACTTTCCATAAATAGGTATGCAAGTAAACAAACAAACAAACAAACAAACAAACAAACACACACAATAAAATCAAACACGAGATAATGTGGCATAGCAGTAGCAGAATTTTGCTAGACAAGTATGCTATATAACATCAGAACCTACTTTAGCAAGTTTGTTTTGTGCTTTCATTACTTGTCACAACAAGGAGTGTCAATTAATAATAATAATAATAATAATTTTTAGGTGAGGCCAATAATTTTCTGAGTAGAGAGTTGTTGAGCCATTTTGTGCCCTTTGTGTTTGCAGACAGAGGAATTTGTCTTCTGGATTTAACCCATCCGTGATGTGAAACGCCCACCCACACCCACCCCAACACTAGGGGGCAGTGAGCACACTTGCCCGGAACGTTGGGCAACTTCAAAAACACTACAAAGTCAGTCACAACAAGTGTTTTTGGAAGACACTCAATGGGGATGGAGTTCCTCTACTTACATGCAGCATAAACATCCACCTGTAAAAGTAAGCTAACTTTCTTTGAGCAGATACTCAAAAATTGCTGCACGGTAACCGAATTAGCTGTAGAGCGTACCTGGAAAGAGTCAAATAACAGTACCAGACAGGACTGATAGTACTGTAGTACAGCTCCGATAGGCCAGATATCTAATTATAGCCCACAGAGTTACCTGTGAACATCCTGAACGTGAATCTGTGGTTTTATTAATGTGTCAGTGACTCTCCACCACAGATATTATCCATCACCACATTTCAGAGTCCAGAGACGTTTCCTCTGTTGTGGCTTCCCTGCCTTCATTTCTGTGTCGTGGCTAAAAGCTGCACGTTTTCTGTATTTGCAGTGCCTTTGTGGGTGTAGTCATACTGATGAACCCGTTTTCTGAATCGCATGTAGTCCTGCGTTGTGCAGTCGTCTACCAATGGTGCTGGCACTAACAGGATGACTCATGGAGATCACTGCTCGCTAAATGTCCGCAACTGTGGCTGTTGGGTCACTCAGGTACAGCAATAAGGCCCGTCCTTGCTTACATCACATGTGTGGCCGGGCGTGAAACTTGAATCATTGGCATGTCTCACAATGTCAAACCTACCCACCAGATTTCATTCCTGTGTGTTAATTCCTTCTGGGGACAAGTTTTTTTGACCATGAGTGTATATGATAAACATAAGGTATTATGACCTGCCTTCCTCCCTCCCAAGGTAAAAGTTCAAGATCGCAAAAAGCAGACCCTATTGATCAGATGCACTGCAAAAGGCAAAACTCTATATAGTGCAGTGATTGGGCAGTGCAAGACCAGGCTTGGAATATTATCAAACTAGCACACAACATAACCAGTGGGTAATTTTAACTACTGTTGTGAGGACAATCAGCAATCACAGCATCATTATCTTTGCACAGTCTCATGAGGAAGTTACACACTATCTGGACGGCCTTGCTTAGTCAGACATTTGTGCATGTTAAGCAGACAGATAACAGATCTCGTGATGCTCATTTCATGCTTGGTCATGAGGACTATTGTAATAAGAGGCAGAAACAGGGTTGTGCTTTTCTGGTTATGCAAGTAATACCACTTCCCTGAAGCGTAGCTTTAAGTTTACAGAGTGTACAAAGAATGATGCACAGCACAGAAGGAAGAGAATCACATTCTGGAGTTACGTCCGAAAAACCTGAAGCTAGCATTATTTACTAGGTACAAATGTCAGATGTGTTTGTTGTTTGGGGACAGGGAAGTGTAAATAAAACTAAATTACTTTAAGTGACTAGTCGCCTTGCTCTTGAGCTTCACTAACAGATATGCATTACACTGCTCTTTGGAAATTACCTGTAACTTAAAAAAAAGAGAAGCAGAGGAAGTGAAAACAGAGTAACTCTGGCATTCCTAAAATGAGATTATGAAGATGACAAAGATAGCGAGTATTTAGCATAAGAGTGAGCAGTTCTGGTCAACTTACAAGGTGAAACTGTTATTTCTATATAAATCTTTGTTATACTACACCATCTATACACTACTGGTTGTTTCCTGTATTTTGTCCATGCTACATTTTGCATTACCAGCTTCAATTATTTACTTTAATAGGAATTTCAACAGAAACAAAATCACAAGGTTTCCTAATGACTGAATAGACATTTTAAAACCAGAACTCGCCTCCTAAAGTGACTTAAATCAGTGCTTAAGAGTATTATCCTACCCAGATCCTTAAACAGCCGTTGTAAGGGAACCAGTAAAACAAGTCTGAGGGGACAATGTGAAGACTTTTACAAAGCAAAGAGCAGCAGGGCTTTTCCGAGCTGTTTGCACAAACCGAAAAAACTGGGTGTGGACGTTAAAAGGCAGGGGGAACATGCTAAAATAAATAAATAAATGAATGAATGAATGAATGAATAAATAAATAAATAAATAAATAAATATTAACAGTATATTGGATTGCATGAAATACCATATAAATCAAGACTAATATGTTCTATAAATATCAGAAAAAAGTGAAGTTGTTAAAACTGCCAGACACACACACACAGACACACACACACAGACACACACACACAGACACACACACACACAGACTTCAACTTACCAGATTGGCCAGAATGACTTTGAGTGGCAGGTAGTGTCTAGAGGTGTCCAGCAGGATGCCTCGATGGGCAAAGCGAGGGAAGTCTGTGACACTTGTCTTATTGATGATATGCTGTGCAAAAAGAAGAAGTCAAATATGAAAATGTGCCACTCAGTGAAATCAACAGCTGACAAAACACAGAAGAGTGAACTCACGGCTCCATAGTCGTCTTCATAAACTAGCTGACTGAAGGTTTCAAGTCCTAATGAAAACAGACATGAAGAAGGTGTAAACAGCAGTCAGTTGAAGGTTTTAGGGTCAACACATAGCACATGATGAGAGAGGCTCTACAAACATTGATCACATTGCAGCACAAAAGAATTAACTGCTCTGCTGTTGTGCTCCATGATCTCGCAAGGAAACCACTGTTCAGTGACATAGCAATGTTTAAACAGTATGGCTCAGGTATTTAAATGTCTCTGTTCTCCCCGATTGCATGGTAAACTAAAATACTCAAGGACTCACAGATAGCTCCTCAGACACACATGAGCACATTCTAACAGCGAATCAGCTTGGCTGGTTTCTTCATGTTCATTTCTCTTTTCTTGGCATTTTGAAATACTAATGACAACACACTTCTGCTGAGGCTGACTTCTAGCCACTCACTGGTGCAATGGGGCCAGTTCCATTCATTAAGCAGCTCCAATCACTGTTCTAGTAATAAATAGTAGTAACGGTAATTTTCTAATAATAGCAGGTGTTTAAAGAATTGTGCACAAGAATGACATCTATTTTTACACATGTATTAAACCCTGGGAATTCCCCACCATTCCCATCGCTCTTCTATTACTAGAGACTCTAAAATCATAGATTTGGTTCTTTTTAAAAAGGACCATAACATTAATACTGCACACATTGATTTCTGTGCTATATGTTGGTACACCAGCAGATTAAGTCACTAGCAAGACGGTGCTAACACCAAAATTAGCTTACCTCGCAATGCTCCCCATACATTGGCAGCCTTGAGAACAGACGTGGGTTGGCTCACATCAAGCTGGTCTACATAAGCAAAGGAGAATGGTTTTGATCATTAAACATGGAATAGCTTAACCAAGTGATGTCCGGTGTTTGGCATGAATCGTTTTACCCATTTTACTGACTGCTGAACTCAAACATAGAAGCTACCAATAGAAATTATGACTTAAGTCCAATCAGAAATACTGTTGATGTGAACTGGTGAATCCAATCCCATTAGATCACATAACACTGGTAACACTGGCCAATACTGCAAACAGAAGTGAGCATATTGTTGTGGTTGGAACAAAACCCTGCATCTCCGATACGATAAGCTTACAGGAGATGGTGGGAGATCATTTTGGGCCATTCATCAAGAAATTTAAACACAATGTAAAAGGCAACAGCAACAAAAATGGATATAGGGCTTTGTTCCAACAACAGTGATATATAGGTACTACTTTGTGTTCCCTAGGCAGTTACATCATTAGCCGTGACCAAACAGGCATAAGCTGCCATCAAACCCTTGGTCCCAACTTTTGCAAACACCCAGTGCTAACCATGAAGTGTTCCAGCCTGCATTTTAAACAAACCTCCACATAATCAATAACCGAAAAGCACATCATTCTTTCAGTCCCAACAGGAAAAAGGTCTGTTCATTGACGAACCTGGGCTACTTACGACTCTCAGGATCTAAGAAAAAGTAACCTACTCGGAGGTTAAAGCACTTAAATTCAGATTATCTTCGCCCAGAAGCAGATGTCACATCACAAATCGGATTACGGTAATCTCAGCTCTTCAGTAGACTTAGGGCTACCGATTAGCAGACCGCTGGGACTCAATACAGGAAGAGGAACTCACATGACTCATCTGATTTTATATTGGGGTAGCCATCGCACTCCGGGTCAGCGGCCGTAAGCAGCACCTGAAGCTCGGCCAGATCCGATTTGAACATGTTCTTGGGGCTCTTCCCGTGCTTCCTCGCATTTCCGAAGATGTAATCAAAGTACCTGGAAAACAATAGCCAAGGGCTCTGTCAAAATTGTGTACTAATACTATGTACTGGTCTTAACTATCGAGAGTTCAGCTGGCAGTTTTTTTCAGAATTTTCCAGAGGTGAGGAGCTCCTCCCTTTCCACTTCCTGTTGCATTGTGGGAAAATAGCATCCATCATACCATCCTCAAAAACTGACTGAACTGCTTCTAGAAACTGTAATTTAGCACAAAATACTGATTCTTGGTACTAAGGCTCAATATACCAAACCTGAGAGTGTTTCAAGTGTTTCATGATCCGAATAATCGATTAGTCGACTACGATAATTGTTGTTTGTTGCAGCCCTACTGTAAAACACTTTCAGCTGCCATGAAAAGTATGAAAAGTGCTCTAAAATATTAATCTTCAGCATCTTCATTGTTAGCAAATGTACAACAACCTCCAGCTAAAAGCAAAAGATGAAAGCCACATAATTTATTCAGCAAGAGCGTTTCATGATCCAAAATAATCGATTATTCGACTACCAAAAACTAGTTTGTTGGAGCCCTAGTGTACAGCACTTTCAGCTACCAACAGGGCGATTCGTGATCCTAAACAATCAATTATTTGACTAGCAAAAACTAGTTTGTTGCAGCCATATAGTGAAGCACTTTCAGCTGCCAACAGGGCAATTCATGAACTGAATAATCGATTATTCGACTATGAAAATTGCAGCCCTACTGTAAAGCACTTGACTCAGCTGTCAATGGTATGGAAAGTGCTCTATAAATAGAGCTTATTTTCATAATCATTGGTGTACTAGCTCTCTGGCTCACTTTGTGTCCTAATCTTTAATCTGTATTATCCAATTGCCACTGTAATATGGTGGTGGAGCTTCTGAATGTGGCTTCCTCTCAGTGCTCTTCCTCAGGCTCTTGTGTAGAAGGTTCTCCGGCCCCTGCCTCCTTCATAGTGCTCTTAAGGGGTGTACTGAGCTACTGTGGGACAATACTGTTAGCTAAAAGCGATAATAGTCTGAACTAAAGCGGGAGAGTTTGGTTCAACCAGAAATCTTTAAGCCCTGTAAACAATGTACCCACTTCCTCCTTCGTGCTCTTCGGCTACGGAGCTAGTCTTCAAAGCGACTCCCCCCAAACAGAAAGCCCCCATGACCCGGGCTAGGGAAGCCCGGCTCACCTGCGGAAGGCGTTCTCCAAGAGGCTGCAGCTCGGCCCGGCCGTCGACTCCTTGGCGTGGACGATTTGAAAGCTTGCCGCGCTCAGTTTGAAAGCATCCCCGGAGGTCTGGAACTTCTGCGGCAGCGGCCAGAGAGCCACTCCGTCCGACTCGCTGCGGCTCGGCGCTCCGAAACTGTCAAAAAGCCAACCATTACAGACCGTAACCGTTAATAAGAGCGTCCAAACGCTCAGCAACTTCAGCGAGGACATAGCTGCGACTGGGCTAAGTCAGCTGATGGTTAGGAGCGCGAGACCGTGTTATGTAGGCAAGGGGCGGAGTTTACTGGCGCGCGGCAGTCACGAGACCGCGGCTGGGTCCCAAATATGGCTCCCTACCGGGCTTCGAGTGCACTATGTGGATGTGGAGGACCATACAGTGTGTACCATAGTGCTCTAAATAGAGAACGGAGAGTCGTTTGAGACTTAACCAGACACTGTTGTTCAGTTCTCAGTATTTGCATCCCGTGCTGGTTAAATTACTTCCTTGTTTCCACTTTCGGTGTATAAACAGGGATTTTTGTTTGTAATTGGCAGTAAATTGAGACAGCCTTGCTGTAATCACACAACAGCAATATAAAATATTACAATATACACCGATCAGACGTCACATTAAAACCACCTCATTGTATCTACACTCATTATCCACTTTATCAGCTCCACTGACCATAAAGGAGCACTTTGTAGTTCTACAGTTACAGACTGTAGTCCATCTGCTTCTCTGTGTACTTTATTACCCTGTTCTTCATTGGTCAGGACCACAGGTGGTGGGTCATTCTCAGCACTGCAGTCACATTGACGTAGGGGTGGTGTGTTAGTGTGTGTTGTGCTGGTGTGAGTGGATCAGACACAGTGCTGCTGGACACCTCAGTGTCACTGCTGGTCTGAGAATCATCCACCAACCAAAACTATCCATCCAAAAGCGCCCTGTGGGCAGCGTCCTGTGACCACTGATCAAGGACTAGAGGATGACCACCATTGCGGTGTGCAGCAGCAGAAGAGCTATTGTCTCTGACTGTACATCTACAAGGTGGACCAGCAAGGTAGGAGTGTCTAATAGAGTGGACAGTGAGTGGACACCGTGTTTAAACACACCAGCACAACACACACTAGCAGCATTAGCATGCTAAGCAGCTTAGTCTGGCCCATCTTATCTTGGTAACTCTACTTTGTACCTGAAGAGGTGGTAGCGAGTCACTGTAGCAGAATGAGTTCAGAATTCTACAGAAACATTCTGACTGCCAAATTACTGAGAAATGTGCCAAAAAATAAATAAATAAATGAATAAGTAAATAATAAAAAAAAAAAAGGTAGTGATGGGCACTTACGGAGATACACGGGGACAGAATTCCATAACTCTGGACCTACAACACTGAAAGCTCTATCACCATAAGTATGAAATTTAGCAGAAGGTACAAATGAGCAAACAAGCCTCATCAGACTGGAGCGAATGGATGGTATCTGGACCACAAAGCAGAAAGGTAATCAGGAGCCAAACCGCATGAGGATTTAAAGACCGGGAGTAATACTATATATTGTATACAGGAATAAACCAGGAGTCTGTGCAGGTCTTTTAACCTAGGAGTAATGTGTTCCCATGATCAAGTGTGCAGAAGGACTCTGGCTGCTGAGTTCTGGCCATATTGGAGCTTCTGTAGACTACTAGTGGGGAGCCCAAGTAGGACTGAATTACAGTTATCCAATCTGTATGTAATGAAGTCTGCATGTATAACGGTTTCGACTACACAGTCGAGGAGTGACAGGGAATGTTTTTGAGGTGGAAAAAGGTGACTTTAGTTATGCTGTTAATATGAGCCTCCAGAGAAAGTGCCTGTGTAGCAAAAACAAAAGAATTGGCTTTGCCGCTCTAGTACTTTTAGGGGAAACTGTATACCAACACATTGAGATGTTGGCCTACCACGAGTCACCATTACAGCTTCAAAGCACCTTGGCATTGAATCAACACGTGTCTGGAACTGTACTAGCACATTGGGATTCATGCTCATCAAACGATTCCTTGACCACTAGTGCCCAGTGGATGGGAGCCTGGTCATCATGGAACAGACCACTGCTTTCAAGATTGAAACAATACATCATAAGATAAATTTTACTACAGAATAACAGAATAACAATGCCTTGATTTGGAGTGACACTTACCTTGAAAATGGCCAAAGACACCCAAACCAAGCCAGCAAAACTCATTCACTCACTCATCTTCAGCTTAACCTTCTGGGTCGTGGGGGCGGTGCTGGAGCCTATCCCAGCATTCATTGGGCAGAACACAGGAAACAACGTTTAAGGTGAGGCCACTCATTCTCTGAGTAGAGAGTTTTTGAGCCATTGTTTGTCATTTGTTCTTGCACACAGAGGAATTTGTGTTCCTCATTTAACCCATCTGTGAAGTGAAACACCCACACACACACACACACACACACACACACACACACACGAGGGGGCAGTGAGCACACTTGCCCGGAGTAGTGGGCAGCCCTGTCCACGGCACCCGGGGAGCAGTTGGGGGTTAGATGCCTTACTCAAGGGCACCTTAGTTGTTCATGTCGGTTCAGGGAATCGACCCAGCGATCCTTTGGTCACAAGGCTGGTTCCCTAACCTCCAGCCCATGACTGCCCCCAGGTTTTCAACCTGGACAGGCTGCCAGTCTAGCCAGCAAAATGTGCTCCAAAAATTAGGCCAACAGGCCTCCTACTCTAGGGCCCAGGTCTTCAAATCTGGACCTTGAATCCAGGTTCCAGTCCTGGATTTCTTCCTCCCTGGAAGTTAAGGGAACAGTTACTGTAATTAATTGGCCATGTAGTGTCACTCTTACCAAGTCCAGGTTTGGAAACTGGATCAGAGGTTCAGACTTGTAGACCCTTGCTCTAGGGGTTAAGCATTCAGGTCTCTCTTCAAGCCAGTATGTTGAAGAATGACTCAATTGAACCTAGATTACTTGGTAGACCTCCTTATCCAGTACAGAGTGATTTACAGAGTGATTTACAGAGTGACATACAGAGTGACTTACAGAGTGACTTACAGAGTGACGGACTCTTATTGGAATAGCATGGTGTGCTTGGCTGAGCGGGGACATTGGAAAACCATCAGTCTGACGCTTGGACTATACCAATGACTGTAGACCAGTTAGGTTTTTTGACCAAATGAACTCTCTTGAATGTGGATTTACGCATCTGTTCCTTTCTACGCAGTTGTGCCCTAGTTGCCCAACTACGTTCTGCTTTGACCTTCTCAGTCACCTGAGGAACAGTTGCTCTTCTCGTTTTCTTTACATTTCACACAGTCACACAGAATAGGTGCTTTTGTTCACGATTTTCAACCCTATTTACTGAGGTCTTTCCCACTGCATATATCATTGTTCCTAATGAAGCAGCCTTCTTTAGCCTTCTTTCCAGCCCAATCACAGCACCATCATTTTCAGAACCAAAGCTCTGTATATTTATATCTATATGTCCTATATGTCTTTTTCTAAGCAACCAGACTGTAGTGGAACATTCACCGCATTGCTTGTCTGCATCGTATGGTTAGTTATACTTTTTTATAGCACAGGGAAACCCAAATTGAGATCAATTTCCCATTTTCGCCAAAGCAAATTTAAAACCACAAATTATTTTACAAACCACCAATTATGAAATAAAAACACAGCCCGTATCCACCAGTGAGTGCAGCTGTACATGGGCTCAGTAGCATCAAATTGCAGTGTTGCTGCTACGAAAGTCATTCCAAACCCACATGTGCAAGCAATGGACCTCTTGACTTTGTCAGGACTGATTCAGGTCTCTGGGAATGATGAGCCAAATGGCGGCCTACCTGAACAGAGCACAGCTTTTATGTTGAATCCACTATATTTTACAGTACTGTGGTATAAAACCTCATGGCTCCACCGTGTGGTTGCTGTAAGGAAGGAATTTTCTGTGCAGCTGTAAGACTGCAATAGAACTGCAGGTTAAATACACATGGTATTGGCATAGAACACATGCTCATAAACGCAATGTAGTTAGTGTATTTCTTTGGACACAAATCCATTACAGATGTGATAACTCAGCATTCAGGTGTGTTTGTTAGGTGCCTGTTTCTAACATACTTGCTTGGTAACTGTGTTCATGTCAGCAACAATTCTTTATATGTAATATACACACATGTATTTTCTATATATCTTACAAGCATATTTGAGTAATGCTCGAAATTTCTTATTCCACCTTAAATGGTGCCACAGGGACATTCTGGGGCCTAAAGTGTTATAATAACTACTGTGGCATTTAAGGTGGAACGAGAAATTGTAAACAATGAATATACTGATGCATACATTCAGCGAGCAGTGATGCCCTCCATGAGTCATCTTGTTAGTGCCAGCACCATTGGCAGGCGGCTGCACGACGCAGGACTACATTCACGCAGACCATTACGACGACTGCCCTTAACACCACGTCAACGTCACCAAAGACTGCAATGCTGATGTTCCAGACTGTCATAGAGCGAGAATGGCAGCAGGTCATCTTCAGCGACGAGTCCCGCTTTTGTCTTGGTGGAGACGACCACCGAATCCATGTGTGGAGGCAATCCCACACTTCCTTCTGAGTGCAACTATACTTTTGACGATGAGTGTATTTTTACAGACTCTTTGGACAGATTTGGGTTGAACTCACTTTTACACACCATTTTTGGTCCCGCCACCTCCGAGGGGATCCGAGGTCGGATCACCGTCCACCATTTTTTCAGATTTTTCCAGCCATGAGAAGCTCCTCCCTTTTAGTTTCCCGTTGCATTGTGGGACAACAGTGTGAATCATTAATGTACTCAGAAATCAACTGGTTCTACGTGTGCATTGTGGATTTGTGAGTGTGCTGTATAGTACATACTCAAACACTAGCTAGTGGTAGTATTAAGTGTGCAATTGGGAAGCACGCATTATGTGTTGAATTAGAAATACAATGCAAAGCAGCAGCATTTTCACTCACGGTGTCAGACTTTCAGCCCCCACGTGTATGCAGAAACAATAAAAAGCAAAGTACATAAAGAACCACACATAATACTGGCCTATGGTGCACAGCTATAGACAGAAACAGACTCTGGGTACAGTCACATGAACACATTCACACAAAGAACCTTGCACCGATAGAATACACTCTAATACTAAATATTTCAGTGCAGGACTGAGATGTCCAGAAAAAGAACATCATACCGACAGTTAAACATGGTGGTGGTAGTGTGATGGTCTGGGGATGCTTTGCTGCTTCAGGACCTGGACGACTTGCTGTAATAGATGGAACCATGAATTGTGCTCTCTACCAGAAAATCCTGAGGGAGAATCTGGTCAACAATTCGTGACCTTAAGCTCAAGTGTAGTTGGGTTCTGCATCACGACAATGACGACAATCCGAAGCACACCAGCAGGTCCACCTCTGAATGGCTCAAAAAAAAAACAACAAACAGAATGAAGGTTTTGGAGTGGAGTAGTCAAAGTCGGGACTTAAATCCAATTGAGATGCTGTGGCATGACCTTAAGCAGGCCGTTCATGCTTGGAAACCCTCCAAAGTGGCTGAATTAAAACAATTCTGCAAAGAAGAGTGGGCCAAAATTCCTCCACAGAGATGTGGAAGACTCATGGCCAGTTATCGCAACGCTTAATTGTGGTTGTTGCCGCCAAGGGTGGCACAACCAGTTATTAGGTTCAGCGGGCAATTACTTTTTCACACAGGGCCAGGTTAGTTTGGATAGGTTTTTTTTCTTAATAAATGAAGTCATCATTGAAAAAGGTTATCTTTGTCTGATATTCAAATTTGTTTGATAATCTGAAACATTTAAGTGTGACAAATGTGCAAAAACAAAAGAAATCTGTAAGGGGGCACATACCTTTTCACAGCACTGTAGATATGTTTGTTTATTTTTTACATGTTAATGTGGTGTGAATTGGACAATACCTATAAGAAGTATCAGTTTTCTTGACTCTGGTAGCCAACAGAGGGCGCTGTTGCCCTATAAAACTTCCCCTCACTGATTCCACCTATCAGCTAATTGCCAAGCCCTTCATTCAATAACTGATTGTGTTAGTGCAAGAAAGCCGTTCAACTTTGCTGTGTAGAGCACGCTGTTGATAATGCTGGATTAACACCTACAGTGTTTACAGTGTTCTGACAGTGTTCATGTGTGGAGAGCCAGACTCGAGGTGTTTATACCCCACTAGGGATTTCACTGTGTAGTACAAACAGATCAGTTGTCACGTTTGTGGGCTGAAACCCAATTAATGGTTATCACAACATTCATGACTGATGATGCTCTGTGGCAAGTACAGTCCCAGTAGGCATCAGTGATCAGGGTTTAGGCCCAGGTTTAGACCTTTTGAGGGTTGTCTTATTAGCAGTTCCAGTCATTTCCTATGGGAGTGCATGATTTATAGCTGCAATTTAGCGCCAACTTAATTATGACGCGGTGAGGTGACATTGTAAACGTCTGGCTCAAACAAATAATTCAGACTAATCGTGGACACGGGGGTGTCAGAGGTCCCCCTAGCTTTTTTGTTCCTGTCGGCATTTGGTTCCAGTTCTCAGCAGTGTGGTGGTGAGTACAATCCCAATAGGCAAGTACAATCCCAATAGGTGTCAGTGATCAGGGTTTAGGCCCAGGTTTAGGCCTTTTGTGGTCTGGCCTATTAGCAGTTCCAGTCATTTCCTATGGGGGTACATGATTTATAGGTGCAATGTAGCGACAACTTAATTATGACACAGTGAGGCAACGTTGTAAACATCTGGCTCAAACAAACAATTTGGACTAATTGTGGACATGGGGTGTCCGAGGTCCCACCAGCTTCTGCTCTCTGAATTTTTTGTTCTTACCAGCATTTGGTTCCAGTTCTCAGCAGGGTGGTGGTAAACATGGAGGAGAACCTCATAACCACTGTTTCTACTTTTCCCAGTTTACCTGATGTGTCTTTCTACATATACACTGAGCTAGGCCACTCGATAGCTAGCTGGGTTAGCCAGGATGCTAACCGACCAATAAACCGCCATTTCTTTTTTCCCAGTTTATATGATGCATCCTTGTACATATACATCTGTAGACAATTGAAGCATGGAAGAAAGTAGCAGATACTTTTGGTGTCTGGTGAGTTCCTCATACTACTTAGTTAGTCATGCTAGTTACTTGGAGTTTGCTACCCAGCTAGCATGCGGATGTGGGCCCCATCTGGCAAACTGTCGGCACTTGCCATCATCAGGGAGCCAAAGGTGGACCACATATTAAAACAAGCATTTGGCCCACATGTCCCAAAACAGATCTGGTCCACTTCTGGCACAGATATGGCAGAGTTGGCTACTTTTGGCTGATGCGTGGCTGTAATCTGGTGTGTATGTGGCCCACATTTTGCAACCCGGAGCAGTCCGTCCAAGTGGCGTCAATCCATGTGGCAAATGGGCCGGATGAAAATGGGCAGTGTGGGCCAGATTTGGGCCAGATCACTTTTGCTATCTGGGTAGTAGTAGCTAACAAAGAGATCAAGTCAAGCAATTTGTGGGGAATCATTTAGTGGAAGTGCTACCGTATCTTCACCATCTTGAAGATAACATCTAATAGAGCTGCCACTACTGATTATAGTACTAATCGATTAATCTACCAGTTATTTCAGTGAGTAATTGAGTAGGTCAAGCATTAAAAATCGATTTTTTATCTGAACAAACCAGGCTTTCCAGAATTCTTCACTGGAAAAAAGGGGTGGGTGTGTCCACCAGGCTCTCTGGTTCTTCCTCCCTAAGAGAGATCCCTAGGATAATCGGACTCATCATGCAAATTCGCTGCCGATCCATCGAGATGGTAAACAACAGATTAATCGAGTAATCGTGACAGCTCTAAACACTTAAAGCCTTGCGCACTGCCAGTCCGTGCATATCGTTGCATAGAGGCTGCTGCATCTCCACGGGCTCCTCGTTCTTCTTCATTCCTGAGCTCCCCTCCCACCTCCGCCCCGCCCCTTCTTCTGCTCCCCCCTCTCATTAAAACACACCCCTTCAGCCGGGGCCAACACAGACTTACACGAGCGGCTGCCGCGATCAGAGTGTGTGTCCATGAACGCGAGCTGGACACGAGACGAGAGCCCGGAACTTCATGTCCTCAGTCTCCTGCGCTGAAAGCCCCAGCAGATCGCCTCGTTAGCCCGCAGGCGCTGGAGCAGCGGCGGCGTTGGCGTTACGGGACTAAGCGGCGCATCGTGCCTCTTCTCCGGTCTGGCATGTTCGAGGACTAAAGCGGACAGATTTGAACTCCTGCTTTCTTGGGAAGAGGTACACAGCATGTATTCAGCTCTCACTGCTTCTGTAGGGTTCGTTCACAGCGCTGGAGGACACGGTGCGGGGTTTCAGTGCACGAGGCTTCAGGAATTGATGTCGTTAGCTGCGCGTGTTATCTGGGCTTTAATGGAAAGCAGCTGTTTATGTGTGCACGGAGCTCTGTTGGCTCAGAAGTTTGATATTATGCCTTTATGCATGTTGGCATGACCAGTGTAGACCGATGTTACGGTCATTATAATAATAATAATAATAATAATAATAATAATAATTATTATTATTATTATTATTGTTATTATTATTATGTATTAATACTGAGGCAATAAGCTATTCTAAATGTTATACGTTATGAATGACTCTTTATATGTGTATACATATACACATATATACATATGTATTTATATAGCAACTATGTAGAAGCTATAGATGGAGTTTATAATATTCTCATTCTGTATGTTCTATAGCTATAGTGGAGATGCTATCTTCAACTGATAACTTTGAGGTACTTTCACTACATGATTTTACAAGATGTTACTCTGACAGCAGTGATGTTATATATACATATACATATGTACGCTGTTTTGATACCCTACAACTTATTCCATTTCTACTGGAAATATAATGAAGCTATACTAGTTCTAATATCTAATGAATGGTACACACCTACATATACAAAACCTGCCTGTAAATTCAAGGATATATATCTCTATACTGGATTGCTACTTCAAGCAATATTCATATACAGTACATGTACCACTATATATATATATATATAACTACACTGTTGTAATAGCCTGCACATTCTAATACCCCTGCATACTTAGCGCTTTCATATTGGGAGTTTATTGAATTAATCAGACTCCATATGAGCCCTTATAAGAGGCTGCAGTGAAGAACAGTGTAGGGGCATGATTGGTGGTGTGTCGACACCATGGTTTTTGTCTGTGGTCTTTCACAGCTGTGACCAATTTAAACGAATCGGCAGTCGGCATCAGGTGCCGTGTATCACCTTTGCCTGCTCAGATGCATTTAGCTGGGGTAAAAACTACATTTAGGTCTGTGCAGCATTAGAGGAAACCCAATTAAATACGCCCCGCAGGGACGCTGACATCCAGCAGGGACCGGGGGACGCGTATCGGTTACATGGAAATTACGACTGATTGGATTTGAATGCGCACCATATAGGCAGCCAGATGGTAGCCGGTGACACTGACACACTTCATGTTGACTTAGCGCCCAGTGCTCGTCTCTTTGTTGGTTTTGCCTTGACTGTGTGGAGTGGTTGCGGTGTTTACTTTTAAAAGTTCTCCTTTTTCCCCCCTTCTTTCCGTCTGCCTTTGAACACCTGGTAATGATTAAATTCGCTCGCATTCCAGGCGGCTAGACATCAGAGACAGATCCAGTGGGTTTTCTCTGTGTGTGTGTGTGTGTGTGTGTGTGTGTGTTTACAGAATGACATCATGTTCTGTCGTCTCTTCTCGGTCTAGCTTTGCTCTCTGTGGATTCTGTTGATATCGATCAGTCGAGGTAGTGACATGTGACTAACCCCAAACCTAAACCTTCTAAGCATCTATGAAGCAAGGTGGTTGCTTAGACCACCGCAGTGAGCAAGCTAGTGAACCTGTTGTACAGTTTGCGTATGGTTGAATTGTTCCAGGAGATCTTCACACATTAAACATTAAAGGCTGTGGATGCTAGCTGAGAGTCTAGTGCCATGCCTCTTCATTCGCCCTCATTCATTAATCCAGTTCACCAATGCTGTATGTGTGTATGTATATACACTGTGTATATATAGTACATGTTTAAGTACATTTGTATATATATACGTGTGTGTATATATATATATATACTATAAAAGAATCCATATATGTATATATACTGTTATATGTATATATGTATATATATAACACTGTTGTTATATACTGTCTCCAAATTACGGCCTTACAATAATTTGGGGTCAATTAATTTGTATTAAAGGAGAATTCCATTGAGTTTACTAAATGCATAATTCAGTGGTCAAGCTGTGACCACTGAATTATTAAGGGATAATTAAGGGAGCAGGTCTGTAAGTGTGAGTATAAATCTTGATTCTGACTGAATTTTGGTTCTCCCCCTCTCATAGGATTCAATGAAAATGTCTGTCTGCGTCCACGAAAACCGCAAGTCGCGAGCCAGCACGGGCTCCATGAACATCTACCTTTTCCACAAGTCTTCGTATGCCGACAGCGTCCTGATGCACCTGAATGCACTCCGGCAGCAGAGGCTCTTCACTGATGTCTTGCTGCACGCAGGCAGCCGCTCCTTCCCATGCCACCGGGCCGTGCTGGCTGCCTGCAGCCGGTACTTTGAGGCGATGTTCAGTGGTGGGCTGAGAGAAAGCCAGGCCAAGGAGGTGGACTTCAGAGACTCCATTCATCCTGAGGTACCTAAGTATCTTTTATGGCTTACGTATTTGAAACAAACCTTTAGATGTGGGCCGTTATGTTGGGAACGAATGAAATGCATGTTGTACGACTAACATCAGCATCGCTCTGTGTCACCCAGGTGTTAGAACTTCTTTTGGATTACGCTTACTCATCCCGCGTAGTCATCAACGAGGAGAACGCTGAGTCTCTGCTGGAGGCAGGCGACATGCTGGAGTTCCAGGACATCCGTGACGCCTGTGCCGAGTTCCTGGAGAAGAACCTTCATCCGTCCAACTGTCTGGGCATGTTGCTCCTGTCTGATGCCCACCAGTGCACTCAGCTGTCCCAGCTCTCCTGGAGCATGTGCCTCAGTAACTTCCCTGCCATCTGCAAGACGGAGGAGTTTCTGCAGCTGCCTAAGGACATGCTGGTCCAGCTGCTCTCGCATGAGGAGCTGGAGACAGAGGATGAGAGGCTGGTATACGAGTCGGCGCTCAACTGGGTGAACTATGATCTGGAGCGACGGCACTGCCACTTGCCTGAGTTGTTGCGCACAGTACGGCTTGCCCTCCTACCTGCCATCTTCCTCATGGAGAACGTCTCCACGGAAGAGCTCATCAACACTCAGGCCAAGAGCAAGGAGCTGGTGGATGAGGCCATCCGTTGCAAGCTACGCATCCTGCAGAATGATGGTGTGGTCAACAGTCCTTGTGCCAGGCCACGCAAGACCAGCCATGCCCTTTTCCTGCTAGGTGGTCCTACCTTTATGTGTGACAAGCTCTACCTGGTGGACCAGAAGGCCAAGGAGATCATCCCAAAGGCAGATATTCCCAGTCCGCGCAAGGAGTTCAGCGCCTGCGCCATTGGCTGCAAGGTCTACGTGACGGGTGGCCGAGGCTCAGAGAACGGCGTGTCCAAGGACGTTTGGGTGTATGATACCTTGCATGAAGAGTGGTCCAAAGCGGCGCCCATGCTTATTGCTCGATTTGGCCATGGCTCAGCCGAATTGCGTCACTGCCTGTATGTTGTTGGTGGTCACACAGCTGCGACTGGTTGCCTTCCAGCCTCCCCGTCGGTCTCCTTGAAGCAGGTGGAGCAGTATGACCCTGTTGCCAACAAGTGGAGCATGGTGGCACCTCTGCGCGAGGGAGTCAGCAATGCAGCCGTTGTCAGTGTCAAGCTCAAGCTGTTTGCCTTCGGAGGAACAAGCGTGGCCCACGACAAGTTGCCCAAAGTCCAGTGCTATGATCCAGTGGAGAACCACTGGACTGTCCCGGCCTCCTGCCCACAGCCATGGCGCTACACTGCAGCTGCCGTTTTAGGGAACCAGATCTTTGTAATGGGTGGCGATACCGAGTTCTCTGCCTGTTCCGCCTACAAATTCAGCAGCGAAACCTACCAGTGGACTAAAGTAGGTGACGTTACGGCTAAGCGAATGAGCTGTCAGGCGGTAGCCTCGGGGAACAAACTGTACGTAGTCGGCGGCTATTTCGGAACGCAGCGCTGCAAAACACTAGACTGCTACGATCCTACATTGGATGCCTGGAACAGCATAACCACTGTACCCTATTCCCTAATCCCTACTGCCTTCGTAAGCACCTGGAAGCACCTCCCAGCCTGACGACTGCATGCCTTGGCTCTCCCTTGACCTACCTTCATCCTGTGAGGTAGGTTCGCTTGCCCTTAAAAGTGATTTGACTGGCAATTTTCCACTGCAGAGGTACAAGCATCCATCAAAAATGGAAGTGCTTTCATATCAAAGCTATATTCATGAGCGGTTTGATGGATTTACAGGTAGTGTATAATCAGGTTAACATCAAAGGTACTGTGCAGCTCAGACTCATGTAGAGCTTTTATGAATGGAGCTTGGAAGAATTACTCCCTGGAACATGAGGGAATTCCAGGAGGAAGATTTAATGAGACGTGTCAAGCTACTGCCAATTAAGGTCGCAAACCTGTTAAGATAATATCTGATAATGGGTTGTTTTTGTGGCTGAATTTGGAGCTACTATGTTTGCACGAACCCGTGTGCTCATAATGAAGGCTCGAGGACTAGCACGGAGCTGTTTATCTTTAATTTTGGGATAAAGTTTTGGAAAAGTTCCAGAGTGGAATGAGAATTATAGACCTGGTGTGTAGCAGTGGCTCCTGTTTCAAGCGCAATTCGCTTTCGATAAAAATTCCCATCTATTTCCTGATCCCCCTCTGGCTTCTGTGTGCACAAGGACAGAGGTCCTTATTAAATCAGGGGCAAACTTGAGTATTGCTATAGTAATTAGATTCCTTCATGATTCAGTGAGATGGCGCTGCATGCCCGGAATATCAACCAGTTTGTACAGTTTCCGCATCAATTAGACTCCTCTTCCTATTCCATCTCGACATCTTACTTATCTGCTTTGGTCCAGCCACTTGACTTGGGTATTGTTATTCACTGTCAGCTCACTTTTAATGGGGCTTGTATGCTTTGGCTGAAAGCTGGTATACGGTCTATCACAGTCAATATACTTCTAAAGTCAACGTGAACCGGAAATTCAGAGATTATTCCAAACGGTGAAGTTAAACACGGCACCAGGGAGTGGGAAGCTAGCTCATTGTTCGGTAGGGGTGGTTGGGGGGAGGTGAAATATTAAGCAATATTATTGGCTAATATTGGTCAATATTGTGTTTCAGTCTTAAAGGCACAGCCCACTAATATCTAAGGGACAAAGAGAGGCTGGAAATTAAGTGCCTATGAATTTTGACTCTTTCTTTCATGTCGTCGCTGTCCAATGAAAAACATGTATCCCCAATTTTTTCTTCTCGATTTTTACTTTTATGCACCATTTTATCATGTCATGATGAATGGACCCACAGAAATGACCCAAAACTGCTTGGGGAAAAAAGTCTGGTTCCATTGACTTCTATTACAATGAAATGAGGTTTTTGCCCTCTCCTGTAAAGATGACTGCAATGATATTACAAAGGGGCCAAATGTAGGCCCCTTCAGTGCTGTAGCAGCAGTTGCTGTAACTGCTAGTAGTCTCCATGGGTCAGTTTAATACATGCTGCAGTGCCGTATGGTTGAGCTTATTGCAAGTTTGTCATGGACAAAGGGGACCCAGCTTGCCAGCATATATTCCTCAGCAGTGATATGCCCAGTGATGCAGACTAGTGAGTTTATGTCTGTGTGCCTATTGTGCGTCTGGATGGGCTGGCTGATACAGCAACTGCGCTGTATCTGATCTCCCTCCAGCTTGGAAAGCTGATGGCACGACTAAGAGAGAGAGAGAGAGAGAGAGAGGGAGAGGAGAGAGGCAGAGAGATGAGCGAAATCTAAAGCTTCTTGGAGGTTCAAAGAAGTCACAGAACCTGAGATTCAGCTGGTACTGTGGAGCGCAATCGAATTTCAGTTTGCACGCGGGACACTTACTGTAAATTCCCGCTTGGGATACGTAGGTAGGTTGACTCAGATGCGCGTGTGTGTTTTGGGAGATGTCTCCTGGGACGTCTGGTTGAGTTATGAGTGTGCAGCGTGGGGCGTAGCACCAAGGGTAATTGAAACAGAATAGAACACTTTTATTGTCCCTGAGGGGGGAATTTGTCTAAGGGCGGAGAGAAAAAGAGGGAAGAGGCCGAGCGAGAACAAGAAAGGAGGGAGGGCAAAGAGAACGCAGCAAGAGAGAGGCAAGAGAGATGGATTGGGGCGGGAAGGGGAGAGTAATTAGATCAACAATATGCATGACGATGCGCTAGCATTAAGGCAGGCCTGAATAATTTGAATACTCAAGTGTTTGTTTGTTTGTCATGTTGTTGTTCGCTTCTCTGTTTTGCATTCGGCAGCCACAAAAACTGTAGCCTGAAAAAACTCCATCAGCAAAGGCCTTTATATACGCTGTTATAATCACCAGGACTTCACACAAGTAATTCTGTTATAGTAAAATGTTGGGTAACACTTTCTACAAATCAGATATCTATAATGCATTATAAGTGCATTCGTAAAGATCTTTATGATGCTTTATAATACTAAACATAAGCCTTTGCAACTGTGCATGCATGCTCATAATTACACACCAAAACTGCTATAACATGACAGTATAAGGCTTCATAGCATAAAATGACATAAGGTGTTGTAATGCATGTTTTGTCTGTTATTAACACTATCGGTAATGTTGTGTTCCTTTACATAATGCTTTCTTAATAAACATCCACAGTAAGGCCTCCACTTGAACTCACATGCTCTCTAATGTTCCTCATGATCTTCAAAATGAAATGATTCATTAAGCGCACATGACATCTAATGAACACTTATAAGCTCTGTTTGCAGACTTTAGGTAAAGCGATGTTACTGATCAGCTCTATGAATTAAAGCATTATGTGTTTGAATGCATTAACCTTTATGATACGGCTCTCAACAATAATGTTAGCAACAGGAAAAGTTCATGCATTTTAACATATCACACCACTTGGTCTATGAAACCTTATAATGCGACGTTATACCAGCTTATGTTTATAATTATAACCATTTATATACAGTTAAAAATGGATTATGTTAAGCATTTTTATTAAACATTATGAATGCCTTCGTAGATTGTTATTAATGCACTTATAATCCATTATGGATACCCGAGTCAGATAGAAAGTCTTATAAGTGTTAAATATTGTATTCATCATTTTATTGTGAAATCAGCTCATCTTAATACACTTTCTGTGTTATGACTGTGTTATTACAGTAATACCATGAGGTTGATGTTGAGTTGTACCGCATAGTATTATGGGAAATGACAATTAAAAAGGCATAAACGGCTCCAAAAACTGCATCAGAGAGGAAATTGCTCTGCCCACTGTTAGTATAGCTCCGCAACAACTAGGCTACCAAGATCATCAATTTTTGGTTTTAAATTATTGCTCTATTAAATTAGTGTTCTATTGCAGTTCAGAACACTATGGAAAGTCATAGCGCTTGATTTGCCTTTCTTTGGAGTTGACGTTTCAGTCGTGTCCTTTTTTGAGAAGCCTAAGACGTGCTAGCTAGCGTAGCTGGTGTTGGCTAGAACCTTGATTCAAATGGCAGTACATTTTTCCATCAGACAAACAGCAATAAACTTTCAATATTATTGTTTTCAAGAACATGTGTTTGAATAATCCAAGTATTAGCAAGTTTTTGAAGCCTGTAAAATGCTACTTGTGCCAGAATGATTAGAGTGCTAGCAAGACATGCAAAATGCTAAATGGTTAATCTGGTTCAGAACTATCTAAGAAGAGTAAACAAAGGAGGAAGGAAGTATAAGAATGAGTATATAAAGGAAAACATATGTGGAAACATGCTAACATGCTAGTGTTTTTAGCCACAGGCGTACTTTCTAGCCAAAACATTAGCATAAGAGTCTAAGAGACTATGCATAGACATGACCAGACATCTCCAAAAGACCCCTGAGCAGACTTTCATTTAAAACTGACCATGGATAGACATGACCAGTGAGAATCTTCTAGAAGAGTCCCGCGGTTCAAAAATACTCAGGCTAAGAGTCCTCTAATAAGGCTAGAGGCTGGGAAGCAGTTTCGACATACATATTCCAGGCCTGGATGTTCCAAGTCCATCTGCTGTTAATCTACCAGGGGATTAAAGAGCGGGAGATGTGAGGGAACAAGATAGACAAGGCATTCGCTCTTATTCAGTGAAACATTCCCAGGGAGTTCCACTTCCAGCACATCTGAGCAGGACATGTTCTCGGGGAGAACATCTGTGAGCCCACACACCCAAACATATGGACGGTATCTGATGACTTGGAACTGGCTTAGGAAGAGACTGGAAGTAGTTGTTGTTGTAAACTGAAGGGTCTGTATGTAGAGTGGGACTGTACCTTATGCATCCGTGCTCTGGTTACTGCATAACTTGCACATTAGTTTCAATCAATTATGTACCAAATATAACAGGAAAATAAATCTTAATAACTGGAAGAAATGCATACATTTTAAAAGGGGCAAAGTTTGACCAAGACTAAATGTCAACAATCAAGTCTTTTTTTATGGGTTTATCTCATCTAGCTTCTTCTCGTGTAAACTTCCAGTGCTGTAACTATGGGCATACTAAGCGAGGCAATTGTATAAAGGCAAAAAGTATGCTTTTTATTGTTTTATCATCTTTTAATGCTTAATATCAGTACTTAAAATGTGATTTTATATCCATGGCAAATGGGATTCGATGATACCATTCTTCTACCCCTTTTATGTCCGGGACATAGTATTAGTGAGTAAACACGCAAAAGGATATTGTGATTTCTAAAAGGGATCACGATGACAATGTTGCACCAGTTTATTGGTTTTACAGTACCAGTCAAAAGTGTGGGCACAGCTACTCATAGAAGGTTCTCCTTATGTTTATCTTAATGCTTTACTCTAGAATAAAAGTGAAGGCACCAAACTATAAAATAGCCCTCATGGAATTATACAGTCCACCTTAAAAACCTCCAAAATGGAACTTTACAGGAGGATGAAACAGCTTTATTAACCTTCAGTGGAGGCTGATAGAACAAGGTTTATTTCTAAGGAGTTTTGGAGCAATTCTATTGGTCTGTCCATCATGAATATTCACTAAACTGAAAGGGGAACTAGAGCTTCTAAACTGTGCAGAAAAAGACATCAAAGTTTTTACACCACTAAATATATATTAGAGGTGGAGATACGGAGAAATGTAATACTGTGGTACATCAAGAGTATAAGTGGTATATCAGGATATGTACTGTTTCAGACTCTCATCAGTTGGAGCTGTTAAGTGTAAGACTAGAATCTTGAAGATCACCAACAACACCCATTTAGTTGGGTGTGTCTAAACTACTTTTGATTATTAGTATAGATATGTGTGTATTGTTATTTATTTATTTATTTATTTATTTATTTATCTACCTATTTATTTATCTATCTGTCATTTCATGTACTGTGCTGGACTAAACTCCTGGCTATGATAATAGCATGATATCCTTTATAATGGCATATTATCACAATAACAATACATTATATATACATATATACATATATATAAATATACATTATATTTTCTACCCCTAATATTCATTCTTTGAAGATAACCCTCTTTCCTCTGTTCTACTGGGGCCCATAAGATCTTGGTAGTTATTAGTTATTATAAAATGACTGAATAGTAAGCCTAAAAGCGTTTAACCCTCCTTGCATAACAGTACAGTCCTCTGTTCCTGCATGCCTTTGAGTTTGTTGTCTTCCTGCATGGCTCATGTGGTTGTAACAAAGTGGACGTGTCATACACTGAAACAGACTCGACTGTCTGGGGGGCTGTAAGGCCAGCAGACCAAACAAACTCACTCCGACTTTACTACACTGGAGTGATAACAGAGAGCAGGACTGACTCAACTTTGCTAGCCCTTAGAAGTCACAGTTCTCGCTTTGCCATAAAACAGGCAGGGTGAAATTCGATATGACTCACTCCTCACTAGCTGAGCGAAACTAGCGGAGAGGTTCTGCCAGATTCCAGTTTTTCAATCAATAACACATTTGTGTTTGGAAGTAGAAGAGGAGATGTTTCATCATGGTTCGTATATGAGGGAAAGTTTTTGGCCACTTTTTGGTTGTTACATGACATGCAACTGCAAAAAACTGCCAGAACTTTAGATTTAAAGCTGTTAATACAGAATATAAATCATATAAAAATGGGATTTATTATGTCACATAATTTGTAATTAAACATGTCATCACACTGGAATTAGCTACTGAAAATATTCCAGCATTGAACATTTTTGGCCAAAAAGGTCATAAAGTTTGTCCAAAAACAACAACAAAAAATAGGCTGTTGTTCCAAGTAGTCCCACATAAGCCATAAAATCAAACCTATGATATCAACTAAAGACCACCAACCACCATCAAAACAAATGCCTCCGGTGCCTCCACACACGGATTCGTTGGTCGTCTCCACCAAGACAAAAGCGGGACTCGTCGTGGAAGATGACCCGCTGCAATTCTGAGTCACTCCATGACGGTCTGGCACGACACCATTGCAGCCTTTGGTGACATTGACGTGGTGTTAAGAGCAGTTGATGTAACGGTCTGTATGTAGTCCTGCGTTGTGTAGTCGTCTGTCAATGGTGCTGAAACTAACACTGATAGACTGATATGTGCAATATTTATTGAGCCACACATACAGAAGTAGGGTCTCCCAGTATGGGGTCTCTCTGTGTAGGTCAGAACGGAAAGCACGCACAACAGGGCGAACTTATATAGTCAGTGAGGTACAGCTATAAGGCCCGTCCTTGCTTCCGATCAGCTTTTTTGGTTGTTTTTAGTTTCTGTTTCTGCCAAGATTTCTTGTTTCAGTGCTAAACAACACTGTGAAGTTAGAAAAAGCTGAAGAAGTAAAGACTAAGAAGAAAAGAGTGTAAAGCTGCCAAGCGAGATTACTCCATTCCTGACCCCCTGAAGGCAGAGCATTCATCTTTGCTTCTTAAAGCCTCGGCGACCAAGTCTGTTAGTGTGTCTGGAATGCCGCCCACCTCGAACGGGCAGTTAATTTCAAAGTGGAGGTCCTTTTCTTTTGTCCACTGGGACATTCCTATGCATTTATACGGCCATGAAGTGTCCTTAGTGGCTGACCCCCACCCCAAGCACCCCCCCACCCTTTTTCCCTTTGTAACAACGAGATGGCTCACCGCTGGCCAGGAGAGTGGGAGGAGAGACAGAGAGGAGGAAAGGAGGATGAGAAGGAATCGAGGAGGGAGGGTAAACAAAGCTTCCTCTCTTATGTGTGTGGTTTTTTTCCCCCCTCATTTCTGCTTTTTCTCACACTCTCTCTCTCCCCCTGGGAACTCGTTTGCCTACAGCCGGCCTCCGGTTCCCGCTGCAGTTCATAACTCATACAGGCGCACACGTCTGTGTTTATACCCTGTCAATACAAAGGGTCACACTTAATGACTATATGTATGTAAAAGGATGAAGATCATCTGAGTGAAAACAGTGGACACTGTCAAAAGCTGAGATGCCATAAAGGTTAAAAGTTGATGCTGAAACAACAACGACACTGTAGTGCACAGCACTGTAGTTATGTCTCAGCATTCAGCCTAACAGCCGTGCTATTTACCATCAAGCTAGTGTTCCTTACACCCGGAAGGAAGTGTGGGATTGCAGCGCTATTGGGGAGGAAGATTAAGGTTGCCAGGAACAATAAATGATGATAAATTTAGACTGATATGGCCAATATTATTAAGCTACACATACAGAAGTAGTGTTTCTCAGTATGGCGTCGGGCTGCCATGTTTTCTAACCAGCCCAACAAGCCAGACGTCTCGGCATTGAATTGTAGAGGTTCCTAATGGTGTCCTGTGATAATCCATCCCATGCAGCCTGAATATTCTCACACAGTTCCTGCAGATTGTGCGGTAGAGGTGGAGGTGGAGTGACAACAAACCGTTCATCTTGTCGATGACCACGGTGCCTCCACACAGTTTTGTGGGTCGGCTCCACCAAGACAAAAGTGGGACTCGTCACTGAAGATGACCTGCTGCCATTGTGAGTCACTCCATGAGAGTCTGGCACGACACCATTGCAGTATTTGGTGACACTGACATGGTGTTAAGGACAGTCGTCGTAACGCTCTGTGTGCATGTAGTCCTGCATTGTGCAGCCGTCTGCCAATGGTGCTGGCACTAACAGGATTACCCATGGAGGGTGCTGGAGTGCATCCCAGCGCTCATTGTTGTGGAAGGCAGGAAACACCATGGACAGGTCTCAGTCCATCGCAGGGCAGGCAATGAATAAATGTTTCATAAATGTGTGTGTATCGGCATTGGCCGATATATACATAATAAAATATCAGATATTAGCAGTGGTGCGCAGTTCCCAGATCACTGATCAGATATTTTAAGCATAACCCAAAACATAAGCCTAACTTTAACCTCCATCTCTGTTTTGCCCCTTTTCTAATAAATAAATAAATAAAGCACCTTATTGGTCCTGACATTACAGGAGAGCCATTCTTTTGTCTGGTTTTCCAGAAATGAAAAAGGTTTCAGAACATTTTTGGCCCGCAAGAGGAACAAAATGAAATACATGTGCTCTTTTCCCTCATGTCCATTTCTCTTTTCACTCTTATCTTCACTGTGAAAAGCAGGAAAGCAGAGAATCTGGTTGAAAGACTTCTCAAAACCAGTTTACCCAAGATAGCCGCTACCTACATAACAGGCACGGTGTAATTGGCTGTGTTGACCTACAGCCGGGGGGTAAATGCCTCATATCCTCAGTACATGTGATGGAGACCCCATGACGTGCGGTTGAGTGCACAAAACCAATCAACTTTCTCTGCTGCGTGTCCTTATCAGCCTCAACATCCTGTCTGAAAATAAATGAGTTCCAACTCTTATTAGCAAATACTGTTCGACACGGTTCCTGGACGAACAGTACGGTTATCACATGATTACTTCCTGTTGGCTGATTACGTTCCCCATGGCTTCCCCATGTACCTTTCTTATTGAAACAAGTCAATGCCTTGTTTATGATTGATGAACAGTTATTGCTCTGCATACAGTCTTACTTTGCATCAACAATTTGCAATTTTTACCATGTTTGTATCTGAGACTAATATAAACCAAATGTACATGTAATGTTTATGTAAATTCATATGCAGCAATATAATAATAAGGACAAAAACTGCGTCACCTGTGACTAAAATGTACCTAATAGCATGTAATACCTCCATGTGCACTCTTAACAGCTGTGATTGGATTTGGCATGTACTGGACAAGTTTCTGGATGTAGGCCACATCAATGTTCAGACACTCTTACATCAAAGAATTGTGCAGTTGTTCCAGATTTGGTGGAGCCTTCCCTGGCACAATTCCGAGGAGAATTGCCTGTAGACTGGGATTTTAGCCACTGTTGGTAGCCCCGTATGACCATACGCTTCCATACACCTGCAGATTCAGCTACTTCCTTCACACTATGGTCTTTGGCACGCCCAAATGCAGTCACTCCTTTTAGCCAATCATTAACATCTGCTTTGGAGCCATTTTCCACACATGGAACGAGACATTCACTGCACTGTACCACCTCTTCTCAGTCTAAGAATCCCGCCACTCACACCCGCAGGTGTTTATAGCCCCATCATCCTCGTGCAGCGCCCTCTGCAGGAGCCTGAAGTTAATACCACCTTAAACATGCAAGGTCTGGTGGGCTTATTTATTGCTGTTGTGTTAAATGACATCACTTTATGTCACAATATGCTTGTTTAAGCATAACTAGGCTTCTTTAAGTGGATTTAGTGCAGCACTGTATGTGAACTGATGAATACAATTATCTGGACCTGGATAGTTTTGATAGTGTTTTTAGCTCATATATATGTGTCATAAACATCTTCCTGAAATTCCGTTGTGCCATTTCGTCCACCTCCACTACAATATAACCGTATAATTTTGGAATATCAGTGAATTATTATGTAGCATAAACTGAATGTATAGCAGAATGACATCAACTGTTCAAACAGCCTTAATGGTTAATTCACGCAGAGAACCTAATCGTGCGTGTCTGTCTATAATCTAGTGTGTGTGTGTGTGTGTGTGTGTGTACGCACGAGTGAGTGTATGCCAGGCATGCAGCCGGGGTCATTAGTCCAAGACCTGCACCATTGACTAGCAGCTCCATGCTGTCTTAAAGCAGGACTCATGCTTCAGGGAGCACTTTGTGTCAGGAGCAACCTCTGGAGAAGCTCCACCCTGCCGGCTCCTGCATACCAAGCTGGACAATGAGTGGGTCATCGGAGTGATGGATGGATAGATGGATGGGCGGCTTGAGTCTACCTTCCCTTTTGTCTTTCTTCTCGGGCTCTTATTAGTGTGAATGCACATTTGCTAAAAGCTAAGCTGTGACCGCGGGACACGGCTAGCTGTGGTGCTAATGGAGAATCACGGTTAAAGTGCGTATAAGAGGGAGCTATTGATGTCAAGTCCTCATGCGTCCAGCCACAAGAGACACAGAACGGGAGTGAGAGTGGAAAAACGATAGCTCCTGTAGGCAAAGCCCAGATAGAGCACAAAAAGGGGATGTGATCAAATCATAAAAACTGACTTCGGAATCAATTCAAGGCAAAGAAAGCATAAATCATGCCTTCCGATGTTAACGTGCTGTTGAATATTGAACTGTAAGTCGATTACTAATCGACTGGGACTGCTGAATCAACATCTTAGCCACGCTAGGCTAGCACTCAGCTTGCTAGTAACGTGATCAGTGAACATACTGATTTACTCTTTAGCTTCTGTGCTAGTATTGATCGCTAGTTCACTAAACTTGCTAGTTACTGCCAGCTTCCCAGTTAGAGTGGCCATGCATCCTGTTTTAGGCCGGACAGTCAGTTTTTTAAACTCCCATTCCTCCGTCTGGCACAATACCTGGATGGACACCTGTTAGTCCTCTTTTTGGGATGAACTATTTAAAATGCTCACTCGCAAACCATTGGCTCACATGCGTGTCAAAAGAAATGCCTTGCATTTCATTGGTTTAAGCAGCTCATGTAACGTTGTGACTCGCCTACTGGCTAACCGCGAGTCAGCCCTCTAAATAGTAGTCAATTAGTCAGCTCCTGTCTGACTCACGAATGTCATCCATTCTACCATCATGAGTAACCTACACGCACCCCTCACACCCTTTATGATGTCCTCCTTTTGGGGGTTGTGAAAGTGGCCATCCTATTCCCGGCACAGAGATCATTATCGCAGGGCCACTGAATCTCCACTATATTTGACCTATCAGTGTATACATAGTTGAGATTCAGTGGCCCTGCGATAATGATCTCTGTGCCGGGCTAAGCAAAGCCACTTTAACTACAGTCTGTTTTGGGGTATTTCTGTGGCAGAGGACTACAGTTTCCCAGCTGCTACTGAGGTTACCGGGTGCGGACAGTGAGGACGTGCACCCTGCTGTTGCCTGGGTCATGCCGTCGCCTCGCGTCGGCCGGGCGAACAGGTGCTAGCACACAACCCGTCCTGCTCCATCTGTTTTTCCTTGAGGACGACAGGAAAAGAGGGAGAACAAATGGTCAGGCCCAAGGAGCGAGCGTCTGGATTTGATCTCACAGACTTGTTATTCTTTCCTGGAGCGTGGGTCTTGTGTGCGCATATGTGCGCGTGTCCATGTGTGTGTGTGTCTGAAATGGAAGCATTTTTGAGAAAACGTGTCTGCTCCACTTTGTTTACGAGATCTGTTAGCAGAAGTGTGACTGGGGACGGCAGCGTTCATACCTTAATAGGAAAAAAGCAGTAAGTTCAAAATGACTTGGGTGGATTAAACACTAATCACCAACAGAATAGCTGCACCCAGAAGGAAGTGTGGGATTGCAGTGCTATTGGGATGGAAGATGAAGGTTACCAGGAACAATAAATGAGGATAAATTTAGACTGATATGGACAATATTTATTGGGCTACACATACAGAAGTAGTGTCTCTCAGCTAACATGCAATGTGTCAGACGTCTCGGCATGGAGTTGTAGAGGTTCCTAATGGTGTCCTGTGATAATCCATCCCATGCAGCTTGAATATTGTCACACAGTTCCTGCAGATGTTGCGGTAGGGATGGAGGTGGAGTGACACCAGGCCTTCTGGACATGTGACGTTGTGACACGTGACAACAAACCATTCATCTTGGCGCTGACCACAGTGCCTTCACACATGGATTTCTTGGTCGTCTCCACCAAGACAAATCTGCCATTCTGAGTCACTACATGACAGTCTGGCATGACACCACCGCAGTCTTTGGTGATGTTGACGTGGTGTTAAGGGCAGTGGTCGTAGAGGTCTGTGTGCATGTAGTCCTGCGTTGTGCAGCCATCTGCCAATGGTGATGGCACTAACAGAATGACGGAGGGCATCATAATCGTGGATGTTGGGTCAGTCAGGTACAAAGGCCTGTCCTTGCTTACGTCACATGCGCGGCTGAGTGTGAAACTTGAATCATTTGCGTGTCTCATGATGTCAAACCTACCCACCAAGTTTCATTCCTGTCAGTTGATTCCTTCTGGTTGATACCAGTTGTCTTTTGAGTGTATGATGAGTGTATTATGAAAATCAGTTTTTCTTTTGGTTTTTAAAGGAAAAGTTGGATGTAGCATGGAAGCTTTGCTAAGTATCAAGCTGTACTGCTCAGTGTCCAGTCCATAGGATCCATGTCCAAAATGGTCACTTTACAGGAGATGAAAAATCTAATTTGATTCTAATGGAAGTCAATGAAACCAGACTTTTTTGTCCAAGCAATTGTGGGCCATTTTTGTTGGTCCATTCATCATGAAATTTCCACACAATTTAATAAACAGCAGCTGCTGTGTTCATAGAAGTAAAAATAAATACATGTTTTTCTTTGGACAGCTATAAACAGCTTGTTTAATTCTAAGGGATGACGAAAAGTTGGATAGTTATCATGGACAAATGACCATTTTTGGGACCTAATCTCATACGACTGGCGCAAAACAATTAATGCTGCTGTCTCCTCTCCCTTTACAGATTCCCCATTTTCCATTGATGTTGATGTCTACTGGATCCCAACTGTGAAGATTTTTGCCATCCTGTGCAATTTCATCGAAATACATTTTTCCCTACTAAAAGCTCAACTTTGATGTTTAAGAACTCCACTCACCAAGCTTCTAACAGACGCTTTCCTGCTTTGCGACGGATTTGCGATGTCATTCTTCGGTCTTTGTGGAGTCCTGGAACGATGTGTTTGCCATGGCACCCGAACACACCAGTCCCTGCTCATCTGAATAGACCAATCGGCATCCAGCATGTTTCGGTGTCCCGTCCATGTGTTGGTGCAGTTTGTCTGTTTGTTTGTTTGTTTGTTTGTTTTTATATGGAAACAATGATGTACAAGCTGAATATAGACTCATATGAAAACAAGCCTCGCTTTAAGGAGCAACCAGTGAACCCAGACCCAGAGGAACCTTAGGACGGAGGAACATCTGATTTCTGTTTTTCTTTAGTTTCCAGTCAAAACGGACAGACAGAGGGAGAACAGACCCCTCGAAACCGAAAAACTGTCCTATTTCCTTGTCGGTAAAAGACGGAGACAGAGAGAGACAAACAACTTGTTTGTCCCCTCATTGCCTCTGTTTGAATAGGAACGGGCTGATGCTGGCCTGTTCTCGAACAAACAGACCCTGGCAGCCTGGTGTGAAACTGGCTGTCAGAACGCATCCTGAGGCAAGGCGCACACCAGCTGTGTGAGCGTGAGTGTGTATGTATGTATGTGTGTGTGTGTGTGTGTGCGTGTGTGAGTGCGTGGAGAAGGTCAGCATGTCCCAGCATGTTCTCCTAAGTGAGAATCCAGCTGACGGTACTCTAATGTCCATTTTTCTTCCAGAAAGACACCAAAAAAAACAAAACAAAGGATGGCACATGCCCACTGTGGACTTAATGAACAGATAACTGGACGACCAAACAAACAGGCGGCTCCCACTGACCACCATGCAGAGAACACTGGTGTACAGTTCGGCTGCTTACGATAGAAGCTTAGCCTTGTTATAAAGTGGAGTGGTTCAATTCCAACACACATGGCCTGAGTAAAGAAAGCGTGGAAGAAGGAATGATAGGGAGAGAGAGAGGTGAGAGAGAGAGGTGAGAGTCGTTCTGTCAGCTGGAGAGGGAATATAGTCTCCATGGCAACAACAATGAGCAACCTGAACTTATATTATCTATATATATATATATAAGAATTTTTTTTTTGCTGTATAAAAAAAAGAAACTGGCTGTCTTAAGACCTTTCAGTGTCGGCTCATAGTCTTAATTTATGAGATTTTTTATGACTGTTTTTTATGGTTAGTTTTGTTGTTAATTTGGATTATCTGTATTATTATTGTTATTTTTATTTTTTATTCTTTTTAGATTTTTTTTTTATTTATTGATAATCTGCTTGCATATGTATCCGGATGTACAGAAGTTGGCAAGTGTCTTGTGCTACGCATGGCCCATATTTGCTCTGTGTTACCTAAAGGCTGCTCTTTTGCACATATCTAGCTACGTCATGCCGTTTTGGTCGTGCCGGGGCGGAATTCCTAGGAGTCAGCAACCGCTCGGACATTGCCCGACCTGAAACAGGGCAGGGGGGTGGGGGGGTGTAAGCTTGGTGTCGTAGGTCATTGCCTGGATAACAATGAGAGGAATGACATCAGGGGATCAGATTACCCAGGGTGCAAAGAGACAGGTCAGCGGGGGGGTGGGAGGACTGCAAGAGGGAAGGGTCAGCGTTTGGAACTGAGGCAGTGAGCTGTTTAGAATGGTTCCTATTACGTCCAATGAGGAGACACCTATGCTAGGTCTATGCTAGTTTTTCCAAGCTAAAGTTATAGTAGAATATGTCAAACATGTTTGACGACTATATCTGTTAAAACACCCCCCTGAGCTGCAGTAATGCTAATGACCATTCCAGGTTGGGCTGTAGCTCAAGCTAACAGCCATGCTAATTAGCATCCTTCCTGCTTAGCCACTTTAGCACCTCAGTTGGGTCGAGCTATTCATTTAACACCTGTAGCCGACAAGCCTTAGCCGACAGCCACAGCATGCCGACCGCATGCTAAAGAGAGGCCAGCGCGGCCTCTCGCTGACCCTGCTACGCCGGTGGCAGTACTCGAATGTGGCCTGACCCAGGGTCAGCATGAGTGGTGAAGGCCCTGTGGTGCTATGTGCTATCTGCAGCTGCTCCTAGAACAGCTGGAGGTGTTACTGAGTTGTAGGTGTGATTCACAGCACAGCGTAAGGGTGTTAAGTGTTGTTAGCAGCCTCTGCAGAAACTGGCCTCAGATCAGGAGCTCTGTCACCAACACCTGCAAGCAGAATGACTGGCCTGTCTGCAGAAGATGGACCGTGACGTTGCCTCATCTCAGGGTGTTCTGTTCCGCCAGTAAGATGTGAACGGAGGGTTTATCCACCAGCATGCTATATGCTAAAGGCTGCCAGCGATGGTGTCGTATGGGGTGATATACAATGATAAGGGCAATGTTGACGATGCTTAATCCCAAAGTTTCCTAAATGGTCTTTTTAAAGGCAATGTCCATGCAAGGGCAGACACCGTAGTGCTTTTTAACCAGTGCCCAGGAAATTGTCTGTATAGTGCAATGGTACTCGGTTCTAACTCTGCAGTACCCATGCACAGCACCCTTGACACAGACTCATAAGCTAATGAGTAAAAGGCCCTTCATGAGTTGAATTAAGCATGGGGCGACCCGGGGGAAGCACTGCGAATCAGAACGTGTGATATACACTCATTGTCAAACAATTAGTTGCTCAAATAGTTGCACCCAGAAGGAATCAACCGACAAGAACTTGGTGGGTAGGTTTGACATTCTGAGACATGTGAACGAAATTGCATGCTCGGCCACGCATGTGATGTAAGCAGGGATGTACCTAATTACTGTCCCTGACTGACCCAGCAACCAAGATTGTGGACATCCAGTGAGCAGTAATGCCCTCTATGAGTCATCCTGTTAGTGCCAGCACCGTTGGCAGACGGCTGCACAACTAAGGACTACATGCACACAGACCTGTCCTTAACACCACGTCAACATCACCAAAGACTGCAATGGTACCAGACTGTCATAGAGTGACTCAGAATGGCAGCGGGTCATCTTCAGTGACAAGTCCCGCTTTTGTTTTGGCGGAGACGACCAACGAATCCGTGTGTGGAGGCATCGTGGTCAGCACCAAGATGAGCGGTTTGTTGTCACGCGTCCAGAAGGCCTGGTGTCACTCCACCTCCACCCCTACCGCACAATCTGCAGGAACTGTGTGAGAATAAGCTGCATGGAATGGATGTGATACAGGACACCATTAGGAACCCCTGCAACTCCATGCCGACATATGCCAACCCCCACACTTCCTTCTGGGTGCAGCTATTTCTTTGACGATCAGTGTAGCTAGATGTCCTGTGAGTTAGATGTTGTGAGTTAGAGAGTTTTACAAGGGACACCCACAAGAGGAACAAGTCAGTGTTGGACAGTGTTGCTAGCACGGTTTGCTATGTTGTGATTCCTCTGATAACACTGTGCTTCAGCTAAGCGCCGACAACAAGCTATTGCTTACGCTTTAGTGGATCACTCGTGAAACCTCAGAACTCAGTGCTTGAAGGCTATTCTGTGTGCTTTACTTTGTCAAGCTAGTTCCGACTCCCAAAGCGGATCTCTGTAAAAGCAACCGCAAACCTTTGCATCCGGTTCCTTGCGGAATGAACCTCCGCAAATCGCACATGCGCACTAAAAAACAGAAAGAGAAGAGGGGTAGTGGGCAAGAAAGAGAGAAAGCCATGAGGGGTCAAGCTTTGCATTCCTTCCCAGACCCTCCTCCCCTTCCACCTACACCCTTCTTCAACAGAGCGGTTTAAGGGAATTCCTGCTTTTACCCTACTGCCTTTGAGGCTCTTACATCCACCCCTCAAATTTTAAAGGCCACCCTCCCCCAGGACCTTTTTCCAGAACAGTGCACACACCAACCCCCCCAGCTGGCCAATCAGATAGCCCTTCTTGAGTGCTGTTGCCCGGGCAATGGTCAACAGTCACCCCCACCCACCCCCTTCATTTAAGCTGGTAGTCGTCAAGTGTTTTGTTTTTCTTCTCCCCCCGCCCTCTCTCTCTTTTTTCCACTCACTGACCCTCTCCTCCCTGAGCTGAAGCACGACCGGGAGGTGGGCGTTGGGCTTTGCGCGTGGCGTCCATTCTTAGGCCCAACATGTGCGAGCGCATAAGCACGAATGGTTCTTGCCACTAAACGTCACTGGATTCTAAAGTGTGTTGCCTGAAAATTCATAAGCCAACATAAATGTTAGCTGCATTCGGGAGCGCTACAGCAAGGGGGCGCTATACTGAATACCGTCGCTGTCCAATAAAAACATGTATCTCCATTTTTGGTCAATTTTTACTTTTATGCATCATTTGAACACAGCAGCTGCCGTTTACACCATGTGGAAATTTCATGATGAACAGACCAACAGAAATGGCCCAAAATGGCTTGGAAATAAATCTGGTTCCATTGACTGACATTGAAATGAAATCAGGTTTTTGCCCTTTCCTGTGAAATTGGCATTTTGGAGATACACGTTTTTCTTTGGACGGCGATGATATAATCCAGGCACAGCTTGGCCAGGCTTGGAAAGACTCTCTGAATACTCCCTGTGCTTCTTCTGAAAGAGTGTTGTTGTTGTTGTAGCTATTGGAGTAATAGCAGATCCAGACAAATTACAGACTTGTATTAACCCTTTGGTTTCCAGGCCCTCAAAATAACTTAGGAATGCACATTAAGGTTGTACCATGGGGCCATTCACTTGCAAAGCTTTGACTGGGAGTTCTCATTTGTGTTTGAAAACTTGCCTGGGATGTTTTTCGGCCCTCACCATCATATGCCTTGGTCAATGGATGCATTGCTCGGACGCTGTCAATGTTGGGCTGTACTGTTCTCTCCTGTATGTCTTACTACGTTGCGTTGTTCTGTTGTGCTCTCTCTCAACCATGGCGGTTAACATTATTTTGTACAAGTGATTTTTTTCACAATGTGAAATTCATGGCGAAATAAACATAAGAGTTTTTTCCTCTTGATTGTTAAAAAAAGTGTGTGACTTATTGAGTCTTTAGTTCAGGCTCTAAAAGCCAAATGGGAAAGTTTTATTATGCCCAAACATTCTGATGCATACTCATGAGCTGACAACTTGGGTATTCCCTCTTTCTCTGTCTCCCTATTTTTCTGTCTTTCCTTCCTACTTTCTTCACTAGCATCTCATGTATAGGTGTGGGCAATAAAGAGTATGTTTACCGTCATCCCAACAGATCACATCCTGTTTTGACACATCATGCTTTTCTGAGTATATCATATCTGTCTAAAGAAAAACTAGTATCTCCAAAATGGCAACTTTACAGGAGAGGCCAAAAAAAAAAAGTCGGTTTTAATGTAAGTCAATGAAAACAAACTTTTTGTTGGCCCATTCATCATGGAATTTCTACACAGTGCAGCTGCTGTGTTCAAATGATGCATAAAAGTGAAATTCGCCAAAAAAAATAGACACATATATTTCGTTGGACAGTCCTGATATCATGGTTCATCATAACTGACCAACTTATAAAGCTTGTTTAATTGGATTCAGTGCAGAATAAAACTGATGATAAAAATAATTGGCATCAGTTAAAACAGGCTCAGTGATGCTTATCCTGTGTCGTGAACATGTCTTGAAGTACCATGATCATGCCTGGGTAATGGTCAAACGGTACCCACAGCAATACTTTGACTTTGAGTCCCAGACCACACATAGGATACCTTCTATAAAACTACTCACCGAATCTGAAATGAGTACAAAAACGTGGGTGTACTTACTGATTGCAATAGATCACATACTAATCACAAAACCCATGCTGATAACATGCCTTTGCCGTGTGATTTAAATAGCCAATCAGCAGTCTAGATTTTGGAACAAGCATGTTTTTGACTCACAGGTGCAAAGACTGACAGCTTAGGTATTGAAATTCTGCATTGAATGGAGCTTTTCAATAGTCTGCAGTGCTGAAGTAACTCACCCCTCCACATCCTCGCTCTCCAAAGAAAACAAGTACCTCCAAAATGGCAACTTTACAGGAGAGGCCAAAACCTCATTTAATTTGAATGTAATTCAATGGAACCAGACTTTCTACCAAGCAGTTTTGGGCCATTTCTGTTGGTCCATTCATCATGAAATCTTTGCACAGTGTAAACGACAGCTGCTCTGTTCAAATGATGCATAAAAGTAAAAATTGTCAAAAATAAAATAAAATAAAAGGAGATACATATGGGAAACGTTACGGAAGTGGGTGATATTATTGCTTTCTTTTTAAGCTATTTATTCATTTACTCATGAAAGACATTGTTTCTATGGTCAATTTCAGAGAGGAGCAAGCTTGGCAAGGTGGACATTTAACAGATGATGTTGGCACTGCATGGGTGAACAGTACAGACTAGAAGACAGTTAAAAGCTAAGATAGAACTGATGTAATCTAGAAATAAAATAAAAACTGATGGCATAATCTAACATTAGGCAGCTGAGCCAGTGAACTGTGTGGAGTTGCTGCAGGGTGGTGGGACTGATCGATACAATGGCACTCAAAAGTTTGGACACACCCAACTAAATGGATGGTGTTGGTGATTTTAAAGACTCTACAGTCTTACACTTAACAGCTCTAACTGATGAGAGTCTGAAACAGTACATATCCTGATATACCACATATACTCTTCATGAACCACAGTGTTATATTTCTCCATATCTCCACCTCTAATATACATTTAGTATTGTAAAAACTTCGATCTCTTTTTCTGCACAGTTTAAAAGCTCTAGTTCTCCTTTCTAGAGACTCTAGTGTCTCTCAGTCCACCAGTCTTTAATAGAAGGTCATTAATTAGTCTGACACTGATGTCTATTCAAATGATCATAAACACAGAACACTGAAGGAGAACAGTTTCCATTAGCTAAAACCAAGCTCTGTCCAACAGGTCAAAACAAGCTCAAAACAAAGTGACTGCTGTACCCTGATTGGTGGGCTCACTTCACCAACACACTACTTACAGTACACTAACACATTACACTTACTGAGTTACTGTACACCAACGCGCTACTTACAGTACACTAACACATTACACTTACTGAGTTACTGTACACCAACACACTACTTACAGCACACTAACACATTACACTTACCGAGTTACTGTACACCAACGCACTACTTACAGTACACTAACACATTACACTTACCGAGTTACTGTACACCAACGCACTACTTACAGTACACTAACACATTACACTTACTGAGTTACTGTACACCAACACACTACTTACAGCACACTAACACATTACACTTACTGAGTTACTGTACACCAACACACTACTTACAGTACACTAACACATTACACTTACTGAGTTACTGTACACCAACACACTACTTAAAACTGTAACCAATAATACTCATCATCAAAAGAACACCATTAGGAACCTCTACAGCTCCTTGCTGAGATGTCTGGCATGTTGTGTTAGTGTAGCTCAATAAATATTGTCCATATCAGTCTAAATTTATCATCATTTATTGTTCCTGGTGACCTTTATCTTCCTTCCCAATAGCACTGCAATCCCACATTTCCTTCTGGGTGCAGCTGTTCTTTTGAGGATGAGTGTACAAACATGCACATATGCCCTGAATCATGAACGGGGCAACAGTTGTCCGTTCCAGCACAGCCCAGTCGAGACAGACTATTACAGCATTTCTCATGTATCTGCTTGACCTCCCACTCCAGGGCAGGAGCCCTACTGTCTACACAGAGCATTAGAACGGCTGTGTTCTTAAAGGCTTTGCCTAAATGTGTAGGAGAAGCTCAGACCATCTTATCTGTGTGTGCATATGTGTGTGTGTGGCACAGGATGAAGCTCCCCTACACGGTCCATCAGATACTTTCCCTTTTACACTGGCGTTGCCGTGGCAACTCTTCCCTTTATCTCTAAACTGTGGGGGCTGATTTGGAACAGGAGCATTTAAAAACCTCCTTCAGTCGTTCTCACTCACTCCTTCCTCTCTCTGTCTCTCTCCTGCTGATATACTTCTCTTATCCTTCTTTTTTCTTGTTGTCTCTCTCGTACTCATTCACTACTGTGTGGTGCATTCTCACTCTCTCTCTCTCTGTCAACTTTATAAGTATATGTTTGTCACATGTGATGTAAAATAATTTCTAATATTATTATTTTTAGTTACAACCAGTTACATGGTCCAAATTAAGGTACATCACTGCACACTGACACACACACACCTCTTTTTTTCAGTGAATTGTGGGGCTGTTACATAGACTTCTATTCAGATCCCTACTAATTTAACCCTAACCAGAACTAGTACTACCAACCTAACCCTAACATTAACCAGAACTACTTCTAGCCTAACCCTAACCTTAAACAGAACTACTACTACCAACCCAACCCTAACCAGAACTACGACTACCAACCTAACCCTATCCTTAACCAGAACTAAAACTAGCCTAACCCTAACCAGAACTACTACTAGCCTAACCCTAACCAGAACTACTACTAGACTAACCCTAACCAGAACTATTACTAGCCTCACCTTAACCAGAACTACTACTAGCCTAACCCTAACCTTAACCAGAAGTACTCCTAGACTAACCCTAACTCTAACCAGAACTACTATGAGACTAACCCTAACCAGAACAATTACTAGCCTCACCCTAACCAGAACTACTACTAGCCTAACCCTAGCCTTAACTAGAAGTTCTCCTAGCCTAACCCTAACTCTAACCAGAACTACTACTAGCCTAACCCTAACTGTAACCAGAAGTATTACTAGCCTAACCCTAACTGTAACCAACACTACTACTAGCCTAACCCTAAATGTAACCAGAAGTATTACTAGCGTAACCCTAACTTTAACCAGCATTACCCATATGTGGCGTTTATTCATCCCTTGTTCTTCCCATAGACTCCCATTCATTTTAGCGACACCTTACCAATCAACTAGCTACAAGCTAAAGCTATGCAGTCCCTCTCCAGGATTTCCTTAAGGAAATGCACTTTTCTGGTAGTGTTTGAAAACCAGTAAAAACTCTTTCTACAGGTTCTCCCCTATCCCTGGACTATAGAGGTCCCAGACAATATAGAGGGTGCTATAGCTTTTATAGAACTTTACCCAGTCAGAAGAGTTGTGTAGAATGTGAGTTAGGCCTGCAAACACGCAAACACAGGCAGAAGCTCCCTGAAGAGATGGCTGTTTACATTCCTGTTTTAAAACAACTCCCTTTCAACAGGTTCTGATACACCTGTTGGACTGGCTCTACAAACACGCGCGCAACTCGTTACAAAGCAAACATGCACATTTCATGGGAAACATGAAACGTTCCGAGTTAGTGAACTGTTGATTAGAGATGCGGGTTCTTCTGCCTTTCAGACTCCAAGAATGGAAACCAGCAGATAATGGACAAACATATGTATTTATTATTAGTGATTATGCAAAGCGCAACACTATTGTTATCAGATTTATATTCTTATATTCTTTCTTCTTCTTCTTCTTCTTCTTGGTTGGTTGAGAGATTCTTTTCATCGTAGCCCCACAGTTTTCAAGATATTGACAACGTTCCACCTCTGGAATGTTCAATTGCAAATCTTTTCCCTTTAAGAATGAATGGGATGGAAAAGTACATGTACCTCTGCTCGACCGACAGACATCGTTGCACATACGCTACCTCAGGGCAGACCCCCAAGCATGAGTTCAATGTTGGTCTGACCCTCCGCCCCCCTCACTCTTTGCTCCCACAGAGTCCCATTCATTTTCACCCCCATTCAAACCCTACTGTTTCCTTTAACCTACAGCCACCAAACTGTATATACTCACTCAGGGCAGATCCCCAAACTCTAATCCACAGACGTACTGACCCGCACTCCTCTATGTGACGTTTATCAATCTCTTGTTCCTCCCATAGACTCCCATTCAGCCTCCCTCCCATTCACTTTTAGCGTCACCTTACCAATCAGAATGGTTAGTTTCAGTTTTAAAGTCAGGCTGAGGCACGTTTGAAGTCATTATAATATACCCAGGTATTATGTGGGTGGTGGATTATTCTTGGCACTGCAGTGACACTGACGTGGAGGTGGTGTGTTAGTGTGTGTTGTGCTGGTGTGAGTGGATCAGACACAACAGTGCTGCTGGAGTGTTTAAACACTGTGTCCACTCACTGTCCACTCTATTAGACACTCCTACCTTGCTGGTCCACCTTGTAGATGTACAGTCAGAGATGATAGCTCACCTGCAGTGCAGTGTTGGTCATCCTGTAGTCCTTCATCAGTGGTCAAAGGACGCTGCCCACAGGACGCTGCCCACAGGACACTGCTCACAGGACACTGCCCAAAGGACGCTGCCCACACTGACTGGACAGATTTGGTTGGTGGATGATTCTCAGTCCAGCAGTGACACTGAGGTGTCCAGCATCACTGCTGTTCTGATCCACTCACACCAGCACAGCACACACTAACACACCACCACCACCACGTCAGTGTCACTGCAGTGCTGAGAATGACCCACCACCCTCATAATACCTGCTCTGTGGTGGTCCTATGGGCGTCCAGACCATTGAAGAACAGGGTTATAAAGTATTCAGAGAAACAGATGGACTACAGTCTGGAACTGTGCCTCTGGAACTACAAGAGGCACCTATATGGTCAGTGGAGCTGATAGAATGGACAATGAGTGTAGAAGCAAGGATGTGGTTTTAATGTTATGGCTGATTGGTGTATATTTGGTATACATGGTATATGTATATGGCGTATGGTATATGTAAGAAATATCATTTTATGCTGAGTAATTGCAACAGCCCTGGTTTTAATTGAAAGTGAACTGAAAGAATTGAACTGAACTGAACTGCAAATCATCCTTGATACAATCAAAGTTCAACCTGCATTAGGACCAACTTTGAGAGTAGGTCTATTCGGAAAGGCTGTGAGGATGAAAAACACTACTTACAGGCAGTAAATATGCACGCACACACACACACTCACACACACACCGAACCTACACATTAAAGCGACACATTTATACCACAAGCTCCTGTTGCCAGGCAACATGTGTGTGGGGGGGGGGGCTCTGCTGAGGTTGGCACACACTCAGTGAGATCCCTCAGCTACCCTGAAATCTCACACTGTCACCGAGCCAATCACAGGGGGACGTTTTGCTGCAGCTCAGCCAATCGCAGCGGGCGCTTCTGTGTTAAAGAGATGTCAAAGCAGCCAGTGAATGGTTCGCATACCATCTCTCAATCTCACATGCTCCTGGCACAAGCTCCATAATACTCACTGCACATCTGCTACAATATACACTTACTGGCCATGTGCAGTTGCTTCAGCCACCCTGCAGCCCTTCAGCAGCGTTCAGCTGCGGACCACAGGACCACTGTAAGCTAGAAGACTATTATCAACTCAGGAATGACACTCCGGTGTGTTAACCCCCCCGCCCACAATCCATGCACTTGAACCAGCCCTAAACACACTAAAATGTTATGCTGGGAGCAGTGGACCACCCAAGTAATATCTAATCAGCAGTGGTCCTATAGCTGACCCTTTCCATTGATGGAGAGGGTAGAGGGGAGCTGCAGCAACAGATGGACTATGCTAAGTAACTGGAATCCTACAAAGTGCACCTATATGGTACATGTTTCTGATAATCTGGCAACCCAGTGTGCATATTTTAATGTATACAGTCACGGCAGTGGATCCAAACACATAAAGGCATGAGTTGAAGTAAATAGTAATGTCAATTTGATTAACTTTAAACTTTCTTTTGTCACATTGTTCATATTATTGCAAATATGGACGATTTCCCTGCACTTTTGAATCAATATACACTCATACGTTCAGAGAAATAATTGCACAAATAACTGCACCCAGTGGGAATCAATCGGCAGGATTGAAACTTTGGTGGGTAACATCGTGAAACCTGTGTCGCACATGTGACGTAAGCAAGGACGGGCCTTATTGCTGTACCTGAATGACCCAACAGTCATGATTGTAGACATTCAGCGAGCAGTGATGCCCTCCATGAATCGTCCTGTTAGTGCCAGCACCACTGGCAGACGGCTGCACCACACAGGACTACATGCACGCAGGCCGTTACAACGACACCATGTCAATGTCACCAAAGACTGCAATGATGTTGTGCTAGACTGTCATGGAGTGACTCAGAATGGCAGCGGGTCATCTTCAGGGACGAGTCCAGCTTTTGTCTTGGTGAAGACGACCAACGAATCAGTGTGTGGAGGCACTGTGGTCAGAACCAAGATGAACGGTTTGTTGTCATGTGTCACACGTCCAGAAGGCCTGGTGTCTCTCCACCTCCACCCCTACTGCACAATCTGCAGGAACTGTGTGAGAATATTCAAGCTGCATGGGATGGATTGCCACAGGACACCATTAGGAACCTCTACAACTCCATGCCGAGATGTCTGACATGTTGCGTTAGCAAACACAACAGCCAACCTTTATCTTCTTTCCCAATAGCACTGCAATCCCACACTTCCTTCTGGGTGCAGCATCTTTTGATGATGAGTGTATATTTGCATTAGAAGACCTAATACTTGGGCACTGGCTTCTATGATAATCACCAGATTGATCCACTCTGGGAAGGGGACTAAGGCACAACTCGCATTACAAAATGTTTATTCACATGTTGCATGCAATTACACATTTCCACCAGAGAGGTCCCCAAATCCCCAAAGCTTACATAGAGCAGCTTCAATGATCATTACATTGAATATCCTTAGAATCATAGAGGTATTCTTATATATCACTGACCGATGAAAAACATGTATATCTATTTTTATTGACTTTTACTTTTATGCATCATTTGAACACAACAGCTGTTTACATTGTGTGGAAATTTCAGGACGAGTGGACCAACAGAAATGACCCAAAATTGCTTGGTGAAATGTCTGGCTCCATTGACTTCTATTCAAATTACATTAGGTTTTTGCCCTTGCCTGTAAAGTTGCCATTTTAGAGATACTTATTTTTCCAGTTTGCCGTCGTCAGCCATATTTCAGAAAGATTTCTGCATGCTCAAAAAATTCAACCAGGCGTCCCCAAGTTAACAGCTTGATATCAACATTTCCAGGAAGCTGCGCTTTGCAGGTCCATGCAAAAACATGGAAATTCTCCATCCATTAATTCTCGATTCTCTAAAAGCTCAGATTTCAGTGGGTAAAAAAGGCACTTACATGTGGACGGGAGGCCAAAATGCAAAGAAACTAAAAAACGATGTTTTTACTGCTATCCTGGTTCGTGTGGATGGAGCATTAGGGCTCAAACGTCACACATATGCTTTGTTACCCAGGATTTATGGAAGCAAAATACTTTGTAGTAATGCACTTCCACATAATTCATATAAGTCACCCAGACCACACACGTGTGCACGCAGACCTCACTGCCTTCTGCAGTGCCTGTTTGTGATTGAGCACACCTGTAGTACATTAGAAGATAAGAGAAAGCGAGGGAGGAGAAAAAAACGGCATGTAAACAGAGAGAAGAATGGAAGCAGAGACCGAGAGAGCAGAGAAAAAGCGCAGTAAGAAGGAGGTGAGTCTTGAGGGGCTTGTGATTTAGACCACACACAAGGCCCTCTGAACTTTTTCTCTCTGTTTCTCCTGTCCTTTTTTTCCCCAGCGGCCATTTAAAAATGTGATTCTGAGCTTCTGAGTTCAGACACATTTACTTTTTCCTCACATTGTTCAATCAGCTTTTTCTGAAGTGCATTAACTCCAGAAGACGGAGATTATGAGCACCATGATCTTATTTCTAAGTGTTCTCCTTTGTTGTCTATTTTCTTAGCTCAGTAACAGCTACACAACCCTTTAGACCACCCGAAGTAAGAGTGGGGCTTGATTCCTTCCTATCTCTCAAATATTTGCCATTATAAAGCTTTATCGGTGACAGCTTTTGGTGGTCTACCAGGTCTTGCATGCTTGACAGGAGACCCATTTTCTCTGAACGTTTTAGCAGTTTTGAACTCCAGTTCTGGAAACTGTTCCAGCATTTTCCACAAGTATCGGCTCACCAGTAAGGCACCTCTTTTGCAAGCGTTATTCTTGTGTTGTCTATTTTCTTAGCTCAGCTTCCTGATGACTACACAACCTTTTAGACCCACAGTGAACCACCTGAAGCAAGAGTGGGGCTTGGTTTCTTCCTATCTCTCAAATATTTTCCATTATAAAGCTTTATCAGTGACAGCTTTTGGTGGTGTACCAGGTCCTGCATGCTAGACAGGAGACTCATTTTCTCAGAACGTTTTCAGCAGTTTTGGAAAGTGATCCAGCATTTTCCACAGGTATCGGCTCAACAGTAAGGCAGAGTGCTGGACTGGTGCCTACTGTAATTGCATGGAACAAATCACAATCAAATCTAGCTATCATGAGCTCAGAAGCTGAAATCTCTATTTGGCAGCTTTTCCTAATCGCAGTTGAAACCGTAGTGTTTACCAGTCTCAGCTTATAACATAGCACCTGTACATACACCCACACCTACCCCTTCACCAACCCACCACACGCGCACGCACAGAGCTATGATTACGCCCTTCCTTTAACCTCCATCACGAAGTGGAAACACCTCATTACATATCTAAAGACATTATCACCTTCCTAATAAGCTCAGCACCTGCGCGATAAAGCCACTCCCCAAGATAAAACAGAGTTTAACGTCATCATTAAGTGCTTAAAAGGTATTTCTGAGGCAGCCTATCTATTCATCTTCCCTTTGTATAGAACGTAGCCCGGCCTGAGAGTATGGAATCAAAGAGATTCCACAGGCCTTCTGAGAACCACATGACATTTTGTCTGCCTTTGTTTTTGTTCTCAGTATCATCCTTCCTTTCTTGAGGGAGGCTCAGCAGCATGAAACAATATGCCATGTAAAATAATATTTAGCTTATCGAAAGTTTGCAAACACAGGGTAAGGAAAACCATGAGAAGATGGTCAAAGCAAAATAAACTACTCAAGAAGAAAGTGGGGGATATCAAAAACACTAAAGTACACTCATCATCAAAAGAATAGCTGCACCCAGAAGGAAGTGTGGGATTGCAGTGCTATTGGGAAGGAAGATAAAGATTACCAGGAACAATAAATGAGGATAAATTTAGACTGATATGGGCAATATTTATTTAACTACACATACAGAAGTAGTGTCTCTCAGTATGGCGTCGGGCCGCCATGTTTGCTAATGCAACATGCCAGACGTCTCGGCATGGAGTTGTAGAGGTTCCTTATGGTGTCCTGTGATAATCCATCCCAAGCAGCTTGAATATTCTCACACAGTTCCTGCAGATGGTGCGGTAGGGCTGGAGGTGGAGTGACACCAGGTCTTCTGGACGTGTGACACGTGACAACAAACTGTTCATCTTGGTTCTGACCACGGTGCCTCCACACACAGATTCGTTGGTCGTCTTCACCAAGACAAAAGCGTGACTCGTCACCCCACTGCCGTTCTGAGTCACTCCATGGCAGTCTGCCATGACACCTTTGCAGTATATGATAACGTTGACGTGGTGTCAAAGGGAATCATCATAGCGGTCTGTGTGCATGTAGTCCTGCATTGTGCAGCCGTCTGCCAATGGTGATGGCACTAACAGGACGACTGATGGAGGACATCACTGCTCGCTGAATGTGAATGTGAATTGCAATCGTGGCTGTTGGGTCAGTCAGGTACAGCGAAAAGCCCGTCCTTGCTAATGTCATATGCGCAGCAAAGCATGAAACTTGAAACAATTGCATGTCTCACAGTGTCAAACCCACCCACCAAATTTCATTCCTGTCCGTTGTTTCCTTCTGCGTGCAACTATTTGTGCATGTAGAGGTGGCCGACATGGCAGAAACATAATGCTGTGGTACATCAAGAGTATATGTGATATATCAGGATATGTACTGTTTCAGACTTTCATCAGCTGGAGCTGTTAAGTGTCAGCCTGTAGAGTCTTTATGATTATTTAGTTGGGTGTGTCTAAACTTTTGACTGGTACTGTTGGTGTTCTTCATACAACTAAAAGAACCGGTGGTTTGCTTAAGGTTAAAGTTAGGTTAAGTTAGATTAACATTTGGGTGTGTGTGTGTGTGTGTTTGGTGGGGGGTTAGCATAAGCTTTGAATTCCACCCCATTCTGAATTGCACCGTCTAACCTTGATCAAGTCAAGTCACGGAACCAAAAAGAGCAAAATAATCTATCAGGTTTAGAATCCTTTAATTAAAAGGAGTAGAATGAGCCCACGCTTCGGCTGGCTGCTAGCGGCTTCCCTCCTATCAACCTCCGCCATTTCACATCAAAACCTCCCTCTCTAACGAAGCGGAAGAGTAATTACCAAAGCAGGGAGCAGCCTGGAGGCTGCTGATATCGACCCATTGGGACCTGGGCAGTTTATCGGCACATCCAGTGTTTTGAAGAATTTAACTACAAACTAGATGCTAATTCAAAGCTGAGACAGCTAAGAAACCCATTGAAATTGCTCCTTGCTTTTTGACTGTGGATACTTTTTGAGATTCTACAATGGAACGTGACTGAAAAGTAAATGCCAAACCACAGCACAAATGAAAAGACATGGGGTGCGTCTTACTTGTACTTAATACTAATAGGAATATAAATACGAACCAGTTTTGGAGTATGTAGTATACTGGCAGACAGAAGACCGCAATGTTATCATACCAGACTGTCATGGAGTGACTCCGAATGGCAGCGGGTCATCTTCAGTGTTGAGTCTCACTTTTGTCTTGGTGAAGACGACCAACGAATCCGTGTGTGGAGGCACCGTGGTCAGTGCCAAGATGAACGGTTTGTTGTCACACGTCCAGAAGACCTGGTGTCACTCCACCTCCACCCCTACCGCACAATCTGCAAGAACTGTGTGAGAATATTCAAACTGCATGGAATGGATTATTACAGGACACCATTAGGAACCTCTACAACTCCATGCTGAGACGTCTGGCATGTTGCGTTACTGAGAGGCACTACTTCTGTATGTGTAGCTCAATAAATATTGCCCATATCAGTCTAAATTTATCATCATTCATGTTACTGGTAACCTTTATCTTCCTTCTCACCAACACTGCAATCCCACACTTCCTTCTGGGTGCAACTATTACTTTGAGGATGAATGGATTTTGTGTAGTAGCATGCCGAATTCATATATAAAGATTGCCGTATACTGTGCAGTATTAGTGTGTAGTAAGTAACTGAGACACAACCCTATAGAAACCATCAGGCAGTAGTTCAAATGAGTACTGACGTGAAGATTGCTAAGTGCAGCCAGCACCGATGTGGGCTACTCAAAGTTGGACTTGTTTTGTCCCTGCTTATCATCTTGTCATTTTCCACCAACTGAACATTTGAGTGCACCTGGGGAGGAGGACTACAGCAAGGGAGCATGCTAAAGCCCAGAGGCACCGCTTGCCACCGAGGCGGGGGCCCTGAGGGTACATTTATACTTTTGATTTTCAAGTTTTTTATGCTGTATTCTGAAACAATAGAAATGCACTACAATATACTACTTATATACTATAAATATATATGTATATATGTATAGTATAAATACATATGCAAAATAGTGTAAATAATTTCTAATCATAATAGTTATGGTTGGAGGGACATCCACTGTGAATTTCTGACTAGGGCCCCAAATAGACTCTAGAATCACCACTGCTAATGGCATATGGAGCTAGCATCGCTAACGCTAATGAGGCAATAATAAAATACTCAAGCTGCGGTGATTGATAAAAAGTACTTTCGACATAAGCGACTGGATGGTCGACGATGTGCAGAAAACTGTGAGGTTAGCGCATGCTTGATTACAGGACATGGCCACGCTAACGACGTATGGTGCTAGCATAGCCGCCATTAATTAGGTGATAATAAAACACACACGTGCACACACACACAAAACTTCTGAGAAAGCAGTTTGGGTTCTTACCAGGCTAAGTCACCACAGGCTTTGGATGCTTCGGTTGGACTGTGGTCAGAAGTTTAGGGGCCTTTCATCACTTAAAGGAGTTGCTCCTTAATTAAACAACACACGAGCAGATGGTGGGTATGTGTATGTGTGTGCGTGTACGCATGTGTGTGTGTGTGTGTGGGGAAGAGGAAACCCACAGAGTTTGTAATTAGCAAAGAGAGGCAGGACGTCCAACAGCTGCTTGGGATTTGAATGTTTTTATATCCGATTTCACCAACAGTGCATGTGTGTTAGGGAGCGGGAGAGATGTACTGAGCTGTTTGTGACAGTGGAAATCTGATGTATTCTGCCCATGTGTTACAAAGAGTAGTTGCACAAGCAGTTGCACCCAGAAGGAATTAACCAACAGGAATGAAACTTGGTGGGTAGGTTTAACACTGTGAGACATGCTAATGATTCAAGTTTCACGCTCTCCTGCGTGTGACGTAAGCAAGGACGGGCCTTATCACTGTACCTGACTGACCCAACAGCCACGATTGCAGACATTCAGCGAGCAGTGATGCCCTCCATGAGTCATCCTGTTAGAGCCAGCACCATTGGCAGACGGCTGCACCACGCAGGACTACATGCACGCATACCATTACAACGGCTGTCCTTAACACCACGTCATCGTCACCAAAGACTGCAATGATGTCGTGCCAGACTGTCATGGAGTGACTCAAAATGGCAGCGGGTCATCTTCAGTGACGAGTCCCGCTTTTGTTTTGGTGGAGACGACCAACAAATCCATGTGTGGAGGCACCGTGGTCAGCACCAAGATGAACGGTTTGTTGTCACACGTCACACGTCCGGAGGGCCTGGTGTCACTCCACCTCCACCCCTACCGCACCATCTGCAGGAACTGTGTGAGAATATTCAAGCTGCATGGGATGGATTATCACAGGACACCATAAGGAACCTCGACAACCCCAATACCGAGGCATCTGGCATATAGCGCTGGGTTCTATCTGGAATCTTCCAGAACATCTGTATATATCACAGCTTTTTCATAACTTTATATTACTGTTATATTAAATTGTATATTTGTATATATTTGTTGTCTAATGTGTATTTAAGTACTGAAAAAGACTATGAACCTAAGATTGTCACACCTGTGTAAATGTGACGTTACAATAAAGCTGATCTGATTTGACTGATTTTAATACATGTGCCTTCTGGAGTGTAGCCTATAATCAACCCACACTGTATGAAACAACAGAAATCATTCATATGAGAAGTGCTGGACTTGGTAGTGTATGCAGATTCTCATTCTCGTTCTCATCCACTGAATACATTCTGGAAGAGTCACCCAGTGTTTTAGAGTCTGGGAAAGGCTCTGTTATTCTGCAGTAAAATCTACTGTTATTAATCATATAGATCAGTCCATTTTCACTAATATTAAATAACAATGCGTTATATATATACACACACACAGACAACAAATCAGCCTGGCTTTAGGGGGACCACACACATAAAAACAGGAAAAGGCACGTGGCAAGCATAAAATAACACCCCACCCCCCTCACACACACAGACACACTTGTGCACACGCATGAACACAACCACATACACACACCCACACACACATTCCTCACACACATGAAGGGAAGCCTCTTTGAGGATGAAAGCATGTGTGCGTGTGATAACGTGCCACATCAAAGGCTAGTCTGGTTTCCCTTTTAAAAGCCAGACAGCCAACTGGGACGCGAAGCTGACAGAACCGTGCGTGTGCTTGGAAGTGGAAGTTGCGGACACGTGTCGTATAATACGTGTCGTACTTCCTACAGAGAAAGGATCACAAACTACTGGAACTGGTGTCTATTCTGTTGTGTAGTAGACAGCATGCATATCACTTCACTGAAAAGTTGAACTGAATTCATTTAGTAGAATTTTGATTCCCAGCATTCTTAGCTGTTTTATTGGGTTCTGTTAGCTCTTTTATTTTTATGGATTTATTTATTATCAGTTATCTTTAAATTCATTTAGAGTCATCTGGGGTTCTAACAGGTTACCTTCATGCCAGCCATATAACCTTATAACATAACCAGGATGCTCCCATTAAAATTAGTCAAGCTGTCTACACCGGCTGAGAGCTGCAGGGCACAATGTGGTGCTGCTCTACCTTTCCACCACGAAAAGGAAGAGGAGGAACTGAGTCACTTGTGACTGAAACGTACCTAATAGCATGTAATACCTCCACGAGCACCAATAACAGCTGTGACTGGATTTGGCAAGTTTCTGGATGTAGGCCACATCAGTGTTCAGACACTCTTACATCAAAGAATGGCACAGTTGTTCCAGATTTGGTGGATGGCTTCACTGGCACAATTCCGAGGAGAATTCCCTGTAGACTGGGATTTTAGCCACTGCTGGTAGACCCGTATGACCGTACGCTTCCATACACCTGCAGATTCAGCAACTTCCTTCATACTATGGTCTTTGGCATGCCCAAATGCAATCACTCCTTTTAGCTAATCATTAACATCTGCTTTGGAGCCATTTTCCACACATGGAACGAGACATTCACTGCACTGTACCACCTCTTCTCAATCTATGGATCCCGTCACGCCCCGCATGAGTTTATCGTTGATACTAATTTACTAGGATTCTTAGTTGGTTAGCTAAGTAGATTTAGCAGGTACAACAAACTGCCCACTTTGAGTAAATGTAGCTAAGATGCAGAACCATTTTATTTGACGTTTCAATTCAGATAAAATTCATTTTCTGGAAGGTCCATGTTGTTTTCTGAATTAATACTCATTTCTGGTGTACAACCCCATTTCCAAAAGAGCTGGGACAGTCAGTGAAATGCTACTGAAAACAGCAAGCAGTGGTTAGTACATACTATTTGACCTGCATTAAATTGAAAATGCTACATAAACACAATATTTCACTTTCATTGTATAGTAAAGCATTAAGATAAACATAAGGAAATAGCATATATACCTTCATTCCAAATTTGTTGCTGACAACAGGTTATGAGCATGTTTAGCTGTGCAACTGTATGGGGACTTTGTTGATGTATTGTGAGCTAAATAAGACACATGTTTTCATAGGCAAACAGCTCTGGACTGCGGTCAGGCCAGTCTAACACTTGCACACTCTGATTACTCAGCCATACTGTTGTAACACGTGCAGAACGTGGGTTGGTGTAGTCATGCTGAAATAAGCACGAGGGTCCCTGAAAAAGACGGCATCTAGAACGCAGCATATTGTCGTGGTCCGAAGAAAAAGAAAAACATGTATGTCCTTTTTTGTTGATTTTTACTTTTATGCATCATTTGAACAAAGCAAGCTCGTTTTACTTCAACTCTATTACATTTTAAAGTCTAATACTGTTTACTCCACTACACTATGGCCAAATCTGTCCTTCCTTTTGGCTTATGTGAGCATATAAATGTAACATGTCCATACGAAAGAAGAAGCACCATCGAGCCCACCAATCAGGGAACAGCATCACTTTGCTTTGAGCTTGGTCAGACCTGTTGGACAGAGCTTGGTTCTAGCTAATGGAAATGGTTCTCCTTCAGTGTTGTGTGCTTAAGATCATTTGAATAGACATCAGTGTCAGACTAATTAATGACCTTCTATTAAAGACTGGTGGACTGAGAGACACTAGAGTCTCTTCACCTAAAATGAGCTGATTGAGAGTCTTGTTCCAGAAATGATAATAGGACATTAGAGCCATAATAAATCATGCTACTGTTACTCTCCATACTTAAGTACATTTGAAGGTAAACACTTTAGTACTTTTACTCCAGTGGAGGTCTAAAGGGAGGAACTTCTACTGACACTGGAGGAGTATTTTACCTTGGGGATCTCTACTTTAACTCAGGTACATGCTTTGTGTGCTTCGTCCACCACTGATTGTTTACTAGGTCAGCATATGAGGTTAGCATTAAGGTTGAAGCTGTGGCCAGCCTTCAAATGGCATCTGGTTAGACTTGTTACCAGTACACAAAAGCAATGGAATCCCCTTTGTTGAAGTCAGTTGTTCATTTCTGAAGCAGTCCATTAAATAGTGCTCTTTGATTCCTGTGTTTACATAGGAACTACATATGTTAAATGAGTTTGAAGCTACATTATTATAAGTTTTGAGGATTATGAGACCTCCCTGATGGAAACGTGTAATTCCATGCAACATTTTGTGTTGTCGGTTGGACCACTTCCCTGAGCCAACGAATCTAATGATTGCAAGACGGTATTTAGAGAGAACTCAGTCAAAACTTGGTGAAGCACATCTGAGGATGCAAGTGAATAATGTATGATTGCCGTCATATCTTCAACAGTATACCATCACAGTCCAAAGAAAACCATGAATCTCTATTTTATAGTTCGAATGCACCGTCTGCAGTTTACATTTTGTCAAAATTTCACGATGAATGGAGCAGCAGAAATGGCCCCAAGACGGCTTGGAAAAAAAGGTTGGTTCCATTGGCTTACATTAAAGTTAAACTAGGTTTCTGGCCTCTCCTGCAAAGTTGCCATTTTGGAGATACTTGCTTTTCTTCGGGCAGCGACGACATGCTGATTTTGCCTTTGAGACCTGAACACAAGCATTATTTCCACAAGTTGAAATATCCTATAAATGATGATGTTGTACATATTTAGCTTGTTACTACCTTATTTAATGCCTTGTGTTTAAGTAGATCACAACATAACCCTTGGGAACATCTAACATCTAAATACATATTTATTTATTCATTTATGTATTTATTTTACTGTGAACCCATATTTTGTACTAATTCTTTGGACCTATCCGTATATAACTAATATATCTAATATATAACTATATACGACTTCTGCTATTATAGTGGACATCAAGCTTGTAAAGGGGTGTTGGTGCTTCTTGATGTCCCAAACAACCAAACTACATTTATATTTACATTTATGGCATTTAGCAGGAGCCAGAGCTACTTATAACCGTGCTTAGTGTTCCATCAGAGAACAGAGTTTCCTAGCTGGTACAAGAAGGTTAGAGTCTAAAACTCAGACGCTGCCCGAACAAGGGCCAGTACTAGAATACCTAGAAAGAAGAATACAGAGTTAAATACGGCATAAGTGCACTACCTGGTAACCTAGCAACCTAAACAACTTACAAGTTTAGAACACAGTTTGGCAGAAAACATGTTTATTGTATTTGATGGAACAAAACACTTGTAAATAGCTACCATGCATGCCATTATTCTTAATTTGATGAACCATACCGAATACTTTTGGAAAGACTGTTTAAACTGTTTAAAATGATGTACACCCAAAGAACTCTTTGCACAATTAAAGGTTTCTTTGCATTGTGAAAACGTTCTTCAGATTGATGGATAATGTGCTACAGAGGGTTCTATGGATATGGAACCTATTTAAAAAAGTGTCCTTCTCTTATTACAAACTGACATTGTAACAATAGTAGGCCCCCTTTTGTGCTGCTATGCAGAACCCTTCAATTGTGCCAAGGGTTCAAAAATGACAATAGCAGTTCAAATATAGTCTTTCTAAAAGTATTTGGTTTGGTTTTTATTACCTTCATCAAAGTTTTTATGAGTGTTTTCTTCCACCAATGATAGTAAATGTGTCTGAAAAAACAATTCTGAACAGTTATGGAGATAAAACTCTTCCTCGCTCCTCAATAAACTGCCAAACTGCCAACCTGAAAATAAACCTTTTAATAAAATATAAGGTGTTCCACATTTGCAAGTCACACTATTAGGAAATGCTTTTACCTTTTAAGAGTGTATGTAATATTTAGGCTATATCTTACACTAACAATGAGCAGGTTTGGCCTAAATAATGATTTCACAGTTCTCTTTCCCAACAACTGTTAAAAGCACATATTAAATATTAAAACTCTTTGGCTCTGAAACGCCTGCTTTACTAAAGATTCTTCTTACTTCTGTATTCATGTGTATTCTCGCTTCTGTGCACTGTGGCTCATGCTTGTTCATGCACTGCACCCCAGCTAAGAGGCTGCATTCATAATCCTATAGTTTTCAAACAACCAAACTGCAGTCAGTGAAATTAAACAAGGGATGAATTCGGAATGGCATACTACGTACTACTCGCATACTAAATCTGCCTAAAAGTAGTATGTAGTATGCGGTATGTGACCAAAGATACCCGGATGGTGTTCTACTCCAGTCAGAGGCTGTATTTGAAATGGCACACTACTATACTACACACTGCATACTACAGTAGTATGTACTGCATACTGTATACGCCCCCTGTGTGTAGTATGTACTACAGTAACAAGTTCTGACCAACAGTGTAGTATACTAATACAGTCACATGACCAGTTACCTCACATTTACCTCAGAGCTGTTATTACTGTATCCACTGTTTAGAGCTAGCTGCTGCTAACACTGCTCACTTCACCTGAAATACGTTTAGCCTAGCTGTTAGCTACCCTCGGCTATTTCACTCTAAAACTGAACCTCTAAAGCGAGTTAATCTTTTATTAAACTTCAGACCTGTATATTTTAACTTTCTGAGCCTCATGAGGTAAACTCATCCCAATCTTAAATACATGTTGGGCACGTTGTGCACATTATCTACAGAGTCTACAACTCTCCATCAGTTTGTTTGGTGAGCAAACAACAGATCTGTCCAGCAGGGAAGAGTGTTGGGTATTTATATATGTAGATATCTAAGTCATCACTGCACGCCAAACAAACAATTTCCTGCCAGTGTAATGAAGACGTGTGATGCGTCTGTAGTTTGCTTCTTTACTTTGCTACGCTGGAGGCATGAGACTCATGTAGCTAACAAGAAAAGGAAGCTTATGTACATCTATTAGCACTATGGAACCTGCACACCTAAAGACATACAAAAGTTTTCACAACTTAAATCTGTACTAATAACCATCTTAAAACCCAAGATTTGTCTGCATTTTTGTCCAGTGACATAGATAGCAATATGCCATACAGTACTAAAAATCATATAAGCAAGTCTAGCTGTCATTACTAGACCAGACTACTAGACAAGTTTTAGACATGCAGTTTGCTAACAGTGCTAACTGGTAGAATACAAACTTTCATCAAGTGTTAGCTGCATTAGCAACGTCGCTCTAAAGTAAGACTTCAGGCACCAAAAACATCTTTGCTGATCAACTACAATTGGTGTAAACGTGAAATTCTGGTTTATTTCCCAAAATATCACTTTAAATGGTCATGAACACATTATAAACAGATAATATTATGACATGACCAATCATATTTTTGAGGACTGATTAAGGGGAGATGATGAGGTGGGGGGATTTTGAGTGAGATTATAATTGGCGAGAGACGGTCACTCCTCAGGCAGTTCCAGCCTAATCTCACCTCTTAATCCCTTTTCCGTGTTTGCAGAAATTAGCCGGCGTGGCAGGACTGATTTGGGTCAATCCTTTAGGGACGCACTGAAGTGTGTTTGGCCGTTGGTGCTGTGGCGGGTAGTGCTTTACAGATAGGAAGGAAGGAAGGAGAGAGAGAGAGAGAGAGAGAGACAGACCCCTAAAAGTTATTATTCACTCATTTTGTGATGGATCTAATTACATAACCATTTGCATGTAATAATGTATTTACTGTATGCCTGTATATTACTATTTTACTTATTTTAATATATTACTGTAATATTAATTACATTACAGCTCATCACTGAATTACATCTCCATTCAATTTACAGTTGTGTTCAAAATTCAGAGACCACCCTTTGTTTGTTTACTTTCCAGTCAAGATGGCCACTGAGTACGAGTTACTCATTTCTAAGCACCAGAAAAATAAACATTTAAGAGAAAAATAAACAGAAAACAACAAAAAACAACATCAGATTTTTCAGTATTTAATGTGTCCACATTTTCCTTTTACCAAACTAAATATGTGTAAATAAAGTGTTGACTAACAAACATTAAGTAATGCATTAGTCAACATGAAGTAATGCATTAACAATGGTAACAATGCTTAACTAACCTTAAGTATACATGTAACGACTACATGTTTACATGTTAAATAAACATATAGACTGAAAAGTTTAGACTGATATGGGCAATATTTATTGAGCTACACATACAGAAGTAGTGCTCTCAGTATAGCGTCGGGCCACCATGTTTTCTAACCCAACATGTCAGACGTCTCAGCATGGAGTTGTAGAGGTTCCTAAAGGTGTCCTGTGATAATCCATCCCATGCAGCATAAATATTCTCACACAGCTCCTGCAGATGTTGCAGTAGGGGTGGAGGTGGAGTGACACCAGGTCTTCTGGACGTGTGACAACAAACTGTTCATCTTGGTGCTGACCCCGGTGCCTCCACACACGGATTTGTTGGTCGTCTACACCAAGACAAAAGCGGGACTCGTCACTGAAGATGACCCGCTGCCATTCTGAGTCACTCCATGACAGTCTGGCACGACACCATTGCAGTCTTTGGTGACGTGGTGTTAAGGACAGTTGTTGCAACAACCTGTGTGCATGCAGTCCTGTGTCGTGCAGCTGTCTGCCAATGGTGCTGACACTAACAGGATGACTCATGGAGGATATCACTGCTCACTGAATGCCTGCAGGCGTGGCTGTTGGATCAGTCAGGTACAGCTTTAAGACCTGTCCTTGCTTACATCACATGCACAGCTTAACTTTAAACTTGTTCACGTCTCACAATGTTTCATTCCTGTGGGTTGATTCCTTCTGGGTGCAGCTATTTGTGCAACTATTCTTTTGATGATGGGTGTAACTAAACTAGTCTTTGATGATTCCACAGTATTGTGCATTCTGCATCAACAGGTTCAAGCCTTGAGTTTTTTATGTTTATTTCAATGTCAAACATGCTGTGCTACTGTAAGGCAATAACTTGTCATTAAATTCAAATCCCAATAAAATATCTTCTTTTCTATCTAAAAGCACTAATGTTGCATCAACTGAACATTAAGAATCTGCACTTCTGTCTGTGTTTTATTGCTATGATTGAGAAATAATTGAACCAAATGTAAAAAGAACAAGCTGAAGCCACATACCCAGCTAAGAGTGGGCTGCGTGTTTGGGAAGGGAAGGGCAAACGTTAAGTTTGTGTGTTAGTGTGCATACACTTCATTGCATCAGCAGATGTACGTGTTGTATTGATTTAAAAACTAATTATGCCACAACTGTTGCATTTGTAATAGAGCCACAGCAAGGCTGACAAATCACAGGCAATGGATTTTCATAATTTCCCCAACACAATGTGTGGAATTAATCATAATGCTTCCCACTGCTAAATCACAAACTGGAAAATTAGACAACACAATGATGCAAGAAGGGAAAAAACAGCAACAGTAAGATATCAAATACACAACCTTAATGACATACTCTCAATGATAAAGCAAGTCAAAGATGATTAAATGGCCATTTGCTTTAATTTGCAGAGGAAGCCAAATTCTGGTTGTAAGAGTGGTTATAGAGTCTTCAACACACACAACACACTGAAAGTTAGAGTTCAAGGCAATCTATATCAAATGAGTACAGATTTGACCCTAAATGTAATTAGTCGGTTAAGATATTTGGCATCTGAAGTTTGCTTCTTTAGCTCTCCACAAGGGTAACAAGTAATGTACACTCATTTACATATACAAACGGCCACTTACACCAGGTGTAGTTGATCAGCCAAGGCATGTTGGTTGTCCGCTTGTTGATTCTCTAAATTTAAACTAGAGCTACTAAGTTAGCAAACAACAGAAGTCAGTAGTCACCCAAATCTCTTTTCATAAATACATGTACAACTAGCGGTACATGCCAGAAGTCATAACAGACCGACATACACTCATCATCAAAAGAATAGCTGCACCCAGAAGGAAGTGTGGGACTGCAGGGCTATTGGGAAGGAAGATAAAGGTTACCAGGAACAATAAATGATGATAAATTTAGACTGATATGGGCAATATTTATTGAGCTACACATACAGAAGTAGCGTCTCTCTGCTAACGCAACATGCCAGACGTCTCAGCATGGAGTTGTAGAGGTTCCTAATGGTGTCCTGTGATAATCCGTCCCATGCAGCTTGAATATTCTCACACAGTTCCTGCAGATGTTGCGGTAGGAGTGGAGGTGGCACCAGGCCTGCTGGATGTGCGCCTCCACACATGGATTCGTTGGTCGTCTCCAAAAGCAGGACTCGTCACTGAAGATGAGCTACTGCTATTTTGAGTCACTCCATGACACTCTGGCATGACACCACGACGTGGTGTTAAGGGTAGTGGTCATCATGATCTGAGTGCATGTTGTTCTGCGTCACCCAGCCGTGTGTCAGTGGTGCTGACACTAACAGGATGACTCAAGGAGGGCAGCACTGCTCACGGAATGTCTGCAATTGTGGCTGTTGGGTCAGGCAGGTACAGCGATAAGGCCCTTCCCTGCTAACGTCACATGTGCGGCCGAGCATGAAACTTGAATCATTTGTATGCCTCATGATGTCAAACCTACCCACCAAATTTCATTCCTGTCGATTGATTCCTTGTGGGTGCAACTATTTGTGCAACCACACAATGAGTGTAATTGTAATTAGCACAAATAATTGTGATTACATGATTATGTAATAACTGTGACAGCCCTAGCCACAAGGCTCATTTTTATAGTTGCCTTTATTGGTGTTTGACTTGACAGATGTCATAGCGTTGTACGACATGACAGTTTATATCATGTGACCGTTTTTGCTAAGTGTACTTGTAATTTCTCACAGTGATTACTGCTAATGGTAGTATGATACTTTTATATTGCTGAATAAAATCTATCATAACAACTCATAACAGCATATAACATCTGCCATGACAAGCATATGGCATGGTTATGTCACAGTTATGTAGCAGGCTTCAGGTGAATTGGCACCATTAACTTCATTAATGCTGAGGTGGATGAAAGGATGGGGTAGCCGTCATCCATAGCTAAAGGCCCTGTGAACCTCAATGGTAATACGGATGCTGGTGCATATGATGGTGAATTAATGTTTACTGTTCAAGCAGAGTGTGAAGTGAATGTAAATAGCGTCGCGAAGCAGAAATAAGATTGTTCCAGCCCTCGGAACATACCCTAGGATGGAATTTGGATGGAAGGCTTGCCATGATTCCAGAATGCAGCCTTATATAGGCCTACACATAGTAAATGAGTCGACATGAATCCTTACAATCATATGGCATACTGAGTACCCTCCGCAGCCACCACCATTAACTTCTCCACTGCTACATACTGCAAATACTGGATATCGAGACTGCATTCTAGCTTTATCTCCACCTATACACACATTCCAACACCCCACCTGTTCCTGCAGCATTCCATTAAGATTACTGAGCAAACACGAAACCCTTTATTCCTGATATCTCCCATTCAGCACTATATGAATCCATATCCACTCAATGGTGTTAGCAATTATGACTCAACCTTTTAAACTACTTATCTCAGGGAAGCAGTGCAGTTCAGAGCTGGACTGTAAACAGAAGCTTGCTGTGTTACCTGTAAAGGCGATATCATAAAAGTCCAGGATATTGCCCTGTTAAAATTCCATAAAGGTGGAAAAGCAACAGTGTGTGTGCTAGAATGTGATAATGATAATTGAGTATTAGCCATTAGCATTATCACATTCTGACACAGACACACACACACACACACACACGCACACACACACACACACACACACACACACACACAGAGTGGCTTTTCCACCTTTATGGAATTTTAACAGGGCAATATCCTGTGCTTCCGGCTAATGAGCACTAGCTGAGTTCGGAATTAATGAATGGAATGGAATATTTCTGTTTCTTCTTCCTCCTTCGGGCTTGCTTCCCCTCTCTCTGCGCTCCTTTGTCTTTTTCCCCTCTTTGAGTCTCAGTTCGGTTCTTGAGAGACTCCTTTGACTGCAGTGCAAAGAAGCGCTCCCAAACGTCTTTATGACCAGCAGCAGCAGTAAATTCTGCCTCCATTCAGAGACGTGAAAGCTGATTTGTTTGCGCTTCTAGGAAACGGAGCTCCGCACTGGGAATGAGTGAGGAATACTGATTTTACTTCGGGTGTGATGGCGAGTAACACAAAAGCTAGTATATTGATATGAATACTGATACTTTTAAATCGGAAAACTGGACTAATACTAGCTTACATATAGTAGCAAGGCTTATTATTCAGTAACAACATGGACTACAGTGTAAACAGCATTCCAAATTTTGGGAATTTTGTTTATCAGTGTTTTTTACTACATTACCCAGCATGCATTATGCAGCTACATCCCACTTTGGGAGTACCTACTGAGTGAAAGAAACCCTGGCTGTCAGCCTAGCCTCTGAAAAGAGCCTTACACATATACTCTGGCTAGCAGTAGAGGTATAGTGCCTTCATTAATCAGTTGCTGAACATTTTTGTCATCAGGTGAATTCAGTGGAATCATGCCAGGACTGTCGCCAGTTGTGGATAATAGAGATAGGCTATTGCCAAACCTAAAACAGTTGGCTTGCGTAGTAGACAATAGCATTGTTCTATGCACATTGAGGTTTGATTCCCCATCTAAGCAGGAATGCAACTGATGCTTTATTCTCCTCCTTTTATGTTTATCTCTCTGGATAAGAGCATCTTCTAGGTATTCAATGGAGATAGGTTTCATCATTTCCAAAAATAAATGTCAGAATATGGCAAAAGTGATATGCCACTTTTTATGAATCCTGGGTTCATAATGAATTATAAGTGCAGTTATAAGGCCTTATATAACACCCTATACTAATGCATAAGCTTGTATAATTGGTCTGCGAAGCAGAAAAAAGATTGTTCCAGCCAACAAGTGGAGCCTGTGGAACCCATGTCCTACTGAATGATTTTGTTCATTTCACAAAACAATTTTAGACCAGATCTAGATTCTTTTACCATACAGCATATCGAGCACTCCCCCCAACAGCCAGCATCCACTGGAAATACTCGAAATCGAGACTGCAGTGGGGGGAAAGCGAGAGCTTTATTTCACTGTGTACTATTCTGTAGCACATCAATTTGTCAGAATTCCAAATTTTTGTTTCTTTTGTACAGCAGGGCTTTTTACTACAATACCCAATATGCATTCTGCAAATTCATCACATATTGGGAATCCGGTTGTGAAAAACAGAAACAGACTATTGCTAAGGCTAAACAGTCAACCAGTGTATTGGAAAAATATCATTGTTCTATGCACAAGATCTTGAGATTTGATTCACACCCTTTCAATTCCCAGTCTGGATGACTATGCTGTGCTACACCAATAAGAGTCCTTGGGCAAGACTCCTAACACTACATTGGCCTATCTGTAAAATGAATAATCTTGGAAGTCGCTCTGGATAAGAGCACCAGCTAAATATAATTAATGTAATGTAAATGCATTCAGCTTTACAGAGAATCCGGGTCCAAGCCCCCAGTCAGTGGGGGGCCAATGGCAACAGTGGAAAGGAAAACTCCCTCAGAGCAAGTGGAAGAACCAAAAGGGGAACTCAGGTCGACACTGGATAGCAAAACAGAGAAATGGTTAATACTGCTGTTCTAGCTGTAAGATATATTTCTAGTCAAAGTCAAAGTGAACTTTATTGTTGTTCAGACTTTACAACAGGAGTGCATAGCTGAACGAGATTGCATTTCTCCAAACTCCGATGTGCAAGTATAAACATAGGGCAAACACACGAGACATACTAGTACCATAACAGTGCAGACGAGACATAAGTATAAATACAGAAGAATAGAAGAGAAATAAATAAACAAATAAATACTTCTAGCAATTCCAATACAAGTCATACAGTATTAGAAAGCACACAAGCAAGTCTATTTGGGATTTGGTAAGACCTTGATGCAGTTTGAGTGAAAGAATTTGCAGGAGGCTATGAAGTTTTACATGTTAGCTCCATCATCCTTGTACCTCCAGTGCAAAGCTAAAGAGGCAAACCTTGGACACCAAACATGCCATTTACATATGGTTCCTACTGGAACAAAACCTTGTATCATGACTTTCTTTTTGCACCTTTTGCATTACGTGTTGAAAGAAATGGCCCAAAAGTTTGGCTATGCTTTAACCTTAGCCTGTAAAGTTATCATTTTGGAGATACAAGGTTTTGTCTTGACAACGGCCATACATAAACATGAGAACCGCAATGTGTAGTAGCAATCCACTCCACCAAAGACCATTACTACTCAGCCTTACACAAAGCTAAAGCACAGGCTTTGAAGTATGCAACCTGTCAGTACTACCCACAGAGCTTTTAGCTCCATCAGAAGAAGAGATTTTCCTCCTAATTAGCTGTTTACCTATGTCCTATTTGTGAGCCAAAAACATATTGTGATTGACAGTTAAGCTTGAGTGGCATCAAAACTCTCAATAAACAACAAGAGTAAATAGAGAATTATCATAAAGTTGATGCAGGACCAGAAGGAAGCTTTAAAAACTGGAGAGTGGATTTAGCACTTGGGAAGCTGCCTAAAAGACATAAAAACAAAACTGTCTTTGTCATGAATATGGCTAATTGCTGGTGTTAATGCTTATTGTCATTTGGTTTCGGACAAACTCATACAAAACAGTGGGCTTGCAGTGCTATTGGAAAGGAAGATAAAGGTTACCAGGAACAATAAATGATGATAAATTTAGANTGTTAACGCTTATTGTCATTTGGTTTCGGACAAACTCATACAAAACAGTGGGCCTGCAGTGCTATTGGAAAGGAAGATAAAGGTTACCAGGAACAATAAATGATCATATATTTAGACTGATATGGGCAATATTTATTGAGCTAGACATACAGAAGTAGTGTCTCTCAGTATGGTGTCAGGTCGCCATGTTTGCTAACGCAACATGCCAGACGTCTCGGCATGGAGTTGTAGAGGTTCCTAATGGTGTCCTGTGTTAATCCATCCCATGCAGTTTGAATATTCTCACACAGTTCCTGCAGATTGTGCGGTAGGGATGGAGGTGGAGTGACACCAGGCCTTCTGGACGTGTGACACGTGATAACAAACAGTTCTTCTCGGTGCTGACCATGGTGCCTCCACACACGGAATCGTTGGTCGTCTCCACCAAGACAAAAGCGGGACTCGTCACTGAAGATGACCCGCTGCCATTCTGAGTCACTCCATGACAGTCTGGCACGACACCATTGCAGTCTTTGGTGACCTTGATGTGGTATTAAGGGCAGTCGTAGTAACGGTCTGTGTACATGTAGTCCTGCGTGGTGCAGCCGTCTGCCAATGGTGCTGGCACTAACAGGATGACTTATCGAGGACACCACTGCTCACTGAATGTCTGCAATCACGGCTGTTGGGTCAGTCAGGTACAGCAATAAGGCTCGTCCTTACTTACGTTATATGCGCAGCTGAGCAGCTATTCTTTTGATGATGTATTTGTGAGTGTTTATTCACTGATGGGTGAATTCAAGGAAGAACTGCCTCATTTAAGTAAACAACCAATCATCCCATCATAAATGACTGTCAAGACCGCTAGTGTTTCAATAGATCATCTGAAGTGATGTCATTATGATGATGAAGGTATAGTCTAAAGTGTACATACAATGACCTTGAAGCTTGTGCATTTGTGTGATACATCAGGAAACACAGAAGAGCCACTGTCCAACAAGTGACTGGGCATGCCATCGCAGGAAACAATCAGTCTATCAGGAAGAGTAGTCCATCCACAACTACACAGAGAGAGATATTATAAAAGGGCAGCAGTGCATAAACCACTCATTACAAAATCAAACACATGTTTCAGAGTTCATTGGTGTAGAAAAGCTTAGAAACCCTCTGCATTCCCTTCCCTACAAGTGGGAGAGTGCATGTGCAGTGTACATGGGCAGGTCCGAATGCCGCTGTCCTATAATAAGGTTATGCTGCTATGCTGTAGGGGGGCATTTTGCTGGCATGGGCTGGGTCCACTTGCCAAGCCCCAATTCTCACAGGCCAGAGCACTGCAGAATTCAGTGTCCTGCCTCATTAAAAACACCTGATTCATCAATTGGCAACCCGTCAACTGGCAAGGGCATCCCGAATTTAATTCAGAAGGCTGAATAAAAGAAAACGCACATCCCACCAGCCGCCCATCAACCCTCGTCTCCTGTAAAAACCTGAACACATCCTAAGGACTGCAGCTGAAGGCCGACACGAAAATATTAATGCGTCTGTGTGAAGAGGAGAAGCTCTCTGTAGCAGGAACTGGCAGTGTGCAAACTTATCAAACTGCAGCACACAAAGTCAAGAACAGACTGTTCAAATGTCTGAGAAGCTTCACATTTCAGTGAGTAAAACAGGCGACTTTAAAGTGAATCTTTGAGCAATTAAACCATGAAATTAAATGTGGAATCGGCACTTCAGATCAAATCATGTTTACTGTCCTGTCAAATTTACACACGTGTGAAGGTGAGAGAAAATCTTAGGTGTGTAGTCACTAATGCAGTACTTGAATACAAAATACACAATAGACAATGAACATACTCAGTACTACACAGTAGAATAGCTCTGTTGATCCAAATATTCAGTTTGTATGTATAGATGTACATATATCCATATATGCACTTAGGGGAGCTTGAGGTAGGAAAAAGAGATGTTCAAAAGTAAAAATCAACAAAAATGGAGAAACATGGTTTTTCGTTGGACATATATATATATATATATATATATATATACACTGTATATATATACACAGTATATGGATAAAAGATAAACAAGGTAATGATCTATATGTGCAGGTATAGCTACATACATATAAAGTGCAGCGTGATATATCGGTGTGGGTGTAGGTGTGGACTGTTCATGGAGATCATCCTTAGGTGAGATGTGTGGTGATATTGCCATTGACTGATGCATTGGCAATACTGGCTGCTCAGCAGTCTGATGGCGCAGGGAAAGAAACCGGAATCTCAGAACCGACTGGTTCCGGACTTTATGCTTGTTCATCGTTATATGATAAAGTACAAGTGTCCATGAAAAGACTATATATTCTATGTCTTATTGTATGTGATCCATGTTTACTCAGAACAAAACTGGTGGAAAAAAATACGCTCTTAACGTTTCAAAATTCAGACCATCGAACAGCAAAAGCAGTCAAAATGCCCCAATTGTACTGATTGAGTTATTCTCTCCATGTGTCCTCGAGAGTGCCATCTGCTTGCCTTTCTTTCCTTCGATCTCTCCTCGGGTGCTGATTCCCAGCTCTGTCATGGCTAACAGCCAACACCAGTTCAACATGCTTGATTGGCCAAAACAGATTAGACAAGACCGACTAAGACCTGCCAAAAGTGCAGGACACACCGCACAGCAGTGGTTGACCACTGACAATCAACTGAGCACCTGATGGCATCTGATGGTCAGCGCAGTATATCAGTTCCCTTAAATTTAATGCTGCATTTACATGTTTACATTGAAAAAAACATCATCCCATTCCTCATAGTGGTATGCAACCAATGGCCAATGAAGCCATGCAATCACTGGCATAGTGACACCATTACCGGTGAAAATGGAGGGTCAGCTTTAGAAGTGTCGACTGTTTACAGTGGAAGAATGCGGAAAGTTAACTACATACTGGGCATGTCAGGAATTCAACAACATGGCATTTGGCCTCCATGGCTCCCGTAAAAGCATCCGGTTGGATTTTCCAAAGGGTTAAGAAAATAGAACTTTTGATGAAATGTTGCTGTCAGCAGAGACAATATCTGGTTTGTTCTCACAGTCACTACAAATCAATAAAAAATCATTCTGATTGATCACCTTTATACTATGATGAAGCATCTCTATCCTGAAAGAATGGACCTCTTCCAGGATGACAGTGCCCACTTCTGCAGGGCACGATGGCTCATTGAAGGGTTTGAGACCTATGGGAGACTTTGGACTGACACCACCACCACCACCACCATCAAATGAGGGATTATCAAACGTGCCCGCAAACCCCCAAAACTAATGACAATCAGAGAAGCTGTAAACCTTTTCACAGTCACTTCCTTGTATATTCAGGCATCATTGAGGGGTTAAAAAGGGTCTAAAATCTTTCTACTTCAACCTGCTTGTTATCATATCCGGGTCTGAGCCTCTACCGAACCACCTGAGGCTCTGTCTTTCCAGCATGCAGCAATTCTGTGTTCCTTGTTTGAGTCGAAAAAGCTACTCAGTTATCATTCTAGCTCTGTCCATGTGATGAGAAAGAGATAAGGACATGTCTGCAGTTGATAAGGTAAGGTAAGCCTAGCTAACCTAGCTAATGTTAGCATCCACTGGTAAAAACCAAACTGACTATTTGCGGCTCTCCTTGATATAGACTGGGTGTTTTATATGGTGTTTCTTGCTATGAATCCACATCTTCATGTTCCAGTTGTCAGCTGTTTTTATGTGCTGCTCAGCTACAGCGAAAATACCAAGCCATATCTAGTTAACTAGCTTGACTTAACACTGTCTTAGCTAGCTAGCTAGCTAGATGTCTACGTCAGCTCATGTGCCTGACGAGGCTAACAACCAAAACACGGATATGTGGGTTCATATCAAGAAACACCTTACAAACCCATAGACTATATCAAATGGTATCCACAAAATGGCAGTTTGACTTTTGCCAGTAGGTGCTAACGTTAGTTAGGCTCGCTAACTTGCTAACACTAAGGCCAACTGGCACCAAACTTGTTCTTCATTCGTTTAGAAACTGTAAATCAATTTATCAACTGCAGACACCTTCTCTTTCCCATTACAAATAAAACAACAGAGTGATAACAGAGTAGTTGTTTGGATCCCGATCTATTCAAACTGTGACAACTTCAGCCACTGCAGTAGAGGCTAGGACCCAGACATGAAGGTCAAGACATCCTGGCTTAACAAGCGGATTCTGATGGCCCAGGTTGTCCAGCATACAGAAGATGCTTTATTTAGGTTTTTGTGGTTATTTATTTGTTAAGTTTTTATTTATTTATTTATTTATTTTTAATTATAAAAATAGCTTGTTTGATATTGCCATAAAGTATTCTGCATAAAGACTGTAAAGCTACAAATGCATAAACATTTATATCCCACCTTGGCAGCGCATTTCTACATTTAAATACTTGGCTTAATTCAGAGAGAGAGAGAGAGAGAGAGAGAGAGAGAGAGAGAGAGAAAGAGAGAGAGAGAAACGGAAAGGCTTTTTATTCCCCTGAACAAACTTAATTAAGCAAACATGAGAGAGAGGGAAAGATAGAGAGAGGGAAAGAGATTGTGCTGCCTTCTGAATAGACTGACTCAGAGCCAATTAAATCCATTTCCTCTTTGAATTGGCCCAATCAGGCTTTGTGTCTCGGACCTAAAAGAAGCCTTTGTTTCGGTCCAGTGCGCAGGCCCTTCTCTCGGGCTGGCTCTTCACATCTAACACTTCTAATTCAGTCTTACTGATTTTATCTTCTGTATCATTATGTGTTTGCGTAAAACGTGCATATTCATCAGGCTGGTATTGAAGATTTACGTTGATTATTCCAGAGCAATTATATTCTCCAACTGTATAGTAAGGCTGGCTCTTCCAGCAGAGTGGCCAGACAGAACCCACATATATAAGACACCAGGACATAAAACTAACCAGAACCCACAAGCTCCTGGTTCATGATTATTACTGAACCAACATTAGTCAAAAATGTCTGTATAGCATATTAAAGTATAGTTCTACTGGGCCATTGAGCTAGCTAAAAGGTTTATGTTCACATAATAACATCTGTAGATGTTTGCTGTTCCATGTGTTGGAACATATGCTATTAAGTGGCTTCACCAAAACTAGCACCTTCTTATTGCCAAGCTAGCTAACTGCTAAAACTATGCAAACATCTGAAAAGACCCAACAGATACCAATAGATGAAGAGAACCCAATTAAACAAATAACACAAAATAGGAAAATACAAAAAGTCATGGGATGGCAGTAGGCAAACTGATGATGAAGTGGTATTACCTCAAGGGACGCCCACACCTGTATAACTTGTGTGGTGTTATCTTGTGAGTGAGGTAGAACACTGGCCAGCAAGCTCAAGGCAACATGACATGACCTTTCATCGAGTGATGATAGTGGATGACAGATGGATGGGACATTGCATTTCGGAAGATGTGTGGACATTCCTCAATCCACAGAGTTAAATTTGTACTGGGAATATGTCATAGAAAGCATTGCCACCCACGGTGGACAGCGCAGTGGCCGCCCATGGGTGCTTAATGACTGTGACCGGCAGCGTCTGGATAGAATTGTCTATGCGATATGGGAGCAGAAGGCCCAACAGAGTGCCTCTGTTAATACCATGACACTGTACACAGTGTCTCACCTGAGGCTTCTAACTGGACCCTAGAGGACTGGTTGTTTCGGGCTGATGGTAGGGTTCATATGTGACGCAGACCCTGTGAAGTCATGGACCCCAGCTGTCAACAAAGCGCTGTTCAGGCTGGTGGTGGTTCCATACTGGTGTGGGGTGTGTTCTCATGGTATGAGCTGGGTCCACTGGTCCACCTAAGCACGTCATTGAGTGGTACCTGCTACGTTTCACTGCTTGGTGACCAACTGCAGCTCTGAATGGATTTCATGTACCCCCACAATGATGGGATACTGCCATGTGCACCGTGCCATCAGATCCAAGCTGTCCAGAATTGATTCAAGGAGCATTCACAGATAGATGTCCAAACATTTTCATGTAGCATTTGTTGATACAATCCAGAATTCAGATCGCTGCCAAATGATAGCATGCTGTAGTGATCCAATAGCAGCAAAACTGTCCCAAACTGTGATACTGCCACCACCATGTTTTGAAGTGAGGTTCTCATGCTGAAATACAGTGTTCAGTTTTGCTAGACAGTACATTTAAGCCTTAAAGACCTATTAACGTTATTTTAGTAGTCTTTTGGCTCATCCAGGTGCTTTTTAGGAAATTTTAAACAAGTGTTTAAATCAATGTTCTTCCTTGAGAGAAGTGTCTTTCTCCATCCTGTCATGCCAGTGTTTGCTTGACCATAGACTGAGATTAGCCAGGGTAAGAGATCTGCAGATCTGTAGTGTTACCCCAGGGTTCTTTGTGATCTTCCAGAATATTCTATGTCTTTTTGGAGTCATTTTTGTTGGATGACCATTCCTGGGAAGGGTTTCAATGGTGCTGGGGTTCCTCTATTTGTAGACTGACAGTAAAGGCTTGAATTCAAAGCATGTCTTTTATAATTGGAGCATTAGCCTGTTGGTGGGTTAGCTTTCTGTGGACAGGCACTCAAGTGAGGGCAGATTATATCCAGTGGTGAACGAAGTAAACAAACCATGTAGTTGAGTTAAAGTAGAGATCCTCAAGGTAAAATACTCCTCCAGTGTCAGTAGAAGTATGGAGAGTAACAGTAGAATGATTTATTATGGCTCTAATGTCCTATTATCATTTCTGGAACAAGACTCTTAATCAGCTCGTTTTAGGTGGAGAGACTCTAGTGTCTCTCTCGGTTCACCAGTCTTTAATAGAAGGTCATTAATTAGTCTGACACTGATGTTTATTTAAAAGATCATAAGCACCTTTTTGCAGTGACTATGAAGCCACCTTCCTATGTCATTTAAAGCCCTGGGCTTTCTTGAGAGGTATACGCTCGCATCATTCCTGTTCTTGCTGCATTTTCATCTTCCCTCATCTGTAGTGACCACTGCTAACTACATGCTATCCCAGAATGTCTCAGAAACATTTACTGGACCATATGAACTTAAAACATTTTATTTAGCTATGTTAAAAACAGCTATGAACAGCAGGGACAGAGTTGGTGCCTACAGTCAGACGTGTCTCCGTTACTGACCTGCATGATGTCTCAGCCATTCAGACTGCTGCCATTCTCAATGCAAGAGCTTACGCCTAGAAAGCTATATGTCTCACTTCATTGTTTTCATGTTGACACCACATATCATCAGCAGGTTCAGGGAATCCAGAGAGATGAATATGGGAAAAGTCCAAAAACCACAAATGAATGCCCTTAACCTTTGACCCCTCAGACGGCACAGCATTAAAAACCAGCAAGTTAAGACTTTCTATGCCCAGTGGAAGCCACATCTCCACTTAAGCTCATCTGAAATGGACTCTATGCTCAGTGGATGTCATATGACAACAATGGCTGTATTCGAAATGGCATACTACATACTACTTGTGTACTAAAACTGCCTATGCGACCAAACTGTAAATCTGTAGTGCACTGAAGACACCCGGATGGTGTCCTACTCCAGTCAGAGCTTCTAGTATACGGGGGAGCTATCTTCATGGTATACTGCATCCCATCATGCACTGCGGCCTCTCCAGCTCTCAGCCTCCTTCAGCCAGAGAAAATGGCGGCAGGTAACACTGGGTAGCAAAATGCAGCCAACTCCGAGTATAAATGGGGGTGTGGTGATTGTAGTGGGGTATGTTTTCATCAGAATGAGCCTCAGAAAGTTAAAATATACAGGTCTGAAGATTAATAAAAGATGAACTCACTTTAGAGGTTCAGTTTTAGAGTGAAATAGCCGCTAACAGTTAGGCTAAACATATTTCAGATGAACTGAGCAACGTTAGCAGCAGCTAGCTCTAAACAGTGGATGCAGTGATAACAGCTCTGAGGTAAATGTGAGGTAACTGGTCATGTGACAGTATTAGTATATTACTGTAGGTCAGAACTTGTTACTACACACAGGGGGCGTATACAGTATGCAGTACATACTACTGCAGTGTGCAGTATAGTAATGTGCCATTTCGAATGCAGCCAATGTCTAGCAATGTTACCAACTTTTCCAGACTCCTGCTCATCTGGTCTGATGGGTCTACTGGTGAGTTCATCTTAACTCACCTGTAGTGACGACTGCAAACTACACGTTATCCTGGGATCTCTCAGAAACATTTACTGGACCATATAACTTTATCTTTAGCTTTTTTATTTAAACATGAACATCTCTTTCATTGCCCAATCAGATCATCTCAACCCTAATCTCGGAATGCACACTATTGCACTGTGTGTTCTTAATCAAGGAACGTTCTGTGTTCCTCATAGCTAAGACTTTCCACTATTCATCAAGTGGAGTTGCAGTCCCCCCCCCACCCCAGCCCCCACACAGACACACATCCATTATCAGTCCTAAATCCATTAACAAGCATGAGGCCCATTCCACCCAGATAAAACTGCTCCTCTAAGAAATTCCAGCTCATTAGGATCCGTCTCCTCCCACAGCTCTGGGGAAATCCCTCTCCTGATGGTCTTATCCTGCTGGCCTGCGTGAGCAGCTCGATGACAAGCTATCGAGCTATAGTTGCCTCCCACGGACAGTAACACTGAGAAGCGTTATCAGACTTTTGCATAGCTCTATGTTTATGTCTCCTCTGTTGTGTTTTCTGTCTCTTTCTGTCTGTCTTTTTGACTTCCTCCGCCTCCTTTTATCTGTCCACAGCCACTCTCCATCAACTCCCTCACACACACACACACACACACACACACACACACACACACACACATATACAATCGTACAGTCGGATGCAAACATGTGGCCAGTGTTGGTATAAAGACCTGCTCTAGTGTGAAAGTAAGTGAACACACTTCTGCATATTTGAATACACAATCGATGTTAGGTTGCTGAGGCCTGTGCAAAAGGTTAGAGGCACCTTCTATTTTACGTTTTACATTTTTTCCAAACATCCAAATACACAGAAAGCGTGCACTAATATTTGCTGAGAAATACCAGATTTAAAGAAGCAATATGGAAGCTGGCATAATCAGTATGTAAGATATATAGCCTAAAACTTTCCAAAATGAACTAAAATTATCAACAAAATGTAAAGAAATTACAGTTTTGATGGTATGTCAAGGATAGTATGATTTCTGGATATTTATTTAAAAGCAACAATAATAATTAAATGTCAGGCTTTCTTTCCATTGTTGAATATCACATACTTCAAAGTATCGGTGTCTAATTATTGGCCTTGGTATTACTTGGTTACTAGGTATCAGATCCAATGGTAAATCAGTGGTATCACCCATCCCTATTAAACATCACTGGTCATGCGTTTAACCTGTGAAGTTTTCCTTTGTCACATAACACAGTAGAAAAAAATGGGAAGAAAAAAAAACATTGGTGTTTTAATATTTGCTGGCATTGTAAAATATTGCACATTAAAAATGGAATGTCGTAAATTATATCAGAAAGCACGTGCTTACATGCGTAGTACAAATCAAGTTTCAGGTTCAAAAAGTTTCAGGCTTGCAATTCAAGCATAAAGGTCGTTCAGACTGTTACAAACCTAGCATGAAGTGAATAAACATGAAAATGTGGGATATTCATGTTACATTTTTACATGAATTAATTAATATGGTAAATTCACCAAATCAAAGGCAGAATACCAGTCAAAAGATCTTTTATGGTGTGTACAAAACTACTAAGTGTCTGCTTACCTTAGCAGCTTTGCTTCTTAGAGATAAGTTCTCCTCTTAAGTTAGGCCAACAAAACATTTGCAGTATAGCTTACTCCAAGAGAGAATAGTGAATATATATATATAGTATATTCCCAGACTTACGGAGCTCAGGCTGTTTCCCAGTTTCAAATCTGACCTTGGCCGGCCCATCGCCTCGGTATGAGCACATGTGTCCAATCAAGTTACTCAAAAATGAAGACACAAGGCCACAAGGTAACTCTGTTACTGTGTATGTGTGTGTGCAGGAATGTTGGTCATGTCTGCTTTCTGTTGTGTGTTTAGTATCACATTTATGTAGTATACTGTCACTGTCCGACACAAGACATGTGCCTCCATTTTTGTTGATTTTTACTTTTATGCATCATTTGAACACAGCAGCTGCTGTTTACACAGTGTGAACATCTAATGATGAATGGACCAACAGAAATGGCCCCAAACTGCTTGGAAAAAAGACTGGTTCCATTGACTTACATTAAAGTTAAAGTAGGTTTTTGGCCTCTCCTGTAAAGTTGCCATTTTGGAGATACCTGTTTTCCTTTGGACAGCGACGATACAACTTTGTGCCCTAAAAATGGTCATGATGGGCTATCCAACAGGCTATCCAACAGTAGCTACATTCATGAATGTTCTCTTTTTTGCTGCCCAAAAGTTTTAGTGCTAAAAAAATCACAATGTAATGATGTCCTTTCCTGTAAAAAAAAGGGTTGTTGCATAACTTTTAGTCTATCCAATCAAAAAGTTGTATTTGACATGTTTCAGGAGTAAGAAGTTCTAGACAATCTTCAGTCTCATATTCCACACTGACAACTCCCTCTCTCCATTTCTCTTGTTCTCCGACACTTCCAAGGACCCTAAGGCGGCTCCCTTTCTTCATTCTTCTCCTTTATCTAGTCTGAAACTCTGACAGACAGCTGTACAATGCGGAGCACCTCTACTACTTTCTCTCATATCTGTGTTCTGATAAGGACTGCTGTGTTTAGCAGGCTTTATTCTTCCTAAGGTAATGGTGGGAACGCAAGCTGGCCTTACCTTTTAACATCATCACTGATTAACCCAAAGTAGCGCTGGGAATGTTTCCCCGTCCTTCTGAAAGTCAAACATTTACTGTTTCATTCAAATCAAATACCAATCAATTTGACTGCTATTGTGAAGTCTAAAGTCACTATGCCTGTCACCACCACTCTCTCTCTCACTCACTCGCTCCATGTCATAACCTGATGCTTGCCACCCTCAGCTGTCTAAAGCCACAGCTGCACTAGACATTTACATATCACGTCCCCTTGCCAAATGGACCTTTATAGTTCTCTCTTAGCACCTGGACAAGCTCTAAGTCTTAGCTGCTTTTCTCATTAAGCAAAATGACAGCTGATGTAGTTAACTTATGCTTTTGCCGCAAATATCACCGAGTCCTTTGAATTCTGGGGTCATTGCTTCTTATACACTCATTGTCATAAGAATAGCTGCACCCAGCAGGAAGTGTGGGATTGCTGTGCTATTGGGAAGGAAGATAAAGGTTACCAGGAACAATAAATGATGATAAATTTAGACTGGATGGAGTTGTAGAGGTTCCTAATGGTGTCCTGTGATAATCCATCCCATGCAGCTTGAACATTCGCAAAAATGATCCATGTTGCTAGCTTCTGGTAGAAAATGCTTCCCTGTTTGTATGTACTGTGGCATAGTTAAGAGAAAGATGTTTTCACATATGCATACTGTTTATCCATCTCACATGGACTGAAGACAACACTGCAACAGTGAAATGTGGTTATACCAGTCGTTAAAACTCCAAAGACAACAGTGTTCAAATATGTTTACCCTAATAAAACCCCAAAGGTGGCTGGAACACCAAATCATGCTATATCAATTGTAGATACAACTGTAAATGAAAAAATAACTACTAGACCGCACAAGGTATGCAGGAAACTTGCCCAAAATGCTTTGCAAAAAAACGGCTCCTTGCTGTAAAATCCAATGTTTTAACTTTCTTGACCAGAGGCTTCACCTGTATACCCCCAGAATGCACCAATTTTAATACCAGTCAGTTGAATTTCAGAAGTACATGACACTACAGTCCTGTTTCTTATTCAAAATTTGCATGCAATTTAATTCAAAGAATCCAGTGAAACTCAGTAGAAATGCACTATACTGCCAAAAGTATTCACTCACCCATCCAAATCATTGAATTCAGGTGTTCCAATCACTTCCATGGCCACAGGTGTATAAAACCAACCACCTAGGCATGCAGACTGCTTCTACACACTTTAGCATGGTACTGTGTTAGGATGGCACCTGTGCAACAAGTCCAGTCATGAAATTTCCTCACTACTAAACATTCCACAGTCAACTGTCAGTGGTATTATAACAAAGTGGAAGTGACTGGGAACAACAGCAACTCAGCCACAAAGTGGTGGACCAAGTAAAATGACAGAGCGGGGTCAACGGATGCTGAGGTGCATAGTGCGCAGAGGTCACCAACTTTCTGCAGTCAGTCAATTGCTACAGACCTCCAAACCTCATGTGGCCTTCAGATTAGCTCAAGAACATAGAGATCGATGAGCGAGTTTGATGTGGAAGAACCTGACTGGCCTGCACAGAGTCCTGACCTCAACCCGATAGAACACCCCTGGGATGAATTAGAGCTGAGACTGCGAGCCAGGCCTTCTTGTCCAACATCAGTGTCTGACCTCACAAATGCACTTCTGGAAGAATGGTCAAACATTCCCATAAACACATTCCTAAACCTTGTGGGAAGCCTTCCCAGAAGTGTTGAAGCTGTTATAGCTGCAAAGGGTGGGCCGACATCATATTAAACCCTATGGATTAAGAATGGGATGGCACTCAAGTTCATATGCGTTTGAAGGCAGACGAGCGAATACTTTTGGCAATATAGTGTATGTGCAGCATGTGCCAGGAGTGTTTAACAAATGCCAGGAGTGTTTAACAAATGCCAGGAGTGTTTAACAAATGCCACTCATTTTCCCTGCAGAGGAAAACCGCATAGTCTTAATTTGGGCATGCCACTAGACTGAAAGGTTTGATCCAAAACCAGATCTGTTATGCAAAGACATATATAGACATTTTCCCTCACAAAGAACAGAATAAAATGATATGTCCATATTGACATCTCTCATATTACTATCAAATTGTCTAAAAGTTTGAGGGTTCTTATTTGGAACAAATCCAACAGAAGAGCCATCAGGATCCCCCAAAATATCTCTTTTCTTGGATGAAACGTGCGTATGTGAAGGACTAATGACTGCTTCTTGCGTGCAGTCATTTAGAATCAATATAAACTGACAATGCATTGTGTATATTTTCCACTTTACCTGAGGGAGCACAAAGTAAGTACAGAGCAACTGCCAGTAAGTCATCAGAAACATGGCAAGTTCACAATAATAAGTAGTGAAAGTGAGTACTTCACTTCATTAATAACAATAAATCAGTAGATTAATTACTAGACAACTAACAGCGTATGTTACCATATTACTTAATGACTAAACAGATGTGTCAGTTCATTGGAAGTTAATTCAATTCACTAGTTAGTACACAGTTACTGAGTAAATAAGCTTTGAACACATCACAAACTGTGAATTCAGTCACTAAGTACTTATTCAGTTACTAAGTAATAACTCCTGCTTAATAAGTTAACTACTATATACTATACTTTGTTAATTATATGTTTATTAACAGTTTATAATACAGTAGTTAGCTACTGTAGCAGTTAATTACTATATGATAAAGATTTAATAAACATATACTTAACATATATTAACAATTGATTTGCGACTATTAATGTAAAGTGTTAAAAGATTTACTATTCACAAGTCTGCTTGTTTCATTCATTTCTGAGAGAGAAATTCTATTCATTCACACCATGCATTCATTCTATTCTGCACCATCTGCTTTCAACATTCAGTGAACAAAAAGCAGGACAAAGACGCACATGCACACGCACATACGGACACAAGCACACATGACCCGCGTCCCTTTTCCTCTGTGGTCTCTCACTAACAGAGGGATTGCTGCTCAGGAATTTTCACAATAGAAGGTCCATGTTCTTTTGTACCTGCACAGGTATAAATACGAGGGCTAAACCAGGCAGGACATCAGCTCACCATCTGATCATCCAGTCAAGCTCAGCTTTGACAAACTAAAGCCACCAAAATCATGGGAAGGGTAAGCAGCAGCAGCAACAGAGGAACTGGAGATATGAAGTAATTTTAGCATTAGCATTTAGCATCACTAATCAAACATGCTTCATTTGCTTCATCTGATCTTCTCCCACACAGGTCATCTTCTACGAGGACAGGAACTTCATGGGCCGCTCCTATGAGTGTAGCGGTGACTGTGGTGATATGTCCTCCTACCTGAGCCGCTGCCACTCCTGCAGGGTGGAGAGCGGTTGCTGGATGGTGTATGACCGCCCCAACTACATGGGCAACCAGTACTTCATGAGAAGGGGCGAGTATGCTGATTACATGAGCATGTGGGGATTCAGCAACTGGATCAGGTCTTGCCGCATGATCCCTATGGTACGACTTTTAGTCCTGCAGTTCAATAACAGTGTGTTTGATATTGCTGTCAGTTTATTAGGTACTTTATAGCTGCACTCATTAGCCATATAGATGCTGACTGGCCTAAAAGTGACACATTCTGTTCTATTTCCCAAACAGTACAGGGGAAACTACAGAATGAGGGTCTACGAGAGGGAGAACTTCATGGGACAGATGTATGAGATGTCTGATGACTGCGAATCCTTCATGGACCGCTACCACTGGTCTAACGGCTGCATGTCCTGCAACGTGATGGACGGCCACTGGCTCATGTACGAGCAGCCCCACTACAGA
>CM067496.1:17501313-17535401 GCA_034552555.1 Semaprochilodus insignis
AAGAGAGAGAGAGAGAGAGAGAGAGAGAGAGAGAGAGAGAGAGAGAGAGAGAGATCTAGTTATAATTGGGTTTCTGTTATTACCTCCATAGATCACTGATGCTAACTTAGCCAGTGCTAACTGCAATGACAAGTACTCAAAGACCCGAATAAAGTATGTGTGTAGTCTCAAGGGGCTGGATGAAAGCAGTATACAGTGCAGGGATCTTCACATCTCGTCCTGGAGGCTCAGTGTCCAGAACAGCTTGGTGCCAGTTTGCTGCTGCCAATTAGGAGATTGATTGAACCAGGTGTGTTGAGCAGGAAAATCACCACACTGTGCCGGACACTGGCCCTTCAGAACCAGATTCCTAGATTCCTGGTATAGTGTATTTAAAATGAAGCCAGGCATGTTCAAACACACACAGAGTGAGGGGTAAAATATGGTGCGTTAGTGTGTGTTACGCTGGTGTGAGTGGATCAGACACAGCAACCGTCCACCAACCAAATTTAGCCAGCCACTGGTGGTCTGTAGGCAGTGTCCTGTGACCACTGATGAAGGACTAGAGGATGCTCAGAGCTATCATCTCTGACTGTACGTCTACAAGGTGGACAAGCAAGGTATGAGTGTCTACACAACCCTAATCTCAACCCAAAACCTCATCCGAACCCTAACGTTAACCTCAACCCAAAATCTAATCCTAACCATCGGTACTGGTACCTAATCCCAACTGAAACCTCAGCCTTGACCCAAAGCCTAATCCTAACCCTGGCCCTAACCCTAACCTCAACCAAAATCTTAATCCTAACCCTAATAACCTCAACCCAAAATCTAATCCTAAACATCAGCCCGGTCCTAATCCCAATCCAAACCTCAATCTTGCCTCAAAACTGAATCCTAACCCTGGCCCTAACCCTAACCTCAACCAAAATCCTAATCCTAATCTTGGTCCTAACCTTAACCCAAATCCTAATTCTAACCCTGTCCCTAATCCTAACCTCAACTCAAAACCTAATCCTAACCATCAGCCTGGTCCTAATCCTAATCCGAACCCAACCCTTAACCTTGAGCCAAATCCTAACTTCAGCTCTCTTTGTCCTTTCATAACTATTTTTGCATGAAGGTATTGTGCCAGGTCATTTCCAGTATTCAGCAGCAGCTCATGATGATGCTCTGGAAGCTGTGCACATTATGGCAGCTTACTAATGTTGACAGGTTAAGGTTTAACCTAGACGTGATTCAGTGATGCAGTATGGTGCGGTTTTCTATCATTTTTCTGTTGGTGTGGAAGCCTCACCCTCCGGAAAGGCAGGCACTCGGTGAGTTAGGATACAGTGTCTGACGTGAGGAAGAAACAGAGCAGAGAAACGCTGAGCATAAAAGATACAGCAAGGAGAATAATTCATTTTCATAACACCCCCTGTTCTGGAATAAACTTTCCTTCTTCAGGTTGTGTTCGAGTGCCGCCTACTCAGCCTCTCTCTCTCTCTCTCGCGCTCTCTCTCTCTCTCTCTAGCTCGCTTACTCGCTCACTCCGTCTGTCCTTACAAGACTTTACTGGGTGGAGGAATGAATGCGCCTCAGCGTTCAAGGGTAGAAAGTGACACACACACACACACACACACACACACACACACACACACACACACANGACACACACACACACACACACACACACACACACACACACACACACACACACACACACCTCTGTAGCTTCAGACTAATGTGTATCATCATTCTGCTTAAGTAAGAACATATTTTTCACTCTTTCATTGTGCCTTTACTTTAGGGACTGTCTGGGGAGGGAGGAAGAGAGGGAGAGAGGGGGGGCTGAAACTCTAAGAGACTAAGGAAGAGGAATAAAACAGTGGGAAAAGAAAGTGCAAGAGTGAGAGAGAGACTATGATGGGAGAAAGACAATGATAGAGGGAGTAAGAGAGTGAGAGACACTGAAATAGACTATACAGACTATAACAGACTAACAGAATAAGAGAGACTGTGGGAGTGAGGAAGAGGAACAAAACAGTGGGAAAAGAGAAAGAAAGAGTCTATGGGGGTGAAAGACAATGAGAGAGACTGTGGGAGGAAGACAGAAAGACACTGAAATAAAGTGCAAGACGAGAGAGGGAGAGAGACACACTAACGCCCTACCTGGCCACCATCAGAGACAAAACACTGAGGAAGATGCTGACCATGTACAGACTCAGCGAGCACTGTGTTCTCACTGTGAGCTGTCAGTGGTGGAGACAAAGCTGCACTTCCTAACAGAGTGCTCTAGATACAAGTCCATCAGAACCCGGTTCTATAAGAGAGTGAGCAAAGTGTGTCTTGAGTTCCAGCTCTGCAGTAACCCTGAGAAGATCCCGACATATTAGGAGAGAGGAGTGAGCTAGTCAGACATGCAGCCGGACACGTGACAGCCTGTCACAACCTGAGGTACAACCAGTGACCACAACCAACAACCTAATACTGACCATTACTGCTTATTACTGACCATTACTGCTTATTGACCATTACTGCTTATTAATGACCATTACTGCTTATTAATGACCATTACTGCTTATTAATGACCATTATTACATATTACTCATTACTCATTCAGAAATACTCTCTATAACTTTCTACTTGCTGTATCTATAATATTCTCTTGTTTATGTATTTATTGTTAAACACTTCAGCAACAGTATCTTATATGTAATAAAGCACTGCTGAACTGAAACTGACGAGAGAGGGGGGGGGTGAAAGACCATTTGAGAGATTGTGGGAGGAAGTACACAAAGAGAGAGACACTGGGAATGAGAGTGAGAGACACTGAAATAGAGCATGAGATGATAGAGAGGTACACAAAGAGAGACAGTGGGAGTGAGAGACACTGAAAGAGCACGAGACGAGAGAGAGAGAGAGAGAGAGAGAGAGAGGGGGGGGGGGGGAGCTAGTGAGAGACAGCAAAATAGAGTGTGAAATGAGCGGGGAAGAGAGGGAAAGAGGGCTACACGAGAGACAGTTGGAGTGAGAGAGCGTGAGAGAGCGAAAGTAAGCGAGTGTTTAACCTCTGGACCGGTGCCAGGGTTTAGACACTTGAGTTTATCTATAGTGAAGTGGTGAAGTAATTCTGTCAAACTCAACTCCACATGTTACTTACACCACCCCAACACACACACACACACACACACACACACACACACACACACAACCATATGATATCAGTCGGTCGGATGTAATCATGTCTAATGTTTGAACAGGTGTCGGCTCTTTCCCTCACCTACACACACACACACACGCGCACACACACACACACGCGCACACACACGCGCGCACACACACACACACACACACACACACACAGACAGAGTGGACCCCCCCTCCTTAACTACAGCCCCCGGGACAAACAAGCAGTGAAGTCATTTCCTTTAGCTGCCTGTGTAAAACTGACATCTGTATATATAAGTGTGTGTGTGTGTGTGGGTTTGAACACTGAAGAACTTGTATTGCACCAGTTACAGCACACAAACCCTTCCTGCCTGTGGACACATGAGACAAAAACCCCAAAAATCCATTTATTATTTTGACAAACTTATTTTAAGTAAAATGTCTGACTTCTGGACAGGCAAAATTAATCAGAAAGCACGGAGAGGGATGACCGATGGACTGTCTGACATGCGGAGTGACCCAACGATTGCAGATTCAGCGAGCAGTGATGCCCTCCATGAGTCATCCTGTTAGTGCCAGCACCATTGTCAGACGGCTGCATGACGCAGGACTACATGCACCCAGACTGTTGCGATGACTGCCCTTAACACCATGTCAACATCACCAAAGACTGCAATGGTGTCATGCCAGACTCACAAGTGACTCAAAATGGCAGCGGGTCATCTTCAGTGACGAGTCCCACTTTTATCTTGGAGGAGACGATCAATGAATCCTGTGTGGAGGCACCGTGGTCAGCGCCAAGATGAACGGTTTCTTGTCACATGTCCAGAAGGTCTGGTGTCACCCCACCTCCACCCCTACCGCACAATCTGCAGGAACTGTGTGAGAATATTCAAGCTGCATGGGATGGATTATCACAGGATACCATTAGGAATCTCTACAACTCCATGCCGAGACATCTGGCATGTTGTGTTAGCAAACATGGCAGCCTGACGCCATATTGAGAGACACTACTTCTATATGTGTAGCTCAATAAATATTGCACATATCAGTCTAAATTTATTATAATTTATTGTCCCTGGTAATCTTTATCTTCCTTCCCAATAGCACTGCAATCCCACACTTCCTTCTGGGTGCAGCGGTTCTTTTGATGATGAGTGTAAATACATTATTTACTAGAATAGAAGCTGTTGTGACAGATTTGGGTTCAATTCACATTTACACATCATTCCTGGTCCTACCGCTGCAGGCATTATCAGATCACCTGATCAGTTTTCGCAGACGTGAGAAGCTCCTCACTTTACTGTCCCACAGTGCAATGGGAAATGGAGAGTCCATCATTATCATACTCAGAAATCGACTGGTTCTAAGTGTGCATTGTGGAGTATACTCAATTTTGACATCCATTACTGTACTACATACTACATACTCAAATGCTAGTTGGTATTAGTGCACAACTGGGACACACAAGGTGTGTCACTACATACTGGGGGACCGCCAATCACTCCAATCAAGCAGCGGCATGCTTGATTCCACTTGTTTAATCAGTTAGTCTCAGTCTACAAACAACCAATCACTTATGTGAGGTATGCTTCTGACTGTTTGGAATGAACCCTTTGGGGATAAGACTGGTGACCCCAGATCAACGGCTTCAGTGCTTTCCCAACAGGATGGTGTAACTAAACACTCGGCCTTGTGATCCAAGCGGAATCATTTGTGGAATGCAACATTTCTACGGTTTACAGAAACACAAGGTCTTTCGACGTCCCAAGGCTACTTTCACGACCTTTCCAGGCCTTAATTATTTTGCTCTGCAAACTAAGCACTTTCCATGACTTTCAGGCTCTTTCCAGGCCTAAAGGAGCCCTGGGGAAGGAGAGACAGAGGGAGAGCAAGAGAGAGAGCGGAAGGAAGTAGAGGATAAAGGGACATCTTCCTCTTTCTTTATGAGCGTCTGCTTGTTCGGCTGAAATTGTGGTGTGTTGGCTACATAAATCACAGCACCATAACTTCAGTAATGAAGAAACTACCGGCGCGGAGGGGATGGGGGGTCGGGCATTTAACGTCAAGGACGCTGCAGCAGTGTGCGTTTCAGTGTGTGTGTGTGTGTGTGTGTGTGTGTGTGTGTGTGTGTATGTGTGTGTGTTTAGACAGTCCATTTGATTTATGGACTCAATACTGGATGGTCCTTGGCAGTGTAATACATAAAACTCTTATCTGCAGTGTGTGTGTGAGTGTGAGAGTGTGTGAGAGAGCTTGTGTGTATGGACGTGTGTGTTTTCCTTAACTTCTCCTAACGTTTAGTGTAGAGAGATTCTATAAAACTCGCATCTCGCAGAAGATTCTCCTGAAGGTAACGCAGAATGGTCCCACAGCTTAAATACTGTAGTTCCCACTTGGTGATTACTAGGCTGTGGCTGCTATGGGGGTAATGCGAGATATGGAGGATAGAGGAGTTCAGGTCAGTATGTCTGTGGATTAGAGTTTTGGGATCTGCCCTGAGTGAGTACATGCAGTTTTAATGGGGGTGAAAATGAATGGGTGTCTATGGGAGGAATGAGGGATGGATAAACAATACATAGAGGAGTGCGCACCACTATGGCTGTGGATAAGAGTACACGCAGTTTGGTGGCTGTAACAATAGGGTTAAAGGAAACAATAGGGTTTGGGTAGGGCTGAAATTAATTGGGACTGTATGGCAGGAAAGAGTGATGGAAAAAAAAAGGACAAAAATCAGTGCGGGTCAGACTAACACTGAAATTGTGCTTGAGGGTCTGCCCTGAGATATGATACCTGAAACTGTGTCTGTGCGGAAGTACAGTAGATGGGCATGCAATCTTCCATCCTAGTTGTAAAAATGGAGTTGAAAAAGTGGTATCAGGAGGAGGAGAAGGAGGAAAAGAAGTAGAAAAAGAAGTAGTATCAGAAGAAGAAGAAGAAGAAAAAGTATTATCAAGAAGAAGAAGAAAGGAGGAAGGAGAAAGAAGGAAGGAGGAAGGAGAGAAAGAAAAATGGAAGAAAATGACAAAGGAGTAGAAAAAGTAGTATCAGATGAAGAAGGAAAGAGGAAGGAGAAAGAAGGAAGAAAGGAAGAAAAGAAAGAAGGAAGGAGAAAAAAGAAAGAATTTGTATCAGAAGAAAGGAGAAAAACGAAGAAGAAGAAGAAGAAAGAAGAAGGAAGAAGAAGAAAGAAGAAGGAAGAAGAAGGAAGAAGAAGAAGGAAGAAGAAGAAGAAGGAAGAAGCCACTGTTGGATAACAAATGTGCAACCTTAATAAAGCACATCTATTTTTCTCCTATGCTTAGCAACACATAGCAAATCAGACCAATGCTGAAGATAAAGTCATAACTCTGTATTAGATATGGACGATAAAAGGATAAGATCACATAAGAGTGCAGATAGACAGAATAAAGAGGGAAGAAAGACGCAAAACGCTCAGAAAGCATTCTCAGAGGATTAAGATGATACCGATAAAACTGAGCACTAATCTGATCCATTCCTTCTGTATCTCCTTCAAGCAGACGGAGGAGATTCTGATAACAGTTCCATTCAGCCTGTACTGATTAGCTGCAGTGTGTCTGTGCTTTCAGCGCTTCCATTCACTCTTCAGCACACGAGCCGTCCATGACCAAAGCCAAAGTGGGTGTATCAAAAACGAGCTTTGCGGGATTACCTGATGCATGCCATCCTACTAAACTGGAACGGACTCTCCTTTTCTGGAGAAATGAGGAGCATATTTCTCCCATCAGGCAAAACCACACATGCATGACAGGAATGCACTGGCGGTGGAACCTGTTCTGAGGCCTGTCTGTATATGAACAATAGGAGATTAATCAAACTTAGATACACTGCTGTATTGTAGTTGGAGGTGCCAGAAAGTTTTGCTGGTTTTGAAAGCAAATGCGTTTGATGCACTGTGTAAGAGGGGTGTAGTTATAGGGGGGGTGCGTGGGGGAGGGGCTAGGCATTCCCACTGGGAAGTCAGGCTCCACCTAGATTCTCCAGTGCTATGGAAAGTATTACAGCACACAAGGAAGTCATGTGTAAACAGAGTTTTTGCATCCCCATGCTTGTTCTCCACCTTAAATAAATGATAAAGACTGATGAAGCCCCGCCTCCTTTGGTGAACACAAACGGGGTAGCAAATATTTACGCATGCTAATGTCGGTTGTGGGAAAAGACATGATAATCTTTTTTGCATGTAAACTCAGCAACTCCAATGCTCCATTTCTCGTGAGGGTGGGAACCTAGCTGAGCTGTGCTAGGTCCCAATCCTGGTCCTGGAGATCTAGAATCCATCACACCTGAGGATAAACATCTGAAGGGTGGTAGATCCCAAAGACCAGGACTGGGCACCCCTGCTTTAGGATACTTACCAAGCAAGCACAATGGTCATAGGGCATAATACTTATCATCAAAAGAATAGCTGCACCCAGAAGGAAGTGTGGGATTGCAGTGCTATTGGGAAGGAAGATAAAGGTTACCAGGAACAATAAATGATTATATATTTAGACTGATATGGGCAATATTTATTGAGGTACACATACAGAAGTAGTGTCTCTCAGTATGGCGTTGGGCCACCATGTTTGCTAACCCAACAAGTCAGATGTCTCAGCATGGAGTTGTAGATGTTCCTAATGGTGTCCTGTAATAATCCATCCCAGGCAGCTTGAATATTTTCATACAGTTCCTACAGTATGTGCGGTAGGGTTGGAGTTGGAGCGACACCAGGCCTGGACGTGTGACATGTGACAACAAACTGTCATCTTGGCTTATGTCACATGCGTGGCCGAGTGTGAAACTTGAATCATTCGCATGTCTCACGATGTCAAACCTTCTAGAGGCAACTATTTTTTGATGCTGAGTAAATAAAAGAATAAGAAGTTTATACATATATAACTCCAAAAGCTAAGCTGCAAAATCAGCCTTTTTGAACTCATTACGAACGTGACCGTTATATCACAATCTACACCTTCACATATGACCACTATTTACCATGGTAAATAACCCCTAACGGCCAGGGCCCACCAGCAGGCCCAAAGTGTTACAACACACTTCTATGGCCTAAGAAGAACCTGCACTGTAGTCCTTGTAGTTAGTTACTATAAAATAAGTCTTAGTATGTAATGACTCTGGGATTTTAAGGGATTGATTCTAAGGGATAAAGACAGGTTGGAAAACGACCCTGGAAAACCACACAGCCGTCAAAAAGTGGACTTATAAAAGAAAAAGTGGAATTTGGCCACTTTTTTGCAATGTCAGTCCCACAAAACCAAACGACCTGCAGAAATATTTCAATTGGCCTTTTAGGAGCCACTGAACTATCGACGTTTCAGCAGCCGGCACCAAAACATCTTACTGCTGATCTTTATATTCACCATCCCAAACATCTACAGAGAAGGAAGAAGCACGATGTCTTTCAGAGGGAAATAAAGTGACGGGATAAAAATGGTTGACATTTTCACCCTGCCGTCATTCCTCTCCACTCGGCTGCCAGCGGAGCGAGCAAGAAGAATGAAAGGATGTGGCAGGAGAGAAAGAAAGGGAAAGATAATGAAGGGCAACAGAACTCTAGGGCATAGGGAGAGACTGAGGAAATAATGATTGGCTCCTTCTGACTGCGGGGGCCAATTCCATGAAAAAACATTTGCTGTGCAGTCTGGGTCATCCAAGCTAAAGGTCCAGCTGCATTCGCGGATCTGACGTCCTCCTGACCTGGTTGTGTCAGCTGAAATTGGGCTGCTGTGTGACTCATATGCTTTCTATGTCTCTCTTTTGGTCTCGTTCCCTCTTACACACGAAACAATCTCAGGCCAGAGAAGAAATTCAAGAAAACTATTTACATGGGTGGAGTGTTGTGTTGCACTGCGTTGCCATCTGAATAATAACAGGTATGGTGAGAAACATGCTGTCATCAGGTATACCGACATGGGTAGAACGCTGCCAGGATGGAGTGGGTGTGGTTTTTAACCATGTAATCAAGGTCATATACTCATCGTCAAAAATACAGTTGCACAAATAGCTGCACCCAGAAGGAATAAACCGACAGGAATGAAACTTGGTGGGTAGGTTTAACATTGTGAAACATGCGAATGATTCGCATTTCACGCTTGGCCGCACATGTGATGTAAGCAAGGACGGGCGTTAATCGCTGTACCTGACTGACTCAACAGCCAAGATTGCTGACATTCAGTGAGCAGTGATGTCCTCCATGAGTCATCCTGTTAGTGCCAGCACTACTGGCAGACGACTGCACCACACAGGACTACGTGCACAAAGACCGTTTCAATGACTGCCCTTAACACCACGTCAACATTGCCAAAGACTGCAAGTGTGTTGTGCCAGACTGTCATGGAGTGACTCGGAATGGCAGCGGGTCATCTTCAGTGACGAGTCCCGCTTTTGTCTTGGTGGAGACGACCAACAAATCTGTGTGTGCAGTCACTTGTTGTCACACGTTCAGAAGGCCTGGTGACACTCCACCTCCACCCCTACTGCAACATCTGCAGGAATTGTGTGAGAATATTCAGGCTGCATGGGATGGATTATCACACGACACCATTAGGAACCTCTACAACTCCATGCCGAGACGTCTGGTGCCCCGACTCCATACTGAGAGACACTACTTCTGTATGTGTAGCTCAATAAATATTACCCATATGAGTCTAAATTTATCATTTGTTGTTCCTGGTAACCTTTATCTTCCTTCCCAATAGTACTGCAATCCCACACTTCCTTCTGGTTGCAACTATTCTTTTAATGATGAGTGCATATTACTATGTTTGTGTTTAGGTAGCACTGGACATTTATGGACTCAGTCCACCAGTCAAGCTAATCTTCGTTTTCTGCAGGCTCTACACGAGTTCTACAGCTTCCACACTTCTTTTCATCTATTTCATGATTGTTCTAGCATATACTTGGTCTGCATTCACCTGCAGGGTTGCGGTTACTTCAGCAGTGACGAGATAAGCTGTGCCTAAGTTGCAGCTTGCCTACCAAAAGGCAGGTGGGACAATCTTTGGCATGTTCCAACCGACAGGAATGAAACTTGGTGGGTAGGTTTGACATGGTGAGACATGCGAATGATTTAAGTTTCACGCTCGGCAACGCATTTGATGTAAGCAAGGACGGGGATCATCGCTGTTTGCAGACCTCCAGCGAGCAGCGATGCCCTCCATGAGTCATCCTGTTAGTGCCAGCACCATTGGCTCCCCAAACAGGATTACATGCACGCAGACCATTAACACCATGTCATTACACGGTCAATCTAGCATATACTTGGTCTGTATTCACCTGCAGGGGTGCAGTTGCTTCAACAGGCCAAGATGCAGCTTGCCTACCAAAATGCAGGTGGGACAATCTTAGTGATGTCATTGAATAGTATGAAATGACAGTAACTGTAAATACTAGGCTTCCTCAACATTAGCCTTGGAACTGGCTGAGCATACACACTCACTAATATTCCTTCTGTCCGTCATGGTCAATGAGTCACGTCGAACCGAGCGAACATAACAATAAGAATCAAAGAGCACAGAGTCACTGCCATTTCAGCCTTTATTCAACCATAGCAAGTCAGCCTCCCTCAAGCATGCGATGAGCTTCTGTCGCTTCTTCTTCTCTTTGCTTGTAGCGTGCCAGCGCTCATTATGGGATTAAATCCGTGAGAATCCGTCTCAGATGACCGGCCCTTCATGTGACTATATCATCAGCCTGCTATGCCTGGTATGTGGCATTTACTGTACAAATGACTTCTTATTAAAAGCCACTGAGGTTTGGCACACCCGCCTTTTGTCTTCCCTTACATACCGGTCCAGCAGCTGGGTATAATAAGATGCTTTGGGCGGACGTGTGAGAACATAGCCTGCAACGGAAAGGGAAAGAAAAAACCCACGATGGTTTGTTTTAACTCACCTGTGTGTGGGTGTGGAAGAAAGAGAGAGAGACAGAAAGAGAGACTCTGCAAGAAAGAGACTTCCGCATAGTGATGTGGAACTATGCACATGCTGTAACTTATAAGCACACATATGGAGGAGTACTTAGCAGTGTTGCAGCAATACTGATACCGTATCAGTAACGGCGCCGAAACTGGCATCAGCAATGGAGGACATACCGATACTAGTGAATGACAACGCAAACAGTTTCTGCACAGAACATTTTGGTGAATCTGTAACATACTAACAACAACAACAACCATTCTTCCTCATGCTCCTGTGCCACAAGCACCTGAGCAGTAACAGTAGTGCATGCTTAGACCTCTCTCCCACGAGATGACCACTAGAACATTAGACTGCATAACTGCACAGACTGCACTTCTTGAACATACCGTGGTGATTCAATGCATCACTTCTATAGAATGACCAGTATTGTTCTGTTTATGCTGCATTATGTACACTGTGTGTATGAATACATGTATACTTAATAAGGATACCTGAGTCTATAACTGGCTGCTATTGCACAGTGCTGTCATTTGCACTGATATTGCATACTGTACATATGTTGTGCTCCTATGCCTTTCAGACTTTGCTATATATATATATATATATATATATATATATATGTGTGTGTGTGTGTGTGTGTGTGTGTGTGTGTATGTATGTATGTATGTATGTATGTATGTATGTATGTATGTATGTATGTATGTATGTATGTATAGTATATTTTCTGCATTTATATACGCCTCCATTTCTTTCCTCTAGTCTCCTTTTGTGCTACTTTATTTAGTACTTAGTATTCAAATTCTAACAGGCAGTACTCCTGCTAGCCTTTAGCCTTGATTTACCCTTTAGTTGGCACAAGAGCACTGCCCACCAGCTGGACTCTTGTGTCTATTAGCCCCATCAGGGTTGCACCTCTGTTGGTCAGGAGTATCACATGGCAGCGTGTCTTGCAGCCTGTCACCTCAACCAAGCCACAAAATGCCAAAAGTCTCCACCAAGATTGTCTGAACGTCTGACTGAAATATACCTAATAGTGTGTGATACCTCCACAAGCACCAATAACAGCTGTGATTGGATTTGGCATGTACTGGACAAGTTTCTGGATGTAGACCACATCAATGTTCAGACACTCTTCCATCAAAGAATTGCGCAGTTGGGCCAGATTTGGTGGATGCCTTCCCTGGCACAATTCCGAGGACGAGTTCCCGTAGACTGGGATTTTAGCCACTGCTGGTAGACCCGCTTCCAATCGCCTGCAGATTCAGCTACTTCCTTCGCACTATGGCCTTTGGCACGCCCAAAGGCAATCATTCCTTTTAGCCAATTGTTAACATCTGCTTTGGAGCCACACACACACACACACACACGCACACACACACACACACACACACATTAATTAGGTTAGAGAGAGTTAGTATCGGTATAATTACTGTATTGGAAGGGAAAGAGTGGTATCGGTGCACCCCTACTTCTAGGGCATGCACTTTCCAGAATATCCCAACAAGCTGAGACGAAGCTTTTAAAAGACTGGATTTTAATTGAACAGTATGTCATTACCGAGCACTTCTTCTGAATACACAACAAATGTTACGCGCCCCTCCCCACCTCCGAAAGTAATTGGATCACAATGCATCTTCAAGACACATTGGATCCCGCCCCTTTATGTAATATTCATCTACCCTGGAGAAAATAAATGATTCTGTTTGCACCTTTTGGAAACAACCATCAGCACTTTTCCAGTCATTAAAGTCGCTCCATCATTTTGTTGCCTTTCAAGTCTCAAAGTCAGTACTAGTTTAGCAAACTCCAGCAAAAAGGATAATGACCCCAATCATGCATTGGCTGGGAGACTAACATATGGGGTGCAAATTTGCCATCAAAGCTTTTTGATAGTAAATCTATGAAGTTCTCTTGTATGTGGAAACACGGGTGTGTAAGTGTTCAAGCATCTGTTTATTTATTCATTCATTCATTCATTCTCTGAGCCACTTTTCCTTCCGGGTTGCTGGGGCTGAAGCCTATCTCAGGAAACACCCTGGACAGGCCGCCAGTCCATCGCAGGGCAGACACAGACACACACATACACAGGGTGCAATTTAGTATCTCCAGTTAACCTAATAGCATGTCTTTGGACTGTGGGAGGAAACCCACACAGACACAGGGAGAACATGCAAACTCCACACAGAAAGGACACAATGTCCCAACCAGAAATCAAACTCACTGTGCCACTGTGCCGCCCCTCCAGTCTGTGTGTTCGTATGGTTTGTGAAAAGATTATAGTTGTTTGTCATATGAGAAAGTTAACTTGAATGAAACTTTTGCTGTCTAATCCAACTTGCCTACTTTTACAGCACAATGTAGGATTTGACATCCTCACGGTGGAAGTGCGTTGCTGCACACAACACACAGAAGAATACACATTTTGTAACATCAGCATGTAAGTGAAGAATCATTTGAGACTTTACACATCAGACTGAACTTTCTTTTTATCCGTATATATCCGTGAAGGTAATATGTAAAAGACATGTGACCTGGCTCGAAAAACTCCCACAAAATCCACCTAACAGTTCATGCTACCAATGTTTAGCATGTTTGATCCCAACATTACCTTTATAACCAGAACAGTAAATGACATTTACTAACTTCAGTGTTTTAAAACATGAGTAGCGCCCCCCTGTGTCCAGCATCATCTCCAATTGTTAGTAGAGAGTCTGTACCTGGAGTTACGCATCACACTTCGTGGTGATTGGCCAATTCTAAGGCTGTCAATTACCTGCTTTGCTATAGCGTCACTATCAGGACAAGCTTGTGTTCCTGAGTAGCGGGAGAGATTACTACCTATTGACCAAGTTTCATGTCTGTATGATTTACGGTTATGGCAAGGGCGAAAGAAGTGGTTATGGTAAGGCCACTTTGTATCATCTTGTTATTAATATTATTAGGGGTCCAAGCACAAAGAGCAGCAAGTTGGTTTAGTCATGCAAACTTTAACCACTACAGGAAGTTTTATGGACTGATTTCCTTCCTATTAGAGATATGTTAAGTCTGTCTGTCTGTCTCTTATCCTACTACTGCACAATGCAACATGTTCTAAAAAGCAGTGGCAGCAATATTACTCCGGGTGAACACACATACAGGCACACACACACAAACTGCCCTCACGTAGTATGGTATTACAGAACGGCATTCCGAGGCCACGGCTGAATACGCAGCTTAGCTGGCCTCATTAGAACGAATGGCATCTCTTTCCAATGGCAAAGAAAGCCTTGAGCCTGAGGTCAGTAGACTACAGAGGAGGCAATCTACTCCAACTTACTCAGCCCACTTCACACGCACACACGTCTACAACCACGACTCCGCTATAATTAACAGCTATGGCCAGCACTACAATGGCTGCCGTGGGTTAGTGTCACAGCTTACAGAATAGTGGACATCTGTAATGGCTAGTGTCAGTATGCATCATGCACCTCAGTGCTACCTACAGGGTCTACATAATGGAAAATTGAATTCTCCTGGCCTTTTTCAATTAAAAGAGTTTGTTGAACTGCGATCTGGTCACACAGCTTGTGCCGTACAACCTCACAGCCAATATGTTATTTGTGATAACACCATCTCTCTTGTTTTCCTACTTAACTGAAGCACTTTTTAATCCCGTCTCTCATCTTGTATCAAGACTAGAGGCGGCCCAAAAGAGTACTCTGAGTAGAGGACTCTGTGTAGTCACTTATGGTCTGAGTTACTGTGCTACAGGTTGTCGAGCCTTTAGTCTTGATTTAGCCTTTAGTTAGCACAGCCCACCAGCTGGACTCTATTGTCTATTAGCCTTGTCGGGCTTGGAAAGTCCGCCAAGATTGTCTGAACGTCTGACAGAAACATATCTACTAGCGTGCAACACCTCCATGAGCACCAACAACAGCTGTGACAGGACTGGACAAGTTTCTGGATGAAGGTCACATCAATGTTTAGCCACTCTTGCATCAAATAATTGGTTAGTTGGGCCAGATATGGCCTTCCCTGGCACAATTCAGAGGAGAATTCCCTGTAGACTGGGATTTTAGCCACGGCTAGTAGACCCGTATGACCCTACGCCTCCATACACCTGCAGATTCAGCTATTTCTTTCACACTATGGCCTTTGGCACGCCCACATGCAGTCACTCCTTTTAGCCAATCAATAACATCTGCTTTGGAGCCATTTTCCACACATGGAACGAGATATTCACTGCACTGTACTACCTCTTCTCAATCTATGGATCCTGTCTCTCACACCCCGCAGGTATTTATAGCCCCATCATCCTCGGGCAGCGGCATCTGCAGGAGCCTGAAGTTACTACCACCTTAAACACGCAAAGTGACTTATGATTTTGTGAACTGTTCAAAGCTGTGTGAGCTAGTGCTTGTGTGTTCTGCTTGAAATGACCTTGAATTGTCACTACTGAAACGTGGTACAGCTTGGGTAGTCTTATGATTGCTTTGCTAGTGACAAAACGTTTACTAATCATTTACTTTAATAATACAAACATAATTAAGTTATTGGTTCGCTCAAAGCGAATGGATTTTAGTCTACATTCCAAATAAGGAAATGTGTTTTGAACTCTGGCTTTGAAACAGTTGAGTAGAAAGAGCCACATACCGCATTTGCACTGTTTTCCTACAGTCTCATTCCAGCTTTATCAAAACTATTCATCTCAGACAAGTAGCTCTCTCAGCAGCTTGTATTTAGCCAACCACCTGCTAGGCCCCACCCCTCACCACACACACACACACACACACACACACACACAGAGTTGGTAACAGCCGGTCACTCTGCAATCGATGAAATGCCTTTTGGGCCACATGGAAGTCTATGAATCGTGAAGGTGCAGGGAGATAAAGATGCTCAGTGTTGGTGAGATATTATACACTCTGATCATAAACTCAACTAAGATTAATTCCCCCCCAAGCATCACTTCACCAAGACCAATAAAAACTGGCAGACAGCATCACTTTCAGTATGACAACTTCAACTCTGCAGTGTTTTCAGGAAGCTAGGAATCAGATTTAGAGATGAGCATTTTTTCACCCCATGCTATCAGGACCCTTACAGCAGTCAGGTGGTAAGTGATACAGGGGAAATGTAGTCAATCAAGTTCCACCGTTTCCTCCTAACATTAACTGTAGACTTGTAGCCCTGACTTTCATGATTTGCCCATGGGGACATACAGATTCATTTGTGGTAGTAGTCCAGTGTAATCCTTGTCAAAAGCTCTATTCGTTGGTTTGGCCTCTTTCGTGTCCCCCCCCCCCCCCACCGACCAATGCGTGTCGTCTTATGTATGTATAGACGTCTTATGTCTTACTATATTTGTGAGGTCGTGCGTAGAGTTTCATTGATTTTTGTATTACTGTGCCCAATTAACACACCAACCCCTAAACCTAACCCAAACCTCAGTATTCAAACCTAGACATAACCTGAACCTCTATCATAAAGACATATTTTCTACATTTTAACATTTTCCAAAACAATGTTAGTTATGGTGAAAACAACCAGCAAAATGTCCTCTCTCAACCACACATTTCAAACTGTCCTATACTTGTGGGGACATGTGGTCCTCGCAAATATATGACTACAAGAACACACACACACACACACACACACACACACACACACACACACACACACACACACACACACACAACCCCAACACACTTCTTAGTTAGAAAAATGTAAATGCTCTGCATAGTTCCTCTTCCCTACTTTTACTGTTTGTAGAACAATCAGTAAATCATTTCCGCGTGTCTATGAGAACATGTGAGGTTTTTATTCTAATGAGGTTCCTGGCCTGACAGGACTGTCAAACTGCAGTGAAGAGAATGAATAATGACTGACCTCAATCATTAACCCACATACACACTCACACCCACATACACACCTCAAATGATGCACACATTGAATTTCAGGCTGTTCTCTCCAGTGATTCAGTTTTCATTATCCATCAGTAACTTCACACCAATTTCCTTTACCTCTGTTCACATACATATCTACCTCTTCCTATTTACCATTCCTCTTGCTGTCTTAGATATGAGATAAGGGAAGATTGTATGTGTCAAAAAATAATGGAGTTCGGCTTCATTCATTCATCAGATAATGACAGGGTTGTTTTCTGACTGCATGTATTTACCCGTTCCATCTCTCCTCTCTCCGTCTCCGGCATTGCTCGGTTTAATCAAAATAAACTATGATTGTTATTCCCAGGCCACGAAGGCCATGCCATTTGTTTTTGATTTGCATGCTGGGCGGCAAAGAGGGAAATATCTCTCTCATACCATTGCCCTAACACATACTACACTGTCTCTCACACTCACGCCCTCTCTCTCTCTCTCCCTCCAAAAAGGCAATGCAGGACAAACAAATACATAAGATGATATTCTTATCTAGGTGTCCTTCTGTGTTAGTGTATGTACACTCATCGTCAAATGGATAATTGCACCCAGAAGGAAGGGTGGGATGGCATTGCTATTGGGAAGGAAGATAAAGGTTACCAGGAACAATAAATGATCAATTTAGACAATTTTAATATTTATTGAGCTACACATACAGAGGTAGTGTCTCTCAGTATGGCGTCGGGCGAGACGTCTCAGCATGAAGTTGTAGAGGTTCCTAATGGTGTCCTGTGATAATCCATCCCATGCAGATTGAATATTCTCACACAGTTCCTGCAGATTGTGCGGTAGGGGTGGAGGTGGAGTGACATCGGGCTCTCTAGACGTGTGACGCATGACAACAACCGGTCATCTTGGTGCTGACCATGGTGCCTCCACACACTGATTCCTTGGTCGTCTCCACCAAGACAAAAGCGGGACTCGTCACTGAAGACGACCCGCTGCCATTCTGAGTCACTCTATGACAGTCTGGCACAACACCATTGCAGTCTTTGGTGACGATGACGTGGTGTTAAGGGCAGTAGTCTTAACGTCTGCCAATGGTGCTGGCACTAACAGGATAACTCATGGAAGGAATCACTGCTCGCTGAATGTCAGCAATTGCAGCTGTTGGGTTGGTCAGGTACATTGATAAGGCTTGTCCTTACTCACATGCACAGCCGAATGTGAAAGTTGAATCATTTGCATTTCTCACAATGTCAAACCTACCCACCGAGTTTCATTCCTGTCTGTTGATTCTTTCTCGGTGCAACTATTTGTGCAACCAGTTCCTGAGTACCTGTGCACACCCTTATTCCTTCCTCATTCCTTTTAGAGTCGTAAAATGAACAGTGTTAACCAGTTTCCGATTAGCAGTCCAGTGGCAACTGCCTTGAAGTCTTTAAGATGTCACTTTCCCTGAAAATGCCTTTTTTTAAATATGCTATTTATTTAAATACGCTAAATCACACTGACTTGCATCAAAGCAGCTGTTGTCTACTGGCTTCCATATCTTGTTAGCACATCATATTTTGTCAGCACAAAACTGTACCAACAACCAAATTACTGAGAATTAGTCCCTTACATTCCCCCATGTTATCTAGGACGTGCAACGACTGTTATCTGTTTATGTTCCATGGTGAAGCCAAATGTCTTAGCTAGCATCTGAAGAATGCTACATATGTGCATCTTTGTGAGGGTTTGGAAGCCATCAACAGGGCTCAACCTGCTCCTGGGCATTACAGCATCTGCTTTGCAGGCTAGGAATCCCCAGCATGCAGAGAATTGTCATCAGAATCCCCCTTAAAAGCACTGTGCAATAATTGTACCGACAGGCTATTTAGTACCTTGCGAGCATTATATATGGGGTATATATACTGTATTTGCAGGCATTGGTGGTCAAAGCATCTGGGTTGCTCGATTCGAGAGAGCAATTATAAGGTCATTTGGTTGTATCAAGATATTATCAAGGCTCTGATGTGTAATCTACTGTTTATTAAAAACACAATCAGTAGGATTGATCAAAGTTATTTTAAAAGGCATCAAAATTGACTTATCTGTGCTCTGCCCACACATGCTTTCTTTCGTAACAACTGTTGGACGAGCTACATGTAGCTACATATGAGCTAAATTTCCTTCGGGGTCAATAAACTTCAGGAACGATTCCAGTCACCCTAAAGTAAAACTGCTTTTATTATTTAGAGCTGCTGAATAATAATATCCAGAGATTCCAGTTTAAAATGCTACATTAGCATGTTAGCATTATATTGTTGTACTTAATCAGGTTGGAAATGCCAATATGCCAACATTAGCTTGATTAGACAACAGAGAAAACAATAAAAAAAATAATCAAACAATTTACATATAAATACCCAAGTAACCAATAGCATGCACAAGCACAAATGACAACTGACTGGATTTGACTGGATTGGGCATGGACTGGACAGGTTTCTGGATGTAGGCCACATCAATGTTCAGATACTCTGCATCAATGAATTGATTCATCTGCAGTTGGTCCAGATTTGGTGGATGCCTTCCCTGGCACAATTCCGAGGAGAATTCCCTGTAGACTGGGATTTTAGCCACTGCTGGTAGACCCAAATTACTATACGCGTCCATACACCTGAATGCTAGAGCAGTCGTGGGCTGGAGGTTAAGGAACCAGCCTGGTAACCGGAGGGTCACCAGTTTGATTCCCCAAACTGACAGTAACTACTGAAGCGCCCTTGAGCAAGGCACCTAACGCCCCCCAAACGCTCAACGGATGGATAGGACTGCCCACTGCTCCCTAGAGAGTGGTGTGTGTGTGTGTGTGTGTGTGTGCGTGCGTATGTAGGTAGGTGTTTCAATTCACAGAAGTGAAAGACAAATTCCTCTGTGTGTAAACACAAATGGCAAGAAATGGCTCAAAAATGCTCTACTCAGAGAACAACTGGCTTCACCTAAAATTCAGCTACTTCCTTCACACTATGGTCTTCGGCATGCCCAAATACAGACACTCCTTTTAGCCAATCATTAACATCTGCTTCGGAGCCATTTTCCACACATGGAACGAGACATTCACTGCACTGTACCACCTCTTCTCAATCTATGAATCCCATCACTCACACCCCGCAGGTATTTATAGCCCCATCATCCTCGTATAGCGCCATCTGCAGGACTCATTTATTTGTCCAGGGAGATTATAAGTGGAAATTCTATAAAATACTTTAAATGTAAACATTCTGGCAAACACAGTTTCTTACCAGGAGGAATGTGATGTTCTGTAGAGCTTGTCCAACTTCACATTTGGCAGAAGCTCTTCATTCTGGATTTCCCACCTCTCACTACAAAAAAAACAAGGAAAATATTACTGACTTTGAGCTCAACCTATGACACCAAATCAACAGGCTGCTCGCACCATCAGCAATAATCAATCTTTATATCAGACATACAGACAGATCATTTGGCTATACTATAACTATGACCACAGAGTTAACCGTTTTCAGAAGCTAAATACATCATGAAGGTTAAAGTTACCACTCATATTGACAATATTAGCTCACTAGCTTGTTGCTGACATCACTTTCCGTCATGGAGGCCGTATGTCATGAACATGCAAACTTGCAAGCTACGTCATGAATCAAACTCAGTATTAGCAACAAGTTATGGAATAGTACATTATAGGGTAGAGCATGCACAGGTCAGTTAATTTATTGATTGAAAATTGGTTATGAATTCAAAATCAATGAATGGACCAAATGCAAAGCAATTATTAAGCATTAGCCAAAATGGAGTGCCAAATGGTTTTTGCTTATTTGAACATATTGGAAAACGTTTAAATGCACCTAATAATCCGTTTTCTATGGAAGAGGCCATACAGAGTCTCATAACTATTATTCACTCTCATAATTATGACTCAGCATTTCATAATTATGAAATATCTTCTCATAATTATGACTCAGTACCTCAATTATTACTCAGCTTCTCATAGTTATGACTCAGCATCTCAATTATGACTTAGCTTCTCATAATTATGACCCAGTTAGGGGCCACAGAGAGTTATTTTCACACTGGACACACAAAAACAAAAGCTTTGTTCGATTTGACAACTGATTCTGTGTATATGAGGAGATTAGTGTGAGTTTGTGTGCAGAGCAGTTCAGTCATTAAGCTAACTGGCTAGTATGCTAGCTAATTAACCTAGTCAGATACTTTACTGACATTAAATAACCAGAAAGACTATTAAATCATTAATTTGCGCTGATTCAAATGAGGGGATGAAGAAGTAGCACTGACTAAATGGAGTTTTGTCCAGTAAATCATATTCCCCTACAGGTTAGATTACTTAAAGCACAGGCACCCAATGAAAGGAGGTATAAATGCAGCAAATGGCTGTAGCTCCAGGCAAGCAACCCGCCACCCTCGGGAACAATCCACATCGGCAGCAAACGATAGAGGTGATAGAAATAGAAGAAGAGTTAACATTGGCGTTGCTGTCCACCACTGGAGACAGTGAAATGCTATGTTACTGCTGACACTGAGGAGGAGTCATTTGGACGACACAGCTTTCTGCTGATATGATGCCCCCACTTTGGTTGGAGTATGAATTCAACAGGTCATCATCTTACATCTTAAATGCTGCTTGTTGCTTCTTGGACAACTCTACTATCAGACCGGTTACATCTGCACAGAGACTATAAAACAAATGGGAAGAAAAAAAAAAAATAAAAAAAAAATCAGAGTAAAGGTTATACTGCTGAAAATCTGATAGTGGTCGTATTAATGGCATAAAGCATAGCTGAATAACCTAATGAATTCTCAAACTCTGAATAGACTGGTAGAGTTGCCCTTAACCCGCAGGGCGGGTTGAAGAGAGTTCAAACGCCAAAGCAGTGCGAGTCAACACAGGAGAAGCAGGTATGCCAGCCATGAACGGAATGAGCGCTAAGCATGGAAAACAGCTTGCCCTTGTACTGTACAAGCCAAACGCTCCGCGATATAAATGGAAGGCGAGAGACAGAAAGAGAGAGAGAGAGATAAAGTGGAGATGACCGCTACAATCCACACTCAGGATCTGATCAGTCAGAGCCTGAAAAAGACAGGGGAGGCAGGACAGGCAGAGAAAAACAGAGAAACAGATAGACAGAAAAAGGAAACGGTGAGATCAGATAAAGGTAGAGAGACAAATTGAAAGTGCTCTTGGACGAGTTTCTATTCATCTTCTATAATAGAGCTCCAACCCTTATCTGATCTCAGGGCAGTATGATGTACAATGAGACTTTTATTGCAGCTGAACTTTTTCCTGCTAGTTCTCATGAACTCCATCAGGAGGTATGAGGTATGGCAGGTATGTCAACTTACAATAAGACAAACAAACAAACAAACAGACAAATGCTGCAAAAATAGAAAAACTTTTCAACTGTCAAAATAACTTGCAATGAACAACAAACTACAATATGCTTCCTCCCGTTTATCCAAAGACCTTTCTTTCCAGTTCACCCAGTGGTGATATGGGAAAGAGTCCTTACAGTCTTTGGGAATTTGTCCCCTCAAAGGAAAATGTCTTTCTTAGGATCATCTTTTTCACACTCCTCATCAAAAGAATAGCTGCACCCAGAAGGACGTGTGGGATTGCAGTGCTATTGGGAAGGAAGATAAAGGTTACCAGGAACAATAAATGATGATAAATTTAGACTACACATACAGAAGTAGTGTCTCTCAGTACGGTGTCAGGCCGCCATGTTTGCTAAAGCAACATGCCAGACGTCTCGGCACAGAGTTGTAGAGGTTCCTATTGGTGTCCTGTGATAATCCATCCCATGCAGCTCGAAAATTCTCAGGCAATTCCTGCAGATTTAGCGGTAGTATTGGGACATACCTCTTAAGCATTGAATTCAGGTATTTCACTTAGTCCCATTGCCACAGGTGTATAAAATCAAACACCCAAACATGCAGTCTGCACCTTTACAAACATTAATGAAAGAATGGGTTGTTCTAAAGAGCTCAGTGAATTTCAGCATGGTGCTGTAATAGGATGCCACCTTTGCAACAAGTCAGTTTGTGAACTGATCAGCTGTGAGTGGTGTCTGTGAAGAAGCGTCAGACCACGTAAAGTTAGGGTCTCAGGGTACTGAGGAGCTTCGGGTGTAAAAGTCTTCATCGTTCTGCTGACTCAATGACTGTAGAGTTCCAAACCTCCTCTTCATTAACATCAGCACAGAAACTGCGCACCGGGAGCATCCCAGTATGGACAGTATGGACAACTATCTGCTTCCAACTTTGTGGGAACAGTTTGGGGAAGAACCTTTACTGTTCCAGCATGGCTGTGTCCCAGTGCACAATGCAAGGTCCAGAAAGGCATGGTTGGGTGTGTTTGGTGTGGAAGACCTTGACTGACCCACACAGAGCCCGGAACTCAAGCCCATCCAACACCTTTGGGATAAATTAGAACGAAGATTGCGAGCCACATCCTCTCGTCCAACATCAGTGTCTGACCTCACAAATGCTCTTCTGCATGAGTAGACAAAAATTCCCAGAGAGATGCTCCAAAACCTTGTGGAAAGCCTTCTCAGAAGAGCTGCGATGAAGGGACCGACTCCACAGTAATGCCTATGGATTTAGAATGGAATGTCATAAAAGCTCCTCCTGTAGGTGTAATGTGTAGGTGTCCCAATACTTTTGTCCATACAGTGCATCTCTGATTACCATCAGTATTTAAAGCTTTCATCTTTGGCTCTAAATGAAATAAATGGAGGGTGGTCTCTGAGGTTTGCACAGTGCTGCAGAAGAGAGCTGCAGATTAGAATGATGAGATCTTAAATTTCTATTATGGAAATATTCAGCTAAAACACTGCAGAGCGATGAGTCAGACGCAGGACAGTTAAGCCATCTGTGAGACAATATTTTGATCACAGTGAGAAAGGGCTGTTTCTCGGTAGCTTAGGTCTGCCACTGAGTCTTAACCATGTCTGGGGGGGGGAGCAAATGAGATTAAGAGGAGATCTTATTTAGAACATGTCTTTCCGCAGAGGCCCTTGTATTGCACAGTTTCTAATTCTGCCAAACTCTTAATTTAATCTGATTCAGTTCATCCGGCCCTCAGGAGCATCGAAATAAGAGAAACATAAATATGACTGGATTAGAAGATTAGCCCCAATGAAAAAAAAAAAATTAAGCCGGATGTTTACCGTTTACAAAGTTAGCAGTGCTTTTGGCCTGCTGGGTCTATAGTGTTTTGTGTTCATTGGGCTCATTTGGCTGTGGTACCGCTAGCCAACAATAACTAGTTTATAAGTACTGTACTTAGAACCAAATCTGTCCAGATGTTCCTGGCTGAGTGTTGGGAGAAAATAACTGATGCATAATAGATGCATCCAATAGCAAATAGAGGAATTTCCCCCCCATTTCTAAAACTTCTATGCACATATGACTGATATAAAAACTTTGGACGCTGCGTGATGCAACACTGTGCGCCTGGTGTGCAACAGTCTTTAGAGTGACCTCCACCCTGACCCTGTCTGTCACCAGTGCATAGCGTGAGCATGCCGTCATGTGCGTCTCGGAGAAAGGACATGTGATAACCTTCCATAAATTTAGGAGTCGTAACAGCAAGGACAGTTTATTGGGATCGGGAGAAAAATGGGGTTTTGTGCAAACTTACAAATGAACACATAAATAAACAGACTAAATAAATAAACGAATACATTTCATATAATGTAACTATTCACCATTAATAGCATGCCGGTAAGGAATTCCGATGTGCTGACTCACACTGGTAAATTGCCCAATTTTTTCCAACAACAACAACAACAACAACTTCTTTATCCAACTGACTAATTCATGACCTGAAGATGTCAGTTAAGTTCCAGACCATCAAAAACGGTAAACCCTTTGGCTTTGAAGTTGGTTTTGTGTTTGGCCAGGTGTTTCTTTAGGTTAGAGTGTGTTCCCAGCAAACATGCTCCCACTGGACCAGCAAGGGCCCAATGTGGGCAGCAACATCACGCCATTCTGGGCATCCCACGGCGGACCATTTGGGAATTTGTACATCGGAGCATCACTGCCACTGTGGGCATTTTCTTCATAGCTTGGGTCTGCCGTGGCCAACATCAGGCCAATAAACACTGGCCCCCTGGCTTCAGTTCACTGTGGGGAGCCCACATCAGGCCCCTGAAGGTTGCCACCACTGGTCCCATAGTATTGACCCATTGCGGACAGTGCACAGGGGCCACTGGAGATTTGGATTTGGAGTGTGGATTTGGCTCCACGTGCACACCAATGTACAGGCTTCATCGAGTTTTGAGAAGTGCAACCACGCTTCAGACTGCTTTTGGCTCATTGTTGCCCAGACTGTGTGCTGACACCAATTGATTTATTGTGAATTGGCACACAGTAGTAAAAAGTAATATACTTTTGTAAAGTATATGTGTAAGAATATTCAAGCAGCATGGGATGGATTATTGCAGGACACCATTAGGAACCTCTACAACTCCATGCCGAGACGTCTGCCATGTTGGGTTAGCAAACATGGTGGCCCAACGCCATACTGAGAGACACTACTTCTGTATGTGTAGCTCAATAAATATTGTCCATATCAGTCTAAATTTATCATCATTTATTGTTCCTGGTAACCTTTATCTTCCTTCCCAATAGCACTGCAATCCCACACGTCCTTCTGGGTGCAGCTATTCTTCTTGATGATGAGTGTACATGCATTTCAACTGGAAGTGTTTGAACTTTTGCCGGCAACTACATATCTCATTTGTAATATATCAGATAGTCTGATCTGGGTCACTTCATGCTCTAGATAGCTATAATAGTCTGCTCAACAAACGCGGATGCGCTGATGGCCAAAACAGGCGGCCTCTTTAGTCAGTGACATTTCCCCTCTAACAAGTTTCTGCAGATAGCTCTACATACCTGACACAAATACTCCAGTGGGGTATTCCACAAAGCAGGATTCCTCAGTTAGCCAGATATCTTCAGCCCAAAGTAAAGCCTGTCCAATAGGAAAAGAGCTCTGATAGGACAGTCCTCATCTCCAGGCTTAAGTTATTTGGCTAACTGAGATCCTTTTTTGTAGAATACACCCCAGAAATAACATAGACCAACACACACACACACACGCACACACGCACACACATTCAAGGTCACTATCACTACAAACATTCCACCCACTTTTCACACTCGGACACACAGTCATGTTCATTCTGTCTCGCCACATATTTGAATATCAGTTGCGTGTCGTTGTAGTCGTTGCCAGGTTCTTCCTCACCACACGTACGATCACATATGATTCAGCTCACTCTTCAAGCTGTAAGCAGAGCATTAGACCTCCGTTTCCTGGAAAGAGTCACAATATTTATTTCTTTCGAGACTTAATGGAACTTTCCTGCCTAGTGGAATACCTGTGAATGCAAATGGCACGTGTGCCTGCTTGAGTGTGTGTGAATGAGACAGGGTATTGTCCTATCGAAATGACACTTATTTACAGACACAACAAGCCAAAAGCATAAGAGCATCTAACCATCGCACCCATGACCTTGTTGGACATCCCATTCCAAAACCACGCCAATTAACAGAGTCGGAAGCATGAAATCTTCTAAAAAAAAGTCTTATCGTAGCATTAACATCATCCTTCACTGGAACCAAGGGACCCAAACCCTGAAAAACAGCCCCAGACTACTGTATAAAGTTACATAATTTTTTCCAACAAAGCCTCTAAAACTATAATATGCTCAAAAAATAAGCTTACCTTCAAAAATTCCACTAAAAACAACTCACATGTGTGGAGTGATGTACTTGTTGCTTGCTTCCTTTATGGTTGACATATCTATTGAAAAACTCTGTGACCTCAAGTGGATTGTTTTAGAATAATTACCTCTCCTGATTGGTAGAGATGGCACAATCAGGCTAGTTAAGCTCAACATTAAGACAGTGACTCAAAATGTGCTCTACCAAAACACTGAGCAACAAGTTAAATGGGTAAAGTAATGTAATCTTATTACAGTCAATCATTTTCAGATTACTTGTCCTTGTAAGTAATATTGTGAGTAATAGACAAGTTCAGATAAGTTTAAGTACAAAGGCAGTGACTATACCAGTGGCGTAACTAGGAATTCACAGCTCACCTATCTCACTATGGCTATGAGAGTAGAAGCCTAAGGTCGTAACCAGGACAGCTCAGCTACGGTACCACTCAAACGTTTAGACACACCCAACTAAATGGGTGTTGTTGGTGATCTTAAAGACTCTACAGTCTTACACTTAACAGCTCCAACTGATGAGAGTCTGAAACAGTACATATCCTGATATACCACATATACTCTTGATGTACCACAGTATTATATTTCTCCATATCTCCACCTCTAATACATATTTAGTGGTGTAAAAACTTTGATCTCTTTTTCTGCACAGTTTAGAAGCTCTAGTTCTCCTTTCAGTGTAGTGAATATTCATGATGGACAGACCAATAGAATTGCTCCAAAACTGCCTAGAAATAAACCTTGTTCTATCAGCCTCCACTGCAGGTTAAGAAAGCTGTTTGATCCTCCTGTAAAGTTCCATTCTTGAGGGTTTTTAAGGTGGACTGTATAATTCCATGAGTGCTATTTTATAGTTTGATGTCTTCACTTTTATTCTACAGTAAAGCATTAAGATAAACATAAGGAGAACCTTCTATGAGTAGCCTTGCCTAATCTTTTGACTTATACTGCATGTCCCTACAGCCAGGGGAAAGAGTGTAGTAATGCTGGGCCTAGTGCAGCCATGCAAACAACTAAACCTTGGCATGGTGATACTGTTTGAGGTGGACACTGATTGTTTAAGGTGAAACTTGAAATTTCAGCATGCTGCGACAGTGACAGTGCTGAAATGAGGCAAAGGAGCTGCTGTTCATTTTTGGAAAAGCGACAGCATTCATTAGCTCCACCACCTTGGCTTGCATCGCCCTTGTCTTTATCTGTATCCCCTTCTTTGTTTGCCTTCATGGTTCGTTTTCCTTCCTTTACTGCCGTTAAAACTGCATACAGCTTACAGTTACCTTTATCTGGATTATGTAACGTTGTTATATGCATTGCTTTACTGCCTAACTCTGCAGGGGATGGAACTTGTTTACATACCACATCTACGTCAAACCACCATGTCCCAAAAAATAAATAAATAAATAATTTAAAAAAAAAAAAGCAAGGTGTGTTCAGTTTCATTGGGCCCTTGATTCAGGCTCTTTACAATGCAAAGCTATTATGGCAGCTTTTGTAGGTGAGACACCTATTGAAAAGCAAATGAGCTTCTGCAGCACAGTGATAGCTGCTCCCATGATGGATGAGTAATTGTAATGATGCACACTTTGTTTCAAGCACATCTTGTCTGAGCACTCGTCCTAAATTTCACACAAGCCCGGTGTAATCTGCACTGAAACGTACCCAAACGCTTTCGGCACACACAAACACAGAAGCTTGTATTCCTATCTTAGTTACTACTGTGGTTATATTCCGCTCTGCTACAGCCGTATCCTTACAGGAAAACTCCATCTGCAACATTTATGGCATTTGGTTGACTACCAGAGTGTCTTTTCGTGTACTTTGAACAGATCATACTAAAGAGTCCAATGGGCAATTGCTGAACTTCTTCAGTAAATGTTCATCTGAAACACTTTCAGTCCAGGACTACGGGTGCGTCCCAATGCGCACTGAATACTAATTAGTGTTTTGAGTGCGGTAAGGATGAACGCTATTGTCCCATAATCCCCCATGATAATGAAACAGAAAGAAAGGAGCTGCTCACATATGGACAATTTTGGAAAAAATGGCGGATGGTCACGCAACAGCTGCTGTGGTGGTGGCGCACCAGAAATGGTGTCTCCACACATGGATTCGTTGGTCGTCTCCACCAAGACAAAAGCGGGACTCGTCACTGAAGTTGACCCGCTATGTATTTACACAACTATATTTAAAGGTTTGTGATGTAACCATCAAATACTGTAGTTGCGGTTGACCCCATGACATCTATCACATGCACTGAATGACATGACTGTGCACTGAGTAACCCACATAACACCCCAAAGTATGAAAATTATACACCCGTGCTGTATCCTATATTTCAACAGTTCACTTAAACACTGTTGTGCGATTTCCATCTCCGCTCAAAGGTGTGCCTGTGTGTACACTTCCATTTCCTGTGACCCTGTGCACTCCATCCAACCTAAATATTTATGAGTGTTTGGATGACTCATTCGCATGCTATGGAAAATACGAGCCGGGCGGCCATCAATCTTCCTCGACCAAAACACTTACGAGGTTAAATCCATGTTTCTCTCCTCTCGAGCCCCGGGCGACCACAGCCCCACTTGGATAAATCAGGTTTGCTAAACTAGGAACTAGATCAGGTAGAGCAAGAAAAACACAAGAAGAAAGAGCAGCGCAGGAGTCCGAAAACCATTCAATCACACAAAAGCTCCAATCACACACCACTGAGAGAGGTGTTGAAAGAAATGCACTCATTCCTACGAGCAATAACTCACTAACGACAGAACTATACCTGGTATGATTGGAGAAGCTGTCAAAACTTCACATCAAAGCTATGCTTCAAATTTACATGAAATTCAGGATTATAGGAATAACAACAATACTTTGGCAAAATCTCATTTAACCCACTTATGCCAAACATAATTAATCAATCAGCCAAGTCTTGCTCAGCATCTGAAGTTTGCTTCTTTAGGTTTCCACTGCAGCTACAAGGCTAATGGAACTAATGGATGCTTACAGCCACCCAAACCTCATGTTTAAATAATTACATGCCTCAATGTGTGTCACCATGTAAAATAACGTAAAGTACATAATTACATTACATCGTCAACAACACGTCAGATGTCTTTTACATTGTGTGAGAATTTCATGAAGAATGGCTGTACAAAAATGCTCCAGAGTTGCTTTGAATACAGTTCACATTAACTTACACTGAAGGTAACGGCTGTTTTGGCCTCTCCTGTAAAGTTACTATTTTGGAGATAATTGTTTTTCTTTGGACAGAGATGATTTGCTTATGTGGTTTATGCAAATATATTTTTTCTTTATTGCACTTGCCTTTCACTGAAAATTAAGAGTTTATATAAAGAGCTTATATTCCAAAAGCATTGTAGTCCCACATACACACATATATACATACACACGCACACACGCAAATCATTGAATTCAGGTGTTCCAATCACTTCCATGGCCACAGGTGTATAAAACCAAGCATGCAGACACCCAGGCATGCAGACTGCTTCTACAGACATTAGTGAAAGAATGGGTCGCTCTCAGGAACCCAGTGAATTCCGGCATGGTACCATGATAGGACGCCACCTGTGCAACAAGTCCAGTCATGAAATGTCCTCACTACTAAATATTCCACAGTCAACTGTCAGTGGCTTCAAAGTGGAAGCGATTGGGAACAACAGCAACTCAGCCAAAGTGGTGGGCCATGTAAAATGACAAAGAGGGGTCAGCGGATGCTGAGGCACATAGTGCGCAGAGGTTGCCAACTTACTGCAGAGTCAATCGCTACAGACCTCCAAACTTCAGCAGACCAAGAGATTTTGAACAATTTCATGCTCTCGACTTTGTGGGAACAGTTTGGGGATGGTCCCTTCCTGTTCCAACATGACTGCACACCAGTGCACAAAGCAAGGTCCATAAAGACATGGATGAGCGAGTTTGATGTGGAAGAACTGGACTGGCCTGCACAGAGTCCTGACCTCAACCCGACAGAACACCTTTGGGATGGATTAGAGCGGAGACTGCGAGCCAGGCCTTCTCGTCCAACATCAATGCCTGATCTCACAGAAGCGCTTTTGGAAGAATGGTCAAAAATTCCCATAAACACATTCCTAAACCTTGTGAGAAGCCTTCCCAGAAGAGTTGGACCCAAAAGGATGGGTCGACATAATATTAAACCCTATGGATTAAGAATGGGATGGCAAGTTCATATGCGTGTGAAGGCAGGCGAGCAAATACTTTTGGCAATATAGTGTGTGTGTGTGTGTGTGTGTGTGTGTGTGTGTGTGTGTTGGTCTATGTTATTTCTGGGGTGTATTCTACAAAACAGGATTTCTCAGTTAGCCAAATAACTTAAGCCTGGAGATGACGACTGTCCTATCAGAGCTCTTTTCCTATTGGACAGGCTTTACTTTGGGCTGAAGATATCTGGCTAACTGAGGAATCCTGCTTTGTGGAATATCCCACTGGAGTATTTGTGTCAGGTATGTAGAGCTATCTGCAGGAACTTGTTAGAGGGGAAATGTCACTGACTAAAGAGGCCGCCTGTTTTGGCCATCAGCGCATCCGCGTTTGTTGAGCAGACTATTATAGCTATCTAGAGCATGAAGTGACCCAGATCAGACTATCTGATGTATTACAAATGAGATATGTAGTTGCCGACAAAAGTTCAAACACTTCCAGTTGAAATGCATGTACACTCATCATCAAGAAGAATAGCTGCACCCAGAAGGACGTGTGGGATTGCAGTGCTATTGGGAAGGAAGATAAAGGTTACCAGGAACAATAAATGATGATACATTTAGACTGATATGGACAATATTTATTGAGCTACACATACAGAAGTAGTGTCTCTCAGTATGGAGTCTGGCCGCCATGTTTGCTAAAGCAACATACCAGACACATACCAAACACACATACCCATTTCATGCTGTAAGGCTAATGTAGGGCTAATACAGTATGGCCTTTGTGGACGGCATGTGTGTATATTATCTGGATCAACTGTTTGCATTAAATTCATGCTATAATGTCGGTCCCATCATCGCTGGTTATGGTCATGCTCATGCTCATGCTCCAGTCATGAAGCTGCACTGCTCTGTTTTTTGCCTTGAAGGCTATCTTCAATGAGGGTATCCTATAAAAACGAATCTCATTGGTTTCCTATTCCAGCATCCAACAGTGCGACAAGTACAACGTTTTTTGTCGTTACTCTGTGGATCTTGCTGATTTTTTTTGCCATTGATGTCCACTCCAAATTGGTCTATAGATGTCATTATGCTACAACTGCGTACACAGGTCTATTCGAGAGTACCTATCAGCTTCTAGAACTATCATAAAGAAGCAAACGTGTTAGACCAAACATATTTTGGCTGATCTGGTACATTTTGTTGTACCAGTCCTGACCAGTTTGTTGGACCAAGCAAAAGAGCTGAACCAAATAACAAGGCTGTAGACAACATGGCGTCCAAGCTTGAGCGCTAGAAGCAGGCCATGGAGACTGGCTGCTGCAAATCAGGGAGCAGCTGAAAAACGGAGCAGCAATACCGAGCAGATAAGGAGATTAATTTACGATCTTTAAACGAACATCTGCAGAATAAGAACGTTATCCGTGACATAAATTAGGTTTGCATCATGCACGCACTCACGCGCACAGACATACAGCTCCCCATCCGAGCGCCAAGGATGGATAGTTATGACTAGCGGATACACCGGCTCAAATTAATGCACCCCCTCGGCAGAAAGCGCGTGTTTGCATCCCCCTAAATGAGCAGTCTACAATGAATCCTCACTGCCAGGCCTTTCTATTTAACAACTGGCCTGTTAAGCCACAGCTGACTGATGTTCTTTAAGCTCAACCATCCACCACAGCAGCTGTAATGTATTAGGTGGACGTTAACAAATAGCATCTACTCTCGCTGCAGTACTTCACACTATACCGCAGTGTGTAGTACGTTTATCCCTGTTATTGTGCTTCTTTGAGTAAAGGGGTTTTGAGTAAATGACAGTACTTACTATTACTGGAGGTCGTTTCTAATAAAGTGCTTTTACTGTCCTAATTTTATTTTTAATAACAGTTATAGAGTACAATAAAGACAGGAGGGTCCATCTAAACAGTTGCGACTGCATTTCACCCACCTATCATTTACCGCTACCTAAACACTGCCTAACACATAGCTATCACTTAACCCTTAATAACATATACCTAACATCAGTGTATTACTAGCGATGTTTACGTGTGTTATGAAGAAAATGACCATAAAACGCTTTTACAATGATTATCTTACAGTACAGCGGCTTTTTAACACAGAAAACACAAATATTAATAAGCCTATTTGGTCGCTTGCCCAGCCATCTTCCCGATGATTCACAGAGCATTCTGGGAATTCTCATAACACTCCGTTTGGAGTGTGCCCCTGAAAAATCTCCGTTTCGAGGGACTTGTAGCCCTAACACTTCACCCTACCCCTCCACCTCAACAACAATCGGGACAACACTACTCCTAGACGTGAACGTGCAAAACGGAGGGGTAGGGCTAAGTGTTACGGGCAAGGAGTGAAATGGGATTGGGCCATGCTGTATGTACGGTCAGCTCCCTCAGTGGTGACAGCTGGAGGTTATCTGACTACGCAAACTTGACTAGACACTTCTGAGACTTTAAACAATCTCTTTTCACAAACAGTCGCGTTTACATCCGGTAGAAGTAGCAGCAGGGTAAAACTCACGTCCCATATAACTACTGCAGAAACCGTCTCACAAATGTTCTTAGAGTTAAACACAGCTCTCAAACACTGAGCTACAACAGTGATATTTTAGTTTTCGAGCAGTGTCGCGGTAAACGGTGAGAATAAGAAGTGGATGAAGCTGATTTAAGTATAAACAGAGCTAAAATGCTGTGAAACAGCTCTGCTTCCTGCTGCTACAGCTGCTCACATCATGTGTGTCTTTCTATAATGTGTCACCGATTTCTGTAGCCTAACTTTGCTTGTAAAAAGAAAAAATAACTTCTATATGTAGTCTGAATTTGCTAGACTACATTTATATTTAGTTAGTACGGTGGCGTATTGCTGCCACACACAGGAAAAAATGAATCCCTCGGGATCTCCTAATTCGGCGCACATCAGCTGGGACTCAGTGGGTACCTAAAGTAGACTAAATACACGAGTGATTGTTTTAGTTACAGCCATCCACACAGATAATACTAATACTACTACTACTACTACTACTAATAATAATAATAATAATAATAATAATAGTATTATTATTATTATTATTATTATTATTATTAAATACATAAAGCATGTATATTTCTATACAATAAATGAATATTTTTATTATTGATGTTAATAATAATAATAATAATAATTATTATTATTATTATTATT
>CM067496.1:17538866-17556872 GCA_034552555.1 Semaprochilodus insignis
GTGTGTGTGTGTGTGAGTGTGTGTATGTATGTGTGTGTGTGTATGTGTGGGGGTTTATGTATGTGTGTGAGTGTGTATATGTGTGTGTGTGTATGTGTGTGTGTGAGAGTGTGTATGTGTGTGTGGGTGTATGTATGTGTGTGAGAGTGTGTGTGTTTGTGAGAGTGTGTGTGTTTGCGCTTCACTTAAATGTGGTTAAATGTGGAAGACAAATTCCTCTGCGTGTAAACACAGCTGGCACAAAATGGCTCAACAACTCACAACTGAGAAATGAATGGCCTCACCGACATCTTAGTGGCTCTTAAGCATGGTCCTGGAGCTGAAGTGTGCTTTCTTCAGTCCTTAGGCCTAAAATGTACATAAAGTGGCTACTGGTCCCCATAAACACTGCTTTTGTGGCCGGTACAATGATGTTCTAAATAGTTCTCTATTCTCCAGAACATCTGCGATAAATTCACTGTTGAGTAGACTTCAAGTAGTTTCTGGAACTGTGAGAACTCTCTAGGCATTTATAGAATTGTCTGGAACTTTCTAGAACTGTGTGGGACGGTCCAGTAGTGTACATAGCAGTATAAATACAGGTGTGTTAAAAAGTGATACAGAGCTACAGGTAGTTTAGAGGCATCAAGAGGCTGCAGCATCCGGCAGACACATTCTGCTCAGTCTGTGGACTAATTTATCAAGACCAGAGTATAACAGTACTCCGTGAAAGCATCTGCTAAGATGTGTGAGACCTACAAAGCATACCTCAGCATGCCTGTCAGGGGTCAAGACGAACTGTGGGCTCCTCATTTCACGTGTGAGCACTGCAGGAGAACTCTTGAAGGTGAGGTAGACGATTGCTGCTCACTTAGATGGCAGAGTTTTATTCTGTAGGATGAATTGGAGTTTAAAAGCTGTTATTAAGAAACTACACTCATCATCTTAAGAATAGCTGCACCCAGAAGGAATCAGCCGACAGGAATGAAACTTGGTGGGTAGGTTTGACATCGTGAGACATGCACATGATTCACGTTTCACACTCGGCCACGCATGTGACGTAAGTAAAGACGGGCCTTATTGCTGAACCTGAGTGGCCCAACAGGACATTCGATGGGCAGTGATATATGTGATATATATGACCTCTGTCTTGTCTGGCTGCCCAGTATTGAGTCACAAAAGCAGTCCAAACTGAAAGACTGCTAAGATGAATGGGTTAGGCACATTTTGTTAAACTAATGATAATCTACTAATAATCTATTTTTAATATACATAAAAATGGGTCAAAATACATTTACAAGTCAGTACTTTCAGTTTTCCTTCCATTCCATACTGTCCAACTCTTTTGGAACACTTTTGGCTTACGTAGTTAAGTCTAGCATTTTCTCATTTCTAATCATTTACTTTGATGGATGATGACACCCAACAGTAAAGATTATCTTAGTGTAAAATTGCTTAACAGCTATGGATTCCTTCTTCATCACTGTGCAGTTCAACTGCAGCACTGAATAAATGTTCCTTTTCAGCAAATTTATGGAACACACTGCTTGTGACATAAGCTCCCAGGACAAAAAATGGTTCACCTTAAGGTGTTTAAGGTGGTAGTAACTTCAGGCTCCTGCAGATGGCGCTGCACAAGAATGGTTGGGCTATAAATACCTGCAGGGTGTGAGTGACGGGATTCATAGATTGAGAAGAGGTGCTACAGTGCAGTGAATGTCTCGTTCCATGTGTGGAAAATGGCTCCAAAGCAGATGTTAATGATTGGCTAAAAGGAGTAACTGTATTTGGGCATGCCAAAGACCATAGTGTGAAGGAAGTAGCTGAATCTGCAGGTGTATGGAAGCGTACGGTCATACGGGTCTACCTGCAGTGGCCAAAATCCCAGTTTACAGGGAATTCTCCTTGGAACTGTGCCAGGGAAAGCATCCACCAAATCTGGCCCAACTGTACAATTCTTTGATGCACGAGTGTCTGAACATTGATGTGACCTACATCCAGAAACTTGTCCAGTACATGTCAAATCCACTCACAGCTGTTATTGGTGCTCATGGAGGTATTACACGCTATCAGTCACAGGGGACTCATTTTTTGTCTGGTGAGCTTTCCCTCAGTATCAAAATCACTAACCCACAGTGGGGCACCTCTAAGGGAGTATTCTGTCTAGGCAGTGCATTTGAGGAGGTGTTGCATGGTGCTACTTCCTCTGGCATTGCCTCAGAGCAGAAACCACCCACTGAGCACAGTCTGCTGAGACGAGCCTCGAAAATCTGCTGAGAACTGGAAGTTAACTGGACATCTTTTTCAAAGTTGCGGATGTGATCATATCAGATGCCAGTGTTCTGAAAGTTGAAACAGTGCCAAAGTATTACAAGCTCAGGTTCCAGTGCTTTACCTGAAACTAAAGCATGTTCAGATACCATTTCTGGAGGCTCCTCAGTGCCGGATAATGCATCAAATGTCCAATGCTTCTTCATGATACACATACTAAACTCCTCAGGTGTATACTAAATGTATTTTAGGCTCAAAAACAGTTAACTGATATTCTGCATATAAGAAAATAAAATAAAAATTTTAAAAAATGTAAAAAAACATACGGGTGAGTTAATAGATTCAGTAACATACACTCTTCATCGAAAGAATAGTTGCACAAATAGCTGCACCCAGAAGGAATCAACTTACATGAATGAAACTTGGTGGGTAGGGTTGACATTGTGAGACATGCAAAGGATTCAAGTTTCACGCTCGGCTGCACATGTGACATAAGCGAGGACAGGCCTTATTGCTGTACCTGACTGACCCAACAGCCACAATTGCAGACATTCAGTGAGTAGTGATGCCCTCCATGAGTCATCCTGTTAGTGCCAGCACCTTTGGCAGACGGCTGCACCACGCAGGACTACATGCACACAGACAATTACAAGACTTTCCTTAACACCACGTCAATGTCAGCAAAGACTGCAATGGTGTCGTTCTAGACTGTTATGGAGTGTGTCAGAACGGCAGCGTGTCCTCTTCAGTCCCACTTTTGTCTTGTTGGAGACAACCAACGAATCCGTGTGTGGAGGCACCGTGGTCAGCACCAAGATGAACGGTTTCTTGTCACCCCTGCCACCCCATCTGCAGGAACTGTGTGAGGAACCTCTGAAACTCCATGCCGAGACGTCTGGCGTTTTGCGTTAGCAAACATGGACGCCCGACTCCATACTGAGAGACACTACGTCTGTATGTGTAGCTCAATAAATATTGCCCATATCAGTCTAAATTAATCATCATTTATTGTTCCTGGTAACCTTTATCTTCCTTCCCAATAGCACTGCAATCCCACACTTCCTTCTGGTGCAGCTATTTGATGCTTTTGATGATGAGTGTTTGAGACAATTACACTACTATTCGTACTTCTTCTAATGAACTAGTCTGCTTTGAAGTGGTCCAGGCTGCCTGCAGCCGTGATTCTAACCGGTTGAGTACAAGTGCATCCCTCCACAGTGCTGCAAGTCTAGGATGACTGACTAACCTAACACGTCTTGGGATGAGTTAGGTCATTTAATATAATAGAAATATCCCCAAATGCTGAATTGAAGAAAAATGGCCTTTACCCCTTAAATTACATACTTTTTACATCATAAAAAATCAGTAGTCACATGGAAACAATGCAATAAAGTAATTCATAGGTTATATTAATGAAGAAGAGGATCCTGGTTCTTACGTTGGCCCCTGTTTAGCAATATACAGCACTGACAAAAGGGACATATACAGTCGTGCTTGGAAGTTTAGAATGATTGCATAAGCTAACACCTTCAAACATTCCCAGGTAAGAAGTAAGTGTATTTTAATGTACTAGAAATGCACTTTAATACCAGCAAGTACATTTAAAGCACATTATTGCTTTGTGTGCTAAATAATAAGTACAAAATGTATATATTACAAATGTAATAATTTTACCTCAGTAGTACTTTACTGTACTTAATATAAGTATACTAAGTAAGCATATATATATATATATATATATATATATATGTATATATATATATATANGCTAAATAATAAGTACAAAATGTATATATTACAAATGTAATAATTTTACCTCAGTAGTACTTTACTGTACTTAATATAAGTATACTAAGTAAGCATATATATATATATATATATATATATATATGTATATATATATATATATACGTATGTTTGAATGTACTATTAATAAAACATATTAAATAAAACTTTAATATGTACTTAAGTATCTCTAAATTAATCTAAGAGGTGTCTCAAAATAGTACAGTAAAGTACAATTAGTTCTATTTAAGTATATATTTAATAGCACTAATGATTATGTTTAGCACACTACATAGTTAGTACATGAAAATAGCACACTTTCAGTACAGTATAAGTGCAAGGAGGTTTACTAAGTATACTTAAATTAAGTGCACTTTCTCCTGGGTTAGCTCACATACAACCTAACATAACACAACCTAACTTAATTATTACCCTCAAGATTAAGGCTTAACAGGAACCACTTAGACTACAAACTGATTAACTCATGCTCAGCAACCAAACCCACAAAACCTATTGAACCCAATTCAGCTCATTTGCAATGTAACAAATTCCCTATTTGCCATCAAACTGGTTAGCCTCAAGCCCTAATTAGCCCTGTGGTGTTTCTTCTGGATATGAACGATAGCATGTCTGTTGGAGATGCATCCAATTAAATGAAAGGAGTTCCCCCTCGAGGTCTATTAGACTGAACACAAGCCCCTATGTTGATTGTGCATGCAATCAACCACACATTTAACCTGCAGGCAGGTTGTCTACGGCTTTAAGGTGTGATGGTTAGCAATTTAAATCAGCTGCCACAGTTTGTTATCTCTGCACCACCATGGACGCGGACAGTAATGGGATGAAGGCAAAGCTAATGCTAAGGCTTTACTTGAGAATAGCTACAAGTAATAAACCACAGTAGCACACATTCTTAGTCTGGTAGGTTTAATTAGTTTAAAAGTGCACTGGTCAGTTAAACTAAAGGCAACCTCATACGAGAGGTGACTCGTTTAATTGCATTTTACCAAACAAATATGGGAATGGGATTTTCCAGGTATTGAAGGATGCACGCATGCCAATAAATTACACAGCTAAGCCTAACAGTCTTGTTGCTAAAACAGAAGTGCAGTAGGAAAGTGAAAACTATGTGGACAAACCTCCAGATGGATTGAAATCCCCCAGCAGTTTCACTATGACAATAGGAAGACTGAGTCAGAGCACAGTCTAGATGAAGCATGCCCAACTGTGCCGAGGTTGGAACCTCTCTGTGGTAATCCACATGCTCTCTGCAAGTTGGAGAAAGATGTAGAACCCACTAAAGACATATACTACTCTAGCTTTACTCATGACTCAGTAATGTGTTCGTGTACTGTGAGTAGTGTGTTGGTGTACAGTAACTCAGTAAGTGTAATGCGTTAGTGTACTGTAAGTAGTGTGTTGGTGTACAGTAACTCAGTAAGTGTAGTGTGTTAGTGTACTGTAAGTACTGTGTTGGTGAAGCGAGCCCACCAATCAGGGTACAGCAGTCACTTTGTTTTGAGCTTGTTTTGACCTGTTGGATAGAGCTTGGTTCTAGCTAATGGAAACTGTTCTCCTTCAGTGTTCTGTGCTTATGATCATTTGGTATATTCTCTATATTCTATATATCATGTGGTATATTCTCTTATGTGGTATTTCCCACCATAGCTATGCTAATGGCACTCACCTCACCCTCTCCTTTCCACTCTCTGACACTCACATTTCTCCTCACATTTCAGCTTGTCTACCTGACATCTCATCATTAAAGCCAAATCCTAGCAAGAAAGACCTTCTATACATCCCTGGGAAAGTATGGCCTTACTGCCCTTTTTCATCTCGAGACTGGACTACTGCATCTCAGCCCTGGCTGGTGCCTTCTGTGTGTCCTGTCAGGCCCTTGCGACTGATCCAGAATGCCACAGTATGACTTGTCTTCAGTATTTTGAGGTTCACCCATGTCACTCAACTGCTGTGTTCCCATCTCTGGCTTTCTGTAGCTACCTGCATTAGATAAAAACCTTGAAAACAGATGAGCCCCTCCAGTGACAAGTTCAGAAACCCACCCCTTGTAGGGAGGTCTGGATCCTGGTTCCTTAGAGAAAATGTTAGTGATTTAACATGAAAATGAAAGTGATTTTTGAGAATAAAGTTAAGGAAAGCAATTAACTGCTGTAGAACAACTACATTGGAACAGCATCTATGCCAATATGAAGTACATTCCAAGTGCTTTGATGATAGACAGTCAGAAATGAATGTGTTCAACTTCAATTTCAGACCAAAAAAAGGTAGTTGTATTTGTACATACACCCATCAGCCATAACCTTAAAACCACATCCTTGTATCTATACTCACTCACCATTATATCAGCTCCACTGACCATATAGGAGCACTTCGTAGTTCTACAGTTACAGACTGTAGTCCATCTGTTTCTCTCTATACTTTATTACCTTGTTCTTCAATGGTCAGGACCCCCACAGGACCACCACAGAGCAGGTATTATGTGGGTGGTGGATCATTCTCAGCACTGCAGTGACACTGACGTGGTGGTGGTGTGTTAGTGTATGTTGTGCTGGTGTGAGTGGATCAGACACAGCAGTGCTGCTGGAGTGTTTAAACACTGTGTCCACTCACTGTCCACTCTACTAGACACTCCTACCTCGCTGGTCAACCTTGTAGATGTACAGTCAGAGACGATAGCTCATCTGTTGACGATCTCTCAACAGTGCATTGTTGGTCATCCTCTAGTCCTTCATCAGTGACAGGATGCTGCCCACAGGACGCTGCCCACAGGACACTGCCCACAGGTTGCTGCCCATAGTGTTGGTTGGTGGACAATTCTCAGTCCAGCAGTGTCTAGCAGCACTGCTGTGTCTGATCCACTCACACCAGCAAAACACGCACTAACACACCACCACCATGTCAGTGTCACTGCAGTGCTGAGAATGCTACACCACCCACATATTACCTGCTCTGTGGTTGTATATATATATATATATATATATATACAACCACATATAATTATGAAAATTGCACATATATTGCACATATAATTTTGCATGTCTGTCAATTAATAACATGCCTCCAGGTGGCAGGTTACAAGAGAAGGGCACATAATGGGCCGATCAGTGTTTACCTTGGGCCAATGCTCCAGATTTGCCCAAACCATAAATGTAAGCATTAAAAAGATTGATGAAGCTCATAAAGAGAAAAATGTTCTAATGTGCTATTAAACTTCATTAGGCCAATCATAAACCAGCTGATTGTTTAAAGGACAAAAAACAACCTGGAATTATTGGAAATGCAGTGGAAGTTACAATTGCATGTGAGTTTTAGCCAAGTAGCTTCTTACTTACATGATTACTAACATAAATAGTTGTTCTATCTAATCAGCTCTGGCGCTCTTTGCCAGCTGCACTGCAGGCTTAACATTATCTCTGTGTTTGTGTATGCTTTCCTTTCGGCCCTCCAGCTTACGTTAAATTGCATGCTATCAGCGCTTCTCTCATTTTTTAATTTGCCAGAATGAGATGGTGTAGGCAGAATAATATAGCTCTAGGGTCTGTGGGAGTGCTCTCGCTCTCTCTCACTCACTCACTCTCGCTCTCGTTCTCTCTCCCTCAGAGAGCAGAGGAGTATACTGTAATTACTGGTAATGCCTGATTTATCAAAGGCACATTAGGGAGGACTTCAAAGGGCTCGCTGCCAAACGCGTGCATTAAGCCAAACTAACTGCTTCACTGATGTTCTTTCTCCCTTCTGTATTGACCCTGTGTTCACCAAGCGGCTACATCAGAGTGCCTAAGAACACCAAGGAAGCCTTTCCAGAAGGCACTACAACCAAAAGACCCATACCATTAAAAAGTACTTTATTTTTTAAATCGGATTGTTTCGAGATATACCATTCACATCTCAGACCATATGGTTTATAAGCTCACCTTCCGTGTTTAAGGTGGTAGTAACTTCAGGCTCCTGCACGAGGATGATGGGCCAATAAATACCTGCGGGGTGTGAGTGATGGGATCCACAGATTGAGAAGAGGTGTTCCAGTGCAGTGAATGTCTCGTTCCATGTGTGGAAAATGGCTCCAAAGCAGATGTTAATGATTGGCTACAAGGAGTGATTGCATTTTGTGATACTTACATATACTTACACAGTACACTAAATTGCCAAAAGTTTGTGGACGCCCATCCTAAATGAGTTACATTCCATTTGTTTCAGCCACATTCAGGCATCTAAAACTGGTAGAATGGGTTATACTCAAGAGCTCAGTAACTAAACATAGCACTGTCTCAAAAACTCTACAGGCTTACGCTTAACAGCTCTAACTGATGAGAGTCTGAAACGATAAATATCCTGAAATACCACATATACTCTTGATGTACCACAGTATTATATTTCTCCATATCTCCACCTCTAATATATATTTAGTTGTGTAAAAACTTTGATCTCTTTCCTGAACAGTGTAAAAGCTCTAGTTCCCCTTCAGTTTAGTGAATATTCATGATGGACAGACCAATAGAATTGCTCCAAAACTGCTTAGAAATAAACCTTGTTCTATCAGCCTCCACTGCAGGTTAAGAAAGCTGTTTTATCCTCCTGTAAAGGTCCATTTTGGATGTGTTTAAGGTGGACTGTATAATTCCATGAGTGCTATTTTATAGTTTGATGTCTTCACTTTTATTCTACAGTAAAGTATTAAGATAAATATAAGGAGAACCTTCTATGAGTATCTGTGTCTAAACTTCGTGGTCGTTTAGGGGGTCCTTTACTGCTCATCCAGCCTTAGGCTTTCCATGTTAGGCTGGGAGGTCCCAGGACAGAGCCATACCACCAAAAACAACTTACTGCAAAGGGAAATAAAGGCATTTCTATCACAAAGTGGTAAAGCGTGGCTGACACTTTTGCAAGTAACCGACAATGTGTTTTACTGGGTAAGTTCTTTTATAGGGAAGAGTGAATGTGAGACTGTCAAGAAACCAATGTTGTGCTGAATGTGCTGAAGTCCAAACATGAAACACTGTCCAAAATATCCATAATCCAAAAAAAACAACGTATAGGAAGAAGAGCTATTTCTGTTAACAGTTAACAGAGAGAGAGAGGGAGAGAGAGAGAGAAAGAGAGAGAGAGAGGGCAAGAGAGAGAAAGAGAGAGAGAGCAGGAAGGATGTGGAGCACAGGTGCGAAAATCCTCTGTGATTTGGCACAAATCCAAGGACGCTGTTTTGACACTTCTTGGCTGTTGTTCGGACGTCGTTCGCGCGCTATCTGTGGGAGTTCTCCTGAAGCCATAAAACATTATGTGACTGTTTGGCTGGGTTCTCTTCCCATCTGGTCTGCTGAATGCCTCTGTGTTATCACCTACGTGAAGGACAGAAGGAACAAACAACCTGAAAAGTATTGCTTTAACACTCTGTTCCTCAGCTGGCCTTGGGATTCAGCTTATTCACGCTTGGCCAAAAGAGACCTAAATAAGTTTTACTGCCTCCCAGTATAAATGTTTAGGTTAAAGTGATAATGCAAAATATTGATGTGCATAATATGATGGGAATCTGTTCAAACATTATATGAATAAAAGTACGGACCTGATCATCACACCTATATGAGCTTGTGGGACATCCCATTCTGATACCACTCATCACTCATCTTCTAAACTGCTTTACCCTTCTGGGTTGTGGGGGGTGCTGGAGCCTATGCCAGCTCTCTATGGGGCGGAAGGCAGGAAACACCCTGGACAGGCTTGCCAGTCCATCCTAGGGCCGTTCCGATACTATGGAACCTAACTCTGATATTGCTTTGTGCACAGACTATCTGCCTTCCCCAAACTATCACCGCAAAGTTGGAGGCATATAACATTACCCCTCACTGGAGCTAAAGGAGGCTGAGCCCAGACCCTGAAAAACAGCCCCAGACCACCCAAATTTACTGCTGACACTATGCATGCCATTAGCGTTCTCCTGTTATCTGTCGAACCCAGAGTCATCCATTACACTGCCAGACAGCGAAGCGTGATTCATCACTCCTGGGAAAGCACGTTTCCACTGTTGAGTCCAGGGGTGGAATGCTTTACACCACTCCAGCAGAAGCCTGGCTTTGCACATAGTGATCTTAGGCTTGTGTGCATCTGCTTGTCCATGGAAACCCATTTCATAAAATTCCCAGCGCACAATTCTTTTCCTAATATTGCTTCCAGGGGTTGTGTTGGCGCTCTGCAGTGAGGGGATGCAACAGAAGGCAGGGGCTTCAGCAGTTGGTGCCCATGCTTTTTCTATTTCCCATTAATTCCATTTAATTTCCCAGTAGTTTTTCTTACAGAAAAACAGTGTAGATCTAATAAGGCAGAGATTCATCTCATGACCCAACTTGTGGTGAAGGTAGAATTCTATGATAGTGTCAGATTTCGAGATACAGTGATCATCAAACGAATAGCTGCACCCAAAAGGAAGTGTGGGATTGCAATGCTATCGGGAAGGAAGATAAAGGTTACCAGGAACAATAAATGATGATAAATTTAGACTGATATAGACAATATTTATTGAGCTACACATACAGGAGTAGTGTCTCTCAGTATGGAGTCAGGCCGCCATGTTTGCTAACGCAACATGCCAGACGTCTCGGAATGGAGTTGTAGAGGTTCCTAATGGTGTCCTGTGATAATCCATCCCATGCAGCTTGAATATTTTAACACAGTTCCTGCAGGTTGTGCGGCAGGGGTGGAGGTGGAGTGACACCAGGTCTTCTGGACGTGTGACGCATGGCTGTTTATCTTGGTGCTGACCACAGTACCCCCAAACACTGTAGTCCTGTGTCATGCAGCCGTCTGCCAATGATGCTGGCACTAACAGGATGACTGATGGAGGGAATCACTGCTTGCTGAAGGTCTGCAATCGTGGCTGTTGGGTTAGTCAGGTACAGCGATGAGGCCCGTCCTTGCTTACATCTCATGGGTAGCCAATCGTGAAACTTGAATCATTAGCATGTCTCACAATGTCAAACCTACCCACCAAGTTTCATTCCTGTTGGTTGAACTTAATAATCAGGAAGAGTGTCCACATACTTTTGGCCATATTGTATATCTGGACAAAATGGACAAAAGTGTGTTGCATAGCTACAGACAGTGGTAACTGTCATCTTGAAGCCTGAAATTTGGGTCTGTTAAATTTTTCACTGAACTGTGGCTTCACAGGTCAGCTCAGGGATATAGCACAACATCCCTAAGCACTTCTTAACGCAGCACCCCAGCACCCAGACTTATCAAAGCGGCCACCCGTTTAGGTCTGTGCCATAATTTACGTCCTCGTTAGGCATGTATACACCTCCTCTGGGCCAGTGTTGTTACGGAATTACCCACCAGGGAGTTCGGAGTGGACAGGCGTATTACAGAGCAGCAGATTGGCTCGTAAAAGTGTAATTTGTGTGTACCATGGCGAGCGACAGCGAGCACGGGCGCTAAGACTTTTTATATTCTAATCAATAGCCTCGGAGGCGCAGCGTTTTTCCGCTGACGTGTCGGAAAAAGACCGATACTGAATAGATGAACCTTCGTTGGGATAAAGATGAAAGAGGGATAGTTATGATTTGCCCCAAGGACGCTAATGAAATGTGGTTACCTAGCTGTTAATTAAGCACTTATGAACTCAAGGCAGTGTTAAATACTGAGCTGTTTTTACAGTTACATCCAGCTACACTACTGTTCAGTAGGCTGGAATCACCATTTAAGAGGCTTTAAATAATATAAAACCTATTTTGTTGCAGATATCTACAGTTACAAGAGACCACCTCACAACATGATATACCACAGACCCTCTGGAGCTCAAAAAGCACTACTCTACAAATGATAATAGACTTAGCATCCTCTGCACTCACCTAAGTGGAAATCACTACTGTCACTGTGGTGAATTCGGCAGCACAATCATTTCCATCACCTCTATCACACACAACAGACAGCAGTGCATGCACTACATGGGCCAGCGCAAGAAACATTTGGCAAATGCACAAATAACTGCACCCAGAAGGAATCGACTGACAGGAATGAAACTTGGTGGGTAGGTTTGACATGGTGAGACATGCCAATGATTCAAGTTTCACGCTCGGCCACACATGTGACGTAAGCAAGGACAGGCCTTATCTATGTACCTGACTGAACCAACAGCCATGATTACAGACATTCAGCGAGCATTGATGCCCTCGATGCTTCATCCTGTGTGTGGAGGCACCATGGTCAGCGCCAAGATGAATGGTTTGTTGCCACGCGACACACGTCCAGAAGGCCACCCCTACCGCACAATCTGCAGGAACTGTGTAAGAATATTCAAGCTGCACGGGATGGATTATCACAGGACACCATTAGGAACTTCTACATGCTGAGACGTCTGGCATGTTGCGTTAGCAAACATGGCGGCCGAACGCCATACTGAGAGACACTGTAATTCTGTATGTGTAGCTCAATAAATATTGTCCATATCAGTCTAAATGTATCATCATTTATTGTTCCTGGTAACCTTTATCTTCCTTCCCAACAGCACTGCAATCCCACACTTCCTTCTGGGTGCAGCTGTTCTTTTGATAAGGAGTGTATAATAAGAGTTCTTGATTTAGCTTATTATTATCTTTATTAATGCTTCGGGTTTAAATGGATATTGACAGCCTTCCAGCTCTGGAATTTTGTGATCTGCAAATGTTCTTCTGTTTTTGGCCAGTTCTGTCCTGCTAGGTCTGCCCTGGCCAACAAGCGTTATTAAGTAAGTGTTATTATTATGAAATCAGGGCGAAGGATACGAAGTTCCAAAGTACTTCTTGAAGCAATGTTAGCACAGGAACTCTTCATGTCCAAGCAGAGCTGTCAATTATATTGCAAATACCTTGACAACAAATTACAACAGTAGTTAATCACAGCACTGTGTTTATCATTTAATAACTACTCATTTCTCCAAAAAATATATTAAATATAATTGAACCTAAGATTCAACTGATTCAGTTCAACTGAACCTGTAGATTGAACCTAAATTATGGAAGTCATTATTGACAAATCCAAAATTCCACATATGGTTCCACATTTCTGAACAGCAATGCACAGTAATGAAATACGATTGCATAGAAAGTAATGCAGTAAACATGGTGTCATAGCAGTGTGAAACACAGAGGTGTTTACGTGGTAACGTCCAGCTACACCCACCCCGCAGCAGTCAGCGGGACAGAAAATAAAATAGCAGTGATGGTGTATGCATGGCAACAGCCCAAACATAGTCCAGTGAGGTGTGGTCCACTGTGGCAATATGTTCTGGACCCACAGAGGGAACATGTGTGAGGGTCGAGCATGTAATCATCAGGTCCCGCCCAGGTTTTTACGGCAGTGTGTTGACATCACGTCAGAGTTGTGAGGTGTGAGTGAGTGCCTAATGATAGAGGGAGAACTCGGTGAGGTACTCTATCTCTAAAGCACGGGAGTAAATAGTGGGCTTGTGTTGTGGTAACGGACTGCAAGCAAACAAGAGGTGCAATATATGCACCCAAACACACATGTACATGTTTTTATACATCGCCAGGACACGGTGTTATAGATATTATAGTTTATTATAGTCTATATATATATATATATATATATATATATATATATATATATATATATATCAAAGATACAGCACTGTATCTCTATTTTTTTTACCATTTTTATTAAAAAATACTGCCCTTTACATTGTTGTAAAGTTTTGTAAAGTTTACATACCAATGGTCATTGTAAGGTTTTAAATGAATGGACTAAAGAAAATTATCTGTTGCATGTTTTGCTGATTTTATGTTGATTTTTTAAGACTTTCTGCAGAAAATACAATTAAATATAACATATTTCTGCAGATTTTGAGGCACAATGTGCATGTTTATATGCCCAATTTAACATAACATAAAGAATACACAGTCATATCTGTAATTGAATCCTGGAGGATTGGAAAACACGTCACCACAGCACAACTATGGGCCAAAAGCAGGATAGCCGTGGCAGTGTAAGTGCCTCAGGGATGTTTTTCTGGCATGATCTTGGATCACTAATACCACTGTCTGCGGATACCATCCAATTTTTCCTATTTTTAACCTATTTTTCCCAATATGTTGAATCTAGCTCTCTACTCCAGTCTCAGCTGGCTGCTCACTTGCCATAGCAGCACTGATGCTAGCTTCATTATCCCTACAGTATTTGGTTTAACAATTCTACTTCTGGAAAGGCTCTTGTCTAGTTTGGTAAGTCCCCAGCACATTATCTAAGATCTTACATGTCTCCTCTTCGGAAACTGGGAAAACTCTTGGAAAATTGTGGTTGATGTGGTGCAACGAATAACACCTCTACCTGCCAGTAAACTATGAGGGTGACTGGGGTTCATCTCCCGGCCTGGGTGACTATCCTGTGCTACACCAATAGGAGTCCTTGGGTAAGACTCCTAACACTACATTGGCCCACAGTAAAGGTTAAATTGGGAAAACTCTTGGGAAAATTCTCACATGTACATGCATGTTGCAGCATATTGTATATATATATTTTAGAGGTTTCATAGTTATAGTTGCAAGGCTATGAAGGACCAACTGGGTGAGCCAATTTGCCACAGCACCACCCTGAGGGAGACCAGTACTGCAAATCTAGTTAGTCAGGAATATCAATGACAGAAACTCACCAGCTAAACAATGACCTCTCCCCAAACAGACAGCATAACATCACAAGTTTATATTCAGACACCTGAGAGGGTCCCGGAGATAAATTAAGGGGTTCTGAACCCCCCAGGAACTACTACAGCGTTACTATGTATGAGTTTAGGTCCCCACAATGTGACACAAACCTGACTCCTCAAACCACACACAGTTATCAAGTACTTGTCACATGTTTCAGTAAAGAGATGTGAAGTTTATGACCACCGTGAGGCTCTTTTACTGCTTTGGACATATGAACTAAACTGCGGTTTAATGTCAGCTTTGTTTAGGCCACGGTACGTGTATGTATGTTCCTGTCTATTGGACGCACTCTCAATAGTTCTTCTGTTTTAACACAGACTGAGACGTCCGTGTGAGTGTGGCTTTGGGTGTGTGTCCAAAAGCGTGTGACTTTACTGTACATGAGTGTTTTAATTGGTGGAGGAGGTTTTATACCCAACAAAATTAGAATGTATAAAAATGGGTGGATTAGCTTTACACACAGCTTTAACACCCCACCGTGATTTAAAGAGCTGATGTAAAATAGCCAGGAACACACACACACACACTCACACACACGCACACACACGCACACTCACACACACAGGCCGAATGTGTTTGCATGTTTGGATGGAACAGTAGCTTGGAAACACTCTTACCCGCTTAACTATGTCAGAGCTAGAGGTGCATAAACATTTTCACACACTCACTTTCTCACACACATGTGCAGTACCAGCATGCCAGAAGCTTACACACACACACACACACACACACACACACACACACACACATACATACACAGGGTCAGGGGAAGGGTTGTTGGTGAATAGGCCGCTTTGTAACTCCCATGTGTGGCTGATTACTTTGTTTAAACTCACCAGATTGCTGGAGGCCGAAGAGGCCAGGAAGCACTGGACAGTAAAACTGTCCAGAGAGAGACGTTTAGAACAATGTCTATGGAAAACTTATGTGTTTCAAAGCTCTTAGTCTGCGTTTGATATCATAACTTCAGTCATATTTTGAGGTCTGGTTACTGTTTAAAGTCAACCCTGTCACTGAAACAATCAACATGGACCATTTTTAAATCGTTCGTTTGTGTTCTCGGTCACATTAAGCATGAACCATTTGAGCCACATCATTTAAAAGACAACATTCTTGTTTCTCTGTCATCTTTGAGCATACTGTAGGGAAACTCCCCACACAGGAAGCGTGCGGAGAAGATCCATCACTGATCCATCACACCCTGGCCATCACCTGTTCCAGCGTCTTCCCTTTATCCAAATGAGGATCAAGACAACTAGGCTACAGAGAAGCTTCTTCCCACACGCCATCACACTCATGAACAGCAGATCACTGCAATGCACATTACAATCCATGCTGCTCTTATTTATCTAGAACCACATAAACACATACAATCCACACTGCTCTTTTTTTTCTAGAACCGCATAAACACATACAGCCCACACTGCTCTTATTCATCTATAACTACATAACACATATAATCCACGCTGCTCTTATTTATCTAGAACTACATAAACACATACAATCCACACGGCTCTTATTTATCTAGAACCACATAAACACATACAACCCACACTGCTCTTATTTATCTAGAACTACATAAACACATACTATCCACACTGCTCTTATTTATCTAGAACTACATAAACACATACAATCCACACTGCTCTTATTTATCTAGAACTACATAAACACATAAACTCCATGGTGCTCTTATTTGTCTAGAACTACATAAACACATACAGTCCACGCTGCTCTTATTTATCTAGAACCACAAACACATACAACCCACACTGCTCTTGTTTATCTAGAACTACATAAACACATACTATCCACACTGCTCTTATTTATCTAGAACTGGAACTGGAAACGGTTCTCCTTCAGTGTTCTGTGCTTATGATGATTTGAATAGACATCAGTGTCAGACTAATTAATGACCTTCTATTAAAGACTGGTGGACTGAGAGACACTAGAGTCTCTTCTCCTAAACTGAGCTGATTAAGAGTCTTGTTCCAGAAATGATAATAGGACATTAGAGCCATAATAAATCATGCTACTGTTACTCTCCATACTTAAGTACAGTTGAAGGTAAATACTTTAGTACTTTTACTCCAGTGGAGGTATAAAGGGAGGAACTTCTACTGACACTGGAGGAGTATTCTACCTTGGGGATCTCTACTTTAACTCAACTACATGGGTTTTGTACTTCATCCACTAATGGCCAGTAGCCAGTAGGCCACTTTCTTAATACTGTGGCTTCATGTTAGTATCCATTTTAATTCATGATTTGCAGGTAGTGAAAGAGTGACTCAGAAAATGGTTTAAAATTGCCTGTATATATCCAAGTTTCAGAGTAATAGGCATTCAGAATTGGCACTGAGTGAAAGAGAAAAGTTATACATTTAGAACTTTCCACAGTTTAATTGGCTAAAGGTCTCAGAGATCAGTCGAAACTTTCATTTTAACATTCATTTTCGACTGAAGTGCCCTGACTTGCGGTCATACGGATACGAGGCTATTCTTTCATTCTCTGGTGCTGGACACACATACTGTGCAAACACTCACACATTGGACCAGCGGGGCTTGCGCTGCCATGGTTTTTTAATGAGATGTTGGAAAATAGCTTCAAAGCTGATCAATTGAGTTCACTGCTTGCACAGACAAGCTACACAAGTAATGATCCTAAAGCTGGCGTACACAGAGAGACCTCTGCAAAAATGTAGTTCATTATTTTGATAATTCCATGTTTATTATTACAACTACATTGTTAAAACTGCAGTAACTAAGCCACTTTACTGTCCATTCTATCAGCTCCACTGACCATATAGGAGCACTCTGTATTTCTACAGTTACAGACTGTAGTCCACCTGTTTCTCTGTATACTTTATTACCCTGTTGTTCAATGGTCAGGACCCCCACAGGACCACCACAGACCAGGTATTATGTGGGTGGTGGATCATTCTCAGCACTGCAGTGACACTGACGTGGTGCTGGTGTGAGTGGATCAGACACAGCAGTGCTGCTGGAGTGTTTAAACACTGTGTCCACTCACTGTCCACTCTATTAGACACTCCTACCTTGCTGGTCCACCTTGTAGATGTACAGTCAGTGAAGACAGCTCATCTGCTGCTGCACAGTGCAGTGTTGGTCATCCTCCAGTTCTTCATCAGTGGTCACAGGACGCTGCCCACAGTATGCTGCCCACAGGATGCTGTTGGCTGGATGGTTTTGGTTGGTGGATGATTCTCAGTCCAGCAGTGACACTGAGGTGTCCAGCAGC
>CM067496.1:17571872-17587825 GCA_034552555.1 Semaprochilodus insignis
TTAACCAGAACTACAACTAGCCTAACCCTAACCTTAACCAGAACTACAACTAGCCTAACCCTAACCTTAACCAGAACTACTACTAGCCTAACCCTAACATTAACCAGAACTACTACTAGCCTAACCCTAACCTTAACCAGAACTACTACTACCCTAACCCTAACCATAACCAGACCTACTACTAGCCTAACCCTAACCTTAACCAGAACTACAACTAGTCTAACCCTAACATTAACCAGAACTACTACTAGCCTAACCCTAACCTTAACCAGAACTACTACTACCCTAACCCTAACCATAACCAGACCTACTACTAGCCTAACCCTAACCCTAACCAGAACTACTACTAGCGTAACCCTAACCCTAACCAGAACTACTACTAGCCTAACCCTAACCTTAACTAGAACTACTACTAGCCTAACCCTAACCTTAAATCAGAACTTCTACTTACCTATTCTGAACCCTGAGCTTGACCAGACCTACAACTAGCCTAACCCTAACCTTAACCAGAACTACTACTAGCCTAACCCAAACCTTAACCAGAACTACTACTAGTCTAACTTTAACCAGACCTATTACTAGCCTAACCCTAACCTTAACCAAACCTACTACTAGCCTAACCCTAACCTTAACCAGAACTACTACTAGTCTAACCCTAACCTTAACCAGACCTATTACTAGCCTAACCCTAACTTTAAACAGACCAACCTGCACAGGAATGACATACATGAAAAAAAATGGTGGAGCAGAGGGGCGCTGACTTCCCAGGGAGCCCTCATGTCTTTCCTGCCTTCTGGCTCTCCCCTTTTAGTTATGCTGTAATAGCCAGCGCTGCCGGAGTCACTGCTGCACTCTGTTAACACCACATAGCGTACTCAAATCTTCTGTCAGAGCTAACAATCTGTTGCCACATCTGCTCTGACTGGGTGCCACTGCTTACCTTTAACTACCACGGAGCTCCTGGCTGTCCTGCACTGTGGAAGCTTGGCCTGCGTCCTGCTGACCCATCCAATGGCCCAGCTATTTAATTACAGACTAATCAGACATTTATTCCTGTAACTTAAAAAACACTGAATGCTTCCTTCCTTTGCTTGGCTTGGTTCCTCTCGAGGTGTCTTCCTTTTAAACTGAGGGAGTTTTCCTTGCTTCTGTCGCCCTTGGCTTGCTCATTGGGGGCTCAGACACCAGATTCTTTGTAAAGCTGCTTTGTGACAACATCTGTTGTGAAAGGCGCTATATAAATAAATGTTGACTTGACTTGACCTACTACTAGTCTAACCCTAACCTTAACTCTAACATTAACCAAAAGTACTACTAGCCTAACTCTAATCTTATCCATTAACCATAACTGTACCCTAACCCTAACCAGAACTATTACTAGCTCAACTCTAATCTTAACTAGAACTACTACTAGACTAACCCTAACCTTAACCAGAACTATTACTAGCTTAACCCTAATCTTAACTAGAACTACTACTAGACTAACCCTCATCTTAACCAGAACTATTACTAGCTCAACTCTAATCTTAACTAGAACTACTACTAGACTAACCCTAACCTTAACCAGAATTATTACTGGCCTTTGTCACTGCATAAAAGAAACATGATGCTTCCTTTATTGTTGGATGCATTGTAATAGTTTATGAGCCATCGTGTGCACAAATTCTACACAGAAGGGCTTACCAGTGTTTCACAGTGGAAATATAATGCAGCTAATTGGGAAGTAAATACGGTTAGATATTAATATATAAATAAATATCTGGACATATCAATACCTGTAGCTGTCCAGCACACTCTACTGGAGTTGAAATTAAGCACACAGTGAATATGAGCTTACAGTGCAGACGTTAAGATTATTTACATCCAAATCAGGCGAATGGTCTAGCAATCATCTTTTTTAATACTCTGTTGCAAATCCTGAAGTCTGGAATCCATTGACATCACCAGACGCTGGGTTATTTCCTGGTGATGCTCTGCCAGACCTCAGCTGTCCTTAGTTCCTGCTTGTTCTTGGGGCAGTTTGCCTTTAGTTAAGCCTTCAGTAGGTGAAATGCATGTCAGATTGGATTGACGTCAAGTACTTGACCTTTGAAGAACTGTTCTCTTCTTTGCCATTGTCTGGGGTTGCTTTTGCAATACGCATCAGGTCATTGTCCAGCTGCACATCTCCACTAAAGCACATTGTACAGTATAGCCATATACACTTCCAAATTCATCCTGCTGTTTTTGTCAGCATTCACATCATCAGTATATACAAGGGAACCAGTTCCACTGGCAGTTCGGATGTAAATAGGATCAAATGAAAGCCGGCAGTCTGTACTTCCAGCCTATATTCATTATTTACAGTCACTTTCAAAAGAATAGTTGCACAAATAGCTGCACCCAGAAGGAATCAACCCACAGGAATGAAACTTGCTGGGTAGGTTTGACATCATGTGACATGCAAATGATTCAAGTTTCACTCTTGGCCATGCATGTGATGTAATCAGCCACGATTGCAGACATTCAGCGAGCAGTGATGCCCTCCATGAGTCATCTTGTTAGTGCCAGCACCACTGGCAGATGGCTGCACAACGCAGGACTACATGCACACAGACGACTGTTCTTAACACCACGTCAACGTCACCAAAGACTGCAATGGTGTTGTGCAAGACTGTCATGGAGTGACTTAGAATAGCAGCGGGTCATCTTCAGTGACGAGTCCCGCTTTTGTCTTGGTGGAGATGACCAATGAATCTGTGTGTGGAGGCACCGTGGTCAGCACCGAGAAGAACAGTTTGGTGTCACCAGAGAGCCTGGTGTCACTCCACCTCCACCTCTACTGCAACATCTGCAGGAACTGTGAGAGAATATTCAAGCTGCATGGGATGGATTATCTCAGGACACCATTAGGAACCTCTACAACTCTTTAGCAAACATGGTGGGCCGACGCCATACTGAGAGACACTACTTCTGTATGTGTAGCTCAGTAAATATTGACCATATCAGTCTAAATTTATCATCATTTATTGTTCCTGATAACCTTTATCTTCCTTCCCAATAGCACTGCAATCCCACACTTCCTTCTGGGTGCTGCTATGACAAAGAGTGTAATTTCTCCTCCACCATGCCATGCTGATCAGTAAGCAGTGACAGCACTGGTAAATGATGCTATAAAAGGTCAGGAGTAGCTCGAAAGACCGAAAACAGCCCTTTAATACAGAAATAAAAGGAGAAAGATGAGGGAAGATTAGGCAGTTAACCATGATTACAGGGAGAAGACAGGTGGCTTGGTGGTACAAACTGTCCTGTACATGTACTGGCCCATATGTTTTGATACTGTTTGGCGCATGGCAGCAATCTGAAGAGGTCTTACTAGGATGTGTGAGGGCACTGATAATACTGCGCCATGTGCCTTCTTCTAGTTGCCATTCCAGACCTTGATCTTGCTGGTGAGAATATTTTCCAGAATGTCTGTTTATGGTGTGTTGTGCTTCCTTTACTAGGGAAGCAGTCCAGGTGAGGTCTACAGGGATATACTCTAACATGCAATACTCTACCATGCAAAGGGAAATTAAACCACAAATATAACCATTTAATTTTATGGAATGATACCATCAATGAAATTGCATATGACGTCTGAGATGTTAAATAGTGTTAATAGTATAATAGAGATAATATGAAAATATAAAGCTTCTTTTGGGATTACTTAGCCTCAAAATACCCTGCATGTACTCTTCCACCATAAATGAGTTTAATGTCTTAACTTGTTAAATCTCTGGACAATTTTCCTATTGAAGAAAGCACAACACTTCATAAACAGACATTCCAGACAACATTCCCACAAACCACATGGTGCAGTATTGTCAGTGCCCTTACACATCCAATCAACACCTCTCTTTAAATTGATGCCATGTGCCAACCAGTACCACATCGTATGGGCCAGTATATGCACGGGACAGTTTCTACCAAAAAGCCAGCAGGTACACTGACATACCAAAAGTCATGGGATAGCAGTGCGTAAGTAGGTTATGAAGTGGTGTTACCTCAGGCTTGGGAACGCCCACAGCGTGCTCAGGGCAAGGTGACGTGAACTGTCAGAGTTTAAACGAGGCATGACGGTGGGACTCCCTGATTGGGCTCATGTTGGGGAACTCTCCAGAATGCCCTTCAAACCAATTCTGGGCAACCTAGGTCTGACAGCACGGTGCATTATCCTGCTGAAATATCCCATCACTGTGGGGGTACACGAAGTGCATGTACCATTTGTAATGGCTAGTTAAGAGTCTAAATCAATACGGTAGCTAGTTACGATGTGCCTAAGTTAGCTAAGCATTCAATTTGTTATTAAAATGATATATATCAGGCGGCGTACATGGCAATTGGAGCCAAAAATGCACCAGACCAATACAGAGGGTATATTCAGTTTAGTTTTACAGCAGTGAGTAGGCCAGCAGGTGTTGTACCCAGAAGGAAGTGTGGGATTGCAGTGCTATTGGGAAGGAAGATAAAGGTTACCAGGAACAACAAATGATGATAAATTTAGACTGATATGGGCAATATTTATTGAGCTACACATACAGAAGTAGCGTCTCTCAGTACGGCATCGGGCCACCATGTTTGCTAACGCAACATGCCAAGATTTTGCGGCAGGGGTGGGGGTGGATCATTGAAGATGACCCACTGCCATTCAGAGTCACTCCATGACAATATGGTACCATTGCAGTCTTTGGCGGCGGTGGCGTGGTGTTAAGGAAAGTCGTCGTAACGGTCTGCGTGCATGTAGTCTTGCATCGTGCAGCCATCTGCCAACAGTGCTGGCACTAATAGGATGACTCATGGAGGACATCACTGCTCACTGAATGTCCACAACTGTGGCTGTTGGGTCAGGTACAGCGATAAGGCCCATCCTTGCTTACATCACATGTGTGGCTGAGCGTGAAATTTGAATCATTTGCATGTCTCAGGATGTCAAACCTACCCACCAAGTTTCACTCCTGTGGGTTGATTCCTTATGGGTGCAGCTATTTGTGCAACTATTCTTTTGACGATGAGCATATTATTGTACACAATTTAGGCAATAAAAATATTGATTTTCCTGAAAAAGGAACCAATTATTTATTCATTCTTTCAATTATGGATCGGAATAGATCAGAATAGATTAGATGTTTTCTTTCTCAGGTGGGCCAAAGCTAGACAAGGCTAGGAATACACTGATGATCTGTTAGGTCTATAGGCAACTTGATATGAGCCATGACGAACCTCTAAACACACTTTCTGATGATAGGGGTAAGTGGAGTGGAGGCCAAGTGGAAGCTGGAAGATACTCAGCGGGGTGGTCTGTAACTTCATGGGCCCATCAGTCTGAGACATGTTCATTCAATAGCCTGAGTAGATGCTGAAGATGTCTGTTAGGCCAACAAATCAAAAGTCCACTTTAGTGTCATGCCAATAGCATACAAGTAGCTTTGTGACTGATAGCTTTGTGAGAACATTTCGCTTAATAAAATCACTCAATCAATTTTGAAATATCAGGAAGTAAGATAAAAGATCTTAAAATTTACTTTAACAATCTTAAACTGAGAATTTTAGGATATATCAAGATAATATTATTTGCCAGGATATAATTTTTTGCAGTTAAGTGGGATGAGGACATGTTGGAGCAGGTGGACACTGGGAAATGCTGATAAAAATTCCTTAGCCAGCAGTAGTGTGTAGCATATTGAGAGTACGCTAAGTATGGAGAGTAACAGTAGCATGATTTATTATGGCTCTAATGTCCTGTTATCATTTCTGTACACTAACGCATTACACTTACTGACTTACAGTACAACAACACACTACTTACAGTACACTAACACATTACACTTACTGAGTTACTGTACAGCAACACACTACTTACAGTACACTAACACATTACACTTACTTTGTTACTGTACACCAACACACTACTTACAGTACACTAACGCATTACACTTACTGAATTACTGTACACTAACACACTACTTACAGTACACTAACGCATTACACTTACTGAATTACTGTACACTAACACACTACTTACAGTACACTAACGCATTACACTTACTGAATTACTGTACACTAACACACTACTTACAGTACACTAACACATTACACTTACTGAGTTATTGTACACCAACACACTACTTACAGTACACTAACACATTACACTTACTGAGTTACTGTACAGCAACACACTACTTACAGTACACTAACGCATTACACTTACTGAGTTACTGTAAAACAACACACTACTTACAGTACACTAACGCATTACACTTACAGCCCTCCTAAATAAGAGAAAGATGATTTTAGAAACACTTTTAAATAAAGATGATTTTAGAAACCAAGGCCATGCTGGTATGTGTGCAGCAGAAGAAACAGAGTTAGAGTTTGGGGTGCGCTGATCTGCATCACACCAGCCCCACTACGGCAGCTACCCTGATCTTTTAAAGCGATCTTGCACTCTTGGCTTCAAATGTATACACCAGCTGGAAAACGTCTCGAGGTAGGGCAGGTCGTAACATTTAGGAAACTCTGGTTCACTTTTAGTAGGCTACAGGGGCTCTCCAGTAAAAGCAGAACGCTGTTCATGACCTCTTATACGAGCTGAGGCCGCGGCGTTCCTTCCTCCATGATGCAGGTCTTTCTCTTGCTAATAAGTTGCCATAAAGCCCAGCTTATTAGCGTGGCCGAATGCCTAGCATTCCGCCATGCGCTTTGGTGTTTTACAGAAACACGCTCGCGGTTTGAAGTCTTGGAGATGCCAATTACTGTTTACGGTTTGCATTGCGCATTCCGAGTTTTCCGTACATTTAATGGAACCTCCCTGCGCTCCTTTTGTTGTCGAGGACTATTACAGGAGTAGAAATTGGAACCAAATGGAGTTTACATGCTGAGGATCTTCAGGGTACACATGTTTTTACGTAGGCAGAACTGGAGAAGTAAAGGAACATGATGGAAAGTTCAAAGTATGTACTGGGTGTTAGTCCATGCATATATTTGTGTGGACCTTTGACCCCTTTCCTGCTCTGTGTAATTAGGCTTCATGAAATTACAGAGGCAGAACGGTTAAAACGTTAATGAGCAACCGCCCCTCCAGCTAAAGGAATGCTAATTAACATGCATGGAGGACATATTCCTGTTTACGTCAGTTCCTTATTTACATACAGTGATGTTATACACTCGAGGTCATTCTGAACTTTTAAAAATACTTGTTCTGAAACGTTATTAGGAAAGGCAGGACACAGGTAGCAATACAGCATACACCGCATACAGTTAAGAAAAAACTTATATCTAAAATAACTTAACTCAATTTAAGATTAATGTACATATTTCCAGATATTTTATTTATTTGCGCTAAATTACTTTAGTAAGCTAAAAAATTTTCACTATAGTACATAGTATATATTTTTCAGGTAATTTTGCTTATTTAAGAAATTTGTTTAAAATTAAATTTGGCATACTAAAATCGCTTAAACCAAGTAGAAATGTGCAATTAAAATGCATTAAATGTGCAAAAGTGTGGTTAGCACAATTTCTCAGTGTTTAAGATAAAAATAATATGCAATAGCTTAGTTAGCTGTTAGCCAAGTTAGCTTCTTATTTTCATTTTCCCCTCAACCTTAAATGATGCACTGCCTACCTTTACATGCGAGCACAAGAGTAGAACCGCTACACTACTTATTTTATTATTATGATATTATTTTATAATATATTTTTGCATAATTTAATAAACTGTCTTGAAACAGGCTAACTTTTCTAATATAGCAAGAAAGTTTGGCTTACTAAAGTCACTTAAACCAAGTACAAATGTGCAATTAAAATGCATTAAATGTGCAAAAAAGTGTTGAAAAGCACAATTTCTCAGTGTTTAAGTATATATAAACTAATTTTACTTTGCAGTGTACCTGATCTTTGATTTAAATGCATGGCAGTTATGCAATCATCTGTAATCAACATTTGAGCTTCTCCAAACTTGACAGCTTCAGTATCAGAGGTAGGTTCTCCTAGAGTTTACATAATACACATAGCCGCTAATGTGCAGTTATTATACTTCATTTAATAATAACAGTAATGACAGACGCATACAAGAGAAGTGTGTTGCCCTGGTGTCTAAGCTACAGGTTATATAGCGTGTGATGACAGGAGGGCCGCAATGGTACCGAGCCTGAATAGCACCTGCATTGAAAACTCAGGAATTTTAAGCAAAGGTTAGTTTCTGGTCAAAAGTTCTATTAGCTCCAGCATACTAATATGCTTACACATATACTGTCTATCAGACACTAATTATCTATAAACGTCTTATTGCTCTTATTATTTTTTCATTCTTCACTTCAATAAGGTGAAAGAAACAAAAGGTGTGTCCAAAATCTGTTAAAAATAAATGATATAATATAATACATACATACATACATACATACATACATGGAAACGTACATACATACAAACATACATACATGGATATGTACATACATACATACATACATACATACATACATACATACGTACATACAGGGGTTGGACAATGAAACTGAAACACCTGTCATTTTAGTGTGGGAGGTTTCATGGCTAAATTGGACCAGCCTGGTGGCCAATCTTCATTATTTGCACATTGCACCAGTAAGAGCAGAGTGTGAAGGTTCAATTAGCAGGTAAGAGCACAGTTTTGCTCAAAATATTGCAATGCACACAACATTATGGGTGACATACCAGAGTTCAAAAGAGGACAAATTGTTGTTGCACGTCTTGCTGGCGCATCTGTGACCAAGACAGCAAGTCTTTGTGATGTATCAAAAGCCACGGTATCCAGGGTAATGTCAGCATACCACCAAGAAGGACGTTTTCCTCCACCAGCATCACGTAGTGACCTGACCACTATCCTGCAAGAAGAATGGCTTAAAATCCCTCTGACCACTGTGCAGGACTTGTATATGTCATTCCCAAGACGAACTGACGCTGTATTGGCCGCAAAAGGAGGCCCTACACCATACTAATAAATGATTGTGGTCTAAAACCAGGTGTTTCAGTTTCATTGTCCAACCCCTGTACATACATACATACATACATACATACGTAGATACATACATACATACAATCAAACATACATACATACATACATATATGGATATGGATATGTACATACATACATACATACATACATAAATACGTACATACATGGATAAAAGATGCACAGAAAGTAGGATTCCTATCAACCATGCAAGACCTGGTGGACCACCAAAACTGTACCATTTGAGAGAAAGGGGAAAATCTAGATCCTCTCCTGCTTCAGATCTGAAAACATCCACAGGTGTTTCTAGTCCATCCTTCTACTGTGAAAGGACACTATGAGTTTCAAAGTATGTGTAGATGTCAGGACGTTCCTCACTGAGACAAGGAAATAGACAATAAAGAAGAAAACTGGCAAATCAAACAAAGAAGATGCAAGTTTCTCCAAAAGAAAACTGTAACATGATCTGATATCTAGTTGATATATCTTAAAATTCTCATAAAATTCTCATAAGATTCTTGTGAGCTCATTTTTTAGGATTAATTCTTATTTCCAACTTGTAAAAAGCCATTTTTGTAAGCCAAATATTTCTCATTATATTGGCAGACAATTTTGCTTATTCAAAGAAATTAGCTTGAAACAAACCAAATTATCTACCAGTACTGTTTTAAAATTAAGATATATCAACTAGAAATAAAGTAATTGTACTTGCCAAAATATATGTAATTTTGCAGTGTATTAGTAAAATGAACAAAATGAATGAATAAATAATAATAAATTAATGATTTAAGGTAAGACACTACAGGCGAGTAGACGGCGTATATCACAATTAATCTGTATTAATTTATTATTGGAAGGACATTTAGTTATGCAACTTAGGTGTTGTCTACTTAAATATCTGTTCATTTGGATATTTTTAAAAGTTAAAAATCCATCTTTTGAACGACAGAATTTAACATTTGATTTGTTATTGTTTTATCAAGAACTCACTATGCACTCCAAACAGCTTTTTTTACAACATCTGGCATAAATTCCACTGTAATATCGTTCACAATATGCAATTAGTATGTTAGATTTCATGGCAAGTGTGGCAAAGATAAACCTTCATTAAAATAGCTTAACTGTATTAAGCATTAATAAATATAATTTTTAAAAAATAATTTTATAATTTCAATAAAAAATGTAACTGCAAATAAATTAATTAATGATTTATGCAACACTGCTTCTTCTTCCTGCAAAAACTCAAAAGTAATGTAATTCGGAATTCTGCATATGATTACACTGACATACCAAAAGTCATTGGATAGTAGTATGTAAATTGATTGTGAAGTGGTGTTAATTCAGGGGACAGCTTGGGAATGCCCACACCTGTGTAAGTCGCGAGATGTAAGAATGGCCAGCGTGCTCGTGGCAAGACAACATGAATTATAATTAGAACGAGAGATGACTGGGCTCATGTTGGGCGAACATGCAGACCACACCATTCGTCGGAACTCTCCAGAATGCTCCTTGAACCAATTCTGAACAGCTTGGACCCATTGGCACAGTGCATCTTGCTCTAATATCCCATCACTGTGGGGGGTACATAAAGTCCATGTAGGGCTTCAGATAGTCAACAAGCAGTGAAATGTAGTGGGCACCGGTCAATGACATGTTTAGGTGGACCAGTAAACCCAACCCATGCCATGAGAACACACCCAACACCAGTATGTAACCACCAAAAGCCAGCACAGTGCCTTGTTGACAACCTTATTGACAACCACACACCAACCCTAACATCGGCCCGAACCGACTGGTACCATGACTTATCGGACCATGCCACATGTTGGCAGTCCTCTATGTTCCAGTTGCAATCTCATGAGCTCAGGTGAGGCTCGTGTTGTCGTGTTAAAAGAGGCACTCTGGTGGGTCTTCTGCTCTCATGTCCCATGGAAGCTGCACTGACCTGCGGCATACGCGTGTGAGGCCTCCTGCATCGAATGTGGTTGTGATTTCTGTCAGAGTCTTCTAGTCAAACGCTGCTTGTCGCGATCTGCGGGTGGCCAGTGTGCTGGACACTATCGGTGGTAACGCTTTCTATGATTTATTCTACGATACACACGTGACACTGTGGATCAAGCAATGTTCCATCCGTCTGGCACCCACCATCATGCCTCATTCAAACTCCGATAATTCACATCGCCTTGCCACGTGATCAACCTCACGCACAAGATAACACCTCTCAACTTATAAAGGTGTGGGTGTTCCCAAGCCGTCCCCTGAGGTAATACCATTTCATAACCAATTTACATACTGCTGTCACTTCTGGCATGTCGGTGTATATGCTAATTTGATAATCAGCCCTCAGGGTAAAGCTGAATGCTCAGTTGTGTGGAATGAACTGCAGCACTCTAGACACGACAAGATTCAGACTAGTTATATTCAGTGGAGACCGTATGTTTTTATCAGGCTCTTCTCAGACGTTCTTTATCAGGAGGTGTCTATGGAAAGAATCGGCTGATTTTGTTGTTTGTGCAGCACTAGGGCTAGGTTATTGTTGAACTGGAGGGCAATCCAGCAGGGCCATAAATAACAATCTTATGCTTGCATGCACCCACCCACCCCCAGTTTTACCTGGTCACCGAAAAGCTTACACACACACACACACACACACACAAAACAAGATTAACGACGTAGGCAAGAGGGAAGAGGTATGCATACAAAATCCCGGAGAACAATAGGGTTCCAAAACAGCCTGACACAAATGCAACACCAAACAGCGATAAGGTTTATGCATGCCCACGCAGATACACACACACACACACACACACACACACACACACATAGCGAAGGTTAGCCAAGGACTGCCAGGCACGCCGCTATCTGATTTTATGCTGCAATTTCTGTCGCCTGTGCTTTTGATTTTCCGAGCTCCCGAATTGTGTATTCCAAACAGAGGAGGCAGAGAAAGAGATAGCGTTCCTGCCAGCCAGCTAGAGAGGCTATAGAAAACATAGTTATCTTTACAACAAGGGCTCATAGAGCCGAGCTGACTCATCATCGTCTACTGCCACTGAAAATGCACCCCCATAACAACAACCGTTTACTTTTAAATGCATGCATGTTTAATACTATACGCTGGGAAGACACAGCCCTGATATATTAAGTCATATGCAAGGGTTTGGAAGCCTCATGTGACCTTTTTTAAACATCCTCAAAATATACTCATCATCAAAAGAATAGCTGCACCCAGAAGGAATCAACCGACAGGAATGAAACTTGGTTTGACATTGTGAGACATGCAAATGATTCAAGTTTCACACTCAGCCGTACATGTGACGTAAGCAATGGCGAGCCTTATCACTGTACCTGACAGACCCCACAGCCGCAATTGCAGACGTTCAGCGAGCAGTGATGCCCTCCATGAGTCAGTGATGCCCAACCGTGGTCAGCACCAAGATGAGCGGTTTGTTGTCACATGTCCAGAAGGCCTGGTGTCACTCCACCTCCACCGCACCGCACAATCTGACAAGACAACAGGGTCAATACTCAGGAGAGATAGAACGCTGGCTATGCTCTGCGGGGGACGGATTCGTGACCAACTTAACACCACTGTAATCTTCACCACCAGTCAAAAGTTTAGACACACCCAACTAAATGGGGTCTCTACAGGTTTAACAGCTCCAGCTGATGAGAGTCTGAAACAATACATATCCTGATATACCACATATACTCTTGATGTACCACAGTATTATATTTCTCCATATCTCCACCTCTAATATATATTTAGTAGTGTAAAAACTTTGATCTCTTTTTCTGCACAGTGTAAAAGCTCTAGTACTACAGTTTAGTGAATATTCATGATGGGCAGACCAATAGAATTGCTCCAAAACTGCTTAGAAATAAACCTTGAAAGCTGTTTTACCCTCCTGTAAAGCTCCATTTTGGAGGTTTTTAAGGTGGACTGTATAATTCCATGAGTGCTATTTTATAGTTTTATGTCTTCACTTTTATTCTACAGTAAGATAAACAGAAGGAGATAAGATACAGTAAGATAAACAGAAGGAGATAACCTGCTATGAGTAGCTGTGTCTAAACCTTTGACTGGTAGTGTGTATGTTAAACCCAACAAATAAACAGTTATATTTGTGCATTAGCATGTGTGTTTTCTGTAGAGGATGCAATGCTGGAATGGGTAACCAGGAGAGTCTGGAGAATTCCTAGTGGTCCATTTACTGAAAGCTAATGAACAAACTCACAAATGATACAGGTTGCATTCCAGTGTGTATAACCTAAGGGTTAAATCAGTGGCCCTCATCCGCAGTTGTACAGCTCTGGTTGGCTGATAGTAAGTGGATAGAGATTAGATGCAAATTAAGTTCTTATTCTTATTTCCCATTCCACCTTAAACGATGTAGCGCCAGTAGCATTTAAACACCTGTTCTGAAACACAGTTCTTGAGCTGATGATGTTTCCAGAGGCAGTTTGAAACAGCAATGAAACAGAAGATACACGCTTCAGCACTTGGCAGTCCCTCTCTGTGACTTTGCGTAATCTGCTGCTTCATTGTGGAGCTGTTGTTGCTCCTACACTCTTTCATTTCACATTTTCACTCATAGTTGACCGTATGTAGCAGGGCAGAAATTTCACACCCTGGTAAAGGTGGGATCCTATGACAGTGCCATTCGGCCCATTCTACTGCCAGTGCATGTCTATGGAGTTGAGCATGGTTTTGTACACCTGTTAGCAATGGGTGTTGCTGAAACACCTGAACTCAGTAATAATAAGGAGGGTTGTCCACAGGATTGATACCTAAATATAGATACTTCCCATCCTGGCATTTACTATTTAAAGACCAATTCTAGTGCAAAAATATTGATATCATTTGTTTATTTTGCTTATTTATTTTATTAAGTTCTGTATGTATTATACAAATATAAGCTCACCAGCTCACCTTTCATGTTTAAGGTGGTAGTAGCTTCAGGCTCCTGCAGATGGCACTGCACAAGGATGATGGGGCTATAAATACCTGTGGGGTGTGAGTGATGGGATTCATAGATTGAGAAGAGGTGCTACAGTGCAATGAATGTCTCGTTCCATGTGTGGAAAATGGCTCCAAAGCAGATGTTAATGAGGCGAGGTGCTAAAAGGAGTGACTGCATTTGGGTGTGCCAAAGACCATAGTGTGAAGGAATTAGCTGAATCTGCAGGTGTATGGANCTTGTCCAGTCCATGCCAAATCCAATCACAGCTGTTATTGGTGCTCATGGAGGATAAGATATATCCTAACTATAAAGTCAGACTTTTTTGGCCTAAAATTAAATTAAATGTATCTTTCTGTCTCTGTGTCTCTCTCTCACTCACACACATACACACAAAGAGCAAAAAGCAAAAGAGAAAACTAAAGGCTAGCTGCTAACAGCTAACATCCATTAAGAATGAACTGAGCCTAGTTTCAGAGTTTGCTTGTGCAGAAGAAACCATAGAACCAGAAAGGCTCGTTATCATCACTGTTATATTGACTCTCACAGGAAAGTGGGGTTAAACTGTCATAAGTATACAGCTTTGTGTGATGATTCCCTGCATTAAAGGCCCAGATTAGAAGCAGATGGGGTTCGCTTCACGCCTTTAGCTGTAGGCTGTCGAAAAGAGGGTGAATTTATGGTTTTATCTCTCCATCCAGACAGGGCTAAAAGCTTGAGGGGTGAGCTCATGCAGACATGGTACGAGGTGATATAATTCTATGTCTTTCCTACCGTGACAGAGCGAGACACGGGGCGTAGAGGTAGGCTCTGTCTGAGTCATAACAGACAGAGAGAGAGAGAGAGAGAGAGAGAGACAGAAAGATAGATGAACACTTGATGTCAACCTAAGATAAATCCATTGATCTTTGAACCTTTTGGAATAAATGTACAGAGTTATGTCCATAGGATCCAAAGTAGTGGTGTTGGGGGGGTAGTGGTGTTGGGGGGGTAGTGGTGTTGGGCAGCTTATAACGTCTAATACATTGTAAATAGTTCAGGTTTATGGAACCATAAATATGGATCATTACTAATGCATTTGCTATATAATACAGTATTCAATACTAAATGAAGAGCACATAATACTGGACATAATCTGTCAAAACAACTCATGCCATCTTCCATAACATGTTTATAGCATGGATATGTCAATGTCGGTTCAAGTGACGTGCTATCAAAATGTATCAGTTTATTTACATTCTGTAATTTGAAATACAGTCTATTGAAGGCTAATAAATTGAGTGATGTTTCTCTATTGTGATAATTATTTACATAATCTAATATAAATCAAGGTTTCAATTCTTTGTGTTTTTGAATGATATGATCTGTTTAAGCCAATTAAATTAATTGAGAGTTGAGGGAAATGCTCAATATATTGTAGCTGTTCAATAAAAAACAGGTATCTTTATTGTGTTATCTTCATATGAGTGTTACACCTTTGAGTGATTTGCCATAGAAGAGAATCAACGTACAGTAAGGAAAATGATGCACTAAACTGATCTAATAGAAATGTGTACATTAATGTCCACATGGACACAACACAGGAAAACTTTACATACATCCAGCTCCAAAGGGGCGCTGGCTACCGGGCATGGACAGTGAAAACACATACACTGTGAAAAAAGTCATATGTATTTAAAATCTTAATATTCTCATTCACATTGTTTTGCTTGTTTAAAGTGATTTTAGTAAGCCAGATTTTCTCACTACAGCACACTGGCAGATAATTTGGCCTATTTCAAGCACATTTCTTAATCTTTTTTTAATTATTTGCAAATACAGTGAGAACATTTGGCTAGAATTCATACAACAATCTACAATATAGCAGCAAGTTTTACTTGCCAAGATCAAATTTTTTACAGTGTATACTTTAAGTACTGCACTTTACTTGAAAATATATATATATACATATATATATATATATATATATATATATATATATA
>CM067496.1:17607708-17634931 GCA_034552555.1 Semaprochilodus insignis
TATATATATATATATATATATATATATATATATATATATATATATATATAAGCTTACCAGACAAAAAATTAGTCTCCTTGCATCCTTAAGGTGGTAGTAACTTCAGGCTCCTGCAGATGGCGCTGCACGAGGATGATTCAGGTTCAGTTTGGGTTTGCACACCTACTTTTTGAACCGTTCGGCGCATTTCCACCAAAAATAAATAGGTACGGAACCGGAAAAGTTTGTTCCCAGATAGAACCAAAGAATAGTATGTTCTTCAGCATGACCTGTGATGCCATCCGTAGGCATGTCAGTTGCGGAGGAAAGAGAAGGCAACAATGGTGCCACCTAAAGAATATCTTCTATGTCTTCTTATCTCCAGTAGTTGATCCCTGCTCACATTCTGGATTTAAACAAACATCTGGAATAACAGCACAAACGCTTGCAGGTAATCTATACGCTCTTGGTACTACTGTTTACTGCCTGTCATTTCCCCAATATTCAAGACTGTTGACTGCCGTATTTCACTCACAATGTGCAAAGAATTAAACACTGATACTACAGTCAAGGAAGCAATAACACCCAGCAGAACGTGAAGGCTTTCATTTTTTGACGAAACACAGTAGAGAAAGAGGACATGAAAACTGGAAATGACATACATGTGCCGCACATGAATAATCCAAATCGGGCTTCCGGTTCAGTGGTTTCCGGGCTTCTGGTGCAGTGCCTCCTGCCGATGTCAAATTCTTTGACGTTCCTTGGTTCCAATAAAAACTGTTGCAAGCACAGACTGGTTCCCCGAATGGTGCCAAGAAAGGTTCTAAGAAACCATAACAGAATCAATTAAAGAATTAGGGTTCCTTTGGTCGAATAGGGCTATATAAAGAGCTAAATACATAGCTGCACACATACACCTTGACAAATGTTTTCGTTTTCATCTATTTATCTTTTGTTCCATCAGTGAAGCACCTGTTAGGGTTCCAACAAAAGCAGGGAATATTGCAGACTCAGCTTTGCTTTCATGCTCTCTCCCTCTCTCTCTCTCTCTCTCTCTCTCTCTCTCTCTCTGTGTCACTCTTTGTTAAAAGGTAAACTGACTCATTCTAACTTTCCATACAGTTGTGCACAAACCTCTACACTGCTCTGCTGTTTTGTTTTGCAGATGGAGTTTCTTTTACAGTTCAGTCCAGTTTGAAACAATGTGCTCATACATCCAGATCGGTGTTAACTTGGGTGATGTCACAGGCTCACACTTCGCTAACAAGAAATCAATGAGATATCACAGTAAAGTCTCTCTCTCTCGCTCTCTCTCCCCCTCTCTCTCTGCTTTTCAATTCCCCATATGTGCGTGCATGAGTGAGACAGAAGCGCGAGTATTGATCTGCATAGGTGATAAATGGCGCCCCATTGGTTGCTCATTGGTTCCGGCATATTATGAATTAGCCGATGATAAATGTCTTCGGTGCATTGTGCTGACATTACAGCTAAGTATGAAAAGTCTATGTGAGCACATGTGGGGGGGGGGATGTATTGGAAGGCCTGAAGTGAAATCAATATTGTCCCTGTCCAGAGATAAACATGTATCTACATTTTTGCTGATTTTTACTTTTATGCATCATTTGAACACGGCAGCTGCTCTTTACATTGTGTAGACATTTCATGATGAGCAGACCAACAGAAATGCTCCTAGAATGTTTCAATTAAAGTCTCTTTAAAAAACAAACATTTGTGTTTCTATTAAAGTGGCCAGTGTGTGGACATACAAGTGAGGCGTTTCTGACAGTGCACCCAGTTGGCAAAACTACAAACTATGTTTCTAATAAAGTGGCCAGTGAGTGGAATTACAAGGTAGGTGTTTNAACTATGTTTCTAATAAAGTGGCCAGTGAGTGGAATTACAAGGTAGGTGTTTCTAATGAAGTGGCCAGTGAGTGGAAGCACAAGGTAGGTATATCATTATGTGGTGTAACGTGGACTGAGATAAGCCTGGATGAGTTTATTTTTTGCAGTGCTCATTATTTCTACTGCACAGTCACGATTCATTCTCATACAGACGGACATTTGCCCTGCATGCTTCTTATATGGAATTCGGCACCTATACGAAGCCTTGGTGTTCTTAATATGACAGAATATACTAAACCCTTTACTAATCACAAATAGCAGTTAAAGATACTTGTATATATTTAAGGACACCCTAATGGTAAATAAATTCAATACAATATTGTATTGTAATAACTATTGTTAATGTTATCTTCAGAAAACAAAGTGATGGAAGCTCTTGTTCATTTACATATTCTGTTGTCTACTTTACAAAAAATCATGTAAAATGTGTGAAATATTTGGAAACCCTGCCTATGTTTATAATCATATGCAGTGTAAGTTTTACCAGACCTCACATGTTTGGTTGATGTTACATTTTACATTAATTTTAGCACACAGTTTGTATTTATTGTTTAACATCCTGGAAATTATAAAACATATAAAGTCTGCGCCATAACTTCTGTACGGGCCACACTATTGTTATCTGCTTTGTTCTTTTTCTAAACGGTCCCTCAGTTTTTGAGATATCACCAACATTCCAATTCCGGAATGTTCGGTCTGATCAGGAATGGTGTGGTTGTGCTTCGTTAAATACCCCAAATTTTCCCATTAAGAATGAATGGGGAGGAAAAGTCTCACCTGCTGTCTTTTTTTTTGCCCATCCCTCTTTCCTCCCATAGGGTCCCATTCATTTTCATTAACACTTTATTAACCGTACAAAAAAATGTGCTATATAATTTACAGTGTACAAGCAACAAGAAGAAGCAGAAGAAGTAGAAGAAGAAGAGGAAGAAGAAGACAAAGAAGAAGAAGAAAAAGCAGAATAATAAGAAGAAGCAGAATAATAAGAAGAAGCAGAATAATAAGGAGAAGCAGAAGAAGAAGAAGAAGAAGCAGGAGAAGAAGAAGGAGGAGAAGAAGATGAAGAAGAAGGAGGAGAAGAAGAAGCAGAAGACAAAGATGAAGAAGAAGGAGGAGAAGAAGAAGCAGAAAAAGAATATGAAGAAAAGGAAGACAGAAAGAAGAAGAAGAAGAAGAAGAAGAAGAAGAAGATATAGTGTTCCCTCAATCACTGAAAATGCAGAATGCTGAAACCCTGGCTAATAAACACTGACCCGGCTTATTACTATAAACTGCAGTATTGTAACTCTTTGTATTTGAGTGGGTGAGTGAGTGTTTGTTAGTGTGTGTGTGTGTGTGTGTGTGTGTGTGTGTGTGTGTGTGTGTGTTTGAGAAGGGTGAAGACTGAGATTACAATAGTGACCTTTGTGGGAGGCTAGCCTTATGAATTATGGGGGAAATGTGTGAAGGACAGACGAATGCAACACACACACACACACACACACACCCACACACCCACACACCCACACAGTGGTATTGCACTGTTAACACAGATTTACCCTCTAACCCAGCCTGATCCCTCCCAACAATAAGATTTTTATAAGAGATGAAGAGATGACCTTTTCTGCACATTAGATTCCTACAGACATGGTGACCTTGCCTTTCCTTCTAAGCAACGCTACAACTGTTTCAGTGGACATTCATTCTCAATAGCATCTGTACATCAGACACCGTCAAACTTTCTTAGATGCATTATATAATAAGCAGTGCCGGCTCTTCCTATACACAAACCCCCCACCTAAACCCCCACTACAAGACCGACATCATATTAAATAAGCCTATTATCTATTTCTAAAGAGTGCCGTGAACCACAACAGGCCTTGGTAAATTGTGCTACTCGGTCAAAGTGACCATAAACGCACCCTTTTTATGCCCTCAATACAGACATAGTTACGGCCACCATTATGGGATGGCTTTAAAGCACTGTTACCCTTCAGGGGCTGAAAAATGATAAGACAGCTGCTAGTGTTCACTGGAGGACTATGCTAGCTAACTTTCTACCACTAGGTAAATGTGGAATGGCTACAAACGTATGGAAGCCCATTCCCACCAATTAAAATGAAAAGAAATACAGCGCCTCATTATTAATTTTTCCATTATTAAGTGGACTGCTAAACCATTGTTTTAAGTCGTTGAGATACTATCTCAACATCTGAAGGTGTTATTAGTTTGAGATGCTAAGTCATTGATTTATTAAGTCATTATTTTTGCTAAGTCACTCGAGATAAGTCAGAGGTGCCAAGGCCATTTCTGAGATACTACAGTATCTCATTATCTTGACATGTTAAGTCATTACTTTGAGATGAGATATTGAAATACTATCTTATTAATTTCAGTTCATTATATTGAGATGCAAAGTCATTATTTTCAGTCGTTAAGTCATTATTTTTGAGTTGTTCAGTCATTATTCAGATAATGCCAAGTCATTGTTTGGGATACTATCCCATTATGTTGATATGTTAAGCCATTATTTTGAGATGCTATGTCATTCATTTGAGATAATAAGTCACTTTGAGATGCTAAGTCATTATTTTGAAATAAATTACTAGGACATTTTTGAAACTGAGATAGTATCCTAAAAATAATGGCATAGCAATTCAAAAATTATAATTAGGATATTTTAAGTTGCAGGAATGGGCTTCCATACAGGCTTCCTTATGCATTACATAAATAAGGAAATTCAGAATTCAAAACAAAACCCCAAAATAATGCAATAAATATGCTATATTTAAAGCCACTTGTGCTTCAGCCATAGGGTACACAGCTTTCTACAGACATATAAAGCATTATCTGTCTGTAGAAGTTGTACCTTTGTGACACAAGTACTGCCCAATATCGAGATCCAGTTAGAACAGAGCTCATCATACCTTGCTAATGTTAGTTAGTACAGTTTACTGGACTGGCCGAACTTGTTTTGGGTTGGCTATCCTCAAGCCCTTCATCAACGACCAGTTTATGACCAATCATTTTTGATGAGACTAACTTACATAAAACCCTAATTGAAACCTCTCTGCCTGATACACTTGTAGCAGCACCACACTCTGCTATCTCAGTGTCACTGCTGTGCTGAGAATTATCCACTACCCGACACTATCTGGTCAACAGTGGCCCTGTGGTCAGAATCTGAGCAATGATAGATGGTGTAGATGGTGGCTGATAAATTGGCCAGTGAGTGTATATCATTATGCAGTAGTGTGGACTGAAAAAAGCCTGGAAATTTAGTTATTCCACACATTTATATGGGGTTATTACTGTATTATCCCTATTGGAATGAGTTATTGTCATCACTCTCTCTTCCTCAGATGGAGGCTTGCTTCTGTTATGGAAATCAATTCATATTCAAATACATTAATATGAAGGATTGGTTTCTTAATTTGACAGAGTATACAGAACTCTTTGCCATTCGCTGGCCAGTTGCTAAGGTGAAAACGAATGGAAGGGAGGAACGAGGGATGAATAAATGACATGGCTGAGTGAGTACATGTAGTTTGGTGACTGTAGGTTAAAGGAAACTATAGGGTTTAAATAGGGGGTGAACATAAATGGGAGTCTATGGGAGGAATGAGGGATGAATAAACGACACATAGAGGAGTGCGGGTCAGTACGTCTGTGGATTAGAGTTCAGGTATCTGCCCTAAGTGAGTACATGTCGTTAAGTTGCTGTTGGGTAAAGGAATCAACAGGGTTCAAATAGGGTGACAATGAATGGGTCTCTATTGGAGGAAATTGTGATGGGGAGGGGAGAGAAAACAGATGAGTGCAGATCAGACCAACAGTACAGTAGACTTGCAGTACAGTAGGTGGGTGTGTACTTTTTCATCTCATTCATTCTTAATGGGAAAAAAAATTCTGGAATTTACCCAAGTTTTTTCCAAAAACCATAAGTTGGATCAAAAAGCTGTACACAAGCACACCATTCCCAATCAGAACTAACATTCCGGAGTCAGAACGGTGTCGATATCTCAAACTGCGGGACTAGTTAGTGGACAAAAATCACTTTCGAACAAAGAGAAGAAGAAGAGGAAGAACATAAATTGGATAACAGCAGAGTTGTTGCATTGGTTAGCACTGAGCAATCACTGATTACTTTCTCGTTTATTTCATAAAGCTAACAAAGAGCGTCAACAGAGCTGTTGAGGGTGTCTAAAATGACAAAGCATTACACAAGAAAAAAACTGGAAATCTTGGGAGCAAGAACCACAAATAGAAAAGTTCTTATACACTCAACGTCACACTATCTATGACTTCAACATCTGAAGTAAGCCACCAACTCTGAATATGCCAAATGAATTGTGAGAATACGCAAGAGACTCTGTCTCATTTAAGTTTGGAAGTTTCATATCGGAATAAAAGTACTGGGATCATGTATTCAGTCTGCGTTTTTGAAAAGGCAATATTCAGAAAAGAAGTCAATTTTAGATGACTTACCTGCTAATTTGTCAGGCTTTTAAAGGAACGCCATCAGCTGTTGATTATCAGCTATCTTAAAAGCACACAGCATGTAGTAAACATGCTTGTTGCGTGCTATGGCACGCATGTGCTGTTTTATATCCCTGAACTGCAGGTTGCCATTGCTGTTTACCCATTGGTGGACTGAGGCCTACTTGGAAGACCTATCAGGATGCTGACATCACTGGAAGAATCGGATTCAGAATCAGGTTTACTGGCCAAGTATGTTGACACACACAAAGTCCTGTTCCGGTCATGTTCTGTGGCCACTTCAAACCAGACTGTGATAGACACGCACAAGACATGATTCGATGACTGCAGTGAAGAACTGGATCAGCAGCGACTTCTTCAACTGATGTAGAAAGTACATCCTCTGCTGAGCCTTTCTGAGGATGAAGTGGATGTTGGTCTCCCACTTCAGGTCTCAAGAAATGATAGTACCCAGAAACTTGAAGGTGACACAGGACTGTTGGATAACGTGAGGGGGGAACTCATGCTAGCTGCTCTTTAACTGCCCTCCATTGCTATTTTCCTTTGTAGAAGAGACGTTGTACATAACTTTTAGCTTTTTGATATCCATGTAATGTCCAGTTGACAACTTCAGACCAATTGGTAGCTTTTAAAACCTAGGGCAACAGGCAGGTTAATTTGGGTGCACCTATACATTGACGACACATTGGCAGTCTACTGTTAGACACGCTAGGCAAGAGGGTGGATGCCACTAATGTATTTTTGTTTGTTTAGTTCGCAGTTAGTGTAAATAGTTTTATTTTGTTTGATTTAGGATTAGGTCAATTAAATTTGGTTTTGTTTGTTTACTTTCATTGGTGCCCTCCAGAGCTGTTCTCACTATAATGTGAAACTCAACAAACAGGAAGTAGGCAGGTTACTTCCAGTCATACACTGTCCGTACATGGTAGATCACATAGACCACTCAAAGTGTCCCACAGCCCAACACCTTATGGGCTTGTTAGGCCGTGATGTATCAACCTTCATGTCCGGGTCCTAGCCTGTACTGTACAGACAGAGATTCTCATTGTTCAATTGTCATTGTCCAAAAAAACTACTCATATAATTCTAGCACTTTCTTTGTGATGAGAAAGAGAAGAGGACATGTCTGCAGCTGATAAGGTGAGTTACAGTTCTTAAACCAATGAAGAAAAGCAAAGTTTGATGCCACTGGGCTCTAATGCTAGCCAGCTAGTGAACCTAGCTGATGTTAGCACTGACAAAAGATGGCTTTTTGTGAATAGCCTTGATACAGTCTATAGGTTTTAGAAGGTGTTTCTTGCAATGAACCCACACCCTCGAGTTACGGTTGTTAGGCTTGTCAGTCAGATGAGGTAACGAAGACAGTTAGCCAACTAGGTATCTTTGTTTTAGCTGAGCAGCATATAAAAACAGCTGGCAACCGGAACATGAAGATGCCAGTTCATAGCAGGAAACACTGTATAAAACCCACAGTCTATATCAAGGCGATCCACAAATCCCATCTGGCTTGTTCCAGTGAGTGCTAAAGTTAGCTAGGTTCGCTAGCTAGCTAACATCAGAGCTCATTGGCACCAAACTTTGTTTTTCTTCAATCATTTAAGAACTGTAACTCACCTTATCGACGCATCTGCAGACATCTCCTCTTTTCTTTTTCATCACAAGGAAAGAGCTATAATGATAAGTGATAACCTTTTTAACCCTCAGTGGTGCCTGAATCATCAAGGAAGTGACCGTGAAAACAGTTGTGGGATAGTCATTTGTTTTGGGGGTCTGCGAGCACATTTGGCGGTAACATTCCCTTCCACAGCATCTAAGCCAGCAGTGCGTCACTAAAGCATTAGTTCTTTTCCTTACAAAATTGATCCCACTTGGTTAATCTAACTCATTAGCACCAATAGAAGAGCTTGCTTAGCCATATCTACCTAGATAACACTGAGAAAATCAATTCCTGATTGGCCAATTCTCTGCTGGGAATTTCAAGATTACAGGCATGTATATTTCCAGAAATCATTAGGCCTTCTCTAAAGGCCCTGAGGGTTCTCCTCTGCTAAATGCATTGCACATGTACTCTGAATACCTTACTTTATTATGTGCTGTAATAGAGTACATTATTGAATAAAGTTTAGGATGGTGCATTCAGTATTCAGCCATAACTACTATTCTGCAAGATGCAGTATTTTCAGTGCAAGACAGAATTAGCAATGTTTAGGCAACCCCCAACGCAAAACTGTACTGCACACTTGTATCTGTACACTGTAACAGACCAAAAGAACGTCTTAGAAAGCTCCTCTGAAAGTCTGACTGTAATGAGAACACTCAATGAAAGCAAAGAGCTTCCAATTAGCTAATTGTTCCTAATTATAGGCTCTTAGCTTCCATTTATTTGTTAGCCACATTAGCATGTTTGACTGAGTCATTCTTTTAAGCAGAGCAGCCCCTTTAGGGCCTTCTAAACGTTCAGAGAAGGCCTAGTGATTTCTGGTATATTAAACATTGCTTGTCTATAATTTAAGTTCATTTGAATTAGCAGAATCAGACTTGTATTAACACTCTGCAAGATGTACAGTCCTACTTTTGTTCCCTTGCTAAATTCTTGAAATGCTAAGCAGCAAACTGTCCAATCAGGACTTGTTTTTCTCTGTGAAGGAGCTCTACTATTGGGAACTAACAAATTCACATATTGATCTCTAATATTCTGAGGAATCTTAAACTTGCTAAGGAAGAGTGTCAGTGTTTGTGTTGACCTGCAGGTTCAGCCTCAGATAGCAAACTCTAGTTAACATCCTCGTGAATTAACATGATTCAGTTGTTCGGTGGGGACCTGGATATGGGAGGAGCGTTCAGATGCTACAACAGACCAGAATTCAACAGCTCTGCACCAATTAAAGTAGGTCTGAAAGCGATCTTAGTTTTAGGGCTAGCAGTAAAAAATATTCACACTGACACTGAGTAAATTCACATATCATAAACTTTGATTGTACATTAGCTTACACTCTACAGCTTGGGGGATGCCCCGCCCAAGCTGAAATCTAGATTATGATTGGTTCTGCTGTTGAAATGGAGATTCTGATTGGTTCTGTCGCTGAGTTTGACTCTCTGTCTGTTCGTGCCAGTCAGTGCTCCATATACAGTAGTTTAGGGTTTTTTATGTATGTGTTCAGTACTGCCAGATTGGGTGGTTTCCTGCCAAACGGGGCTGATTTTAGTTGTATTTGGCAAGGGGAAGCGTATTTTTTCGTGCATGCCCAAAATGCTGACCTTCTATTGGTTATACACTGTTTTTTTATGCATTTACATGGGTTTCAAACATTGTATTTGGCTGGAAATAACTGAAGCAATATGGAAACACTGTACATGAATAAACCCTGAATAAAAATCGGTGGATCAAATGCCCACTTGCCCCCGTGGTTCTGATGGCCCTGCATGTACGGCCTAACTTGGGCAGGGTGTAAAAGAGAAAGGCCAAAGCAATGCAAAAATGCATACAATGAATGGGGAATGCAAAAAAAAAAGGCTGTATCCTATATATTTTGGACACTTTAGAAATCCTGTCTGGATGCACTTTGTAGCTCCCAACAAGAGGATATCCAGGAAAAAGAGAATGTATAGTTTGTAAATGCTTCAAATATCTGTATTTAGTCTAGAATTGCCAAAACATACGACTACAATATAACAGGGATGTTAGCCAGAATTAGCGATAATCTAGAGGTGGGTTTTTCCTCATGTTTAGACTGAGTTTTGGCATTTATGGCCACAGCTGAAGGCCTATCTCAAATAGCTACAGTTCACCACTGTTTTTAAGAGGTGTGCAAATGAGCGAAAGAGCTTTGCTTTCTTTCTGGATTGGAATGAAGACTTTTGTTAATGGAGACAGATGGAGGTTGGATGCTATCGCTAATAACATACACTGCGTCCAGCTCAAAGGCAGGTCAAAGCGGGTCTTATCTCCTGCCCCTGCTGCTTCCCAAGTGAAATATAGAGTAACAACTTTTTTATTTCAGAGTGCCAGACTCAAAGACGCGCGCAACCCGGGCAGAGTAATTACGGCGAACAAAGCCTTGTCAAAAAGCTCACTCTTGAGAGCAGGTGGGTTGATAATGACTGTGGCTGCTTGAGCTGAATGAACGTTCAACCTCTTTAGCAAGGAGACTTTTCTTTCTCTCTCTGCTCCCAACCCCCTCCCCCCCCCACCTCCTTTTAGCACATCATACCGCTCCACTGCATGACACACACAAAGAGATTTGCACACAACCTTCCCAAAGAGCTTACACTTCTCTTGCTTAATCAGCCTTGTAAGTGCTAGAAGCCCACTTTTAACCCTCCCCCTCCACTCACACATGCTATTAGGTCCCTTCAAAAAGACCCTCACTCCTTTTTATACGAACATACACACCAATTGACCTATGCATGCTCTGCTCACAAATGGCACTGTTTATTACCCACTGTTACGGCAGGTATGGGCTGTATTCAAAATGGTACACTACTATACTGCACACTGCACACTGCATACGCCCCCTGTGTGTAGTATACTGTACAGTAACAAGTTCTGACCTACAGTGTCGTATACTAATACAGTCACATGACCAGTTACCTCACATTTATCTCAGAGCTGTTATTACGGTATCCACTGTTTAGAGCTAGCTGCTGCTAACGCTGCTCAGTCCACTGAAAATTTGTTTAGCCTAGCTCTTAGCTACCCTCTGCTATTTCACGCTAAAACTGATCATCTAAAGCAAGTTCATCTTTTAAACTTAAACTTAAGACCTTTATATTATAAAGGTTATAAAAAATTCTGAGGCTCATTCTGATGAAAACATACCCCACTACAATCACTACACCCACATTTATACTCAGAGTTGGCTGGGTTTTACTCCCCAGTGTTACCCGCTGACATTTTCTCTGGCTGAAGCAGGCTGAGAGCTGGTGAGGCCGCGGTGCATGTTGGGATGCAGTACACCATGAAGCTCCCACTGTATACTAGAACATCTGACTGGAGTAGAACACCATCCAGATATCCTCAGTGCACTAATTTGGTCACGTACTGCATACTACATACTACTTTTAGGCAGATTTAGTACAGGAGTATGTAGTATGCCATTTTGAATACAGCCCTCGACTTCATGGGGCCCAAGGCAATACTTCATTCTCTGGAATTTAGACCATCTGACATATACTACATGGCATGTATATATGAACACATGACCACCACACCTATATAAGCTTGTTGGATATCCAAATCCAGTGTGGCTAAAATGAAGCGACCCTTATGTGGTCGTAATAGCCTCCACACTAGGAATGCTTTCCATAAGAGTGCATCTGTGGGAATTTGCGTTTGTGAGGAGAGTGTTTTATGAGATCAGGTACCGACGCTAGACGAAATGACCTGGCTCACAATCAGTGTTCCAGCTAGTCCCAAGGTTCAGGGCTCTCTGAAGGCCATTGGGGTTTATCCACACTTTATAGGCCCCGCTTTGTGCATAGGTGCACGTTGTTTCAACGGTTTAAACGGTTCAAATGTTTACTGGGTTGGCACGCCCAAATGCAGTCACTCCTTTTAGCCAATCATTAACATCTGCTTTGGAGCCATTTTCCACACATGGAACAAAACATTCACTCTACTGTACCACCTCTTCCCAATCCATGTATCCCGTCACTCACACCCCGCAGGTATTTATAGCCCCATTATCCTTGTGCAGCGCCATCTACAGGAGCCTGACGTTACTACCACCTTAAACATGTAAGGTAAATGATATATACCCTAGTATATAACTATGCATAGTGTATAGCTAAATATATACCCAGCAGTCACGTCATTAAATACACCTTCTTGTTTCTACACTTATTCTTCATTATATCAGCTGCACATACCATGTGCAAGTCATTCTTGTCCTGGGGGCCCCCCTTTGGCAGGTGTGGGGTTTACGCAACTTGCGTAGTTTGCATATAGGAATAACAGGAATTGGCTACTGTCATGAGGCACAGTTTTACTAAACACTAGCATAAATCCCATTTAGCCCAACTAGAATGTACATATAATGACTTTGTTTGGAGTTGCTACACTATGTTGAGTTTCCAGTTTAAAAGTCTTTATGTGCAGTATGTATAATTTACATATTTAAAAGGATTATGCTGTGATCTATGTAAATTAGATTTTAATAAGGCTTTAATGGGCATTAATAAGCCTAAAACCTAAATTTCAACTCTGATAAATAATACTTGCATTTTATTTCTCTCATTGTTTTCTCTCTCCAAGTTTTGTTTTCCTTTAAAGTGAAATTGAGAGATTTAGGTTAAACAGAAACACATATTAGACAATTGCACGCTTCCAACTTTGGAAATGAATGAGACTGCAGCCCTGACCCTCATGACCAGATGGTCAGCAGTTGTTTCGTGTCCCAGTGTCTGAACATCAGTGTGTAACATTAAGAACTGTCACCACTGAAACACATTTTTGTTGTGTTCTAAATATGTTATATGATGATTTTTTGTGTGTACAACTGTTAATAGCTGTGTTTGCTAGTCATGTACTGGCTAGGATTTTTGAGATCTACACAAAAGTGGCTAAAATTGCCACTACCGAAACTTTGGGTAGAGTTTCAGTAGTGTTATGATGGCTTTGGTTATTTGTTTCAATAAACATAAAAAAAGTTTTATTTGTGCAAACAAGCAACAAACAGCATCAATAAAAGTGGAGAGGAACGAAATATCCATTTTTGAAAGGTGGTTGAACACAATGATCAAAAATAAATGGTCTGTTAAAAGTCTGAAATATGTTTTCAGCTCCAATTCGGTATTCATGTGCTCTAGCAATCAAACGTTTGATATCAGTGATTCAGCATAATATACAGATAAACATATGTTATATGTGAGTTATATATATATATAAAACTCACATATAACACATACATACATATTTTATAAGTTACTACCAACACCTCTGCATAGAACAAACGTGTGTGTGTGTGTGTGTGTGTGTATATATATATATGTATATATATATATATATATATATATTTATTTATTATGTGTGTATGTGTGTGTGTGTGTGTGTGTGTGTGTGTGTGTGTGTGTGTGTGTTCTACGCAGAGGTGTTGGTGTAGCTTATTGTTACTGTAGTTAAATGAAAAAATGTGTTTGATCAGTTTTGACCTAGCCATATTAAATAAAGTGCATCAGAAAATACATTAAATAGTTCATTAAAGTTTATTAAAGCTCGGTATTGGTAATCAAGGTTTCGTTATGAGCACTGGAGCAGAGAATCTGCTATTGCATCACAGCTATGCATTACCTCTGAAGTGTGCAGGATCTCAGAGTGGCTGTATGTATAATGATAATGCATTCTTACCACCAGCCCCACACCCACTTACTCACAGCTGCTACAGTGAGCTATGATCCACACACACACACACACACACACACACACACACACACACATACACACACAGTGACAGGTGTGTGCGTCTGTGTGTGCATCTGTGTGTACACACACATGCTGTCAGAGGCCAGAGGTCAGGGGTGTTGAATTACAGGCAGGAACACTGAGCCTGGTGTGTAAGGCTAATCAACATGTTATGAAAGAAGCACTATTAAGGAGCTTACACATCCACAGCTGCTGTGTGGTCACTCACCGTATCAATCTTTCAGCAGAGGGACCAACTCAAACGGCCTAGTTACTGCAGATTGACATTTTCCACAAACCAGGACTAAACTGAGCACAAGCATATAATGTAAATATGCCATATCAAAATCCTTGTAATTCCTTTCTTCCCATAGTTTGAAACCATAAGGTGCCATATGTACAGTTGTGGTCAAAGATTTGGGCACCTACATGGGGAAATACCAATGTTCTCTCATTGGGAAGCTTAGCTATAGCACAGTGTGTTAAAACTAACCCCACCCTGTGGAGGAAGTACTTTGGCTGTTATTGCAGGTTGTTTATATGCTATGAAATTTGGCTATAGTGTGCTGTACTATAACCTCAGTTAAGAGATGGTAACATTTTACATTAGGTGTTGACTGACTAACTAACAAAGGTTGTAGTAACTTCAGGCTCCTGCAGATGGCGCTGCATGAGGATGATGGGGCTATAAATACCTGCGGGGTGTGAGTGACGGGATCCATAGATTGGGAAGAGGTGGTACAGTACAGTGAATGTCTCGTTCCATGTGTGGAAATGGCTCCAAAGCAGATGTTAGTGTTTGGCTAAAAGGAGTGATTGCATTTGGACATGCTGAAGACCATAGTGTGAAGGAAGTAGCTGAATCTGCAGTTGTATGGAAGCGTACGCGGTCATATGGGTCTACCAGCAGTAGCACAAATCCCAGTCTACAGGGAATTCTCCTTGGAATTGTGCCAGGGAAGGCATCCACCAAATCTGGCCCAACTGCACAATACTTTGATTCAAGAGTGTCTGAACATTAATGTGGCCTACATCCAGAAACTTGTCCAGTACATGCCAAATCCAGTCACAACTGTTATTGCTGCTTGTGGAGGTATTACACACTATTAGGTACGTTTCAGTCACAGGTGACTCATTTTGCTGTCCGGTGACATATATATATATATATATATAGCTCTAATACCTATATGTTACTAATACCTAATTACTAATTACTGCTATCTCAATGTAAGCCTTGGGTGACAGGTGTGTGTACAGTACTTGTACTGAATGTATCCAAATTGCACTTAATTAAATAGAAAAGGTCTGTAATGAAAATTGCTCATGGGGTAACAAATGAAACTACATCAACATTGTAGCACATACTGTATAATCTTGCTGTTGTGCTTCACAAATGCTGCATGCGTGAATGGCCAACACATGAAAGCTACAGCAGACACACTCCCACATATCGCAAGCCATGCAGAGCGAATATGTATTTAAGCAACCGCCTGTAATTTGTCATATAACAAAAATCCAGTATTACAGTGTTGCTGTAAGATGGCAGCATGACGTTACTGTATTGTGTCATTATTATCCTAAAATAACATATTTAAAGGCTGTATTATCGCAGATCATGAGGTGCTTCTGTGCTAGCTGTGTTTTCCATTGCTTATTTTGTTGGTGATGTCAAACAAATGCCCTGTGTAGTATGTCTTTAAAGGAGCAATATGTAAGATTTTTAGTTCAGAATATTCTAAAATTAACTTTTCAGATCAGCAGAATGTGAAGAAATAACAGTTTTGACAGCATGTGAAAGACGTCTACGTATCATGTTGCAGAGATATCTTCTGAAGTTAGCATGCACTAACTGCAATGTACCTAATAGCATGTCATATCAACATGAGCACCAATAACAGCTGTGATTGGATTTGGCATGGACTGGACAAGTTTCTGGATGTAGGCCACATCAGTGTTTAGACACTCCTGCATCAAAGAATTGTACAGCTGGGCCAGATTTGGTGGAGTCTTCCCTGGCACAATTCCGAGGAGAATTCCCTGTAGACTGGGATTTTAGCCACTGCTGGTAGACCCGTATGACCGTACGCTTCCATACACCTGCAGATTCAGCTACTTCCTTCACACTATGGTCTTTGGCACGCCCAAATGCAGTCAGTCCTTTTAGCCAATCATTAACATCTGCTTTGGAGCCATTTTCCACACATGGAACGAGACATTCACTGCACTGTACCACGTCTTCTCAATCTATGGATCCTCGTGCAGCACCATCTGCAGGAGCCTGAAGTTACTACCACCTTAAACACGCAAGATGCGATGTTTCAGGTTGGGAAAGAGAACTGAGAATACTAAAGGACTAATTTAATAATATTGACCAAGCATCAGCTTTATTTATGGCCATATTTCAGGACTGAGTGACCCTCACCTGCTAACATACTGTTACGTGACGTACTAGGACATTTGTTTGTTGCTCTGTAAAGTTGGAAAACCGCTGACCTTAGAGGAGGGTCTCGTGTTATGCAAATCAATTGCCCTCAAGACATGAACCTGGACAGACTTCAAAGTTTGGAAGCGCACCGGCCCATCTGTACTTAAGGCTCATTTAAGTGCTTTAATCAAGCAGGTGGGCACGCCCCCTCACTCTCTTTCACTGAGATTAACCCCTAAGAATTTAAGAGCAGCAGGAGCTGTTTGTGGCTGCTCAGGTTGAGATAACCAGTTCCAAAGAGCGTGTTGTTTCTGTAAGAGGGCACAGGTGTGTGTATGAGTACAATATGACTCTGAAACATCCTTTTGGATCATTTCTATTTTTCCATTCATCATGATATTTTAAGACAACATAAAGGATAGCTGGATGTTTTTATTCATGTATGCAAAAATGAATGTAGATGGTTTTTGTGCATCTTTGGTTGGAGCATGCACACAGAATTCTCTACCATCGCACTGTAATCAGTGGTTGGTGTGGTGCAGCAGATAACACCACTACGTGCCAGTGAGTCGTCACCCCATGTGGGAGACTGGGGTTCGATTTCTGGACTGGGTGACATGCTGTGCTACACCAATAAGTGACGTTGGGTAAGATTCCTAACGCTACATTGGCCTACCTGTAATACAATTACCCTTGTAAGCCGCTCTGGAGAAGGGTGTCGGCTAAATGCCAAAGGTAATTGGAAATGGCATGAATTACTATCTGTTATTCAGTGATATTTCCTGTTATTATAGAATTTGAAATTCGGCTGAATCATCCTCACACAGCTCTCTGTATGGAGCTGGGGGTGGGGGTAGGGGGGTGTATGGGGGCTCGCTCTGTGCCTGGCGTTATCTGCTTGGCTCTGCTGCAGGTAGAAATTCTTATTAAAAACAACACTGCAGTAAATTGGGATGTTCTATATACAGTCTTGGCCGAAAGTGTTGGCACCCCTGAAATTCTGCCAGAAAATGAAATATTTCTCGCAGGAAATTATTACAATTACACATGTTTTGTTATACACATGTTTATTTCCTTTGTGTGTATTGGAACAACACAAAAAAAACAGAGAAAAAGAAGCAAATTTAATTTAACATAATTTCACACAAAACTCCATGGGCCAGACAAAATTATTGGCACCTTTTCAGAATTGTGGGTAAATAACTTTTTTTCAAGCATGTAATGCTCATTCAAACTCACCTGTGGCAAGTAACAGGTGTAGGCAATATAAAATCACACCTGAAGCCAGATGAAAAGGAGAGAAGTTGACTCAGTCTTTGCATTGTCTGTCTGTGTGTGCCACACTAAGCATGGAGAACAGAAAGAGGAGAAGAGGACTAAGTTTGAACTGTCTGAGGACTTGAGAACCAACATTGTGGAAAAATATCAACAATCTCAAGTTTACAAGTCCATCTCCAGACGTCTTGATGTTCCTTTGTCCACGGTGCCCAACATAATCAAGAAGTTTACAATCCAAGGAACTGTAACTAATCTCCCTGGACGTGGACGGAAGAGAAAAATTAATGAAAGGTTGTAACGCAGGATAGTCCAGATGGTGGATAAGCAGCCCCAATCAAGTTCCAAAGAAATTCAAGCTGTCCTGCAGGTTCAGGGTGCATCACTGTCAACGCAAACTATCCATCGACATTTGAATGAAATGAAACGCTATGGCAGGAGACCCTGGAGGACCCCACCGCTGACACAGAGACATAAAAAAGCTAGACTGCAGTTTGCCAAAATGTACGTGAGTAAGCCAAAATCCTTCTGGGAAAACATCTTGTCGACAGATGAGACCAAGATAGAGTTATTTGGTAAAGCACATCATTTTACTGTTTACTGAAAACGGAATGAGGCCTACAAAGAAAAGAACACAGTACCTACAGTCAAATATGGTGGAGGTTCAAAGATGTTTTGGGGTTGTTTTGCTGCCTCTGGCACTGGGGGCCTTGACTGCGTGCAAGGCATCATGAAATCTGATGATTACAAGGATTTTCGGTCGCAATGTAGGGCCCACTGTCAGAAAGCAGGGTTTGTGTCCTAGGTCATGGGTCTTCCAGCAGGACAGTGACCCCAAACATACTTCAAAAAGCACCCGGAAATGGATGGAAACAAAGCGCTGGAGAGTTACGAAGTGGCCAGCAGTAAATCCGGATCTAAATCCCATTGAACACCTGTGGAGAGATCTTAAAATTGCTGTTGGGAGAAGGCACTCTTCAAATATGAGAGATCTGGAGCAGTTTGCAAATGAAGAGTGGTCCAAAATTCCAGTTGAGAGGTGTAAGAAGGAAGGAAGCGACTGATTTCAGTTATTTTTGCCAAAGGGTGTGCAACCAAATATTAAGTTGAGGGTGCCAATAATTTTGTCCGGCCCATTTTTGGAGTTTTGTGTGAAATTATATCATTTTTGGCCTTTTTTTCTCTGTTATTTGTGTTGTTCCAATACACACAAAGGAAATAAACACGTGTATAACAAAACATGTGTAACTGCAATAATTTTCTGGGAGATACTGTATACTTCATTTTCTGGAAAATGTCAGTGGTGCCAACACGTTCGGCCATGACTGTAGATCCAGAAGATGCTTTAATGAATTAAAACAATCCAAAAAAGGGAAAATGAAATATGTAGATGGATGTAATCAGGATTGTGAAGACAGAGTTTGTGATTATGGTATAAATTACACTGGAACCAGTATGACCAATATGTGGTCCATAGGCACATATGGTCAGTGTGATTATTCTTAAGTGTTGGTCATCATTAGAGCCAGACAGTAGTGAGAACTAGCCTTGTTCATTGTTTGAGTGAGCAGTAGTGAGAGTCTATAACCAGTATTGTATTGCAGTAAAAATGCAGAACACCAGATGTTTGATAATCAGAAGAAGAAATGAAAGAGTCTTTGTGTTAGCTGAATAGCTTATCGGTGGGGAAATAAGGGGAGTTACTCTTGCTAGAAGATGTAGATGGCCAACACTGGAAACCCTCCAAACCGGAATGATCTCATAGTAGGTGGTTCATACTAGTTTCCAATCAAGAAATGATGAGTGTTGATCGGATGAAAATAGGTGAACTTGGAGGGGCGAGTACAGAGTCAGATGGAGACCCCACCTCTGTATGAAAGCTGATGCATTTTCAAAAGAATAGTTGCACAAATAGTTGCACCCAGAAGGAATCAACCAACAGGAATGAAACTTGATGGGTAGGTTTGACCTGGTGAGACATGCCAATGATTCAAGTTTCACGCTTGGACGTACATGTGACGTAAGTTAGGACGGACCTTATCTCTGTACCTGACTGACCCAACAGCCACGATTGCAGACATTCAGTGTCATTCAGACATTCGCTTTTGTCTTGGTGGAGATGAACAACGAATCCATGTGTGGAGACACCGTGGTCAGCACCAAGATGAGGGGTTTGTTGTCACACGTCACAGGTTTAGAAGGCCTGGCGTCACTCCACCTCCACCCCTACCACATCTGCAGAAACTGTGTGAGAATATTCAAACTGCATGGGATGGATTATCACAGGACACCATTAGGAACCTCTACAACTCCATGCCGAGTCTGGCATGTTGGGTTAGCAAACATGGCGGCCCGACGCCATACTGAGAGACACTACTTCTGTAGGTGTATAAATATTGCCTATATCAGTCTAAATTTATCATCATTTATTGTTCCTGGTAATCTTTATCTTCCTTCCCAATACCACTGCAATCTCACACTTCCTTCTGGGTGGAGCTGTTCTTTTGACGATGAGTGTATGATCACTGTCCTTTAAGGGGAAATGGGTCTGGGCTCCTAAGGGGTTAAGATGATGCAAGCCATTATTTTCTCCAGTGTAAAGGACAAAGCCGAAGCTTCTGAATGCACAACCAGACCACATGAAATGTTTAATTGAGTTAAAAATGCATAAGGTTGTGTCGTCTCTTTCTTCTACCGTGGTTTAGAAACGGGTGGCGAGCTTGTTTGCCTTTGCACAGTTCAAGAGAAAAGCTTCAAAGTGACATAACTTTGTCTTATGACTTGTAGCAACTGCACAAAGACAAACATTCCTGCCCTTCAGTCAAGACTAAATCCCCTAATTACTGCAGCTCACCGAGTGTAAAGGAGTACAAAGTGTGGGGGTGTACGTGTGTGTGTGTGCGTAAGCGTTTACAGTACGACAAGCCGAGGATTATTCTATTCTGTCAAGTGAATGAGGGCATGAGAAAGAGGTGACATCTAATTAAGGCAAGACGAAAGGGATGGAAGGAATATGTCAGAAATGAAAGAGTGTGCGAGCGCTAAGTACCTGCTTGCGTGTGATTACAGCGCAGCCCTTTCCTACATCAAAGAACCCAGAGTTGTGTATGTAATTACACTGTATTTAGTAAACAGGGACACGCCCTTTCTTTGTAGTGAAGGCTTGCACGGTGTATTGTGTGAGCAGGGGGTGGACAATATGACCATGTGTTTTGAGCATAAATTACATCACAATCCTTTTCACGATCATGATTATATAGCAACAAGGTAAGGTGGGCTATTATAATACCCTTGTAATACTCACACTAAGCCTTAGCAAGCCAGTGGCGTGTACATAAAAGGGGAATTCCACCCATTTTTCAAAACACCTGCATATTTCAGTCCCTGAAATGCAAACAAAGGTTGCATCCAAACCGCACACTACTATACTAAATGGTATGGCGAAAATAGCACACAACTATTGGAATGTAGTATGATAGCATTTGGTTTTCAACAAAACCAATGTCATTCGACATGAAATTGAGCATTGTAGAGAAACTTCACAATCGACCACCATTGCCAAAACTGTATGTCCTGTATACACCCACCAGCCACCTCCTTGTATCTACACTCAGTGCCCATTCTATCAGCTCCACTGACCATACAGGAGCACTCTGTAGTTCTACAGTTACAGACTGTAGTCCATCTGTTTCTCTGTATACTTTATTACCCTGTTCTTCAATGGTCAGGACCCCGCACAGGACCACCACAGAGCAGGTATTATGTGGGTGGTGGATCATTCTCAGCATTGCAGGGACACTGAAGTGGTGGTGGTGTGTTAGTGTGTGTTGAACTGATATGCGGGTCAGATGCAGCAGTGCTGCTGGAGTTTATATATAAACTATATATGGGAAGGAAGATAAAGGTTACCAGGAGTAATAGACGATGATAAATTTAGACTGATACGGGCAATATTTATTGAGCTACACATACAGAAGTAGGTTCTGTATGTGTAGCTCACAGTTCCTGCAGATTGTGCGGTAGGGGTGGAGGTGGAGTCCAGGCCTTCTGGACGTGTGACAACAAACTGTTCATCTTGGCACTGACCACGGTGCCTCCACACACGGATTCGTTGGTCGCCCTTACCAAGACAAAAGTGGGACTCATCACTGAAGATGACCCGCTGCTATTCTGAGTCACTCCATGACAGTCTGGCACGACACCATTGCAGTCTTTGGTGACAGTGACGTGGTGTTAAGGGCAGTTGTCATAGGATCTGCATGCATGTAGTCCTGAGTGGTGCAGCCGTCTGCCAATGGTGCTGGCACTAACAGGATGACTCATGGAGGGCATCACTGCTCGGTGAATGTCTGCAATTATGGCTGTTGGGTCAGTCAGGTACAGCGATAAGGCCCGTCCTTGCTTACGTCACATGTGCAGCCGAGTGTGAAACTTGAATCATTTGATATCTCACCATGTCAAACCTACCCACCAAATTTCATTCATGTTGGTTGATTCCTTCTGGGTGCAGCTATTTGTTACTTTTGCAGTAACTGTTAATACACATATATATTTCAGATGGCTGGCACTGTGTTGTTACACAATACTTACTCGCTATGTGCACTCATTAAAATGAGCATCCAAGGTTTCCTGAGGACACATTTGGCTGCATTCAGATTGGGCTGCAAGTGTGTTTCTCTGCTGTCACCACACAGCATCCTAGCCAAGCATCTGTGTGGTCAGGTGGCAGTGTCAAGCTGTTGGCATTCTCTCCTGAATGCCTCAAGGCGTTTGGCAATGCTACACGGTCATTACTGTAAAAAGCCACGGCAGCATGCTTCACAGGGAACAGGTGCAGGCCTTCACTCTCCCTGAATGATGTGTGACGGGAAGGAGGTCTAATATACTGGAAAGAAAAACGGGAGAAAACAAATGTTGAAGAAACACGAAAAACATGTTTTAACTTAATCTCTGATGATCTGCACATGTCCTGTGCCATCAAATACCACAGATGGTTTGTATGCATTTCTCTGTACTGAATAACTCCGAACAGCTCATAAATATTATAATATTAGTCAATTATAGTGTGTTAAATTATAAGAGATTACACAGTAAAATGTGGCATATTACCTCCAAGGAGGCCTGCAGGCCCTAAATAGGACTTGTTGGGGGTCCTCCATCTTGCTAGCCAATATACTATAAAATTAGAGTCTAACTAATCACAATCAAGACTACAAGCTGTCAGAAATGTATACGTTAATAACTGTGTATTGTTCAGGATGGATGCTGGTTTGGGGGTCTAGTAGTTACAGGTTTAATGTACCATCCCAGCATTCTGAATCTGTCTCACAACTCTCTCAATCTGTCTACACTGCATACCTAGCTAACTTTAAGCTAACTATCTAGCTCAATCTAGACGGGGGGGCTCAAGGTGTGGGGGTGGGCACGATACAGAACAGAATTAAAATCATAACCTAAACTATATACATACATGATACATACATAACACATACATGATCGCTTTACTCACCTAATTGGGTGGAATGGATGACACTTGTGAGTCAGACTGGAGCTCATCATCCCCAAAACAGGACTAATAGGTGTCCGACCAGGTATTGTGCCGGATGGAGGACTGGGAGTTGAAAAAAACGGACGGTCCGGCCTAAAACAGACGTGTGACCACCCTATTCTCCCCTTACGTACGACCACTGGACACTACCACTCTCCACATACGCCCCTGTGTCCTTGGACTGTAGTGGGCTGGAAGTTAGGGAACCAGCCTTGCGACCGAAGTGTCACCGTTCGATAACCTGAACCGTCAGGAACGACTAAAGTGAACTTGAGCAAGGCACCTAGCCCCCAACTGCTCCCTGGGCTGTTCCCTCTTGCAAGTGTACTTACTGCCCTCTAGTGTGGGTGTTTCACTTCACGGATGGGTTAAATGTGGTAGACAAATGAAATTATGAAATATTTCATAATTTCAAAATAACGGTGACTACCGGTTACCCTGTGTGCTGTACTGCCCCCATGATTTCCAGTGGTACTGCTCTGTTTCGCCCATATCTGTAAGCTTTCAGAGAGCGGCACAAATCTGGATGTAATGAACGCAGAGCATGGACAGAAGGCTCCGTCTACATCCTGACATAACGCGGGCATAAATGAGCCTTAACAATGATAGTAGGCTTTGTGAAGCTGAATTTTAGTCTGAAATTTAGTCTGTTTACCTTTTTCTAGTCTTTTATCCTCATCTTCTCTTTTCCTTGTCTATTTTTTTGGCTCCAGCCCTCTTTTAGGGACATAAGTAACTGGTTACTTGGTTATTCAGAAAACNTAAGTTGAATATTATTGCTGTCTAAAGAAAAACAAGTCTCCATTTGTGCCGTTTTTTACTTTATGCATCTTTCGATCACATGAGCTGCTGTTTACACTGTGTGGAAGTTTCATGATGAATGGACCAACAGAAATGGTCCAAAATCACTTGGAAAGACGTCTGGTTCCATTGACTTGCATTATAACTAAAAAGTTTTTTGGCCTCTCCTGTAAAATCACCATTTTGGAGATACTTGCTTATGTTTGGACAGCGACAAAATGTATTGTCTTTATGCGCTTATGAATGCAAACATATACTACCTGACACAATTCAGTCAAAAGGTTCAGTCAGGATACAGGCATCATCATCATGTAGTGCTGATAAACGTAGTTGCAGGTGAAGAGCAATTGACATTGCCAGCGGCAAAGGAACAATGTTTCCCTTTCTAAAGCAGCTGCTGCCAGGAAAATCTGTAACGTATCTGTACAACTGTAAAAACCCATACGGTATCTATGAAGTAGAGACAGTAGGTAAAGTAGAATGCAAAACTCAAATCAGTGAGAAACATACACTCATTATCAACAGAATAGCTGCAGAATTAGCTGCATCCAGAAGGAATCCACTGACAGGAATGAAACTTGGTGGCTAGGTTTGACATCATGAGACATGCAAATGATTCATGCTCGGCTGTACATGTGACATAAAAGGATGGGTCTTATCCCTGTACCTGACTGACCCAACTACCACAATTGCAGACATTCAGCAAGCATGATCACGTGTTTTGAGCTGCTGTGGCTCCTAAACGCTTCCACTGATCAATAATACCACTCACAGCTGATCGTGGAACATCTAGGATGGGAAGACATTTCAAGAACTGACTGGTTGCAATCGTGGTATCCTATTCCACCCCCAGCTGGAACTCAGTGAGCTCTTCAGAATGACCTTCAGAAAGATGTCTGTAAAGGCGCAGACCTCATGGCTAGGTGCTTGTGGCAATGGGACTGAATTAAACACCTGTACTGATTGATGAAGAGTTGTGTCCCATTACTTTTGTCTATATAACGTATGTTCCTCCAAAATGTCTGCAGATATGTGCACATGTACCCCTCAAGCAATAATGATGCCTTAAACACTAAACAATGCCACTAGTGCCAACACATCCCCAGACGGTGGCTTTTAAACTGTGCATTGGTAACAATCAGGATTCGTTTGCTATGTGACCGGGTGAACATGAAAAGAATCTGAAAGGTGGACCACAGTACATGCTTCCACTGGAAGTGGAAGCTCTCAGGTGAGCACTAGCTCAGGGAAGTCAGGAAAGGGAAGTTTCTGGCTGTTGTTAATCAAACGCTTTGCATAGTAGAGTCTTAACTCGCTTTTGTAGGTGCAGCAATTAACCTAACAAGGTTTTTCTGAAGTTTTCCTGAGTCCATGTGGGTGTATTCATTACAGAAGCCTGTCTGTTTTTATTGCAGTGCTGTCTGAGAGATGGAAGGTCATGGGCATTTAATTTTGGTTTGATTTCTCCGGAATCTCTGAATCTTTTATTTGCATTCTGGATTGAAGATGGTGAACTGAGAATCCTGTTTCATTTGTGGACTATGATCTTGCCCCATCATTGTCCATAAACGCCATATACTGGCTTTTATGTGAATCATGATAGCGTCACCTGTCTACCTGTGCAAAGTTCCAAACCAGGTAATCACTACACAAACGTCCCATTGCTGTCCCAACATTTTCTTGGTACGTGTTGCAGACATCCAATTTGTAATTGGCATACAAGCTCACCGGACAAAAAATTACCCCCTTGAGTCACCTTGCGTGTTTAAGGTGGTAGTAATTTCAGGCTCCTGCAGATGGCGCTATACGAGGATGATGGGGCTATAAATACCTGCAGGGTGTGAGTGACGGGATTCATAGATTGAGAAGAGGTGCTACAGTGCAGTGAATGTCTTGTTCCATGTGTGGAAAATGGCTCCAAAGCAGATGTTAATGATTGGCTAAAAGGAGTGACTGCATTTAGGCGTGCCAAAGACCATAGTGTGAAGGAAGTAGCTGAATCTGCAGGTGTATGCAAGCGTACAGTCATACGGGTCTACCAGCAGTGGCTAAAATCCCAGTCTACAGGGAATTCTCCTCGGAATTGTGCCAGGGAAGGCATCCACCAAATCTGGCCCAACTCCACAACTCTTTGATGCAAGAGTGACGGAATATTGATGTGGCCTACATCTAGAAACTTGTCCAGTCCATGCCAAATCCAACCACAGCTGTTCTTATTCACGTTATTCATTTTCAATGACACATCTGACAAAAACAGTTTACAAATCAGTTGTTTCCATTTATTTGCATTTCACCTACTGTCACAAGTTATTTGGAGTTGGGTTTGTGTCGAAGACACAGCCGAACAAAAACAATTCAAAGCTGATGCAAATATTGCGATATTGCTGCAAAGAATCATTGTGTGAAACGTGACCTAATTATAGTTCATGTCCGCAACCGCTTCCTCGGCTCATTTGAAATCCCACGTATGCAACATGACCTTTAATAAAGGCACGAAGTGACCTACTTTACAAACATGCCAATGGATCACCTGAACAAGAACGTCGAGAAGACAAAACCAGGCTAGACTATGAGAAGCACATCTCAATATGTTAAATACATACAGCATATGATAATGCAAGACACAGTACACAGCGCAAAGCCAAAATACAACAGCTGTACAAAACAGTTCATATGTACATCATAAAGAGTACTACATAGTATGCACTGACAATAAATAGAGCATATGCATAAGGGATAACAGAAACTAACTAGTGTGTCAGTGTCTATCAGTGCACTGAAATTAAATATAATATCTCACATATTTAGACTGACGCTTCCTGTTCCTGTGTATGACTTTGGGTATGGGGTCATACTGATCATACTCGATTTACTAAATCAGAATGAAAGCATTTTTTAACAGACAGCTCCCAGATGCCATGTACACCGTCAGAAATGCCTAGATCAATATTTCCCAGTCCTGTAAGTGTTCTGGTGGTTTCCAGCCCTAGACACCTGATTTAACGCACAACCGGATAAGTAATCGCCTGGTGAGTTGAGTCAGGAAAAGCAGGTATTTTGCGATGCAGGGGCTCTAAAGAAAAGACTATTTTAAATCTAATAACATAAATGAATCTACAGTATTAAACGAATATTACAGCTATTTTCAAGCACTTCTACAAAATAGAATGTTTTAGAATTTTAGAAAAATTAGGGGCAGTGACTGAACTCAAACTCAATAACATGTAAATGTCACAAACACACAGATGAATTCTGCTTACGCTGCAATATAATTACAAAATTTGATTTGTCATAGATGGGACTAGTTTTCCAGAGGGCTTGCACAGCTTTGTTTCAGATTCACATCTGGACATTTTGCAATTTGCACTTTTTTGCACTATATATATATATATATATATATATATATATATATA
>CM067496.1:17644784-17671569 GCA_034552555.1 Semaprochilodus insignis
AGAGCAGGTATTATGTGGGTGGTGGATCATTCTCAGCACTGCATTGACACTAACGTGGTGGTGGTGTGTTAGTGTGTGTTGTGCCGGTGTGAGTGGATCAGACACAGCAGAGCTGCTGGAGTGTTTAAACAATGTGTCCACTCACTGTCCACTCTATTAGACACTCCTACCGGTAAGTGTATTTGCTATTATAAAAAACACTCTATATAATGTTAAAAGCAAAAAGGAAAAAAAAGAAAAAAAAGCTTTTGATGTGTTTGCAGTGATATATATTCCTGGATACTCATTTTTAGGACTAACTGGTATTTTCAACTTTGAAGAAACAAGTAATTTACACTGCAGATAATGTGTAGCCTTTCCTTTTTAGAATTCCCTCTTGTTCCAAGACGTTTTCCTCAAAAACACAGCCTTCTTTACTGTCTGAAATGTAACTCCTGAAAAAAGCCAGCTAGCTAACTGCTAACTTTGCTGCCAGTTTGTGCTGTCGTGAGTAAATGGCTAGACTTATTCCTCCCCATCCAGTGATTAAATCAGTCTCCAACTAGGGCGTCAATGTAGTAGCAGTAGGTTAGAAATGAAAGTCTTTGCTGTTGGACTTGGGAAAAGAACAGTATTGCTAATCTCTCAAACATGCTTTATCTAAGGAATAAAAAAATTACTGAGCTACTGCAAAGTACAGCAATCTTTATTCTTTAATTCTGATTTGGTAACACTTTACATCAAGTGTAACCAAAATGAAGAAATACTTTAACAATGGTTATAATGGTTAACTATTGTTAAGTATGTAACGTAGTTATGTAACAATTACATGTTTACTTAACATTAGTTAACCACTGTTCACGTATTATGGCATGTTAACTAATGCATCACTTCATGTTAGTTAGTCAGTACTTAATGTGAATTGTTACCTCTGAATTCATCATGACTGGTCTTGTATTTCTTCCTGAAGTTGAGCACACACTTAATTTTAATGTAGGTGCTGTTGTGATTAAAAATAGACTAACAGTATTGAATAACAGTCTAATTATTTCAGGAAAAATAAGCAATACTAATATTAAAATACACTCATCGTCAAATAACGTGAAACTTTAATCATTTGCATGTCTCATGATGTCAAACCTACCCACCAAGTTTCATTCCTCTGGATTGATTCCTCCTGGGTGCAGCTATTTGTGCAGCTATGTTTTTGATGATAAGTGTGTATTTCAACTTTGCCTAGAGCAGAAAGGAAAACATATTACCATTATTTGTGTTCTCTGTACCTTGGCTTCCTATCCATCCCTCCTGTGCCCTGGAAGGGTTTGTTGTGCCGATGGTAGGATGTCTATGATTGGACCAGGCCAGGAGAGAGTTCAGGCTGTTCTGGGCACTGGGGGAGTCTGTGTAGCCCAGCAGTCCAGGACGCAGGTAGGGGCTGTGATGGTATTGATGCTGGTGATCATGAAGGTGTCTGTTATTCATGGAGGGAGTTAGGAACGCCGCTTCATTTACAAATATGGAACTGTTCTCATCCTGGCCGCTAAACTGACCTTGATGGAAGCCCTGTAAGAAGAGAAAAGCATGTAAATGCCACTTTACCAACACAATGAACACTGCAAAGCCTTTGCCCCTAAATTACTAAGCATCTCTCACATCAAACCACAAGGAATTCTCATATTTCACCAGAAGCACAAGATTCCAAAAAGGTCAGTAATGCTGAAACAAGTCGTGGCTATAATGTCATTTCTCATTGCTGCTGAAGTACCTACCATGGTCCCTGCCTTTTTGGCCATTGTCCATTGTATCAGCCCCACTGACCATATAGGAGCACTCTGTAGTTCTACAGTTACAGACTGTAGTTCATCTGTTTCTCTGTATACTTTATTACCCTGTTTTCAATGGTCAGGACCCCCACAGGACCACCACAGAGCAGGTATTATGTGGAGGGTGGATCAGCACTACAATGACAGGGACGTGGTGGTGGTGTGTGTTAATGCTGGACTGAGAATCGTCCACAAACCATCCAGCCAACAGTGTCCTGTGGACCTGCTAGGGGGCTATATACTGCTGTTATCAATACTTGATATTGGGAATGGCAACTTAAGGCTCTATAGGCTTTGGCTGAGTGGAGTGTCCACGACATCCCAATCTGTTGGAAATGCTTTCTTGGAGTTTAAAGAGCTTTGTGTCAGCATATGAAGTAGCTTAAACTGACTGAGTTCACTAAGTACCTGTACTGGACATATAGTGTTTATAGTTAGCTACTAATTACTAGTAGTAGTAGTTTGCTGGCTATCCTATTGGTTTGTGCTGTTGTGAGTGAATGGCTAGACTTCAGCTTTCTCTCTCTCTCTTCACCAAGTAACTAAATAATGCAAACGATGCACCAATCCGAAGAATCTTTACGGTTTCAGCATCAAACTACATCCCTGGAATAGCTAGCGGTGTAAAGTAGCGATGGAAAGCCAATCCAATGTCAATGCTTCTTTATAAGCGCAAACAGGGACTAAGTGCAGACTCAACGCTACAGTGACTCAGTAGCATGTCTTGGGGGACTCTGACATACCATCAAAACTTATTTCTTCAATGTTTTGTTGATATTTTTTGTTCATTTTGGAGTTTTTTCAAACTAAAAGTCTTGCGTAGTGATTGCATCATCTCCCATATTGCTCCTGTAATATTGCATTAGGGAAAAGAACAGCATCATTTTATCAAAAACAACTCAAACATGCACAAATTTGGACTTTTTTAAAGATCTTTTCTGAATGTGTGCATGCCAGAATAAAGGCAGAACTGTGCTTTTATATAGTGATAGAAAAAATGCTAGCACATAGAAAGCTCCTGTTTCCTGTGCCATTGCATTTTACTGTTCCCTATGCATGCAGGCCAACTACTGCTACAGCAGATTACACTGACTTCATGGAAACAAAGCCAGAGTACGATTGTATTGCCAACCAGACATTCAGTAAGATAACAGTGCGCTCAAGTTCAACCGCTCAAAACAGCAGAACAATCACAAGACTACAATATAACTGTAAGCTAATCTGAGTACAGCGGCTTTGTTCTCACTCCATCTCTCCATCTGCGCTCCTTCTTCTCATCTTACTCGCATGTCCTGAACTTGGCCAACAGCTCCTTCAGTGTCTTGATTGTTTGCTAAAGGTCAAACTGACTCATAGATGTGAGCTCCTGAAGATGAGCTGTAACAAATGCCACAGTTCATCTCACAAAGACCCTGCTAACGACTAGACCAGCCTGATACCTACCAAAGACAAAACGGGAAAATAGGGGCCGATGTCAGGAACAACAGGATGCTCCTGACCTTATGAAGGTTAGGGTCAGGATTAGGCCTAGGTTCAAGATTAGGTTAAGGCTTAGGGCATTACACTGTTACTTGTACTCAGGAATTACAAAAGAATAGCTGCACCTAGGGTGGCCACTTTCATAACCCCAAAAAGGAGGACATCCTACCCCCAAAACGGAAGACATCATAAAGGGGGAGGGGGTTGTTGGGCATGATACTAGAACAGAATTAAAATCATAACCTAACCTATATAACACATACATGATTGCTTTACTCAGCTAATTGGGTGGAATGGATGACAATCGTGAGTCAGACAGGAGATTACTAATTGACTAGCATTTAGAGAGCTGACCTGAGGTTAGCCAGTAGGCAAGTCACAATGTCACATGATGACATGTTACACCAATAAAATGCAAGGCATATCTTTTGACATGGACGTGAGCCAATGGCACACATAATATTGTTGGCGAGTGAACATTTTAAATAGTTCATCCCGAAAAGAGGACTAATAGGTGTCCGTCCAGGTACTGCGCCGGACGGAGGACTGGGAGTGTGGGCACCCTAGCTGCACCCAGAAGGAACAGTGGGATTGCAGTGCTATTGGGAAGGAAGATAAAGGTTACCAGGAACAATAAATGATGATAAATTTAGACTGATATGGGCAATATTTATTGAACTACACATACAGAAGTAGTGGCTCTCAGTACGGCGTCAGGCTGCCATATTTGCCAAGATGTCTCAGCATGGAGTTGTAGAGGTTCCTAAAGGTGTCCTGTGATAATCCATCCCATGCAGCTTGAATTTTCTGGTGGTGTTAAGGGCAGTCGTTGAACCAGTCTGCGTGCAGGTAGTCCTGCTTCGTGCAGCCGCCTGCCAATGGTGCTGGCATTAACAGGATGACTCATGGATGTCATCTCTGCTTGATGAATGTCCACAATCTAGCTGTTGGGTCAGTCAGCTACAGCAATAAGGCCCGTCCTTGCTTACATCACGTGTGGCAGAGCATGAAACTTGATTCACATGTCTCACGGTGTCAAACATTCCTACCAAGTTTCATTCCTGTCGGTGGATTCCCCCTTGTATCTATTCTTTGATGATAAGTGTATTTGGACTTTTTCACCTTTTTCACTAATGTGGAACAGCTTCCGTTCCAGTTTTCTCACCTAATGTTCGGTGCATTTCCACCAAAATAAATAAGTTTGGAACCCGAAAAGTTAGCTCCTAGCTGGGACCAAAGAATAGGACGTTCTTCAGTGCGAACTGTGATGCCATCTGTAGGCGTGTCAGTTGTTGAGGAAAGAGAAGGCTACAATGGTGACATCTTCGTCTTCTTATCTCCGGTAGTTGATCCGTGCTCGCTTTCTGGATCTAAACAAACATCTGAAATAACAGTCCAAACACTCGCAGGTAATCTATACACTCCGCCATCTGGGTACTATTGTTTACTCCTGCTGTGCAGCACCCTCTGTGGAAGTTGATGTTGTATCCTTTGACATTCCTTGGTTCCAATAAGAACTGGTGTAAATGCAGGGTGAATAGCACCAAGGTTCTAAGAAGCATAAACAGAACGGGTTCAAGTGTTAGATGTAAAGTCAGAGACATTAGCTCATCTGCTGCTGAACAATGTGTTGGTCATCCTCTGGTTCTTCATCAGTGGTCACAGGAAGCTGTTGGATGGATAGTTTTGGTTGGTGGACGATTCTACTGTAATATACTGTAGTACTTATACAGGATGCTGCGTCCTGACACTGTATAATAACAAGTGTGCACACACATACATACACACATTTAACACCACACTCCTTTCTAAGAAGATTGCACCTCGCTGTGACAGATACATCTGAGAATATCACGAATTTCAGCATCGCTCAATGTCTCGGGCTACTATCCAAGATGCTAATCAAACACAGTCTTGGCCTAAAAAGGCTTCACGTAAAGCAAGACGGCAGAAAATCCTCCGTCATGTCTGAGCGCTTCTTTGATGCATTAGATGAAAAATGACTAGGAAAAGGAATCAGAAACATGCCTCCCTTCTCCAGAACCCACTGAAATGTCACTATCTGCTCAGGCTATACAGTTGCTTCAGAATAACAATAAGACGTCTGAAGCATGAAGTCCATGCCATGAATTAGTTTGTCTCCTCATGGTGTGATAGCGTGTGACGAGACTTCTCAGCTCCGTCACATCATGTAGGTTTCTTATCATCAGAAGCGCAACTATAACTTATGGAGAATCAATTAACCCTTTTATAATTAATAAATAAAAACAGTTTACATAAACAGAAACAGTATGTGCCATAACGTTCTCCACAATGTTCTCCACAACAGAAAACGGTTGGTCATTCAGGGCAATAAATGCCATTATGTTTTTAGATATACTAACTTACACTTTGGCTCTCTCATTTGTTCCTATCACAAAGTGAAAGTCATAATTATTTGCCCTTTAATTTTTTAAATGTCCAATTTATGTTTGTTTTCTCTTTTAAAACAGATTTTTTTTTTAACCATTTTGAGCCTCGGCATGGAGTTGTAGAGGTTCTTAATGGTGTCCTGTGATAATCCATCCCATGCAGCTTGAATATTCTCACACAGTTCCTGCAGATTGTGCGGTAGGGGTGGAGGTGGAGTGACACCAGGCCTTCTGCACATGTGACGTGTGACAACAAACCGTTCATCTTGGTGCTGAACACGGTGCACCATTGCAGTCTTTGGCGACGCTAATGTGGTGTTAAGGACAGTCGACGTAACCGTCTGCGTGCATGTAGTCTTGTGTGGTGCAGCCGTCTGCCAATGGTGCTGGCACTAATAGGATGACTCATGGAGGACATCACTGCTCCGAATGTCCGCAATCATGGCTGTTGGGTCACTCAACGTATGTCAGACAGCCCATCGGTTCTCCCAGTCCATGGTTCATGTAGGTCTCCCAGATCCTTCATGTCACTGGAGCGTGCCTTCTTCTATCTACTGGCGCCAACAGCGTGCTACGGTAGTATCCACACGACCAGTATGGCGCACAATACGTTGATAAGACTATTCTGCTTCCTGGAGCCCTACGATGCGACCCTGCTCAAACTCTTCCAACTGCTCAAATTGCTTTTCAACTCTTCTCTGAGGTATACTTCGCTTGAAAGGATGCTACCAACTCAACAGCATGAGTCAAAATGGAAAACATGCGCAACAGGACAACCTTATATAGTCAGTGATGTACAGTGATAAGGCCTGTCTTTGCTTACGTCACATGTGCGGCCGAGTGTGAAACTTGAATCATTGGCATGTCTCACAATGTCCAACCTACCCACCAAGTTACATTCCAGTCGGTTTAGTCCTTCTGGGTGCAGCGATTTTTTGGTGATTTGTGTATATTTTTAATACTTGTTGTTTTTGCTGCCACTATTTGCTCACATAGTTATAAGTGAATTGCCTCCATCTTCAGGTTAAGTCATTTACTCACTTGTATTGTTGACATCATTAATAATGGAATAATTGTTCTAGCACCAGTACTCAGTTCTCAGGTTCTATATAAGGCAGGATTGTAATTTTGCCAAAGGACTCAAAGACAGCTCATCAAAGTGCTCACGGAAAGTGTCGACTTAAGAGGTTAACGGTCAGGCTCATACACTTACCCTACACCGCCCCCCATCACTCCTCCGCAGCCTCTGGCTAGCCTTAAGCCAAATTTTCCAGCCCAAGCGTCCAAATGAATTATTGAACCGCCTCCGTTTGCATTGATTGGCCAGAGATGGCAATGTACACAGAGCTGGTTTTAATTATTCTGTCTTGCCTTTTATTTAGAGCGCTTTCATTATCATCAATCATTAACTTGTTTATTAGTGCACAGTCAAGAGGCAGACGCTAAGACCGATGAGCCTCAAATTGCTCTCATTACCCCGGATAATGAATCTGAGACCAACACACACATGCGTGGGAGAAGAGCGCAGCAGACAGAGTGAGAGCCGGGCGTTTGACTGCAGTCTAGCCTCTTCTGTGTACTTTGGGGTGAGGGAAGAAATGATTTCCTGCCCAGTGGCTCTTGCACACCTGATTTGACTGAACTTGAAAGGAAATGCAATGGGACTGGAAGTAATGAGCACTTCTAAGTTCAGGCTGTTGGTTTTCTCATCCGTTTGGACAGGTTTGTTAAGGTGCCTGTTGGAAGGTGCTTGCTGGACATGAGCCAGTCACATACAAGAAAAGAAAAGACAAGCCGTCACGGATGGATAAACAGATAGATAGATACACTGGTAGTCAAAAATAATCTCTCACATGCACATACTGCACTGTGCAAATTCACCCTGTATTACATTCATCATCAAAAGAACAGCTGGATCCAGAAGGAAGTGTGGAATTGCAGTGCTGTTGGGAAGGAAGATAAAGGTTACCAGGAACAATAAATGATGATATATTTAGACTAATATGGGCAATATTTACTGAGCTACACATTCAGAAGTCTCTCAGTACGGTGTCGGGCTGCCATGTTTGCTAACCCAACATGCCAGAAGCCTCAGCATGGAGTTGTAGAGGGTCCTAATAGTTCCTAATCTCCACCAAGACAAAAACAGGACTCGTTACTGAAGATGACCTGCTGCCGTTCTGGCAGACTCCATGACAGTGTGGCACGACACCATTGCAGTCTTTGGTGTCGCTGACGTGGTGTTAAGGGCAGTCCTGTAGTCCTGCATTGTGCAGCCGTCTGCCAATGGTGCTGGCAGACGGATGGCCCATGGAGGACATCACTGCTGGTATTATAAGGTGTTATGTATACCATATAATACCTTATGACTGCATTTAGATGGCATTATGAATACAGGATTCATAGGGAGTGTTACTGATATTACTTTTCCAATGTCATTACATTCTACGTGATTGGTCAGAGGGCTCATTTAGATGCTGCAGCCCTTCTGCGATATCAGGATAGCAGATTATTAACTGAATATGACATGATAAATAATATACTGTGCAGCCCAGCAAGATACTTAGAATCTTAGAAATACTTAGAACACAAGACAGAGTGGGGCAGAAACAGTGAGAGACTGAGAGCTGAATACTTGAGCGACAGTTTTACACCAGCTTCAAAGCGAGATGAGAGAAGGTTTGGGAGAGATTTCGTCTGACATCACCAGTTGGATGTTTTGGCAACAAGAAAAGAGGGAAGGAGGAAAGAAAGAAAGAATTCCATCTTTTAGAAGACAGCTGCATCTCGAGGCCCACGCTGAGCGCAAAACCTTTTATGAGTTGAAGCTTCTAGCTACAGGCAACACAGCGGCTTTAAACATGCACAGACAGACCGGGAAAGGTCTCATCCACACACGCGCGCACACAGACAGGCCACTAGCACACGGAGAAAAGCCCAATTCGGGAAACAGTCTCACGTACAGTACAGGCCAAAAGTATGGAAGCAAACAGAGAATTAACGTCAATTTGCCGGCTCTGGATGCAACATCCAAAGACGTTTGTCCCAGAATATTCCATACGCCCTTTGCATGAGAAATGGAAGTACGAAAGCGGAGTAAAACAAATTTCAGTTCACAAACACAATTCTGCGTTGGCTCACAGGCGATTACAATATGTTACAAATGTTTGTTTTGTTCTTGTTCCCGGGTACTAAGTGTGTTTTCTTAATTCCTTAGGGCCTAAAATGAACAGAAAATGCTACTGGTCCCCATAAGCCTTGCTTTTGTGGTCAGTCCAATGAAGTTTTGAAGAGCTGTGTATTACCTAGAACATCTGTGATATATTGAGTGCTGAGTAGACTTCAAGTAGTTTCTGGAACTGTGAGAACTCTCCAGAACTTTCTAGAACTGTCTGGGACTGTCCAGTAGTGTACACAGCAGTATAAATACAGGTGTGTTAAACAATGGATTGGTGACCAATCAACTGCACCTAATGCCATGTTGGCCGGAGATATTAAAACAACTTGCTGGCAAAGCCTTGGTTGGGCACTGACACAAACACATTCCAACACATACCCCACAATAACACCCACCTGCTGACCGTCCAGTGGTATGACCATGGCAGGCAGACTTTGTTGCCGTCCGTGCCTCAAACTGTCCAGCAGTCTGCGCTGGGTGTCCAGCTGCTCCCTCTCCCTCTCCACATTGCGCTGGCCTTCACGCAGCCGCTCCAGGCTCTGCTGGTAGTCCTGCAGCTGCTCCTGCAAGTCCTCACGCTCTTGCTGCAGCCTCTGTGCCTCCAGGTGGCACTGTTGCTCCCTGTGCTCCAGGACGCTCTCCTGCTGGCTGTGCCGAAGCTGCCGGGCCTGGCACTCGCGCTCCCACTGCTGACGTTCCCTGGCCAGGGTGCTGCGCAGCCGGGCCACGCCCGCCACCTCCTCCCGGCGACGCTCAGCCTCTCGCTGGCGCTCCTGCTCCTGCAGACCAACCGGGGGGCGGGGCTGAGAGTTGTGGGATACTGGGTTGGACAGGAGGAGGAGAAGGAGTCGCTGGACTTCATAGCAGCTATCCTGGATGGTGACAGCTGCCTGGAAAGGCCAAAAAATAAAAGAATACAGTATTCAGTGGATGGTCTTATTAGGACTAGTTACAAACCCTAAAGGCAGAACTTAAAGAAGGAACCATAATGCTGTTGATCAGAAATCTGCTGTGTGACCTCAGCAGGGTCCTTTAAAGAGAACGGTATCTTGTACAGTACTGAGCAAAATCAGAGACCAACCATCATCATGGTACACTCATCATCAAAAGAATTGCTGCGGGATTGAATAGAGTGTGGGATTGCAGTGCTATTGCGAAGGAAGATAAAGGTTAACAGGAACAGTAAATTACGATAAATTTAGACTGATATCAATATTTATTGAGCTACACATACAGAAGTAGTGTCTCTCAGTATGGTGCTGGGATGCCATGTTTGCTAACACAACATGCCAGATGTCTTGGCATGCAGTTGTAGAACCTCTAATGGTGTCCTGTGATAATCCATCCCATGCAGCTTGAATATTCACACACAGTTCCTGCAGATTGTGTGGTAGGGGTGGAGGTGGAGTTACACCAGACCTTCTGGACGTGTGACTACAAACATAATTGGTGCTGACCACGGTGCTTCCACACATGGATTTGTTGGTCGTCTCCACCAAAACAAAAGCGGGACTTGTCACTGAAGATGACCCGCTGCCATTCTGAGTCACTCCATGACAGTCCGGCACGACACCATTGCAGTCTTTGGTGACGTTGAGGTGATGTTAAGGGAAGCCGATGTAACGGTTTGTGCATGTAGTCCTGTGTCATGCAGCCGTCTACCAATGGTGCTAGCACTAACAGGATGACTCATAGAGGGTGCTCGCTGAATGTTTCCAATCCTGTTGGGTCAATCAGGTACAGCAGTAAGGACCGTCCTTGTGCGCCACAAGCACGACTGAGTGTGAAACTTGAATCATTAGCATGTCTCATGATGTCAAACCTACCCACCAAGTTTCATTCCAGTCGGTTGATTCTTTCTGGGTGCAACTATTCTTTAGACGATAAGTGTATATACATATGTGTACATTTAGTAGTTGAAGCTTCTGTGTCATTTTCTGTCATGTTTCCTGGATTTTTTCTGTCATGCTGGAAATTATACTGCATACATCAGGGGTGGTCACAGAGTTTCGTAACCAACATATCCTAACCATCAAAAATGCTCTCCTGCAATTGACTTCAATGAAAAGTATCCATTGATGAACAACAGAATAACAGCGCACAATGGCATGTGATAAATTCGCCTCGCAAACCAATAAAAGAAGGTGTGGGGCGAGGCTCCAGTTGATCGCTTTGATTTTGAACAACATGAAGGGGAAAGTAATTACTGCTGTCAGCTCATATCCAGAGTCATGCAAACCACTCTAAAGACACAGTGAGGCAGCGACCGGTCTAATATGTCTATCTTTCTGCTTGGTTTTATGGAGAAGAACAGCAACTGCCAGCAGTTTTCACTTCTAAGCTTTCAAGCTTTAATGAGTTTCCCGATCACTTTGATCTGCACCCACACGCCGACAACAAACCAGCAATGCGTATCAGTGGGGTTGTTGGACGGACACCATCTTATAAATGCGGCCTTCTTCTACTGCAGAATGAAATCAAATTTAAGGTGGTAGTAAATTTAAGGGGGTAGTAACTTCAGGCTCCTATAGATGGCACTGCACGAGGAGGATGGGGCTATAAATACCTGCGGTGTGTGAGTGACGGGATCCATAGATTGGGAAGAGGTGGTACAGTGCAGTGAATGTCTCGTTCCATGTGTGGAAAATGGCTCCAAAGCAGATGTTAATGATTGGCTAAAAGGAGTGACTGCATTTGGGTGTGCCAAAGACCATAGTGTGAAGGAAGTAGCTGAATTTGCAGGTATGGAAGCAGACGGTCATACGGGTCTACCAGCATTCGGTAAGTCGATATCGCTTTCTATGAATTCTGTATTCATAATGCTATCTAAATGCCTTTACAAGGTGATATAAGGCATACATAATACCTTACAATACCAGGCATAAGCATGTATAATTACTTACAACTAATTCAAATTTCACGCATAACACTTTATAAAACAACTTTATAATGCCAGGGTTCATAATGCACTATAATATCTGTTCATAAGAACATTATAAGCATGAATGCTGTACTAGGTCAGCTATGACTTATTAAACGTCCTTATTCAGGTCTTAAAATGCGGAACAACACATGAATCTGGCTTCACTTGGAGCCTGTAAAGACCACTTATAATGCTCTATTACCTGTTCACAAGACCTTAAACAAGCTCTGCTTATTCAAGTCTTAAAATGCAAAGCAGCGTATGAATCTGTCTTAGAGCTTGTAAAGACCCCTTATTATGCTCTATGAGGCATAATTGAATTTATTAAACATTTAAATTACATTAAAAACTCACTTCATTTGAAGCCTGTAATGGTCTGGCATAAACCTCTATAAAGTGTTACATCACATGGTGAATTACAGCATTAGTGTCTACAGTGTTCTTATGGGCAGATTGCAAGGTGTTATGAAACCTGACATTCTAAAGCTGCATACTCTTGCATTATTAAGTATTTTGCATGTCATTATGACCACTTCAGAGACATTCAGCAAGCTTATGCCAGGTGTTATAAAGTGTTACGAATGCTATATAATGCTGCATAAATGCATTTTTTTTTTTTGCATTATAAACACGGGATTCACAGGAGCCGCTACTGGAAACTGCAGTTCTCCTCAGAACTGTGCCAGGGAAGGCATCCACCAAATCTTTGATGAAAGAGTGTCTGAACATTGAAGTGACCTACATCCAGAAACTTGTCCAGTCCATGCCAAATCCAGTCACAGCTGTTATTGGTGCTTGTGGAGGTGTTACACACTATTAGGTACATTTCAGTCACAGGTGACTCATTTTACTGTCTGGTAATCTCTTTTTAGCTCTTGCTCATGCTCTGTTTTTGGGACTGTGTCTTTAAAACTGATACATGTAAATGAGCTCTGCTCTGATTGGCAGCCCTGTACTGTGCCTCATTCAAAAAGCAGCTCTTATAACTTCGATGCACTGTGAATGGGCGGGGCTAAACATACTGTAAGCTGTACTTAAAAGTCTTCTTCATGACAAACATTAAATCCCTTTTGTAAAAAAAAAAAAGCGAGGAGGAGAACTGCTTTTCCACAATATAGGCCCTCAATCCATATAAAAGTGGGGGAGGAGGAAGTCCATGCCATTCCCAAGCCCCACTATCCACCGCAGGAACATTCGATTTAGTAGATATTTAAATGTGAGTTAAGGACAAGGTGAGTATCGACAAAGCATCTGCAGTGGAAAATGAAGTCCGGATAAAGTGGCACTTTTTCCATGGAAAAATACGTCTGAAACTCTGTGATATAACTGGGTGGCTGACTCACTACTTGAGGACGAGTGCAATAGACTCATGCAAATTTAACTGGATTGCTCATCCCTAAATTAGTACTCGTCAACGATCACTTCACGCCTCTTCACTCTTGCGGCCGCTGGCCAGCGCAGATTAAAAGATTTAAGTGGCTTTATTTGCCAACTGACACAGAGCAGTGGAAAACTTACTCATCAGCCTCTAAGTGGACGGGCAATTTGTTTGCTGAAACGCTCTTCTGGAATTTTTTTCTGGCTCCTTGCTGACTCTATACAGGTAAGCTTCAAAAGGAGGTTTAGATTCTAGAGATTGTAGGGGAGTACCTCCACGAGAACCAATAACAGCTGTGATTGGATTTGGCATGTACTGGACAAGTTTCTGGATGTAGGCCGCATCAATGTTCAGACACTTTTGCATCAAAGAATTGTACAGTTGGGCCACATTTGATGGATGCCTTCCCTGGCACAATTCCAAGGAGAATTCCCTGTAGACTGGGATTTTAGCCACTGCTGGTAGACCCGTATGATCGTACGCTTTCATACACCTGCAGCTACTTCCTTCACACTATGGTTTTTGGCACGCCCAAATGCAGTCACTCCTTTTAGCCAATCATTAACATCTGCTTTGGAGCCATTTTCCACATAAGGAACGAGACATTCACTGCACTGTACTACCTCTTCTCTATCTATGGTCCCGTCACTCCCACCCCGCAGGGATTTATAGCCTCATCATCCTCGTGCAGTGCCATCTGAAGAAGCCTGAAGTTACTACCACCTTAAACATGCATGGTAAGCTTATAAATAACATTAAAAAAGTGTCTGTTTCAAAATTTTTAATATACCCATCATTTCTATTAACTGGGTCAAAAAAATAAAAAAAACAGCAGTCTGGAACAGGTATTCTTCTTCCTTGATTAGAACATGATCACTTTTAACATTCACATAAGACTGTAGCTTCTTCTGTTTCCAATGTAATTACAGACGTCTCACTCCAGAAAAGAGAAAGAAAGCAAAAGAGAGAGTTAGAGAGAGACAGTGAGAGAGTGAGCAAGAGAGAGAGTGAGAGAGGGAGAGAAAGTGAGAGCAAGAGAGAGTGAAGGCAAAAGAGAGAGTGACAGAGAGAGAGTGAGCGTGAGCGTGAGCAAGCAAGACAGAGAAAGACAGTGAGAGAGAGTTAAGGAGTGAGAGAGGGAGAGAGAGGCAGAGAGAATGAGTGAGAGTAAGAGAGAGCGAGAGACGTATCTGTTTTAAAGTGTGAAACCAGTTTAACTAACATTCACTAATTACTGTGTTTATGTGTGTGTGAGATTGCATGTGTGTGTGATTGTGTGCATGTGTGTGTGCGTGTGTGTGCGTGCATGCGTGTTTGTGTGGGTGTGTTTTTATGTGTGTTTGTGTTTGTGTGTATGTGTGAATGAGTTAAGTGAGATCACCTGCAGACTGTACAGCAACTGGGTCAGACTCTGGACACTCTGGCACACCTGGACATAAACACACAAACAAAAACAAAGCGTAAACGAGGAAGCACCCAGGTCACACGGAAGGGTTTAAACAGAGCAAGATGACACATCTATGATGACCTAATCACGGCCTATTTGCAGTGATGAATATGGCCTATTTATATTAACACACTCTGTTTATTACTATGCTATAAACAACTTTTTATCTCAGAGAATGTTCACATACTATACAGTCAGAATCAGCTTTATTGTCTGTCCTTTTCACCACAGAGTGAGGAAAGGAATACACACAGAACTGCAGGAGACAAATAGCAGCAGCACAAACAAACAACAAACAGAATGAATATAGAGTAATGAGCTATACAGAACGCTAAGCAGTAAAGTATACTGCACAATCATAAACAACCCCACCACTAAGCACAGGACCATTGAGACCAGACAGTGGAAGGGGTAAGAGAGTAAACAGACCAGCTGCCAACAGCTGTCCATGCATTCATTAGTGCACACTTATTATTAGCGATAGTCTTCACCAGCCTAACTATAAACATGGTTAACCCTGCAGATTAAAATTGCTGCTATTGATTAAAGGTACATCCAAAAAAGAGTGCAGGCCACTTTTAATGAAGTAGGAACTACTCTCCGTCTGATTCCTGGACTTTGATGCACATGGAAACAAGCAGAGATATGAGGGTAAATGATGAACAGGCTTCAGTGCGTGAAATCAAGTGCCAGCCCACCTGTTTATTATCACTGTGCAGTTAGCATCTAGCCAGAAGTGCAATATACAGTATTATAGGAAAAGTGTAGGAAAGTGACCATGGTAAGCAATGCCGACGTTACCATATGTACAGTTATGGACAGCGGAGTGATAGATAAATACAGATGTTAGTATAAATGTAATATACATATGTACAGAGTGAGGGGAGAGAATAAAATGTATACACATATATGAGAAAAGGTAAGTATGCAGAGTAAAAGATACATGGCACATATATATGAGTATATATACAGTATGTACAGTAATTGCGCAGATAAGAACAGTGCAGTAAACAACTGTGCAAATATGAATACAGCATAAAGACATAAAGTACATATCATTTACAGTTACAGACTGCAGTTCATCTGTTTCTCTGTATACCTTATTACCCTGTTCTTCAATGGTCAGGACCCCCACAGGACCACCACAGAGCAGGTATTATGTGGATGGTGGATCATTTTCAGCACTGCAGTGATACTGACGTGGTGGTGGTGTGTTAGTGTGTGTTGTGCTGGTGTGAGTGGATCAGACACAGCAGTGCTGCTGGAGCACCTCAGTATCACTGCTAGACTGAGAATCGTCCTCCAATCCAAACTATCCAGCTGGCAGTGTCCAGTGGGCAGCGTCCTGTGCTCACTGATGAAGGACTAAAGGATGACCAACAAGGAACTGTGCAGCAGCAGATGAGCTATTGTCTCTGACTGTACATCTACAAGGTGGACCAGCAAGGTAGGAGTGTCTAATAGAGTGGACAGTGAGTGGACACAGTGTTTAAACACTCCAACAGCTCTGCTGTGTCTTATCCACTCACACCAGCACAACACACACTAACACACCACCATATCACTGTCACTGCAGTGCTGAGAATGATCCACCGCCCACATAATACCTGCTCTGTGGTGGTCCTGTGGGTGTCCTGACCATTGAAGAACAGGGTAACAAAGTATACAGATGGACTACAGTCTGTAACTGTAGAAGTACAGAGTGCTCCTATATGGTCAGTGGAGCTGATTAAATGGACACTGAGTGTAGGCCGGTGAATGCATACAGTCTCTGTTTTTTATTAAATCGGGTTCATACAACAATCTGTATTTATGACTATACAAATGGGAATTACTAAGAGATGAGATGATTTTATGCAGCCTTCTGCTAATAAATCAACTGTGCTGTCCTTCTATATAGTGGCCATATTTCTCAAAGACAGATTAAACTTCAGCCTTAAACTGAAATCACCCATACGAAACTAAGCTCATCCAGTCCTATAGAACAGCATACATTAGCGGAAGAGACTGGCAATGAATATTCTGTGTTTACAGTCCAAGGTGAAAAAAGATTGCCCTCTTGAGGATACATGCATGTTAGCTGAGCGTCTATTTCTAGTATACAGTGCCATCTGGTGGTGCTTGTTTGGCTGATATAACCTACCCAAAAGGCCACGGAGAATACAAACTGTACCTTACAAGTAAATGTATTCACCTGCTGTTAAATAGTCCAGGCTTAATTCACAGGTAATGATTTAAAAATGAATAAAAGTCATGTGATCAGCCATGTCTAAACATCTGAACTTAAACCAGTTTAGATGTGTGTGTGTGTGTGTGTGTGTGTGTGTGTGTGTGTGTGTGTGTGTATGTGTTGGGGGGGGGAAGTGCGGGTGTGGACCAGGCTCCAAGCATTTGCCTTTCAAAGCCAATGAGCTGCTGAATCACGAGATGATGGTTTGAGTGAAGCTATCCTTTCACTTCCATTCATTTCAGGCGTTCCAAAATCACATGCACCCCCGAACTGTTGCAGATTACCATATGCCCTTATCATTTGAATGCACATAAATACCTGTGTCATCTGCATACATCTGACAAGTAACACGAGGAGGACAGATATTTGGAAGATCATTGACATACAAACTAACAACAATGGGCCTAATATCGACCCCTGGGGAACTCCAACCCCAATCTAAATATCTAGTTGTTGAATTACATATCCAGACAGATTGCTTTCTATTCGCCAAATAAGACTTTATTCATTTAATAGCTGATGGTGATATATTAAAACAATTTATTTAATAAAACACTATTATTCACTGTATCAAATGCTTTTTTCAAATTTAAAAAAGTGCACCAACAACACCCCCTGTGTCCAATTTTGCTCTAACCTTTTTGAAAAAGAAGCAGTTTGAAGTTTCAGGAGAATAATATCTCCTAAATCCAAACTGCAAGGGGTGGAAAGTTACTGGGCTTGAATTTATATATGTAACCATCTGTTCAGTTGCCCATTTTTCTGCAACTTTAGATAGCACAGGGAGGATGCTTATGGGCCTGTAACAGCCTATATCTGCTTGATGTCCTGATTTCTGAATAGGTGTAATTACAGCATACTTCCAAATAGCCGGGAAGACTCCCTGTTTGATTGATTGGTTAATAACCGTCATTAATGGATCTAAAAATACATCTTTATTAGTTTAGAGGAAGAAAGTATCAATTCCATAGACATCTTTAGCCCTTGAGCTCTTCAAAGAACGAATAATCATTTCTACTTTTGGTTCAGAAATCTCTCTAAATGAGAACATTGATAACATGGTATTCATTAGCTGTGTTATACAATGTTGCCCCACTAAACTAGAGGTTTCTGTGAGACTTTTAATTGAATCCATAAAATAATTATTAAAAACTTCAGCTATCGTACTATGATCCTGAATATAATTTCCTCCCAAGTTAATTTTAGCATACCATTGTGATGTATTGCTCTTTCCTGTTAATTTTTTCCAAGTACTTGCATATTAATTTTGCATGACCTTTTGCCCTTTTATAATATTAACATAAACATTTGCCTTAGCTTTTTGAATCTCCTTTAATACTCTGTTTCTTAGCACAGTAAAAATGTGTCCATCATGTTCTCTTCTTGTCTTCAAAAACTGTTTTGGTGCATGGTCTCTTTGTTTCACGATGGACCATATATCCCAATTTAACCATGGGAGACAATTCTGTTTAGATTAGATTAGATACTACTAATACTTTTAATTTATTACTACAACTACTACCATTAATAAATGAATACCATTAATGTATTACTACTAATACTGTTAATTTACTACTACATCAACTACCATTAATAAATGTAGTTGATTTTTACTAAAACATGATGTTATTTTAAGCATGAAGCAGAAACAGGAAATAACAATGCCATTTCATTTCAAGGCATCTTAAAATATGTTTAAACCATTGTTTTTTAATAATCCATTGTTTTTAAGTAGTTATTTTTATTTATTATGCACATACACATATTAAAATAATAAATGCATCAATTATTTAATGAACTCCTTCACACTTTAATTTACTGTTTAAGAAAATGTTTAATAAATGTTTATTGTTATATTGTCCTTACATTTATTTCTTTAGCACATTTCTGTTACTTTTTCTGCCATTTAACTCCCTGTGAAGCACTGTATGTATTATATTAGTAAAATTATGATGGTTGTTCATTATTATTAGGAAAATATTAGGAATATAAAATACTGAATTACACACTAATTTCCTTTATGGATTTTAGAATTATTTAGTTTGTCTAAGCTTGCATGACGGCAATAAAACAGGTAAGTAGTAATTGATAGGTTTTTCTACTTAACATTTGTTTTCTGCACACTTGTTAGTTCACATCTACGATGACATGCTGACCTTCAGACCTTCAGCTCTTGTGCACAGAATTAAAACCAGGTGTTTAAAAGTCAATTAAGGCCGGTTACAACCTCCAAGAGAGAAAACATGGGCTGTACTGTGGTTGATTAGAATGCTGTACTGCACATTACTATGGCTGAGTGTGCTATTTCAGTTTGACAACTTAATTAAATTACTGAAAGTTGGTAACTTAATAAAGTCATCCTGAACTTGATTTGGCAATTTTATGTGATGGATAAAACACAGAACATGCATACAGTAGTCTAACAACTGAATCTCTAAATACTGGCAGCCTCACCTATATTTAAATATTTTCCCATTATTTTCTCCCAGTCTCACCTACATTCCAATATTCTCCCATTATTTTCTCCCAGTCTCACCTACATTCCAATATTCTCCCATTATATTCTCCCAGTCTCACATTCATTCCAGTATTCTCCCATTATATTCTCCCAGTCTCACCTTCATTCCAATATTCTCCCATTATATTCTCCCAGTCTCACCTTTATTCCAATATTCTCCCAGTCTCACCTACATTCCAACAGTCTCCCAGTATATTCTCCCAGTCTGACCTGTATTCCAATATTCTCCCATTATATTCTCCCAGTCTCACCTACATTCCAGTATTCTCCCATTATATTCTCCCAGTCTCACTTACATTCCAATATTCTCCCATTATATTCTCCCAGTCTCACCTTCATTCCAATAATCTCCCATTATATTCTCCCAGTCTCACTTTCATTGCAATATTCTCCCATTATATTCTCCCAGTCTCACCTTCATTCCAATATTCTCCCATTATATTCTCCCAATCTCACCTACATTCCAGTATTCTCCCATTATATTCTCCCAGTCTCACCTATATTCCAATAATCTCCCATTATATTCTCCCAGTCTCACCTACATTCCAGTATTCTCCCAGTCTCACCTATATTCCAGTATTCTCCCATTATATTCTCCCAGTCTCACCTATATTCCAATATTCTCCTATCATATTCTCCCAGTCTCACCTTCATTCCAATAATCTCCCATTATGACAGAAGAAAATGCCCAACAATGCTACCTCCACACTTTCATTATACTATTTTTGTACAAGTGCAGAAAAAGGAAGAATTATCTCCCTAAATTTAAGAATAAGCTCTCTTTTAGCTTATGCCTTGGTCAGCACTGTGCCTTATCAGGGTAATATACGGCACTGCATCATCCAAGGCGCCAACAGAAGCAGAAAAGGAAGGTCTGAAGGAAATGAAGGTCTAATTATCACTGTTCATTTTTAATGAAATGGTGCCCTAGAGGCGGTGAAATGGACTCTCTCCTTATTTTGAGCTCATTAATGTTTCAGTATATTAAGACTAGGACATGATTTTAGCAGAAGAAGCTAAATTATTAATGCTACTGTGTGGGACTAATAACCATATATCTAGCAGTGAAGGGGGTTATTTGTATCGGAGTGCTACTTAAAACATCTACTTTCAACCTTTTCCTACCATTTGATACATGCTTCCTACCCATACGGTTACTTAACAATAGTTGGTACATGTGGACTAAATATGGCTAATTTTGTAGTTCTAAACCCTAATACTTCCTAAAGCTACTGAAATTCACTACAATGTCCTGTGAATGTCAGAATAGCTAAGTGAATGTTTATGAGCCCAAGTACGTCTGTGGCAATGTCTGTGAGTGCATGTGTTTCTCTGCCAGTGTCTTGAGTCCTTGTGTTTCTATGGTGACGTTTGTGCAACCATGCATATCTATGGCAATGTTTATGAGCTCATGTTTTCTATGGCAATGTTTATGAGCCCATGTGTTTCTATAGCAATGTCTGCATATCCATGTCTATCTACAGCAATGTTTATGTGCCTGTACGTTTGCCTGTGCATCCATTTGTATCTATGGGAATGTTTTTTGGAGCCCATGTGTTTCTATGGCACAGTCTGTTTACGTGTGTTTATGTCTGTGCATCCATGTGTTTCAATGGCAATGCCTGTGCATCCATGTGTTTCAATGGTAATACATTATATGACAGTGCATGTGCTTCTATGGCAATGTCTGTGTGCCCATGTGTATCTATGGCAACGTTTATGAGCCCATGTGTTTCTATGGCAATGCCTGTGCATCCATTTGTTTCTATGGTAATACATTATATGAGAGTGCATGTGTTTCTATGGCAATGTCTGTATGCCCATGTGTATCTATGGCAACATTTATGAGGCCATGTGTTTCTATGGCTATGTCTGTGTGTCCATGGGTATCTATGGTAATATTTGACGTCCATGTATTTGTACAGGAATGCAAGTTCATTTATTTTTACTGTATTGCCTGTGAATCTATGTATTTCTATGGCGAAGTCTGAGAGTCCATGGTGTGTGGGAATGTCTGTGTGTGCATGTGCATCTATGGCAATGTTAATGAGCCAATATATTTCAACGGCAATGTCTGTGAGTCTGTGTTTCTACTGCAATACCTCTGATTCTATGTTTATGAGCTAATGTGCGTAATGTTTGTATATCCCTATGTTTCTATGGTACTGTCTGTGAGTCCAAGTTCCATGGAAATGTCTGTGAGGCCACATTTCGTCTGAGCACCAAACATCCTGAAAATGTTTGTTTGGCTGGTCCTCATCACTAATGAGTTCCTTTTACAGTGTGCTCATATTTAGGACCCATCAGGCCGGTTTACCGGACAGGGATTAAGCCTAATCTAGACTATAATTTAATTTCAATGAAAAAAATTTGCATTCAAAATGCTGTGTAGTCCAAAACAATCCTAAGCCCTGCCTGGGACATTGGACATTTATCTAACACAATTACTAGTCCAACAGACCTGATTTCAGATTTCTAACATCAGTCATCACGGATGTTTCCACTGTCTAACCCGAATGTACTTGTTTAATGTTTAATAGTCATTTTGGTAACACTTCCTGGGAATCCTGTATGCATAATGTACAATAAATGCATTTATGAAGCATTATATAGCATACATAACACCTTATAGACTGTCTCTTAGGTAGTTATAATGACATGCATAATACTTAATAATGCAAGAGTATGAACCTAATAAAAATAATATAAATAAAATAATATTCGCCCATAAAAACACTGTAGACACTAATGCTGTAATTCACCATGTAATGCAACATTTCATAGAGGTTTATGCCAGACCATTTCAGGCTTCAAATGAAGTGAGTTTCAGTACATTACACCTCATAGAGCATTATAAGTGGTCTTTACAGGCTCTAAGTGACGTGAGATTGTCTAACTGGTAATACAGGACATACAGTGTGATTATGTTGCAAAGCTTGTTTAAAGGCATAGCTGACCTAGTACAACATTCATGCTTATAATGCGCTTATGAACAGATATTATAATGCACTATGAAACCTGACATTATAAAGTTGCATAGTCTTGTTTTGTAAAGTGTTATGCATGTAACTAGTTTTACTAAGTAATTATACAAGCGTATGTCTGGCACTATACGGTATTACGTAAGTCATATAACACCTTGCATTAGACACCATCATGAACACTGAATTCATAGCAAGTGTTACCATCATTTCTTCAATCGTAGTTCTTATACCAACTATTTGTTATCTTAATTCTGCTGTTGAGTGTCACCCAGAGTAGGAGTTCCCTTGCTGACTGGTCTCATAGCCCTTTTCCACCAACATGGTGCCGGTGCCAAAATCTCCACCGCAAAGAAACCAGCACCATTAACTCTCTGGTCTGGAACCGTGGAACCCGTGACACAAGCGGCAAAGGGGAGTGGCGTTGCACGATGAACTGCACTGAGCTGAACTCAAGAACAATCATATCCCACCAGTGATGTGCACATGGATGAGCGCATTCAACAGGAGGAGTCTGTCTACTAATGAGCTAAAATGTGAAGCATTGAAAACATTTGGCGTTTAATACGTGCAGGAGATCTGGAATGTGAGAAACACTATCGATAGCTAAGAACCTTAACATGCTTCCTTATAATAGTCCACCTTCACAACAGAGAAACGAAACCAAACTACAAGTCGTCTTGCGCGTAATCGCTGTCTATGACAGTCCCTCTGGGCCATGCACAGATGCTGAAAGAGTCGATTCTGGATGGTAAGATATATGCCCTCAAAGGAGGAAGTAAAGTTTGCACTTGAAGAACATGTTCCACCAAGTTGTTTTTATGTGCTGTCCGCCGACTTCTGCTTATGGACTCGGCTCTCAAACCAGTGGAAAAGGGGGCTTGATCTTAACAGGTTCAGTAGAGCCTGGGAACCAGCACCAGCACGGGTACGAGCACTGACACTTTGTTGATGGAAAAGATCTTAAGTGTTTTTGCCTGCTCATTAGGGATCTCTTTAATTGATGTAGGACTATAACAGTATGAACGGAAACAGTCATTCCCTACCTGAATATGGATATTGTGATTGTCAGTTGCTGTGTTATGATTCTGAAGTTGGAGGTCCAGTCCTTCCTCTCCTCCCACCCCGTCCTCCTCACTCCTTGGCATGTCCACTGATAACGATTCTCCTTCAGCAGGCGAGGGAGGAGTAGAAGGACCCTCAGGAACTGAGTCCACCTTGCCGGAGGTTTCAGGTGTCGTCTGCTCCTGGAGTGTGGGGAGGAGAGCAGGGGCAGAGGGGGAGGCAGAGCGAAATGATAGAGCTGCTCTCAGACTCTCCGCTGGAAAACAGAAGAAAAAAAAAACACAAGAGAGAGAGAGAGAGAGAGAGAGAGAGAGAGAGAGAGAGACTGAAGATTGCCATCATCAGGTTTATATATTTTATATATCTATTACTGCTAGCCGTGGTACAAACAAGGCCAACCTTGGAAGGCCATAAAGCAGGGTTTCCAATCTTATCTGCAATGTCTGGTGCACACTGTATTATAGAGTTGTAATCAGTTCTTAAACAACTCATGAGGACTTTGTTGGAATGCAAACCTGCATCCACACCCGCCCTTTATGTTTAAAAGGTTTGCTGCACAAGTTTCCAAATAAAATTAAATGCTTTTAAATACATATTTAAGACTTCTACATACACTCATCATCAACAAGATATTCCTGCACAAATAGTTGCAGGAATCCACCGACACGAATGAAAGGTTTGACATTGCAGGATATGTAAATAATAAAAGTTTCATGCTCGGCTAAGCATGTGGCGTATGCAAGGAAGGCCTTAATGCTGTACATGACTGCCCTAATAGCCTCGACTGTGGTCATTCAGTAAGCAGAGATCCTCTCCATGAGTCATCCTGTTAGTGCCAGCACCACTGGCAGACAGTTGCATGACGCAGGACTACATGCACGCAGACCGCTACGACGACTGCCCCTAACACCACGTCAACGTCACCAAAGACTGCAACAGTGTCGTGCCAGACTGTCATGGAGTGACTCAGAATGGCAGCGGGTCATCTTCAGTGATGAGTCCCGCTTTTGTCTTTGTGGGAACAACCAACGAATCCGTGTGTGCTCAGTGCCAAGATGAGCGGCTTGTTGCCACGCGATACACGTCTAGAAGGCCTGATGTTTCTCCACCTCCACCCCTACCGCACAATCTGCAGGAACTGTGTGAGAATATTCAAGGTGCATGGGATGGATTATCACAGGATGCCATTAGGAACTTCTACAACTCCTTGTAGAGACGTCTGGCATGTTGCGTTAGCAAACATGTCCGCCCGACGCCATACTGAGAGACACTACTTCTGTATGTGTAGCTCAATAAATATTGCCCATATCAGTCTAAATTTATCATCATTTGTTGTTCCTGGTAACCTTTATCTTCCTTCCCAATAGCACTGCAATCCCACACTTCCTTCTGCTCTGGTGCCCTCTAGCCTGTGGTGGTCAGTTTATGACAACATGAATGTTACTGGCCAGATGTGTTTGGTTGGCTGACTGTTGTAAATTAATTTCATGTAGTTTTAAAACAGGTGTACAAAATGACCTGTTCTTTAGGAATCATCTTAATTGGACTAGAAATGTCTTAAATGTACCCCCATTCCACCTACACTTCAATTAAATTCTAGTTCTTTAACATGGAGTACTGTTTTACAGACAATACAGCAGCACAAGTAAGGTAAGACCTGATATGCAATAGACAATTAATACTACAGTAAATTACTTCATTAGTATAATATATACAAATATAATATATAAATAATTATTAGTATATGCATAATCTGAAATGCTGGAGGGATACATTTAGATGTTTGGGCTTACTTTAGCTGTAGCTGACCTTTTGGCTTATTGTTTAATAAAGTCCAGTTCACTGACCGGATTGCCTGGTTACTGTAATACGCACCCACAAGACTTTTATCCGTGCATGTCCCTGAAACTTATAACGTAACTGCTTCAGAGCAGTGAAACAGTAAACTCCATAGGACTGTGACCCTTGTTTGACTCTTACCCTCTTTGAGTGCAGCGTTGAGCAGGACTGCAGCGTGTGGAAGCTCATCAGTTCCAGGCCGCACCAGCAGCCGCGGCTCTGGCCCCACGTCCCTGTGGCCCCCCATGGCTGAGAGCTCCGCGTAGATCTGCAGCTTCTCCTCCAGACCGGAGCAGATCAGCTGGTCCTGACTACATAGAGACTCTACCAGACAGACGGACAACAATGTATGCTAAATATCGATGCACACAGACACACAACTTCACTGTCACTGATGCGCATATAATCCAGCCTGATATCAACATGTTTTGAATGCCGGGGTTATTGCACAAGAAAAGATGCCACTGGATCTGGCCTTGAATGGACTGTAATTAATTATATGAGTAATTGAGAAATTAGGGAAGTCGTTAGCCAGTTTGCTGACTGCCAAGCTGTTCAGACTACCACCAACTCCATATACACACAATTTATAACATTAAACATTTAATCTTACTTCCAGTAGATGCAACTTATAACTACTATTCTATGTGCCTTCATAAGACCCTGGTGGTGTGTTCTTTCCTTTTACTGCTTCATTCAATGATTTCAGTGCTAACTAATAGCACCTCCTTGTGGAGGATCTGCTAAAGACAGCTATATAATGTCCTGCAGATACCTTTGTTAAAATTATAACCTAAGATATTGGAGTTAAATCAAATATAAATAAACAACAAATAAAATAAATAACAAATAAAAAACAAATAAAAAAATCCTAAGTAACTGTGAAAAGTTCTGAAAAGTTAGAATTTAAATTGTGTGTGGTAAATATTATATAAACAGTGATAGCGGCCAATTAGATTTTTATAATCAAATACAGTTACTTGTAGATTTCTGTACATGGCTTGATGGCAGTTGTCAGATGGAGAACACTGTCAAGAGTCTCTGAGTGGTGAGTTGTGGAGCAGTTCACCTTGTAGTTTGTGAATTCTCTGGACCTTTGCTTCTGCCATTCTTCTCTCTTCTTCTGATTCACATGCAGTATCATCCTCCTTCTCATGGCAACTGAGAAGAGAAGACAGTACGACTGTATCTATATTTATCTATTATGTCAGACAAAAGTTTAGACACAACCAACCAAATGGATGCTGTTGGTGATCTTAAAGACCTTACAGGCTTACACTTAACAGCTCCAACTGAGAGTTCCAATCTGAAATGATACGTATCCTGATATACCACATACACAAAGTGATTGTGCAACCTAAGCTTGTGTCTGTAAAAATGAATGGGAGTCTTTGGGAGGAAACGAGGGGTGAATAAATGACATTAAGGAGAGAGTTTGAGGATCTACACTGAGTGAGCACATTAGGTTTATAATGGGGGTGAAAATGAATGGGGCTCTATTGGAGGAACGAGTGATGGAAAAAAAAAAAGATAG
>CM067496.1:17685957-17707791 GCA_034552555.1 Semaprochilodus insignis
CAGCTGGGTGATGTGGGGTTACCTTATTCTTGCGTGTGCTGTACATTCGGCTCTTGATGAAACTGAAAGTGCGGCTGACTTTATATTTCTCGGACTCCGTCTTGGAAGGGATAATGTACCGATCCCATTCTTCTTCTTCAATTCTGGAAGCACATTTTCATCATTCAAACACACATATTGAGTTAGCAAGAACGAGCTGTTTTATTATATAACTGGGGTGTTAGGCTGGGTTTACTGGTTAGCGAGTTACCATGCTTCAGCTTGGGTAGTCTTGAAACTAATGCTACGTTAGTCAAATAGTGAATAATGTTAATTGTGCAGGACAGTGAGAGTCAATTTGAAAACACCTGTGAAGTGTGAACAAGTGAAGACGTCAAACTATAAAATAGCTCTCATGGAATTATATAGTCCACCTTAAAAACCTCCAAAATGGACCTTTACAGGAGGATGAAACAGCTTTCTTAACCTGCAGTGGAGGCTGATAGAACAAGGTTTATTTCTAAGCAGTTTTGGAGCAATTCTATTGGTCTGTCCATCATGAATATTCACTAAACTGAAAGGAGAACTAGAAAAAAAAAAAAAAAAAAAAAAAAAAAAAAAAAAAAAAAAACCACTAAATATATATTAGAGGTGGAGATGTAGAGAAATATAATACTGTGGTACATCAAGAGTATATGTGGTATATCAGGATATGTACTGTTTCAGACTCTCATCAGTTGGAACTGTTAAGTGTAAGACTGTAGAGTCTTTAAGATCACTATCATCATCCATTGGGGGTGTCTTTTGACTGCTGCAGCACTTCAGAGGAGAAGTCATTCTTAACTTTCAATAGAAGTTAAATGTAAAAAAAAAAATTTGTTCTAGCAATTTTGGACCATTTATGTTGATCCATTTATCATAAAAAGTAGACACGGGATAAAGAACAGCTGCCATTTTCAAATTTTGTAAAACAATAAACCATGATAAAAATGGAGATCAAAGGCTTTGCTTCGACAGCAACAATATACAGTATAAAAATATTAAATCTGCTGTAGTTCCTAGATAACTTTTTAGAGTTTAATTTCTTAAAAAAAAAAAACCCTGCTAAAACAAACGCCCCTGCAATTTAGAGCAGGAAGCGAGACTGCATCCCTGCACATCATGGCCACATGGTGAGCAGTTAAATTCCTCTGTTTTGAAGTAAATGTGTGCCAAAGTCTAAAAATCATTGTGTAACATTAAGAGCCGTTAGTACTGCAAAACATGTTTTCTGCAATTAGGTAAACATTTTTGGACTTTACTGTAAATTATTATTATCAAAGCAGACTATGGTTATGAGTTTTTTTGAGTTATGCCCACAATGATCTAGAATCATCACTACTGAAACAGTCACTCCCAAAACAGTCACCTCCAAAATAGTCACTACCAGTCACACCGAAACAGTCACTACCAAACAACCAGTCACTACCAAACAACCAGTCGCTACAACACAGTCACTACCAAAACACCTCCAAAATAGTCACTACCAGTCACACCGAAACAGCCACTACGAAACAGTGACTACCAAACAGTCACTTCCAAAACAGTCACTCCCAAACAAACAGTCACTACCAAAACAGTCACTACAAAAACAGCCAATACCAAAACAGTCACCACCAAAAAAAACAGTCACCACCAAAAAAAACAGTCACCACCAAAACAGTCTACCAAAATATTTGGTAAAATTTCTGCAGTGATTGCTCCAGGGCTATCGAAACAGAATGCTCAATCATTCGCTTCAGCAAAATACACAACTAATCTGTAGTGCTATTTAAAGCTAAAGCATTTTAGTCTAGAAGAGTCGGCGATCATTTAAATGATCACCTACTTTCAAGTCCCAGCTTACCTGAGCCAGCTCACTGAAAAGCTGGTACCTTTAAGAACCCAAGGTTAGCTTCCTAACCCAAATATCCTGCTTTCCACTTCCTCATCTGCTCGTCTTAATCTCAAAAATATTCAACACACATTGTTCAGCAGTTCGTAATGCACAGGTTAGTTGGGTTTCATCAGTGAAATCATCTCGGGGTAAATCATGCATTCATATCCTGTAAAATATTAGTCACTGCTCTTTCAGTGTAATAACAAAAGCATTCTGCTTTGGCTGCAGGAACATTCTCAGCATTTACATAACAGTTCAAGTCCAAAGTGGTTTATACTATTGGTCAAAAGTTTGGAATCAATGTTTTACATGCTTTTAAAAGTCATTTTGTTGTTGATCCATGATATAAACTACAGATTTCAGGGTTATATTCAGGGTTGGGCAATATGGCAATCTTATCACACAATGAAGCATTTTGTCACAATATGCTTTCATAGTTCACTATATTCCCAAAAGTATTCACTCACCCATCCAAATCATTGAATTCAGGTGTTCCAATCACTTCCATGGCCACAGGTGTATAAAAACAAGCACTTAGTCATGCAGACTGCTTCTACAGACATTAGTGAAAGAATGGGTCGCTCTCAGGAGCTCAGTTAATTCCAGCGTGGTACCGTTATAAGATGCCACCTGTGCAGTCCAGTCTTAAATTTCCTGTCAGTGGTCTTATAACAAAATGAAAGCATCAGGGAACGTCAGCAACTCAGCCATGAAGTGGTAGACCACGTACAATGACAGAGCGGGGCCAGCAGATGCTGAGGCGAATAGTGTGCAGAGATCGCCAACTTTCTGCAGAGTCAATCACCACAGACCTCCAAACTTCATGTGTCCTGCAGATCTAGTACAGTGCTTAGAGATCTTCATGGAATGGGTTTCCATGGCCGAGCAGCTGAATCCAAGCTTTACAAAGCACAATGCAAAGCGTCGAATGCAGTGGTGTAAACACGCCGCCACAGGACTCTAGAGTAGTGGAGACGTGTTCTCTGGAGTGACCAATTACACTTCTCCGTCTGGAAATCCGATGGACTAGTCGGTTTGGCGGTTGTCAGCAGAACGGTACTTGTCTGACTGCATTGTGCCAAGTGTAAAGTTTGGTGGAGGGGGGGATTATGGTGTGGGGTTGTTTTTCAGGAGTTGGGCTCGGCCACTTCCAGTGAAAGGAACTCTTTAGCAATACTTTTGGAAAGATAGTGTATATCGTGGATCATCAGTCCTTTAAAAAACACTCACATAACTGCACATATCATTTAAAAGATAAATAGCCCAGTTTGACTGAATTTGGTGCATGTACAATGTTAAAAACAAATCACTGTACTAATAGTTTTTATCAAATAAATATAATCTCACCTGACAAAAATGAGTCACCTTGCATGTTTAAGATGTTAGTAACTTCAGGCTCCTGCAGATGGCGCTGCACGAGGGTGATGGGGCTATAAACACCTGCGGGGTGTGAGTGACGGGATCCATTGGGATTGAGAAGAGGTGCTACAGTGTCTCGTTCCATGTGTGGAAAATGGCTCCAAAGCAGATGTTAAGGATTGGCTAAAAGGATTGACTGCATTTGGGCATGCCAAAGAGCATAGTGTGAAGGAAGTAGCTGAATCTGCAGGTGTATGGAAGTGTACAGTCATACGGGTCTACCAGCAGTGGCTAAAATCCCAGTCTACAGGGAATTCTCACATTTCAGTCACAGGTGACTCATTTTTTGTAAGATGAACTTAACTGCCACACATACTATTTCAACTGTTTGTGTGTTTATAATTGTAACATGTTGGTTATTGTATTTGTTGAAGTGATACTGTGTCCTTGCCATATTGCTCACATTAACAAATACTGATACTAGGCAAATTCACAGCTTTCAAATAATTAGTGCAATAAAAATAAAAGAGCTAATGCTTCTAAATTAATTTATTAAGCTGAAAAAAACTGAATATTATATAAAAAACAATTAACAGCCAAAATTGCTCAGGTTTAAAGTTAGCGAAAAATTCTAAAAACAAACAACAAAATATTACAATAATAGTTAATTACAGAGTGTAGTATACAAATGTATTACTATATTAGTATAATTATCCTTTTTATTATTCTTTATAACTTTTAGCAAAACTTTCCACAACTTATTTAAAGTTCAAGCTTAAATTAAAGTACTTTGAACTATCTAAATATTACTGTTACTTTGTTACTGTATAGAAATGAACAAAAATGACCATATATCCAGTGATCTCAAACTTCTGAACAGTAGTGTCAGTTAGTCCAGACTGCTTGTAAACATGGAGTCACACCTACGTATTAAGACAGTTTAGTACAGTTAGGACCATTAAGTGAGGTTACATCTGGGTGCATTCTGGGTACTGATGTTAGAGGCTGCAGTTCAAACGGCATAAGGGTTAGAAGTGTAAGCTGGTGCCGGACTGAAGCTAAGAACGACATGACATACTCTTTGAGGAATTCGGAGAGCGTGAGGTGCTGGAGGGAGTCGTCCAGCTCGACGCTTGACTCATCATCAGCCGACTGAGCGCGCCTACGGAACTTTAACTCCCTACAGAGGTTTAAACACAGGGCTGAGAAGGCTCTCTCTCTTACACATACAAACAGATACAGTAACACACTTCGAACCTACCACCAGATGGAGCAACTGTGCAAGAAGGAAAGAGTGAACAAACAGTGAGAGAGAGCCAGAGGAAGAAACAACCGAGTTGCACTTTGAATGGAAGCCACCAGACGTTGTGGGCTCTTAAAGCTGTTTTACAAAGAGATGCTAGTTTATTACAAACACCTTCCTTGTTTATACACCCATAAGCCCAGTTATTAGCCCCTCTCAATGAAAAGAGACCTCTCTACAACCACCGTGGATTAGACCCGGTGACGAGATACAATGTGTAGAAGGTTCAATGGATAACAGACAATTCAATAAAATACAATCCAAAGATTCTTGAAGGTGATGCCATAGAAGGACCGAGATGAGATGGGAGAGTGTGAAGAACTTTGCTGAAGTCTGAAGAACTGTTCTATACCTAATAAAGTCCATTCACTTAGGCAAAATTAGCTTATATCTAGTTGACATGTCTTAAAATTCTCATGTTGAGATTGCTGTAAGCTCATTTTAAGATTCTCTTATATGCTTGTTTTAGATTATTTTAGTAAAAGAAATTTTCTCACTTTTTTATTGGCAGATAATTTGACTTGTTTTAAGCAAGTTTTTAGAATAAGCAATATAATTATAAATTATTATGGAGAACCTTGCTGAAGTCTAAAGAACCTACACACATAACGGTTACCAATCAATGTCCTTTCACGCAGGGAAAATGATCTTATATTTAGGTGACATTCTTATGTTAAAATTCTCATGTTGAGATTGTTATGATATTATTTATCTGTTTTTCTAAATTTTAGGCAATTTAAATAAGCCATAATCTGGTTGATGTATCTTAAAATTCCCTTTAAGATTACTGACTTAGTTTCAGAGATTTTTACTTGTTTTACGTGATTTCTGTAAGTCACAATTTCTCACTATATTGGCAGATAATTTGGCCTGTTTCAAGCAAAGTTCTTAGAATAAGCAAATTATCTATAATAATAAAAGCATAGCTGTAAATAAGATAATTATTCCTAAAATAGCTTACAACAATCTTAAAAGTAGAATTTTAGTATAAATTAACTAGATGTAAGACTTTTTTCACCCGTTTGTCACCCCTGGCTTAAAGACAAGTGAGTGAAATCCTGCCATGAATTCCATAGAAAATGTGTGAACTGCACTGACAGAGCAAAGGAGGCTCACAAACTTGAGTTACACTGGTTCAGTAAACAGAACTGGGGTAAAAATACCAGCAAAGTGCTGCTGGAAACTTGTGTTTGATGCACTTCAAGGAATTAAATAACGGTGTATATAAGCTGTTGTCTGAAATCACACAACAGCTTATGTGAAATCTGTCCCACCGGCAAGCTACTCTTTTGAATGGAAGAAGAATACAGGTGTCTCTTACATGTATCAAACGCTACCAAAGTAGCGTGTAGACTGTACCTATACCTAATAAACTGTCAAATCAATCAAAACAAAACACCAGGTCTAGCGCTTCCATCAGCACATTCCCTCAGGCTTACTCACTGCTCCTATCCCGTTTGAAAAGGTCAAGACCACTCTCGAAAAAAGGGAAAAGCCACGACCTTCCAAACTACAACAGGAAGCACTCTGTCTCCAGGCAACCATGTCGTCACTCTGACATCCGAGAGTCCTATAATCCCGCTCGATACCACAAACAGAAAGTGAGAAGAAAAGACACTCTGGATCTGGAGCAGTGGCATTACCTCTTTTCCTGCGGCTGCTCTGTTAGGCTGGAAGCTCGCTGTTCTGTAGGGAAGAGGAAGGCTGAGTCAGTACACATAAAAATACACATGGAAAGCTAGAAAACTTATAGTGCTCTAGGAAAGCTATAGGTGGTCATTCTCAACGACCAAAGACGTGTTGAAGCAGCTAATCTTAACCTAAACCCAAAAACCCCAAAATATCCTTCAAGTTAAGGTCATCTGAGTCACTGGCATATTCCTTCTATACATATGCAGAATTCCTAGGGCAACATAGTTTGCAATTGTCAATATATATCCCCCAACCATGTACCCTTTGCCAGTGTGCTTAAATAAATAAATTAATTAACTAACTAAAACAAAAGTTTAAAAAAAAAAGGCCCATATCGTTTATTAAGATGTCAAAACAGTCTGTTTTGAATTAGATGTTTTTATAATCTCAAGAAAACTAGTGCATGTACACTCATATGACCAATCAGCTCACAGCAATTAAGCCCCGCTCATTCATGCTGAAGTTATAAGGAGTATTTCACTCTGGCCTGCCAATTAAAACTCATAAGCTTGTTTACTTATAACAGTCTAAAAGGCACAGTAATAAGAAATAGCCTGTGTTATTCTAAGGCTGGGAAATAATCATGCAAAATTAATAATTGGCTTTTATTAGTACACCCAACAATACAAATTCCATAAGTGGGTAGAAAAATGCAGGATATGGATCCTTTAAAATGATTTTCTTTGGTTTAAAGAAAAGTTAGAAGCCTCTTAAGGAAAACACCGGAAAGCAGGTTACTTACTGGGCTTGGCCGATATATATCGTTTGATCACCATTAAGGTTCAATGGATTTATCTGCACTGGTCAGAGTCCGACTGATAAAGCACTGATAATGTCCTATGCAGTGTGGTAATTATGATGTGACTGACAATGTTAAGTGGGAAAAACAAATTTGGAATTAATTAATTAAATATTATGCATCACAAGCCTGAATGTCTGTGATGGACTTGCAGCCTGGATGGATGGATGGATGGATCCAATGATTGATTGATTCACTCACTCGTTCAGTCTGCTTATTCATCAAGGTAGATGAGGGTGCTGGAGCCTATCCCAGCTCTCATTGGGCGGAAGGCAAAAAACACCTTGGACAGGCTGCAAGTCCATCACAGACATTGAGGTTTGTGATGCAAAAAGCAGGTGCCCTGCCTGGCCATAACCCCAACAAGACTGCAGCCATTTACCGAAGGGTGGCTTTCAAAAGGCTCCACAACAACCATCAAGCCATAAACCTATGGCAAATATTAAAGCTTATATCAACAAGTGTCATTTATCAAGCAACCTTTACGACAAGTGACACTTGCTGGAATAAGCCTTTAAAAAAGGTTCATTACCATTATCATGTTATTATCATGTAGCTTCACAAATGCTACCTTTCAGTATTATAATTTTTCACTGACTGCAGTATTATCATTAAATTTCAGTTATCAAAATAACATTGAAATCTACTTACATTATAATTACTTGTTTGAATAGACCATGTAGACCATTATATGGGTTACAGGAACATTTCACGTGAACCCTGGTACATTACACCAATATAGCCATGCCATATGTGGTCATGAATGGTCATGACGGATCAGTAATACATCAAGTCATGTTACCATTACTATTTGTCGTAAAGACAAATGCCATAATGTCTGATGTCATGGCAGCTTGTCATGCTGTGCTAACTGTTTTTGCTGTGTATGCTGTGGTTAGCTGTGATTAGCTGATATCAAACGTTATGGCATATGATATGACAATTAATAATTATTTCAACAACACATACACTCATCATCAAAAAAATAGTTGCACCCAGAAGGATCTGAATGACAGGAATGACACTTGGTGGGGAGGTTTGACATGGTGAGACATGCCAATGACTCAAGTTCCACACTCAGCCACGCATGTGATGTAAGCAAGGACGGACCTTATTGCTGTACCCGACTAACTATATAAAGTCGTCCTGTTGCATGTGCTTTCCATTCTGACTGGTGCTGTTGTGTTGGTAGCATCCTTTGCAAGTGAAGTATCCCTCAGAGAAGAGTTTGAAAGCAATTTGAGCAGTTGGAAGAGCTGGGAAGGGGTCATATTGCGTGCCATAGCGGCCATGTGGATACTACCATAGCACACTGTTGGCAGTAGTGGATAGAAGGCGGCACGCACCAGTGACATGAAGGATCTGGGAGACCTATAAAAAAACACGGAGAGAGAGAACCGATGGCATATTCAAGATGCATATTCATATTCATGACGCTAACCCAACATGTCCCACATCTCAGGATGGAGTTGTAGAGGTTCCCAGTGGTGTCCTGTGACAATCGATTCCATGCATCTTGAATATTTTCACACAGTTCCTGCAGATTGTGCAGTAGGGGTGGAGGTGGAGTGACACCAGGCCTTCTGGACATGTGACGTGTGACAACAAACCATTCCTCTTGGTGCTGACCATGGTGCCTCTACACACAGATTTGTTGGTCGTCTCCACCAAGACCAAAGCAGGACTCGTCTATGAAGATGACCCGTCTGTCAATGGTGCTGGCACTAACAGCATGTCTCACGATGCCAAACCTAGCCACCAAGTTTCATTCCTTTTGGTTGATTCCTTCTGGGTGCAGCTATTTGAATGTGACCTCTTTGTCACAATTTGGCTGATCTTTTAGAATCTTATAACTGATCCCTCATCATTGTCCTTTAAGGGGAAATGGATCTGGGCACTTATGGGTTCAAATCGGTAGTAAAAGTCGGTGACAAACTCTTCATATCGGTCAGGCCCTATTACATAGAATTATACCATGATGACAGCAGCAGTGATGTTGGTGCCACAACTTGTGTAAGTGTAAGAGCAGTAAGTCATGACCAAACACAGACAAACGCAGGACGTCACTTTCACACATATCCACCATCACCACATTACACCCAGATTAGCCACAAAGTTGCACAAATAACACACAGACTCCCCAAAAGCTGCCATACAGCACCCCAGTGCCATGTCTAACACATAACCCACACAAACACCCGCTGCTCAAAGCAAGCACCCCCAGAAGCATCATGCATGTTACTGGCCACGTGCAGCAGTGCTGGCTCATGGGCGTGGTTTGGCAGTACTTACTAACAGGATTGAGCAGAGACAGAGATTTAGACAGAGACAGAGCCTGTAGGAGAGATCTGCTGCCACTGCTGCTGGAGAGGGCGCCATCTACAGGACACAGTGGATATTACACTGCAGTAGAGCTCGGTACTACTCTAGCCTTGTGCAGTAATGGTTGGAGGTCTGATCATAAGATTGCCAGAGTTTTACAGACTGTAGTCCATCTGTTTCTCTGTATACTTTGTTACCCTGTACTTCAATGGTCAGGACTCCCACAGGACCACCACAGAGCAGGTATTATCTGGGTGGTGGATCATTCTCAGCACTGCAGTGTCACTGACGTGGTGGTGGTGTGTTAGTGTGTGTTGTTGCTGGTGTGAGTGGATCAGACACAGCAGTGCTGCTGGAGTGTTTAAACACTGTGTCCACTCACTGTCCACTCTACTAGACATTCCTACCTTGCTGCTTCACCTTGTAGATGATAGCTCATCTGCTGCTGCACAGTGCAGTGTTGGTCATCCTCTAGTCCTTCATCAGTGGTCACAGGACAATGCCCACAGGACGCGGCCCACAGGACACAGCCCACAGGACACAGCCCACAGGACACAGCCCACAGGACACAGCCCACAGGACACAGCCCACAGGACGCTGCCCACAACAGGACGCTGCTGGCTGGATAGTTTAGGTTGGTGGACAGTTCAGTCCAGCAGTGACACTGACGTGTCCAGCAGCACTGCTGTGTCTGATCCACTCACACCAGCACCACCACCCACATAATACCTGCTCTGTGGTGGTCCTGTGGGGGTCCTGACCATTGAAGAACAGGGTAATAAAGTATACAGAGAAACAGATGGACTACAGTCTGTAACTGTAGAACTACAAAGTGCTCCTATATGGTCAGCTGAAAGTGTAGATAAAAGGAAGGTGCAGCTAATAAAGTGCTCAGCAAGTGTACATACTTATACAAACACATACAAGTGTATATACTACATACACAAGTGTCAACCACTACGGCACTACCATGCACTCCAGATATCTGTGTCCACAGTGTCAGCATGAGAGTAAGACAACAATTACAATCCAACCGATTTAGTAACATCAGAGAATAATAACTACAGTATTCCCTGAGAGATCACCAGCAAGGAGGAAAGGATCACTGACACTGTGGATGTGTTTTTAGACATGCACAGCAGTTACAGTGGCAATATTTAGACTGCCTTAGAAACTTATGCTTCCCCTAATCCCTGAAAGACTCCTTTGCTAAGACCATCTTGTTCTGGGACAGACTAGACAGGAAATGTAACCGATGTTATCTTCCATTTCCCCAGCATTGTGTTTTCCGAGGCCAAACATTTACAGAGCTACAGGAAGACAGATGCTGAATGGCTTGTAGGACCTACACCAGGGGGCCAAATCTGGGCCGATTTTATGCACTTCACGGTAGTAATAATAATAACAAATGGAAATGTTAGAAACTGATAGTTGAACTGAGAAGTGACTTATCATTGCTTACATTTCACCAAGAACACAGATGGAAGAAAGAATACACAGAAGTTTGTCTAGCAGGATGTAGTGTTGTTTTTGTTGCCCTTTGACAGCACACAGAGTTAAAAGATAGCCCTAACCTTGGCCGAGGTCAGCAGATGGGGGCTGGGCATCACGGCTGAAGCGAGGGGGCAGCAGGCTGATTTTCGGGGATGAGTAAGAATATGAGCGAAGACGACCTCCTTGTTCAACAGTCTCCTGGGAATAAAAGGCAAAAGCAATCGTTAATGCCTTAAAAAACAAAAAGACAGAGCAAAACAAGGTTTCCAATTCTTACCTCCACTGCCCATACAGGAGCACTCTGTAGCTCTACAGTTACAGACTGTAGTCCATGTGTTTCTCTGTATACTTTATTACCCTGTTCTTCAATGGTCAGGACCACCACAGGACCACCACAGAGCAGGTAATATGTGTGTGGTGGATCAGTGTCACTGCAGTGCTGAGAATGATGTGGTGGTGGTGGTGTGTTAGTGTGTGTTGTGCTGGTGTGAGTGGATTAGACACAGCAGTGCTGCTGGACACCTCAGTGTCATGCTGGACTGAGAATCGCCCACCAACCAAAACTATCCAGCACAACAGCGTCCCTGTGGGCAGCGTCCTGTGACCACTGATGAAGGACTAGAGGATGACCAACACTGCACTGTGCAGTGAGCTATCGTCTCTGACTGTACATCTACAAGGTGGACCAGCAAGGTAGGAGTTTCTAATAGAGTGGACAGTGAGTGGACACAGTGTTTAAACACTCCAGCAGCACTGCTGCGTCTGATCCACTCACACCAGCATAACACACACTAACACACCACCACCGTGTCAGTGTCACTGTAGTGCTAAGAATGATCCACCACTCAGACAATATCTGCTCTGTGGTGGTCCTGTGGGGGTCCTGACCACTGAAGAACAGGGAAACAGATGGACTACAGTCTATAAATTTAGAACCACAGAGTGCTCCTATATTGTCAGAGGAGCTGATATAATGGATAAAGAGTGTAGATAATTGTGGTGGTCATAATGTTATGCACGATAGGTGTATATATACTACAAATATTACTAATTATTAGTGCATATTACTAATATTAATTTAAATAAATCAATACACACATACATACATGCATTATCCAAATATGCCACCACTTCAATTACCACATGCCAAAATAGGGCCCATGGCACAATAATTATGAAACAACCATTTTATGCTATCTTGAACATGCAACTTCACAAAAACATATCATTATAAGGTTTAATTAGCTTTAATATCAATCTACCAGATCAGGAAATAAGTGCCATAGCCTCAACATTTCAGAGGATTTCATAAAGGAGGAGAGGATATGTTGATACCTTTGAAGAAGCATGGTTAGAGGCTGAGGAGGCGGAGTGAGAGCGGATGCAGGTGAGGTCAGGGGCAGGGTTAAAGCTGTCCCGCTCTTCTCCATTGGTCTTCTGGTCTGAGGACATCTGGGGCAGGGGCTTCTTCATAAGGAAATCATCATCTTCCTCCTCACTGTCCATTTCCAAGGCCACAAGACTTGGGCTTAAAGAGGTGGAAAACATGCGATAAGTCTGGAATGCTTTCAAACGGACATCAATAAGACGCATCACATTTATTTGAGAAATATGATTATTGGTCCATATAATCAATCTAATAATAAGCAGCAACAAAAATGTATATAATGAAAAACTGTGCACTGCTGTAACTCATTCAGTTAACATAACAGCACTGCTTTACCCGCCCTCATTCTTTACACAATGGCTCTTTACAAAAGTTCATTCTTTTGTTTTGCCCTTCAGATACAAGGCTAACACAGCCAACACATTATGCAACAATTCTTTACACTCCAGCGTAAACTGTGTTACACCACACAAAAGCTTGCTTTAAACCATCCAATAGTAAAGCCTGAACTTCGTCTACTTTTAGACGTAAAGCACCTCATAGATCTGGATTTTAAAGTCAGGTTAAACATGCTACGGATTCTCCACAGGGGGGAGATCCTAGCACTGTTGTGTGCATCATTGAAAGGGAGGAAACCCACACTAGCAGTAGGCATAAATCGTGTATCTGTGTATGTGTACAAAGGGAAAAAGCCCAACTGACACCACACACAAGTTTGCAAACTGTGATGCATATTGTACAGCTGCTGTTGCATCTGTTTACCGATATGAGAAATATTGGCATCTGTGTGCTCACTGCCCCCTAGTGTCACCTGACTCCCAACTACCCCCTGGGTGCTGTGGATAGGGCTGCCCACCGCTTCAGGCAAGTATGCTTACTGCACCCTAGTGTCACCTAACCTCCAACTCTTCCCCAGGTGCTGTGGATAGGTTTGCCCACTGCTCCGCATAAATGTGCTCATTGCTCCCTAATGTCACCTAACTCCCAGTTAGGAGCTCTCTGGGTGCTGTGGATAGTACCCGGGCAGTGTACTCACTGACCCCTAGTGTGTTTGTATGTTCACTAGAGTGTGTGTTTGTATGTGTTTCATTGCATGGATGGGTTAAATGCAGAAGACAAATTTCTCGCTGTGCAAGCACAAGTGGTTCTAAAATCTAAAATCCAAAATCCATCAATCCACTGGCTTCATAAAAGGTCAGCACTCCACTTACTGTCTTGCATGCAACATCAAGCAGATTTTAAATGTGTTTACCCTTTAATTTTAAAAGAAATAAACTAATAAAAATGTTACAAATAACTGAGAGCACAACATTAGTGACTAGGTCTCATATAAAATGATTTTGCTGAATATGTTGCTGCTGACACTCCCCCAGATGAAAACTATTTTTATTATAGTAGGGATACAAAGGATAACTAAAAGACAGAAATGAAAGAAAAATAAACTGGACTGCAAAGAGGCATTTTGTGCTTAACCACCAGTGGGACACTTGGAAAACGCTGAACAAAACAGCAGTGGGGCACCAGCTTAATCATCACTGGGCCAGCAGTGGCTTGCTATCCTCTTTCTGTTAGGGATCCAACTACGTGAGAACAGCTGGTTTGCATTAGCATAGCTAGTACACTACAAGCTCTTTCCAGAACAAATCAGATTTAATTTAAACCAGAGAAGACAAGATGAACTGATGCAAGCCTGGATGATGACAAATCAAATCTGAAGAAGTGAAATCAATCAGCCGGTGTTGAAAGAGCAGAAAGCAAGCCTGTTACGCGGTGTGCGAAAGCTGGAATGGAACGTGTTCTACAGCAATTAGCCTGTTAGTCATTGGAGTCATGGAGACACTCTGGTCTGTGGTTTTCTGCAGAATTTCCTGGCTCTGAATTAGCAGAACCAGTAACCAGTCACGGAACGGCACAGCATGGCCCTGGTATCCATTCGGGTCCACAGTGGAAAAGAGACCTTAAACTCTATCAGAGTAATGATGGTTGGGCTAGAGTGTGGATGATGACCACATGCACCAGAGATAATATGGACTTTGGTGTTAGCCATCATTAGTGATTGTTATCCGACAGTATATTCTTCTTCTTCTTCTTCCACATTTTTTTGTCCGCTAATCCTGTATTTTTCGAGATATCAACACAGTTTCAACTCTGGAATGTTCAGTCTTTTTTCCCATTAAGAAAGAATGGTGTGGAAAGTCCATCTACTGAACGTCTGCTCAACCGACAGACACCATTTCAGAAACACCCCCGACCCCTGAGTACAAATTCAATGTTCATTCGACCCACACTTGTCTGTTTCTCTTAACCCCCCCAACCCTACAACCCCCCCCCCCACTCCCGCCACAACACACTGGTTCCTCCTATAGATTCCCATTCATTTTCACACCCATTCAAAGCCTATGGTTTCCTTTAACCTACAGCCACCAAACTGCATGTACTCACTCAGGGCAGATCCCCAAACTCTAATCCACAGCCATACTGACCCACACTCCTCTATGTGTCGTTTATTCGTCCCCTGTTCCTCCCATAGACTCCCATTTATGTTCCATGTACTGTTCCTGGTAACCTTTATCTTCCTTCTCAATAGCACTGCAATCCCACACTTTCTTCTGGGTGCAGCTATTCTTTTGATGATGAGTATAGAATTAATTTTTTTACTCTTCTTTTTCGCTTATTTGAATCATCGCTTCATCAGAAATCCTCACCAGCATTGTTAAGTGGCAGACTTGACCATCAAATCAGGTGCCACATTTACCTGAGTTCGTACGATTCTGGAGGGGAGCCTGCGCTGTTGTAGTTCAGCTCTGTAGGACGTGTACTGCGAAGAAATCTGTCCAGCACCAATCCCGCTGGTGAAGTGGGGGAGAAATGAGCGAAGGATGGAGAGAAAGGACGAGAGAAGGAGGGCTTTTCTTTAGGCACCTCCTCCTCTTTAGCAGGCAGGGGCGTATCCATTGCACCTGGTGAAGAGGTCTCCATCCCCGACCCAAGCCACACCCCACTGTCCGTCCCGGAACTGTCTCTCGTCACTCCAGCAATGTTGTACTTCTTGTTTAGGTCGTCATCCTGTGACAAGGAAAATAGAACACTTCCTGTATTCATATACTCCTATACTCCTGTATTCATAATTCTATGTAACTGCATTTATAAGGTGCTATAAGGCAACATAATACATTATAATGCCAGGCATAAGCTTGTACAATTCATTACAACTAGTTATAATGACATGCATAACACTTCACAAATTAAGAGTATGCAGCTTTATAATGTCAGGGTTCATAATGTGCTGTAACACCTGTTCATAAGAGCATTATAAGCATGAATGTTGTACTAGGTTAGCGATGGCTTTAAATAAGCTTTGCTTATTCAAGTCTTACAAAACCAGAGCAACATTGGGGGGCAGGGGAGGCGTTGGGAGGCGGGGCTTACACACGCAGGAGTATTTCAGCGAAATGGTGAATACAGATGTACAGTAGGAATAAAATATCGTGTTTTGGGAAAACTGAAGAGCATGTATCTATTCTAATAGACTCCAAAAATACAATTATGAACATTGCACATTGCACAACATTGCATTTTTATCCCCACTGTTGGCTAGCCAATCAGATGATCAAACAGCACACAGCAGATCCAATCAAAGCAGTCATTTAGCTGTGGCATTAGCATGTTGTCGCATATTAGCAGGTTCAAAGCAACTTCTGAAAGACTTTAGACTTTAAAATCTGAAAAAATATAAATGCTTTATGGCGCCAGGAATAAGGAGGTTGGAGATGCTTGAGAATTGTCACAAGTCTGATGTGGCTCCGTGCAGCTAAATAGCAATGTACATCACCAGTAAGAGCATAAACTATGGACATCTACTGACCTTGCAGAGAAAAGTATCACAAATACACACACACACACACACACACACACACACACACACACCAGCCATAACATTAAAACCAATCATTGTATCTACACTCTTTATCCATTTTATCAGCTCCACTGATCATACAGGAGCACTGTGTAGTTCTAGGTTTTACCAAAAAGTTGAATTTAATTTAGTTTAATTCAACACTTTAGTGCTTTCTTGGTGAAGAAGTGCATTACTTTGCTGTCAAATAAATAACAATAACAATCTCCAGGTGGCCACTTCTAGGCTCAGTCCTTAAAAACTTTAAAAACATTAATAACTCATCAGTATGTATTTCATTTACAGCAGCACACCACAACCACAGCATGTAGAAATATCATCACAATACTACCATTTCATCCATAACATGCCGCCTTAACACACAGACACTTACACAGTGAGGCAGCTGTGTGACCTTTCCGGTGCGGCTGAGCATGGCAGCGAGTCTGGCAGCAGCAGTGTGTGTGGAGTGAGGCTGGAACGGAGAGCAGGAGCCAGGAGGGGAGCACGACTTCTCTGTCAAAACAAAACACACACACACTCAGAAGTCTCAGTCCATCCTGCTGGAGCTGTGCGGCTACATGGAAATTATGACTGTAAGTTAAATAGGAATGAAATAGAAACAAAGCCTCTTTAAAGCCAAATTAGTGGTGAACTTGAGATATGCCTTCAATTTCAGGCCTGAATAAAGCAAATAATAAGATTTATGGTCATTAAAGGACTGTTTGCTTTTCAAAATAAGCTTTCTATACCAGCACTGTCATTTAATATACAATCATCATCAAGAGACCAGCTGCACAAATAGCTGCACCCAGAAGGAATCAACCCAAACTTGGTGGGTAGGTTTGACATCATGACACATGCAAATGATTCAAGTTTTACGGTCAGCCGCACATGTGATGTAAGCAAGGATGGGCCTTATCGATGTACCTGACTGACCTAACAGCCACGACTGTTGACATTCAGTGAGCAGTGATGCCCTCCATGAGTCATCCTCTTAGTACCAGCACCATTGGCAGACGGCTGCACAAGGCAAGACAACAAGCACGCAGACCGTTACGATTACTGCCCTTAACACCACATCAACGTCACCAAAGACTGCAATGGTGTCGTGCCAGACTGTCATGGTGTGACTCAGAATGGCAGCGGTTCATCTTCAGTGACGAGTCCTGCTTTTGTCTTGGCAGAGATGACCAACGAATCCGTGTGTGAAGGCACCATGGTCAGCGCCAAGATGAACGGGTTGTTGTCACGCATCACACGTCCAGAAGGCCTGGTGTCACTCCACCTCCACCTCTATCGCACAATCTGCAGGAACTGTGTGAGAATATTCAAGCTGCATAGGATGGATTATTACAGGAAACCATCAGGGACCTCTACAACTCCATACCGAGACGTCTGGCATGGCGGTCCGACACCATACTGAGAGACACTACTTCTGTATGTGTAGCTCAGTAAATATTGTCCATATCAGTCTAAATTTATCATTATTTATTGTTCCTGGTAACCTTTATCTTCCTTCCCAATAGCACTGCAATCCCACACTTCCTTCTGGGTGCAGCTATTATTCTGATGATGAGTACACAGCTCTACACCAACTAAAGCCCTTGGATAATACTCCCTACACTACTTTCACCTACCGTATCAGTCAAAAGACAAACTGATCTCAATGGATGGTGAGGGTGATCTTAAAGACTCTACAGTCTTACACTTAACAGCTCCAACTGATGAGAGTCTGAAACAGTACATATCCTGATGCACCACAGTATTATATTTCTCCATATCTCCACCTTTAATATATATTTAGTAGTGTAAATACTTTGATTTCTTTTTCTGCACAGTGTAAAAGCTCTAGTTCCCCTTTCAGTTTAGTGAATATTCATGATGGACAGACCAATAGAATTGCTCCAAAACTGCTTAGAAATAAACCTTGTTCTATCAGCCTCCACTGCAGGTTAAGAAAGCTGGTTCATCCTCCTGTAAAGTTCCACTTTGTTAGGTTTTTAAGGTGGACTGTATAATTCCATGAGTGCCATTTTATAGTTTGATGTCTTCACTTTTATTCTACAGTAAAGCATTATGATAAACATAAGGAGAACCTGCTATGAGTAGCCCTGTCTACACCTTTGACTGGTACTGTACCTATGCAACATGTTTAGATTGCAGGTTGCTGCAGTATCAGAGCTTTGTTAGGACTGCGTTTTCACTGAGGAATCAGTATAATTCTGGTTTAAAATGCTTTAAACAGTATAAACAAGGCTGACCGGCAAACAGTCCAATCAGATCTGTTTTTTAGGTTCCATAAAAAGTACCAAAAATAATAATAACTCAAAGAAAGAATCAATTTCAATGTGCAAATGATTACTGTGACTACAAAATACAGTATATACTAAAGAGCCATAGTGTAAGGTTACTGGCCAGGACAAACAGTCAACATGTGCATCCTGATATGAACACAGTCAAGTGCAAGTGACACACTTGCACACCAAATACTGTTTGATGTCTGAGCTCTTCTCAGACTGGCTAATGTGAAGGAAATCCTGTCCGTCGACAGGGACATTTCCAGGACAGTGCAGCAAGGACATTCGCGCTAACACACTATTTTAACACTAGCTTCCAGGGACGCAGGAAGGAGCTTCAAGTTCTGGGTGCTGAAACTCTAAGCAGCACATACATGCCAAGAACGATGACACCATGCAGCATTACATACATATACACATCTGACTGAACCATTAAAGGGTTGCATCCAAAAATTGCTAGGCTGGCCCAGATTTGATGGATGCCATCCCTGGCACAATTCCAAGGAGAATTTCCTGTACACTGGGATTTTAGCCACTGCTGGTAGACCCGTATGACCATACGCTTCCATGCACCTGTGGATTCAGCTATTTCCTTCACACTATGGTCTTGGGCTGTACCCGACTCAGAATTTTGTCAGTCGAATCGGATTCGCCCGTCCTGGCTGACGATTCGACTATTCTTTCATGTTTTTTCTCTGTATACATTATCTAGTAATCAGTAAACCAATTTGCATACGTTTCAGATCTGATGTCCTCATTTAGAAAGACAGCAGAGTCACAGGAACATATTTTTGAACTAAAAGAGACGTGGCATATGATGAACGATCTGGAGCCTGATTTAATTACAGAATATAGCATCGGTATTTATGCTAAAAATTAGCGCTTATAGCCTGTCTTTTTACTTTCACTTTTAACAGCTTCTTCAGTAGGATGACCCTTTGTCTTTCATCTCTCATAAATAATGCACTCCTAAATAAAACCAATTTTTTTTTTTTTAATATGCCTGCTGTTTATCGGCAGGCATATTAAGTGACTGTACTTATCTTTAAATAAAAATAATATTAGCTGTAAACGAATAAATAAACATGTCTGTAATTTAGGTTCTAAAATAATGGAATTATAATAAAACAAACGTCTTCAGTCCTTTTTTCCTTCACCGCATTTTGTCTAAAACGAAAGTCAACTCACCGGTTTGAAGCAGTGTTGGATGTCTGACTAAATGACAAGCAGAATTAGCCTTAATTTGTTCGGATTCTCTTCTTCAAAAGCTCCTCCAGACTTTTTCTGAGACATCGTTCCACCCGTGTTTCTCAGCTTCACAGCTTTAGCTTCCTTCAACAGTGAACCGCCAGCGCCATTTTTTTAGCAAGCATGTGTTATAGCCCAGTTAGAACTTAAATATATATTTATTATTCCCCTTTTAATAATTATTAAAATGTCTTTTTAAATTCTTAAAGTTCTTGTGCATTTTGTAAGCTTTTGTCTGTTTTACAACAACAACAACAACAAAAAATAAATAAATAAATAAAAACTCGTCCCTGTTGTCAGTCGACTTGAAGGTTCTCAGTCGACTCAAAGGGTCTCCGACTGACGATTCGACTCGTCGACTTCTAGAGGGCAGCCCTACTATGATCTTTGGCACACCCAAATGCAAGACGAGACATTCACTGCACTGTACCAGCTCTTCCCAATCTATGAATCCTAATCTATGAATCCCGTCTCTCACACCCCGCAGGTATTTATAACCCCATCATCCTCGTGCAGCGCCATCTGCAGGAGCCTGAAGTTACTACCACCTTAAGCACGCAAGGTGAGTCATTTTTTGTCTGGTGAGCTTAGCTACACTTACATACATACATATACACTTGTCACTTTATTAGGTACACTCTACACTAACTGTCCATTGTATAAGCCCCACCATACTCTGTTGTTCTACATCTGTTTCTCTGCATACTTTACTACCCTGTTCTTCATTGGTCAGGACCCCCACAGGATCACCACAGAGCAGGTATTATGTGGGTGGTGGATCATTCTCAGCACTGCAGTGACACTGACGTGGTGGTGGTGTCTTAGTGTGTGCTTCACTGGCCATAATGTAACTGCTGCAGCATTTAAGGTGGACCTGGATAATTCAAATAGGAAGCCAGCAAATAGGAAACTGACTGCAGCCTCACGTGATCCATTTGTTTTTCTTTCCTTCAGCAGTCCATAAAAAGAAAGCTCTGAATTCCTGCCGAATCTATTTATGCAATTGCACAACAGCTCTTTCCAATTTTAGATGTTGTTATGTTTTCCCGGCATTCACACTGAACGCTAGCACCGACACTCAGTGGCTGTAATCATAATGACATCACATGCATACTCTGTATTGTAATCAAAGAATAAAACAATATAATCAATATATCGCCACAGTCCAAAGTAAAACAAGTACTTTCAAAATAGCAACTTTACAGGAGAGGCTAAAAGCTTATTTAATTGTAATGCAAGTCAATGAAGACTGCATGCAGACTTTTTCCTAAGCAGGTTTAGGTCATTTCTGTTGGTCCGTTCATCAAGAAATTTTCCCACAGTGTAAACAGCAGCACAGTGTATCATTTGCTGTGTTCAAATGATGCATAAAAGTAAAAATCAACAAAAATGGAGAAACATGTTTTTTTCTGGACAGCAGCAAAATACACATAGTACTGTCCGTGCTTTGCGGACCTACGTGTCAGTTACTGCTAAAAAAACGCAATGTCCAGTACAGATAATAATAATATTAATAATAAAAGTAATTAAAAATATATAATAATAATAATAATAGTAATAACAATAATAATGTTTATTTATAGAGCACCTCATACCGTTGGCAGCTCAAAGTGCTTTACATATATGTACATACATATAGACACATACACATACATATACACACATACATATGCACACATACACACACATACACGTACATACACACATACATATTCACATGCACACATACACTTACATATAAACACGCACACATACATATACACATGCACACATATATATATACACACACACATACACATTCATATGCACACACACATACACAAACACGCACACGTACATATACACATGCACACATACATATACACGCACATACCTATACACACATACGTATATATACACACATACATATTCATATGCATACATACACTTACATATAAACACGCACACATACATATACACACACACATATATGCAAATGTACACATTCACATACACAGGTACACATACGTACGCACACACATACGTACGCACACATACATATATATACATATATATACATATATATATATATATACATATATACATATATATATATATATATATATATATATATATATATATATATACACATACATACA
>CM067496.1:17707890-17720652 GCA_034552555.1 Semaprochilodus insignis
ACACATACATATATATACATATATATACATATATATATATATATACATATATACATATATATATATATATATATATATATATATATATATATATATATATATATATATATATATATATATATATATATATATATATATATATATACACATACATACATACATACATACACACACATACCTATACACACACATACATACATATAAATACCATGTTAATATATTGATTGGATTCAATGGATTAATTGCCTTGACTATGGAAAAGACAGATAGCTGATAAGTGAAGGTGTGTTTGTGGACAGCTTGGAACTTGTTTGTGTGTATGATAAATGGGTGTGAGGTCCTTCCAAGAACAACGGAATGATCTGATCTTGACGTCAGTGAAATTGATCCCCCTCTACACAAACACACACTCACTCACACCTCCCCAGTCTCAAATCCAGCTGAATATTTTGCCTATAAATCACATACCTTCAGTCCCTTGACTGAACATTCATTGAAACCAGTTAAACTGCTTGATATCACATGCTTTTTTGTTACGGTTAAATTTCTTATTAGTGTTTTTTTTCCAGATTTGTTACTTACTTTATTTTATTCATTATTTTATTTAATTGCTTTTTATAATCCTTTTATTTGTATGCATGAATTTTCATTTGCCTATTTATCCTTTTATGGTGCAATCTTATGAATTAGCTTATTAAATTGTTTTTTTTCTCTTTATTAATAAAATCTTGATTGTTCTCTTAATGCTAACTTTTCTCTTGTTTCAGTTTATTGTTAATTTGTTCTATGTAGTGTTTATTTCAATTTAGTTTTCTTTTAATTTCGTTTTCAGTCCCTTAAGATGTAAATGCTCAGCTACAATGAAAATGAGGATCACCTTCTGTGTATTCCGGAGTGAAAATAGAGTTGACTGACTGATTGATTGGCTGATTAAACTGATGAAACTTTGTCCAGTGCAGTCAAAAGGTTGTGTAAAAGAATTGATCCCAAACGTAGTTAACAGGCCAAGATAAGCTTGCTTCTTTAGTCCCACTGGAGCAAATAACAACAAGTAATAACTGCATATATAACATGTAACTCATTCATCTTCTAAAGTGCTTTGTTCTTCTGAGTTGCGGGAGGGCACTGGAGCCTTTCCCAGTGTTCATTGACCAGAAGGCAGGAAACACCCTGGACAGGCCGCCAGTCCATCACAGGGCAGACACAGACAAACACACACTCACACCTAAAGAAGCCCAATTTAGCATCTCCAGTTCACCTGACTGCATGACTTTGGACTGTGCTAGGAATCCGGACCACCCAGAGGAGGAAAACCACACGGACATAGGGAGAACATGCAAACGATTCCCGGCCTTCCCAGCCTTCTTGTCTGAAGTGACAGCGGTACCCACCAGACCACCCATAACATATATCAATTACACATAAACATATACACAATAATAACATGTAATCCAAACTGGAATACATTCACACGACTGCAGCCAACAGGCATGGGATGTCACCCTGTACAGCAGCGAGACCATATAAGAGCATCCTGTGGTCTACAATTACAGATCGTAGTCCATCTGTTTCTCTGTACACAGCAGGGCTGCTAGACTTTTTAAAAACCTAAGTGTCACTGCTGGACTGAGAATCGTCCACCAACCAAAACTATCTAGCCAGCAGCGTCCTGTGACCACTGATGAAGGACTAGAGAATGGCCGACACAAACTGTGCAGCAACAGATGAGTAATTGTCCCCGACATAAGAGACAACAGAGTGCAGAAACAACAAAGTGCTCTTAAAGAAGTGAACAGTGAGTGTGTATCTCCACTGTTTCTGGGTCTAGCAAACTTTACGGCCAATGTATAGTCCAGGCGGCATGTGTCCCGCAACAAGACAAGACAAAATTGGTGTCTGCTAGGACTTTATCATGTACATCATTAACACGCACTCTGATTGGATAGAAAGTCAAAGTTCTACGTTCTGGAGTATTAGCTATAGTAGTTAGCCTAGGAAGAGAAACAGCCATGGCAGAGCCAGGCGTGCTATTTGGACCTACTTAGTACAGTGCTCAACAATGCCCCTGTCAACACTCGTGCTTTAAATTACAAAGTAGAACAATTTTTGAACCATCTGTGCTTGCATTTAACCCATCCCTGAAGTGAAACACCCACATAGATGCACTCTAGGGGGCAGTGAACACAGTTGCCTGGAGCAGTGGGCAGCCCTATACATGGTGCCCAAGGAGCAGTTAGGGGTTAACTGCCTTGCTCAAGGGCATTTTGGTCGTGTCCTGGTGGCTCAGGGGATGGAACCAGTGACCCTCTGGTCACGAGGCTGGCTTCCTAATCTCCAGCCCATGACTGTCCCCATTGTAGCAGCACAGAATAATATACTTGCAACACTGACAAATGTCTGAACAGCAATTTCAGTATTCCAATACTGATGAATACTCAGGAACAACCTCCCCAATACTGTTACCTACAAAACATGGAAAAACATAGACTGCACAGCCAAAGACAGTACTAACAACCTTAACCACTGAATTATGTACATTGAGTTATAAACTCCCACTGCTTGTTAGCAACATTAGCCTCGTAGCTCTTATACAAAACTAATGAATCACACTTAAATATGAACGTGATGAATTTGGATTCTTATGAGGTCAAAGCATTTGCAACAGACTACTTCTACTAACAACAGCGGTCACAGATGCCATTTCGAAATGGTTTCCAAATAAAGTTCCAATTACACAATATGACATCATAATATAACCCTTTATTTTGAGCTCTAATGCAAACCTATCCACTAAATTGCCACTGCAAGAAGTCCATCCTTCCCCACCGGCTCACCAGTTGGTCATCAACTGCTATAAACAATACAACAGCCTTCAATTAACATTGAAACTTTGCATATACACTCTTCCACCAACCCCATAATTGTCAGTCTCACCCTCCTTCTGTCTCACTCTTCTTTCCCTCCCCCTTCCTTATTACCTGGTTTGGGCGTCCGTTTCCGAATCCTCATTCTGGGAAAGGAGGGCCAGGAGTAGTTAAACGGGGAGTCCGAGTCCGAGTCCATCTTTTCTCGTTCCTTTTGTTTGTTGAAACTTTTTGTTCAGGAATAAAAGGTAAAAGTAGTCTGTCCTTTAGGAAAACAGGTAAACAGTCTCTCGGAGCCCCCAAAAATGGGAAAAACACTAAAGGAATGTAACATAAACCCAAGAAACTGCTAGCGCAAGACTGGAGGTGATAGGAAGAGGTAGCCAAGTGATGACTATGTGCGTGTTTGAAGGTAGATTCTTTCGACACACTCTACTCCCTTTTTTTCAGTTCTGGGTAAAGACCTCAGATCCCCTTGTCCTGGCACAGGAGAGAAAGAGGAGTTTTTACACAAGGTGTCTGGAAGAATCCAGGAAGGTCAGCCAAGGTTTAGGAATCATTAACTGGCCAGTGCTAATGAAGCCCCAGGAGGGTCCCTGGACATCGAGGGGGGGCAAGAAGACTCGCATACCAGTGCACATACCTAACACACATCTCATACGCAAACACCACAACACACGTCACCGTGCTGCTCTATTATAGTAAATATATCCCAGTGTGGGGAAAAACATCATTCCCTGCATGAAGGATAATGGATAATCACTATTAACTTTTAGCGGCTACATAAAAATGACCTACCGGAAACCTCCAGCACCAGAGATGACCTAGTGATATCTGTCCATTCGGCCCACTGGAACTATTATGGTAATGCAAACTGCACTGCCAAAATAAGAATTATCATCCATGCAGACAAAAATATGAAGGGTACATCAGTTCATCTAAAGCTAATTAATAAAAAGAGTGCACAAACGTCTCAAAAGCAGAGTCATATTACAGCGCCATGAACTCACAGTCTGGGAATCTTGATAAGGCTTTGATTACAGGGGTGTTACATTCACTCTAACTCAATTAAACAGGAACAAAATGAACCAGCCCCAAATCAAGCTGATCTAGTTGTGGACTTATTTGCTCTTCGTACTTTTCAGGCTTTATAAGGCATTGTATGTTTGGTTTTGGCATCAAGTTCATTTTTGTCAGTCTGCTCTTCATAAAAAAAAAAAATAAAAATAAAAAATATATATATCAACCAACCAACCAACCAATGATTCCATTAACTGCCCAAACAATCAACCAATTACTTGACTAAGAATATAACCAACCCTAACGATTACATAGTAACATAATAATATGCCTCAATGCCTGTATGGCAATGTTCTCTGCAAACTCGGCCCTATACCAGGCCTCCTGATGGCCCAAAGTCAACAAGCTGATAACTCAAGCAGACCCGGCAGGGCCCACCATGCTGAAAGTAGATTACAGCCGTATGTTTGTCTAAGTTCTTCTCCGCATGTGGTGGACTTCCTGTCTCGTCTGGAAAAAAGAGCCACACGCTCAACCATTCATATGCATGAGTTTACCCAAGCTCAGAACCTGGATGGGCCGTCCAGGTACGGGACATTTGAGCTTGTGTGAGTTGACCAAGATGAAAGTGTTCCAGAGTTTGGAGTCAAATTACTGGAAACACCGTTTTCAATAACCTAAACCAGATATTGCAGACACATGTATGTAATAATGATACTAATATGATTCTAATAAGACGTCCAGAATGAACAACAGAGCTGCGGACGACTCAGCAAGCCGTGCAACAGTGAGAAAGTGCACCCACAGTGACCCCCTCAAGGTAGCTAACTTGACCAAAAGTCACTAGAAATAATTACAATATATTTATCATTGCATAACTTATGATTCGTCCCAAACAAGCAACATTTAATAAGACACCATAGAATTCCATCTACAGTATTAAACCAAGCAGACCGGCATGACGAGCGATTCCAAACTTTGGAATGGTAGTCTACGAACCACAACAATCAGCAATCCAATACAAGCAATCAATACAGCAACCCAGCGTGGCCGTGGCATTGGCCCACCAAAGAGATTGAAAACTGCTCCAGAGTACAGACAGAGCCAGAGTGTCGGAAGTGCTAGTAAGTGCGCTGCGAACGTGTGGACGTGTGTGCTGGCAAAATCCTCAGCGAGACCGATTTTCTCCTGGAGGCAGACAAATGAAGAGAAAGATTCCAGGCTCCCCGGCTGAGTCCCAAGTTTACAGCTTCATTTGCAGCCCTCTTTCTTTCACTCCTGGGTCTTTATTCCATCTTTTCTGTGGTACACGTCTTCATGATCCGATGAGCAATGTGGGGAGCTCCGGGGAAATTCAGTCGTAAACATTCCCGACTTCTATAGAGAGAATCGGTAAAGACACATTTAACCCTGAACACATCCAGCAGAATCCGCCTTCGGTCCACGTTTACTGCTTGGCTGAGTGCTAAAGTCGCGACTGTTTTAATGGCTTTCACACACTGGCCTCCAGCCCTGATCTCCTCCCTCAGCCATCTCCTTCCAAACTGTCTTCTAGCTTTCTCTCTCCCTCGCTCACCCCCTTGTGTGTGTGTGTGTGTGAGTGAGTGAGTGTGTGTGTGTGGGGGGGCTGGTATTACTATCTTTAGAAAGATTATGGCCTCTCAGTTAGAAAATTCAGAAAGTGTAGGGACATTTTGTTGGTCCCCATGAGACATATATGAGGCATAACATCAAAATGTGATTAATTATGTCTCCATTTTATAAATAACTGAATTTCTGATTAATAATAACCTGAATAAAAAGTTCCTCCAAACAATGTAGTTTGTTAACAACCAGCTATGGTTGCCAAATAACATAAAATTCTACCACCAAAAACAAACACAGTTTGCTAACACAACATGCTGGTGTCCTGTGATAATCCAGGCCATACAGCTTGAACATTCTCACACAATTCCTGCAAATTGTGCGGTAAGGGTGGAGGTGGAGAGACACCAGGCCTTGGATGCGTGACACATGACAACAAACCGTTCATCTTGGTGCTGATGTCCACCAAGACAAAAGCGGGACTCGTCACTGAAGATGACCCGCTGCCATTCTGAGTCACTCCATGACAGTCTGGCACGACACCATTGTCTTTGGTGTTAAGGGCAGTCGTCGTAATGGTCGGCGTGCATGTAGTCCTGCGTCGTGCAGCTGTCTGCCAATGGAGCTGGCACTAACAGGATGACTCATGGAGGGCATCAAGGCTCGCAATAATGACTGTTGGGTCAGTCAGATACATCGATAAGGCCCGTCCTTGCTTACATCACATGCACAGCCGAGCAAGAAACTTCAATCATTTGCATGTCTCATGATGTCACACCTACCCACTAAGTTTAATTTCTGTCGGCTGATTCCTTCAGGGGGGAAGATACAAAAGTGACCTGATTAACAAAGTTGCTGGTTGCAAAGCAGAAATCCGATTACTGCCCAACTCATGTAGACCCGGAGTTCCCATTATCATTGGGAAAGTCATATTCATGCTTCTTTCTCTGGGACTTGCATAAATGTGGAGTCCTGACAAATCCTCTAAACAGCCTGACGAACCTGCTATATCACCACTAGAGACTCCCATGTAAACAAAGTGATTACTGACATAATCAGATTTTCTGCAGTTTTCAGACTGAGAAGTGAATGTAAACACACTCAGTGCAGCCTGTTAACAGCATGTTATGCTAACCAGGTAACAGTGAATCTTCTACCAAACAACAGGAAGCTTTGGTTGCCATGTTACATCACCTACATGGGGATTCTTGCCGCATTGATATGTGATCATGTACACTGAGCATTTCAGAGTAGATCCATATACGACTTAGCCAACCAGACTTTAGAACTGGAACTGCTTTTACAGAAAGCCACAAATAGTTCACTGAGGTTACCGTAAGGCCAAGGGTTAGCCGCAGCAGTCTTCATCTACAGTAATACAGAAGTCAACGGAATGTTTATGCCTATGAGTTTGAGTGAAAGAATGAATGAGCGGGGGAGTTGCTATAATAAAGAGTTGGCGTCTGTGGTTAAAACGTGTGTGTGTGTGTGTGTGTGAGTGCGTATGAGTGCGTATGGAAAACTGGCAAATTTACAGCCTCGGCTCTCAGTAACACTCCAGCAGCCTTTTTCGCTTCTAACTACAGAACTTCCATCCCTCCAGCCGTGACCTCTGACAACTTGAAGGAAATTAGCATTCTACATGGCCACAGCGACTAACCCTCTCCAACTCAGCATCCGTCTAGTCTCCTCTATGCCTTGTGTGTGTGCACGAGTGGGGCTGAATCCATGTGTGTGCCCTTATGCTCGTGGTTAAGGAAAGTCATCGTGTGTGCTGCTGCAGAGTTCATGCAAAGTAGAAGCCCACCCAAGATGTTTAACCCCTTACACTCTGAGCTTCAGAAACCTTTATGAGTTCTTCAGTAGGGATCCACTGATGTGGAATTCCTAGGCCATTAACCGTAACTTCAAATTAACACTCCAACCAAGATCACACTAAACATGTGCAGTTTGCATTGCTTTGGGAAGTGGGTGTGACTAGGAATGACATGGAAGATTAGCAACATCATTCTGATGCAGTTAGTAATATAGCTAGCATGCTAACCACAAGTGAAAAAACACTTGCCTAGCATGGATGTGGCCATGGAGCAACTGATAGTGGGAGGCAGTGAAACGACGGGTGTTTGCAGCTGGCCTGAGCTAACCTAGCAGATAGCAAGCTGGCTAACCCAGCTACTATATGCCATAAAGTCAACAAAGGAAAGATGAATATGAAAGTTCTGCCAGGAAGACTCCAATGCTACATCACTCATTCATTAATTACTCCAATTGCAGACTGCCACCTGTTTTTAAAGGTTTCAGCTTGCTGTTCTGCTGTTTTTAGGTACAGATGTTTCAAGGTTCTCCTCCTTCCTCCACCCCCCACCACCAGTTTAGTTCCGGTTCTGTTGTCCAGGAAGTAAGCTCCACCCCTGCTGTCCATGTCCGGCAGGATCTGCGAGGGTCTGAATGTTGCAAGACCTGGGAGCAGGACAGGGCCTACGCCAAGGATTCCATTACTTTTGTCTTTTGAGTCTTTCTGGCAGAACTACTGTTACAGAGTCCTAGTGTATGGAAAGTGACTGATATTTCAGGCCAGAACAACAGGGAGGCGTTGGATTTTGACACACTATATAGCCGTTTCCTGAAAGAGGGCGTTGGATGTCGGAAGTCGACGTAAGATGCCGTATACCATGTCTTTTGACCTCTTTGTGGATCTTTTGTTGGGACTTCTTTCTTTTTGGACAACCTTCTTTTAACAAACTTAAACTGAGCAAAATGATGGCCAACCATGCTTCTGGCCTAACCAAGAACCATCAAGAGGACATCGCTCTGAGGATGCGGTACAGCAATACGCCAGAGTGTTCAGGCCTCCTCAGGTGGGTTTTCCAGCCAGTAGCTTAAGTTAAAATGCATACACTAGTTAAGGTTACATCTACACGTTCTGACATCTGCCATCATGTGATTTTTCGATCAATTCTGGGTTGATTCTGAGTGCAACTATTTGTGCAACTATTCTTTTGACAATGAGTGTCTTTTTAATATAAGTCAGTGAAACCAGACGTTTCTCCAAGCAACTTTGGGCCATTCGCATTGGTGCTCAAATGATGCATACAAGTAGAAATCAACAAAAATGGAGAGGCATGTTTTTCATTAGAGAGCAATGATATTCTGTGATGCCTAACAGAGCAGATTATCATCTTTTATGCAAATCTTACCACCAGAGCTTGTTAATATTTCCGTCTGCTCCGCAAATACAGGCCGTTTGTTGTATGTGAGTCAGAGTAAGTGAGGATGTGTCTCAAACCCAGTCCATCTTTTCACTCTGTCTCCCTTTTTATCTAACAGGAACTGTGTGAGAATATTCAAGATGCATGGGATGGATAATCACAGGACACCATTAGGAACCTCTACAACTCCATGCCGAGACGTCTGGCATGTTGCATGATAGCAAACATGGCGACCCGACACCATACTGAGAGAGACTACTTCTGTATGTGTAGCCCAATAAATATTACCCATATCAGTCTAAATGTATCATAATTTATTGTTCCTGGTGACCTTTATCTTCCTTACCAAAAGCACAGCAATTCCACACTTCCTTCTGGGTGCAGCTATTCTTCTAAGTGTATATTAGGGCTGTCTCTATTAAAAACATATATGATGCATACATGATGCATATATAATGTCCCAATTATCATAAACAGTGCATATAACAGTGTATACACACACACACGCACACGCACGCGCACACACACGCGCACGCGCACGCGCACACACAGACATATATATTCAGTTTGGTGTATGTGAGTGAGAGTGAGTGAGGGTGCGTCTCAAACCCATTCCTTCTTTTCACTCTCAACCAAATGTTTATCTCTGTCTCTCTTTCTCTCCCTCTGTCTCTGTACATGAGTCAATGGACCACAATGGATCAAGTTTAGACTTATCAGTCCATAACACCTCACATCTCAGTGTTCCAGTGGGAATCATTTCTTCTCGACAGCTACACATCCTTTCAGACTCCCAATGTTGAGCCGTCTTCTCACAGTGAAGGATGAAGGGAAAAGAAAGAAACCTGATTGTTCTCTTCTCTGATAAAAGCTTGAAAGCTTTGAGTACTGTTTATCTAATAGGGACCATTGTAGTAGTTTGCCTGGTCTTACATGCAAACCTGACTCGGTCATGCAGATTTCTCCTGTACAACATTCCCCTCTCAGGAAGCCACTCAGGTGCTAGTCCAGTCTCTAGTCATTTCAAGGTTTGACTACCGCAGCTCACTGCTGGCTATTCTTCCTCTACAGGCCATCAGACCCTTGCAACTGGTTCAGAATGCAGCAGCTGTCTTCAATCTTCCCAGGTTCACTCCACTGCTGCACTCCCTTCACTGGCTTCCTGTAGCTGCCCAAATCAGATTTAAAACTCTCATGCTCTCCTACAAATACAAGAAAGGACCAGCCCCTCACTAGCTAATGGCAACGGTCAAGAGACAATCTGCACCTCGAGCCCTTCAAGCTTCAAGTACAGCTCGACTTGACCCACTATCCCTCAAGATGCATGGAAAACAAGCCTCCAGACTCTTCTCTGTCCTGGAACCTGGATGGTGGAATGAACTCCCACTGGCTGTCCAAACAGCAGACACTCTTGCGGTCAAGCGCAGACTAAAGACTATCTCTTCATGAAGCACTTAAGTGTGAGTGAGTACTATATACTAATAGATATATATACTGCAATGCTTTGTTTTTGGACTTACACTATGCATAATGTTTGTTCGGTCAAGATACGAATGCTGGGTTGGGATATATAGTTAGAGCACTCCTGCTGTATTTAACACTGTATTCTTCTCTCTAGGTATTGGCATTGGCCCTTGTTCGGGCAGCATCTGAGCACAAGGCGAGTTTTAGACTCTAACCTTCCTGTACTAGCTAGGAAACATTATCTGACGGAACACTAAGCACTGTTCTAAGTGGATAAGAGTATCTGCTAAATGCCATAAATGTAAATGTTTACAGTAGTCCCATTTTCCAGTTTGGGGAAATTCTGTTTGCTCTATTCTTTATGAAAGTGGATCATCTCCTATCTAATCTCAGCAATCTCAGTAATGCCTCCTCTAGACTAGTTTTTAAAAGCGCATTAGAAACTGAAATATGAATAACTCGCACCATTTATATTAGATATGTGCACAACACTGTTGCTCTTCTTTTAACCTCAGCTGTAATTAGCCACAATATTTCAGATGAAGCATGTTCTGCTGGTTGACAGCGGATGAATGAATTTGCATTCGTATGAGGGAAATTATAATTCAAATATAATTTAATTTAATTTGAATTCTGCTACTGATAGGCTTCCATAATTGGTAAGATTAGGTTCGGTTACTGGTTAACACACATAAAAGCTGGCTTTGTAATACTGTGTAACTGTTTAATAACTGGCATAAAGGCCTGAACTCATTTCAAATAAGCCTAATGATTCACTTCGTTACATGAGTGTGTTTATTACAGCATAAACAAGTCAATTATGAATACCAGGTGTGACCTCATACCCATAATCATGTTTCATACTAGCAGAAAGTAAGCATACAGCTGAGGCTAATATATCATAGTGGGGATGGTCATACACCAAGATTCATTTGCAAATATGATTGCATTTGGAGGTTAATAAAGTGGTACTGCAACAGTTCTGCTAATGGCCATGACAAGGTAAGTATCGATGGCTGGTCTAGTATACCGGATAAATGCATCACTAATTATTAGCATAAAATTACATCAGCAGAAACAAAGAACAAACTCTGTTTTACCAAGTTTTTTACTGGGAGTATAGGTTAAGAATGAAGGCTTTGATGTGAAAGAAAATGGTGTAAGAGATCTGAAGCATTTTCTTACAAATCCAATAAATATGTATATTGATCATTGTGTTAACGCCATGTAGTTATTACTAACAAAAACATAGATGCATATTCTAAACTTTTAATCAATGCTTCATTTGTGTTTATAAGCAGACAAGGAGATACAGAATGTGAAATTAGTATGTATGTAACGTAATGTGTAATAAACTAATGTAATGTAATTACACTGAAATATTAACATATCATTATTATTATTATTATTATTATTATTATTATTATTATTATTATAACAACAACAACAACTCTGAAAATGTGGATCTGGAAAACACTCCTAGACTGACAAATGGACTGTGATGAAATGAAATTAATGCAGTAGTAAAGTAATAAACGCTAAAGTGCAGTGATCACTTAATATGCTTTTTCAATTATGTATAAGAATGAATACTGCTGAACAGATAAATGGATACCTGAGTTACATGTTGTAGAACTCTCTTCGTCTTCATCAAGAGATAGAACAAGCTGTTCTTCAAAAACCTGACAATCATCAATAAATAGATAGATAAATAAATAAATAAATAAATAAATAAATACAAAACACACACACACACACACGCACACATTCATACATGTACTATATGCACTATAAGTGATACACTCATCATCAAAAGAATAGTTACACATATAGTTGCACCCAGGTTTGACCTTGTGAGACATGCAAATGATTCAGGTTTCGTGTTTGGCTGCGCATGTGGTCTAAACGTGCATGGGACAACGGTCACAATTGTGGACATTCAATTATGCCCTCCATGAGTCATCCTGTTAGTGCCAACACCATTGGCAGACGGCTGCACAACACAGGATTACATGCACATAGACTGTTACGACGACTGCCCTTAATACCACGGCAACGTCACCAAAGACTGCAATGGTGTCGTGCAAGACTGACATGGAGTGACTCAGAATGTCAGCGGGTCATCTTCAGTGATGAGTCCCGCTTGGTGGAGATGACCAAAGAGTCCGTGTGGAGCACCAAGATGAACAGTTTGTTGTCATGCGTCACACGCTCAGAAGGCCTGGTGTCATTCCACCTCTACCCCTACCGCAACATCTGCAGGAACTGTGTGAGAGTATTCAAGCTGCATGGGATGGATTATCACAGGACACCATTAGGAACCTCTACAACTCCATGCAGAGACCTCTGGCATGTTGGTTTAGCAAACACAGCGGCCCGACGCCATACTGAGAGACACTACTTCTGTATGTGTAGCTCAATAAATATTGCCCATATCAGTCTAAATTTATCCTCATTTATTGTTCCTGGTAACCTTTATCTTCCTTCTGGGTGCAACTATGGAATACACACTAATAACTTATAAAAATCCAAGTAATCTCTCAATTTTCCAGCTGCCCTCTGGAATGAATACATACACACACATATATACATACATACATACATACATACATACATACACA
>CM067496.1:17735389-17756612 GCA_034552555.1 Semaprochilodus insignis
TATATATATATATATATATGAACAAAGTGAAACATTTGGCCAAAGGTCGAATAACACAGTTTTTCGCAGTGCCTCATTGTTCCGCCACTTTTTCACCATTGCATAAATTAAATATGCTAAATGTATTTTTGTGTCTTGGTTTTCAAAGAAAAAAAAAATATTACTAAACTGCAGATTAAACATACTTTCTGAACACTGAACATCTTAACATCCCAGCAGACACACCAACACAGCACAATATGACTTAAATACATCCCAGCCGACATGCTGCATTCACAAACAGCGCCTTACTCCATGCTGGCTACGCTTTTATCGCGGTCATTGGGGTCTGTGTTTCTTTTACAAAGGATGCGTGCATGAGCTGTAACAGCTCTGTTCTGTTCTTTATTCTGTCTACAGCTCCGTTTGGTTAGAAAGCTTGATACTGAATAAGAGCTGGGAACTCCGGTGTGACTCACAGTGGAAAAACAACATGTTAAAGTTGGTGTTGGCCTTGTGCCAGTGGAGCTAGCTCTAGAGCTAAGGAGCAAAAGTTCCACTCTGGTTTCCGTCTACATCTGGGAACTAGAAAAAGGTAACAGCATCATTATAAACGTCATTGTTCGGTATAAATTATTTGGCCTTTACACTTATTTGGCCGAACACCCAAAATGTTTTTTTTCGCCATATACAGTCGAATAATTTCGGTTGACGAACATCCCTAATCAATACAGTATATTTGAATAGTATTGGACATTTACAAGATATTGAGCCCTATAACAGTCAGGGTTCCTTTCAATGGTGCCCTGTTAAATGGTGCCCAGTGCTCCATAAAGTGACTGCTAGGCCACATCAGGTGGAACGGCCTAATTCCGCTAGCAAAAAAAAACAGCAAGTCTCAGCTTCATCCTCTTTTTCACAACAATTTACAGTACGAGGGCCATCAAAGTAATTTGTGCCAGGTACTCAAAGTCACATCACCTAACGTATGTACTATAGCTGAGTTTAAATACATTATCAGGTCATCCCCGAAAAACCCTCTCACAAATAAGACCAGAGAATACATCATGTCAAAATTGAGATTGATCAGACATACAAATGCTGGGAAAACCTGCCTTAATAGCACCCCTATTGACATACATGTGGCACAATTGACAGGCTCCCTCAAACACAAGTCTATATCAAGGTTCAATATAATCAGACAAAGCATCAGTTTTTGACAGTAATGTTGATTGAGTCATTTACAATCATCATTATCTTTTTGATGATTATGGTGGTTCAGATTGTGAGAACTGGATGAAAAACCTAGGACTAGTTTGCAAAAATGTGAAACAATTTTTCCAGGTAGCTGTTTTGAGAGTTCCCCCTCCCCACCCCCCACACCCCAGTAGCAGGGGGGTCTACTAACTACTGAACTACCAAACTACTGAGGTTTTATGTCTGTAAAATTTAAGAGCAGGAAAAAACAATTTCTGAGCATATTTTTCTGAGCAAATCTGAACCAAACAATAGAGACCTCTAATAAGGATCCATGTACATATGCACAGGGTTTGGCCAATGACGAAATCAAACAAGATAAAGGGGAACTAATGGGATGAATAAATTGCCCTGTATACTAGAATATTAATCTTTTGGCCTGGTATCCCTAAGAGATCAATCACTTTTAACACCAATCATTCATAGTAGCATGGAAAGGCAATGGGCACAATCCATATGTTACCCAAACCAATGACCTCAGACAACCAGACCTTGTACTGTAAAGTTAGTGTTAGTGTGCTTCTGTTCTGGTGTCGCAATAACAACAACACAAGGTCAGCATGAAACTGCAATCCACCACAGCCTAGTCCTGGTTTATGTATGTGACAGTGAAAGTGTCAAGTGTCCATATCAGTTTGACAGCTGCCTAAAGTCAAGATACTGGCTTTAAATTTGAGGAAAAAGAGTCAAGCTTTAGGTAGGAATGGCAAACTCCAGTCCTGGAGGGCCAGAGCCCTGCATAGTTTGGGGGTTTTCCTTCCTGATTCAACTCAGCGGCCAACTCCTAAGTTTAGTAGGTGTGTTAAATGCCGGAAAATCTCAAGACTGGGCTAGACACTGGCCCTCCAAGACCACAGTTCGCCACCCATACTTTAAAAGATCCCATGGCTGCTGATAGAAAAATGTAATCGCAATATCTCCAGGACTCCAGGAGCTCAAACATAAAATAATGAGTTCACTTGGGCATTACGGCAGTTCTAATGAGCTCTAATCACAAGTCTTAAAGCAACATTTCAGCCTAAAACACAGATCATATCTCCATCCTGGTTACTCACCATAACAGCCTTCAGTCCAACATTATACCCCCAACTCATTCAGGATGTGGTGTCGTAAAAGGGTGAATGATAAACAAAATTCAAACTAATATGATACAAATGTAATTAAGACACCACTGTAGTTCAATACAGTAAAGTGCCTGAATGTATGCCTTGTGCTCACATGTTAATGCTAATTTGTGTAATATGCATAAAATAGCTTACACTAGGGTCACAATGATGCACATATTTTCAGCTTGTGATTTGCTATGATTTGCTAGGGTCAAGATTCAATTCGATTCTCAATATTTTAAACAATCAAAAGAGTAAGAGAGCTCTAAATATATACTATAGAGATTGACTCGGCTCAGATGAACAGAAATGCTCAAAAAGAACTTGCTGCCAAAAAGAAGCGTCTGCTACATGACCATCTAACAAAATATACCTCAATAAACTCAATAAAATCACAACCCCTAGAATTAACAGCAAATTTGTAATAAGCTCAGCCATTTGAATATGGATATGGAAACATAAGCCTCTCCTCCTCCTGATCACTCTACCCCGGACTGGTGGTGTCTAGATGCTTAGTTTTGCTTGTTGTAAGTGACTGATTCTTAACATTTGAAAACTGCAAACTACTACATCTCATACATGACCGCTAAAACAACATTACACTGCTAGATGGCTACATAGCACATTTCAGTAACAACACCACCAGCAACACCACCAACACCACCAGGAACACCACCAGGAACAACAGCACCACCAACACCAACAACAGGAACAACACCACGAATAACAGGAACACCACCAACAGCAAAACCACCAGCACCACCACTAAAAACACCACCAACACCACTACCTACAACAACAAAAAGAACACCACAGCCAATTCTACCACCACCAACACCAGGAACAACAACAGCAATACCAGAAACAACACCTCCACCAAAAACAACAGAAAAAACACCACCACCCTGCACCAACTTTATAGCCAGAGAGCACAATTACTCAGAAATTGAATGTACAATTAGGGTCAAACTTCTCAAAAGAACATTTTGCGATGCAAAGTTAGCATGGCTAGCCAGCTAGTTCATGGCTATACTAGCCGAGGGTGGGTGCGGCTCATTTGAATAACCCTCTCTGCACGGTGTCCTCCACCTTCTGTGCTTTAAGTGGCCACTTTTGTTGGTGTCCACATCAGAGTGTATCGATGAAGTGGTAGAGGACAAGCTTAAAAGCAAAAATTAAAACGGGGTGCTAGTGGAGACACTCATTTAGTTCTGCATACCTGGCAGGCAAGGTGTCCCTCCAACATGTCCTCACATACTATCCCCCTTTCAATACAGGTTTTAACAAGCCTTTATTCGTTTGGCCTCCTCATTTCCCCTGCAGGGGAATGCCCGGCATCATCTTAAGGCCTGTTCCATTACTTTATTACTTCATGAGAAGGGTGTTTAAAGTGACCTCAGGGGGGCAAGGAATTGAGTGAACGCAACTCATGACTCGCCAAGAAATCATCGTGACCTGAAGCATCTCCTCTTTTTCAAACCCCAAAATGATGTCTGGCAAAGCTGCTTATAACATACAACAACAAACTACTAATTTTATGATGCTCAAAACCATTTCAAACTATTCCATATGTTAATGCATAACTGCTGAAACAGCTTAATCACTGTCCTCAGCTAGCTGGCTTGTGGGCGTGCTATATGATACACTAGTCAAAGTGGGCTAGACTAAAATAGGCCCAGATACCATGGCAAAAATACACTCATCATCAAAAACTAGTTGCACCCAGAAGGATGTGTGGGACTGCAGTGCTAATGGGAAGTTACCAGGAACAATAAATGATGAGAAATTTAGACTGATATGGACAATATTTATTGAGCGGCACATACAAAAGTAGTGTCTCTCAGTACGGGGTCGGGCCACCATGTTGCATTAGCAAACATGCCAGACGTCTCAGGATGGAGTTGTAGAGGTTCCTAATGGTGTCCTGTGATAATCCATCCCATGCAGCTTGAATATTCTCACACAGTTCCTGCAGATTATGCGGTAGGGGTGGAGGTGGAGTGACACCAGGCCTTCTGGACATGTGACTCATGACAACAAACCGATCTTCTCGGTGCTGACCATGATGCCTCCACACACAGATTTGTTGGTCATCTCCACCCAGATAAAAGCAAGAACTGTGCAATACATCAATAAAACCATTCTGCTTCCCGGAGCCCTAAATTGCAACCACTCTCGAAGTCTTCCAACTGCTTGCACTGCTTTTTCCCTGAGGCATACTTTGCTTGCAAAAGATGCTAATAACACAACAGCACGAGTCAGAATGGAAAGCGCGCGCACCAGGGCGACCTTATATAGTCAGTCAGGTACAGCGATAAGCCTTGCTTACATCACATGTGCAGCAGAGTGTGAAACTTGAATCATTCCCATGTCTAATGATGTCAAACCTACCCACCAAGTTCCATTCCTATCGGTTGATTCCATCTGGGTGACACTACTTTTTCGAGGGTGAGTGGTGAGTGTACTTCTTCATATCTATTTAATCATCATTATTCCAGACTCATTAATGATCCCTGGGTTATTAACTCGCACGGCAGCTGTACAAAGAATACAAAGAACACTTAAAAACCGGCTCGACGACTGTAAGCCAAACACGAACACAAACACACCCATACAGAATAGAGCACGTGTAGTGTTGATGCTGCTCACGTCGTCCCCTGTGGCGAAGGCTGCACGGTGTTATTTGTTTTGGGAAAGGTTAGACTGTCATAAAAGGTACAGGAGGGACAGTGTTACCACAGCAAGATCCCACAGGCCTCTGCAGTCTCTATTCTCTGAAGGCTTAATCCACACGTAAACTGATATTTCTGGAAAGATGACTTTTCCATCTGCATTTGAGCCTCTTGTCCAGACAATAACAGCCTCAGGATACTTAGCTGTGTGGTGGAGAGTGTTGGATTTGATTGCACATTACTAACATATAAAAGTTAATCCAGCTTTACTTCATTATCGAAGTGTCCGTATGCACACTTGGTTCCTCCTTGGCTTGTTATCCTCAGTTTTCATACACTGCGAAAAGCATGTTGTATGTTGTTACAAGCAAATGAACTAGCTTTATCCAACCCAAAAAAGGACTTTGTATGAACGATTCCATCAGTCAAAGATTTCTGAGTTGAGTAAAAAAAAAAAAAAAAAAAAAGGCATTTTTAGGTGCATTTTTACAGTGTAGGCTGTATTTTTACATATAGTTCAGTTTCATTTGATTCAAGCCAAAACTTTGCTAGATTTGCTTAGCATTCACACTGACATATTTAACACTGAACCAAAAGATACAGGTAAACAAGTCATACAGGTAAAATGTCATAACAGATTGAACAGGTTTTATGATGTACAATAACTGTGATAATGTCCACTGCTGCTGTTCTCTGTTCTTTCCTGGCTGGCTGGTTTTACGTATGTGTTGTTATACCTGTGTTTTTAGCGCGCTAAAGCCACAAGACTCCCTGCATTACCGCGGGTTTGTACAATGCGAAGCAGCATGAAATCCCTGTAACAGCTTAGAGTTGCTGAGGGGGTTGGGTGGTAGGTACATGTGTATGTCCTTTGTAACTAATGTTAATATTTCTGAGCTTTATTCTGAAAATAAAAACATTTAATTTGGAATGTGGAAATTCGAGGATCAGTGGGCGTTAATGAATGGGTTAAAAAAGGGCTTTGGCCAACATTAATATAGGGCTATAGCAGTGCCACACAGGAATCTGATGGAGGCTACTGTACTTACAGATTCCTCCTCGGTGGATATAGGCATGCTATAGGACAGACTAGTCAAAGTGGGCTAAAGAATTTTTACAAAAACAAACTAAATCAATCAATAAACAAATAAATAATTTTAAATAAATAATAAATAAATGTTAGAGTCGTATTAAAAAGTTATTCATTAAACTTATAAATTAATAAATTAATCTTAATTCTTTGCTTTAAAAGAAAACCGAAAACATCAAACTACGAAATAGCATTTATGGAATTATGCAGTTCACCTTAAAAACCTCCAAAATGGAACTTTACATGAGAATGAAACAGTTTACACAAACCTGTGGTGGAGGTTGATATAACAAGGTTTATTTGTAAGCAGTTGGAGCAATTCTATTCACTAAACTGAAGGGAGAACTAGAGCTTTTACACTGTGCGGAAAAATATATATTTTACACCACTAAATATATATTAGAGGTGGAGATATGGAGAAATATAATACAGTGGTACATCAAGAGTATACGTGGTATATCAGGATATGTACTGTTTCAGACTCTCATCAGATGGACTCTCATCACCTCAGCTTTGTTACGTGCAGTTCTACAATCTACAAAAGAAGATCAAAGTTATAAATATTCAAGCATACAGTAAAACATTACAAGAATGTTCTATTTTTTAAAAAAAGTGGGTAGTTAATATCTAGAGAGCTAGAACAAATCTCTCTCTCTCTCTCTCTCTCTCTCTCTCTTTGCATTTCCCTTTAACAGCATTTACTCATCATTTGGAGACCGAGGACTGATCCAGTTTTGAAAGCATCATTGTTAGCCATACTTCTTTTATACTAGTCTATAGTTATCCAACTGTACAGGGCCTTTGTTGTCTCATTCTGAGTATAATAAAGCACATTTTTTCAGTGAAAGACGAGTCTGACTGCAGACAGTCCAGTCAAGCACCTGCATGCTCTGATGATGCAGTTATGCCGTTGTAGATCATGCAGAATGTGGCTTGGTGGACATTTTTGAAAAAGACAGCATCTAGATGGCCCTTGTCTTCTTTGGCCTGGAGAACGTCCATTATTTCCATAAACAATCTGAAACATAGACTCATCAGACAACAGTACACATTTCCACTAAGCATCAGTCCATTTAATTAATTTAATTTAATTAATTTAAAGTCAGCAGCGTTTCTGAATCCTGTTGACATTTGACTTCTACACTGCATAGTACTGTTTATTGATAACGGTTTGTCAAAGTATTCCTGAGCCCATGTGATGAGATAACAGAAACATGCAGGTTTTTAATGCAGTGCCTTCTAAAAAATCCATGGTCTCGGACACTTTTCTTTAACGCACAGATATTTCTCTGGACTTCCTTAAATTTTTTTATGATATTATGCACTGCAGAGGGTGAAATACCTAAAAGCCTGAAAATTCTTTGCATTTTTAGGGAAAAAACACATAGTGGGAAGGACTCCATGTGATTTTGCAAAAGGCATCTGAACATGTGCACCAACGTAAGACTGAAAATTAAATTTAAACAGTGACCTGGACATAATGTAGAAGCTTAAACAGTTCTTTATTTAATTTCTTCATTTAAATATAACTTTATATATAAACTTGTGTTAGTTTATTTTTTTGGGATCTTAAAATTTCTGAAAAGGCAAATGTTATCCGGATTTCACATGCTTCTGAATATTTCACAATTTATTGTCCTTTACTTATAATCACGTTTGGGGAACAAGCCATTCAGAACCCTGGAGACCCAAGCCAAAGACAGATCATTCTGAAGGAACACTATCCATATGGTCGCCACAAGCTGGAAACAATTTGAAGACACTTAATAATTATTGGTGTGTAATGGCCTCAAGTCGATGTATATTGTAACTTTTGCATGCAAAAATAAATAAATAGATACACCTATGCCTTTTTGTTTTACAGATAACAGACAGACATACACTACCAGTCAAAACTTTAGAGACACCCATCTGTATGGATGTTGTTTGTGATAAAATTGTGAGTCGTAAAGACTCTACAATTTTACACTTAACAGCTCCAACTGTAGGGAGTGATATACCACATATACTCTTGATGTACCACAGTATTATATTTCTCCATATCTCCACCTCTAATATATATTTAGTAGTGTAAAAACGTAGATCTCTTTTTCTGCACAGTTTAAAAGCTCTAGTTCCCCTTTCAGTTTAGTGAATATTCATGATGGACAGACCAATAGAACTGCTCCAAAACTGCTTAGAAATAAACCTTGTTATATCAGCCGCCAATGCAGGTTAAGAAAGCTGTTTTACCCTCCTGTAAATTTCCATTTTGGAGGTTTTTAAGGTGGACTGTGTAACTCCATGAGAGCTATTTTATAGTTTGGTGACTTTTATTCTGAAGTAAAGCATTAAGATAAACATAAGGAGAACTTGATATGAGTAGCCGTGTGTAAACTGGTAGCGTATATGTACCCTGCAAGTGGTTAGTAATCCACCTCTGACTGTGGAGCATGATCACTTCAAACAATATTAGAAAGACTGATGGTCTTCGATTTCCAGGGTCAAACTGAGGTAAAGTGGCAGTTTCCCTGGGTGCGCCCTTTCCACAGCAGCCGCAGTATTGTGGGCCTTGCAAAAACAGTGGTAGTTATTCAGGGGGAATGTTTCTCTCTTCCCTCTCAGAGGTGAGAATACTGTGAAAAGGCTGCCCATTAATACGAGTTGACGCTCCGCTGCACAGACAAATTAAAGAGACGAGCACTAATTCTGTCACACAATGTAGCGCTAACAATTGCTGGCATTATGTAAGAGGTCCCATGTGAACTCTGTAACCATGACCAAAGACATTCTTTAAACCCCTTCTCTCAGATCACACTTCTGACATCAGCTTTTGTCCCATGCAGGAACGAGAGGAAACACTGCATTACAGATGAATTATATGTGGGCAATAAAACATATCCATAAAAAATATACATAAAAAAAAATCATTTAAAAGTTTCAGAATTAGAAGAGAATATAGTCACATCATTGTGGCCAACCTACTAGCACCTCATTGAGTCACGCCCAGCCCGTCTAGCTACTGTCTGTGCTGTACACGACGGTTATTCTGAATATTAGTCATAATATTTGTCTATTGCATGTAACCCCTTCAGAGAAGTAAAACACCTGCATCCAACCCCCCAAACCCCGGTGCGAGCGACAGGATCCATAGATTGAGAAGAGGTGGTACAGTGCAGTGAATGTCTCGTTCCATGTGTGGAAAATGGCTCCAAAGCAGATGTTAATGATTGTCTAAAAGGAGTGACTGCATTTGAGCGTGCCAAAGACCAAAGTATGGAGGAAGTAGCTGAATCTGCAGGTGTATGGAAACGTACGGTCATATGGGTCTACCCATAGCGGCACACATGGGTCCACCCACAGTGGCACAAACCCCACTCTACAGGGAATTTTCCTCAGAATTGTGCCAGGGAAGACATCTACCAAATCTGGCCCAACGGCGCAATTTTGATGCAAGAGTATCTGAGTATCATTTTTGTTGTCTCGTGAGCTTATATAATTATATATTTATAATAGTAATAATTTCCTGGTCACAAACTAATAAAAATGGACTTTAGCTCAGAAACTTCAATGCAATAAAATAACAAAATAAAAACACTGTGATAAATGCTGTGATAAAAAAAAAAACTGTTATTGAAAATAACATTAAAATCAGCAGTCTACTAATCACTGTAAAATTAGCTGCAAGTTGGGAGTTCTGATTAAGGGCAGACACAAACATATTCATAACACTTTGTTGCCACTGAAATGTGACCACTTTGTAACATTGAACATATCTAATCATATCTAATGTTAGTTAGTCGGATGTCGAGTCACAATGTCAAATGACCTTGATAAACCAATGAAATGCAAGGCACAGACATGAGCCAATGACACACACAATGTTGTTCCCAAGTTCATCCCAAAAAGAGGACTAATAGGGTGCCCAGTGTGAATTCAATCCCCTTGTTCTTCATTGAGCAGACAATAAAATAAATTATCAAAATCTCATAATCAAATGCTCAACTTAACAGATGCTTTCAAAGGTTGTATCTTGCCAAACTACTTTTTTGAGGAAACACTGGTAAGATGTACTACTTAGTGTTTACACAACATACTGCAAACGTAGCCCTGAGCATGGAATCAGCATGGAGTTGCCAGTGATCCATTACATTCATGCTTAAAGCTGGGTTGCACATGCAGATAACAAAAACAAAGATACAAGTTACTTCAAAAGACACATAAAGATACAGAGAATAAAAGAGGGCCGTGCATAACAAATTTGAGCATGTGGCACTTAGGCTGCTTTCAAAATGGCATACTACATACTAAATCCGCCTAAAAGCAGTATGTGACCAAACTGAAGATCCGTAGTGCACTGGAGATACCCGGATGGTGTTCTACTCTAGTCAGATGTTCTAGAATACAGGGGGAGCTATCTTCATGGTGTACTGCATCCCATCATGCACCACAGCCTCTCCAGCTCTCAGCCTGCTTCAGCTATGTTTTCATCAGAATGAGCCTCAGAAAGTTCAAATATACAAGTCTGAAGATTAATAAAAGATGAATTCGCTATAGAGGTTCAGTTTTAGAGTGAAATAGCCGAGGGTAGCTAACAGCTGGGTTAAACATATGTCAGGTGAACTGTGCAGCTTTAGCAGTCGCTAGTTCTAAACAGTGGATACGTTAATAACAGCTCTGAGGTATACAGAATGCAGTACATACTACTGTAGTATGAAGTGCAGTATAGTAGTGTGCCATTTCGAATACAGCCTTTGGCTATAAACGTTGCAAGTGTTGTAGCACAAACACATTATTTTTTAGTACTGACATTAACCCATTAGAGTCCACAGTGATGTATGTGTCAAAAAGCCCCTTAAAAATCCTCATACAGCTTTATCCCCAACTTAAACTCATGGAGCCCCTAAGTGACCTATACTGAATATCCTGGATGCAGTCACATGACAGTTTGTGAATTTGTGACCTCATTTACGAAATGGTGATGTACTTGGTTACTGCATACTCATTACAAAAGCTTGTGTTTTGCATCTATAAGTTCTGTTATAAAGCCATTGAACAGCTTCTATTTTACACAGAACCCATTCCAAACCCATATGTGGAACGCAATGAAATACGAGTGACAAAATGGTTGTTGACGTAACAAGGACGGGCTGTATCACTGTACCTGACTGACCCAACAGCCACAATTGAGGACATTCAGTGAGCAGTGATGCCCTCCATGAGTCATCCTGTTAGTGCCAGCACCACTGGCAGACGGCGGCACCGCGCAGGATTACATGCATGCAGACCGTTACGATGACTGCCCTTAACACCACGTCAACGTCGCTAAAGACTGCAATGGCGTCATGCCAGACTGTTATGGAGTGACTCAGAATGGCAGCAGGTCATCTTCAGTGACGAGTCCCGCTTTTGTACCGCAATCCCACACTTCCTTCTGGATGCAGCTATTCTTTTGATGATGAGTGTAACTAATGTTAACTAATGCATTACTTCATATTACTTAGTCAACACATAATATAAACTGTAACCAATGCATGATTGGTGTATCCCAAATATTCAGGCTTCATTGGATTCATAAACAACATATTTGGAAATTCTGGAATAACCATCTCCTGCACTGCTTTTTTCATACAGAGATATGTAAACATATTCAAACTGAATTCATATGTACGGGTACCATCACAGCATGATATGAACAAATATTTCATATTGTAATTACGTGACTACCCTAGTGTGATGTTCTTACCTTGAAACTTGTGTGTCTTCTGGCTGGTCCAGTCTAAATAAGATTGGTAGTTCGCAAGTGCCTGTGTGATTTTCGCATCAACAGCACTGCATGGCTCAGGAAGGCATCTATGCTCAGGATCCCAGCAAGCAGAACTGTCGACTGGGCTGTGGTCCTTCTTCTCACTAGGTGGTCCTGTATTGGGCTCATCTAGTCTTTGGTCAAATCCCAGCTGCTCTTGGCTGGATGTCCCAGGCTGAATCGTAATATCGGAACTATTCTGGCCAGATCGGAAACTCTCCCCAAGGCGAAACTTCCTTTGGATATCCTGGTAACTGCTGGAAGTCAGGAGGTCAGGACTGGAAATGAGCAGATCAGCCACCTCCTGTACATTATCTCGTTTGTATTCCAGTGAAAGCTCCTCTGACCCAGAAAAAAGGGTCACCTGGTTGCTGCCGTCTTCCCAGCGATACACCTGCAGCGAGACCTTCTCAGGGACATTGTGACCTTAGACATAAGAAAGGTAGGATTAACCTACAACATGAAATAGTAGGTAAAAGTAAATAATGTTGTGTTTCATTCTCATATGACAGCAAAGGACCTGCTGGAAGGTTTAGCCCCCGTTCTACAATGCAGTGTTGCCTGCATAAACAATATCTGCAAGGAAGCATCATCTAAAGCGAACCTCACCTGCAATCTCATCACAACTGCCAATATTTGAAGTATGCTAAGGCAGAGGATCTCAACCTTCCCCCTCAACACAAGGCCCACCTGACAATAACTACAAGGCATAGCGACCCACCACAAAACTAAAATCAACTTTGATAAATATAGTTTCTTTAAGAAATGTGGTTAAAGGAAAATTACGATATGTCCAAAAATGTCCCATGAAATCTCTCCATCAGTGGCAAGCTAGCAGCTATGCTACCTTAACATAACACTAATATACACCATGTTGGCAAAAGTATTTGCTAGTCTACCATCACACGCATATGAACTTGAGTGATATGCCATTCTTAATCCATAGGGTTTAAAATGATGTCGGCCCACCCTTTGCAGCTGTTATATTTGCAGCTTCGACTCTTCTGGGAAGGCTTTCCTCAAGATTTAGGAATGTGTTTATGGGAATCTTTGACCATTCTTCCAGAACCACATTTGTGAGGTCAGACACTGATGTTGGACGAGAAGGCCTGGCTCGCAGTCTTCGCTCTAATTCATCCCAAAGGTGTTCTATCAGGTTGAGGTCAGGACCCCACACCATAATCCCCTCTCTACCAAACTTTACACTTGGCACAATGCAGTCAGACAAGTACAGTTCTCCTTTGGCAAAGCCAAACCCAGACTCATCCATCGGATTGCCAGACAGAGAAGTGTGATTCATCACTCCAGAGAACATGTCTCCTCTGCTCTAGAGTCCAGTGACGGCATGCTTTACACTACTGCATTCGACTCTTTGTATTGCGCTTGGTGATGTAAGGCTTGGATGCAGCTGCACGGCCATGGAAACCCATTCCATTAAGCTCTCTAAGCACTGTTCTTGAGCTAATCTAAAGGCCACATGAAGTTTGGAGGTCTGCAGCGAATGACTCAGAAAGTTGGTGACCTCTGCCCACTATTTGCCTCAGCATCCGCTGACCCCGCTCTGTCATTTTACGTAGCCTACCACTTCATGGCTGAGTTGCTGTCATTCCCAGATGCTTTCGCTTTGTTATAATACCACTGACAGTTGACTGTGGAATATTTAGTAGTGAGGAAATTTCACGATTGCACAGGTGGCATCTCATCACGGTACCATGCTGGAATTCACTGCGCTCCTGAGAGCGACCCATTCTTTCGCNTGGCCATGGAAGTGCTTGGAACTCCTGAATTCAATTATTTGGATGGGTGAGTGAATACTTTTGGCAATATACTGTAGTTATGTTTAACATTTCTGCCTTAGAGGGTGCTTCATGGCCCACTGGTGGTCCGCAGCCCACAGGTTGAGAAACCCTGTGCCAAGGAACATCTGGATATGCCACAGGGCTTGGGAGGGAAGAAAAGGTACAGCATGTAATGAAAAGACCACCTTGCCAGCTGTTAAGCATGCTTTGAGGTTGCCAACTGTGATGCTTTGAGGTTGTGTGGCAGCAGAAACATTGTATGGGTGGACGGAATAATGGACTTTTGGACCTAATTGTGATTTATTGTGATCAAAAGGTCAAGAACCCAAGAAAAAGAGGCTGACATCCAACATAGGACAATGATCCAAAACATCCCTCAAAATCCACCATGAACTACTGGAAGAAGCTCAAGCTGAAGCTCAAAGTCCACTGAAAAAAACATACTTTTGCACAATCGATACTAATCAAATATGGTAGTTTAAATTTGTATGCAATACATCAGTGAATTAGCATCTGTGTTAGCCTTTGCTCTTGTCAGTGGTATCAAACCATACAATAAATAACAAATACAATAAATAATTTTGGAGACATATTCATATATAATCAGGTTCAGCATTGAGCACAGATCATTTTGACATGCTTACAATACAATCACTCCATCATGCATTTCAAATGTACATAATTCAATACGACTTTAATATACATTCCATTTTCATTACATTGAAGTTGAATTACTTTGTAATAAACAGCAGCCACGAAAAACTGCTGAAATGACTGAGACAGTAAGAAGGACATGCTTATTACTGATCAATCTCTAAGACTCACCAGGTATAGTGAAGCTCAGGGAACGTCCCTCTTCCTTTATCTGAGCTGTGGTGACGTGATGGAGAGATGATCCTTCCAACAACACATAGTATTCAGTGTTCTCCTGAGCAGACTGAGAAACGTGCAGTGTCACACAGGCTTCAACCTGACCCTGAGAGAGAGAAAGAGAGAGAGGGAGACAGACAGACAGACAGACAGACAGACAGACAGACAAAAAGAAAGAAAGAAAGAAAGAAAGAAAGAAAGAAAAAAAATGAGAGAGAGGGAGGGAGAGAGAAAACAAAGAGACAGAGAGAGAAACAAAAAGGAAAGAATAAAACAAATAAAATAGAATGGAAGAAAGAAGAGAGAGAGAGAGAGAGAGAGAGAGAACCACAAACATGTATAAACTTTTGACTGGTACTGTACTCAATCATTATTATAAATTATTAACTGTAAGATTTGGACACTTTGTTGTCCTGTTTGAATCTCTCAAGGGTTTTTGGTCCATGTCCTTGTTTGACCCTGTTTTCCACTGTGGATGAAAGCTGAAAGCGCCATGGTGGACCATTTTCAAACTGGCTGATCACTTAAACAGGCCACAGGCAACAAGGATAATACTCGTGTTTATTTTCCCTTCACTCAAAGCACATTGGGAGTTAAACGATTGCACTACCATGATAAACACAGGCTGGTGGGCAGGCTATACATAGAGAACTGTAACAGAACAGAAATACTTTGTCCACACACAAATCGAGCAACATCAACGCAGGCATTCTGAACACGCACCAAGTGGAAAACCAGCCATCATGCAGACCTCCAGTTTCATTTATTAGCGCCTGGATCAAAAGACACACCTCGTAAAAGAGGGAGGTGAACATTATTGCGGTCTAGGAGGGGCTTCTGCAAGACAAGGTTCCTTTCACTTTCCCCCAGGTCCTACATAAAACCCTCTTTTGATTTTTTTTCCCCTTTTTTTTTTTAACTACTTCTCCAGCCGTCTCCTTCGCTTCCTGTCGAAGGGGCCCTTACCTTAGAATAGTGAATGGTGGGAAAGAAAGGGCAGAGAACCTTGTTAGGTATGGGAATGGATGAAGTGAGGACTCTCCTCTTTCTGCGGCTCACTGCTTCACATGGAGATGAATGACGAGCCGCGGTTCTCCTTCGCCCTCCTTCTAATGGCTGTCGTTTTTGCACGCGGTTCATTCATAACCTTCCTCCAGTTTCCTGCTCGTTTTCTCCTTCTGTCACCTCACGTCTTCATAACGTATTCCACACATTTTCAGCCCGTCAGGCCTCAAAATGCCAATGCTTTCTTTTCCAGACATACTGGTTAAAAACTTGCCGCCAATTTAAAAGCAAAAAGGAGCCAAAAAGGGAACACTGGAGCAAGAAGAACCATTGTTGGTTGCTGAATGAATTTTCCTATTGATGGCTATTTAAATAATTAGTTCGTAAACATTTTTTAAGCCTTACAATCCCAAGTAGTCTCATATTACAGATGTAGTGTTAAGAGTCTTGCCCAAGGACTCTTATTTGTGTAGCGGAGCATAGTCACCAAGACTGGGAATTGAATCCCAGGCTCCCACATAGAATAGTAGCTCACTGGCAAATAGTGGTGTTATCCGTTGCACCACACCAACCACTTTTTGCCATAAAGCTTTTAGATCATTAATTCCATGGACCAAAAGGTCTCGTCCCTGATGTGTTGCTCAACTATTTTGGACGCCCTGCCAGCAGTTAAGCAGAGTCTTAGACAAACAGCCACTTTCATCGTTTGTAGAAGAGGTTCCTAATGGTATCCTGTGAAAATCCAACCCCTACAGCTTGAATATGTTCACACAGTTCCTGCAGATGGTGCGGTAGGGGTGGAGGTGGAGTGACACCAGGCCTTCTGGACGTGTGACACGTGACAACAAACCGTTCATCTTGTCGCTCACCACGGTGCCTCCACACATGGATTCGTTGGTCGTCTCCACCAAGACAAAAGCAGGACTCGTCACTGAAGATGACCTCACTCCATGACAGTCTGGCAGGGCAGTCGTCATAATGGCCTATGTGCATGTAGTCCTGCGTCGTGCAGCCGTCTGCCAATAGTGCTGGCACTAACAGATTGACTCATGGAGGGTATCACTGCTTGCTGAATGTCCGCAATCGTGGCTGTTGGGTCAGTCAGGTACAGTGATAAGGCCCGTCCTTCCTTACTTCACATGCTGTCGAGCGTGAAACTTGAATCCTTTGCATGTCCCACAATGTCAAACCCACTGACTTTATTTGAAGATGAATGTATTATAGGGTTTTAATTGAAGCACGTCACTTAAGATGAACACTTAAAAGCAGACTTAAAGAAATGCTCATGTTTAAACACTCCATTACCCCACAGGAAGAAGAACACCGCTAACACCCCAACAAACAATAGGAGTCTGTACTATTTCTTTGTTACACAATCGGACCAGACTCCGATATCGGACCCAGCATAAAAGCACGGTATTATGTCTGTGCCATCTCTATTCCTAGAACATCCACATCTATGGTATTTGACTAACACTTTTATCCAGAGTGACTTACAGTTTACAAGTAGACAGGTAGGCGACAGCAGTGTTGGGAATCTTGCCCAAGGACCCTTAGCTGTTTGTTCTTCAGGTTTTGCCATGCACGTGCACTGATTCACTTTGAGAACTACTTTTATAAATGAACTGATGCCATGTCACCATTTCAAAGAACAAGCCACATGACTAAGCAGTGTGAGCTCAAGGTAAAGTGAGAGCAGAGAAAGAGCCAAATTAAATCTCTGCGATTGTAGGGCCGAGGCATAATCTTCTTAAGAGCCTGAAACAGAGCTGCCATCAATGTCCCCTTATTAGAGATAATCGCTCATTACATTTTCTTTGATCACAGTGCACTTCGGGACGGACAGTTTCTAGGAATCACACAGACTGGGCTAGACTTACAGTCATGGTGCTAGTTCAGACTGCTCTTCATGAATAGATATTAGCTCATCTAGACAAAAAATAAAAAATCAGTGCCCTCTGTGATGTTCTGGGGGTGTTTTAATTAGGTGGAAATGGGTTCTTTGGTTGAGGTGACAGTAAATGTGAACCACAGTGTCTACACTGAGCTGCTGGACAACCAGGTTTTGTCTTTTGCTCATCATCTTACCGAGAAACATAACATTCCTATCCCTGTATTTCAAGATGACAGTTCTCATGTTCACAGGGCTGCACATGTGACTGATTGGTATTATGAACATTCAGGAGCGTTCAGACATCTGGACTGGCCTGTAAAATCCCCAGATTTGCATCCTCATGGAAATCGGTGGAACTACCTGGAACAACCAGTAAAACGCCAGGGAAGGCATCTACCAAATCTGGACCAACTAACCAATTCTTTGATGCAAGATTGTCTGAACATTGATGTGGCCTACATCCAGAAACTTGTTCAGTACATGCCAAATCCAGTCACAGTGGTTATTGGTGCTCGTGGAGGTATTGCAAGCTATTAGGTACGTTTCAGTCACAGGGGGCTCATTTTTGTTGTCCAATGAGCTTACATTTCCTATATCTGGACTTCTACAGGGATCACGTTAAAGCACAATTACTGTGTATTCGCTAAATTTAACATATCGGAGAACATGTACCACGAAAAGCAAGTACACTCATTGTCAAAAAATAATTAGCAAAGATTTAGACTGATATGAACAATATTTATTGAGATACACATTCAGAAGTAGTGTCTCTCAGTATGGCGTCGGGCCACTGTGTTTGCTAACGCCACATGTCAGACATCTCGGCATGGAGTTGTAGAGGTTCCTAATGGTGTCTTGTGATAATCCATCCCATGCAGCTTGAATATTCTCACACAGTTCCTGCAGATTGTGCGGTAGGGGTGAAGTTGGAGTCACACCAGGCCTTCTGGACGCGTGACAACAAACCGTTCATCTTGCCGTTGAACGCAGTTCCTCCACACACGGATTCGTTGGTCATCTCCACCAAGACAAAAGCGGGACTCGTCACTGAAGATGACCCGCTACCATTCTGAATCACAAGTTCCACAACAGTACGTGAAACTTGAATCATTTACATGTCTCACAATGTCCAACCTACCCACTGTGTTTTATTCCTGTCGGCTGATTCTTTCTGGGTGCAGCTATCTGTGCAACTATTTTTTGATGATGAGTGTACATTGTAATATTCCCCCCCATGAGTACAGTTTTTCCCCCCATGAGTTGCTTGGAGCACCAACAGGTGCTTTGCGGCCCACTTGTGACCCGTGGCCCAGTGATTAAAAAACCCTGTACTACAGTAACTGACTGCTGATATGATGGATATTTATTCAATATTAAAAGAGGAAAGACACCAGTAGTAGTACATATCCTAGTGCCAGGCAAATAATGGATGGCTTAATGAAATTAAATATTAAAAAGCCATTACCTTCATATTAGCCAAACCATCACATTAGCCATTTCATAGACTCAAAAGCACCACTTCAGAACCTTTATCTCTCCAAGTCTCTAAATGCTTACATGCAAAATCCTTTTGCCCTTATCATGACTAATGTTTAACACTTCCTGCATACACAGTCAAACAAAGATGCATTTGCACAGTGCACATTAATGGCCAACAGATTGACCGATGCAGATTACAGCAGTTCTTCAACTCCATTTCGTTCATGTCAAACAACTTTTGGCCAAGTCTTCAAGCCAAACCAGGGCAAAAAGTTGCCATTAGGATTAAAATAACCACATACTTATTTAGCATCTCCAGTTCACCTGACTGTACGTCTTTGGACTGTGGGAGGAAACCCACATAGACACAGAGAGAACATGCAAACTTTACACAGAAAGGACCCCAGAATCGAATCGGCCCTTCTTGCTGCAAGGCAACAGCACTACCCACTGTGCCACCATGCCACACCTTGGGTACATAAGAATAACACAGGCCCTGTGGATAGGTTATTTTTCTCATCACCATGTAATGTTCCATATACTGTTATGAGTATACTTCAAAAAGGTTTTAAAAAAAAAAAAAAAAAAAAAAAAATAGCTGCAACCAAAAGGAATCAACTGACGGAAATGAAACTTGGTGGGTAGGTTTGACATCGTGAGACATGCAAATGATTCAAGCTCAGTCATGCATGTTGTGTAAGCAAGGATGGGCCTTATCGCTGTACCTGACTGACCCAACGTGTGTGTGGATGCCCAGTGGTTTGTTGTCACACGTCTGGCATGTTGCATTAGCAAACATGTCGGCCCAACTACATACTGAGAGACACTACTTCTGTATGTGTAGCTCAATAAATATTGCCCATATCAGTCTAAATTTATCATCATTTATTGTTCCTGGTAACCTTTATCCTCCTTCCCAATAGCACTGCAAGCCCACACTTTCTGGGTGCAATTGTTCTTTTGACGATGAGTGTATTTTAGGTTTTGTATTTGCCATTTTATGAACCTGAATAATTGAATAAACAGAATTTAGCAGCAGCATCACAGTCGACTCCCATAACCAGTAATCAGACCAAGAGATCTTTCTGGAGGGATTTTCAAGTTTGAAGGATATCTCCCACTACAGCTATCTTCTGATCATTTGCTTGACAACCCATTACGGAGAACCTTCTTCCAAAGCCATTCTATAATGAACTTAGGACCACTGTTCTGTTGAAATACACAATCTCTGGCATCCGGACACTCCTAAAGGATTCCTTAATATTGCTCAGAATTCATGATACAGTCAGTGATGTCATGTTGACCAGGGCCAGACTAAGAAAAACAGCCCCCTACAAGGACAATCCAACCACCATCATGCTGGGCAGCAGGAATAAGGGCTTTGTTTGTGGTTAGTCTTCACTAAACATGGGCCCTCTTGTTGTGCCCAAACAATTTATTGCGTCATATGTCCAGAACACTTCCAGAACTCTTCAGACTTGTCCAGGAAGTCTCTGGCAAGCTCCAGACAGGCAGTTTTATATTTTCCTGACAGTTTCTCTTCCTGGTGACCCCTGCACATGTTTTAACAGGGTTCTTCTCATTGCTGATCCATGCACCACCACTTCAGAGACAGCTATAGAGGCTTGTAGATCTCTGTCTGTTATATCTGAGGCACCTTTTACCTCTTATTATTCTCCTTGTGGTTCTGGGTGAATTTTTCTGGAAGATGTCCATGTGTTACAAAACCCTGGAATGCCAACCACTGGCATAGTGGATTTGTGGAATCTGAACCTGTTTTTGACAACCTTGTCCAGACTGATGAGAACCTGCTCGCTTTTTCTCTGGCTCCTCTGACCTTCATGAAAGCCTCAGAGGAAGAACCCTTTCTTGCATTTATTTACTTAACATAAAGGATCATCAATTAAAACATCAATTAAATTCAATTAAATTTGTCCGCAATAAGTCTGGATCAAGTTATAAACAAGGAAGAAATGCACTAAAAAACAGATACAGTTATTGTAAATTGTTCCACTCAACAACTGGAGTACCCCTGGCTCACATGAGAGAGCTAGCCTACACATGAAACACGACAGAGAGCACATCTAGGTTATCCAAGGCGTAAGTAGCCTAGGGCTGTGACAATATAGGGAAAACAAGGAAAGGGAGGGGAAACTGCATTCAGGTTCATGTAATACTCAGCTGCTTAGCCTTTTAATAGGAGTAGTGCTAAAAAAAATATTGGTTTTCTATTGAAATCCTAACTTTCAACTCAAGGAGCTTCAATTTTTAATAATAATAATAATAA
>CM067496.1:17761490-17779062 GCA_034552555.1 Semaprochilodus insignis
AGAGAGAGAGAGAGAGAGAGAGAGAGAGAGAGAGAGAGAGAGAGAGAGAGATGCAAATAGTATACAAAGGAACAAAAAGGCCACGGCCGAGAGCAGGCCTTTAATTTGTAATGGGCACATTGGAAAGACTCACAAAACACGTTTTGTCTACTTTAAGTCCGGTTCCAGACAAAAAACACATTTACAATTAGGAATCTAATACAACACTACAACTTCGCTGACTCACAGGGTCATCTGGCATTCTCTTTAATTAGGTCAAATCCCCAGTGCAGATTCACAGTCAGACAGCGAAGCAGGACGCAACTTAAAAGGCTGCCAAAACAAACTAAAATGCAGTTACGAGAATTAGGTTTAATCTCGCCAGTGGCAGAACCAAAACTAATACCATTTGCGTCATGTAATTGAGTGGGGTAGCCCTAATTACCGGCCGTCTGATGTGGTCTCCTGATACCCACATGCCACAGTATTATTTTTTTATTATTGTGCATTTTTGTGAGCTCTGTGTTCTTATTTCATGCAGAGACAGCCAAGTTGGTCCAGCTTTTTCTGACTATTCATAAGGATCAAAGTTCTTTTTCCCTTTGCTACAGTCTCACAATCTCACAAGTTTCTTAAATTAAAACTAGTTTTACAAATCTCTGGAGCCATTACAGTAACATCCCAAATGGGACTCATTTTTCCTGTTTGCATTACATCACCCAGCACTGTCGACCAATTCAGCCAACTTACAGTATATTAAACACCAGAGGTACTGACTAACTAAAGTTAGCAGGTACTGACCAGCTAAAGATTCTCTGGATACTCTGGATACTACTGGAGGAATCAGGCCCCAGACATTCAGAAGACCCAAATAGAAGACAGGGCATCCAGAAGAAACACCATTCATCTCAAAATTTCAAACAGTACAGGGCCCTCTACAAATATTGGCACCCTTGGTAAACATGAGCAAAACATTCTGTAAAACATTATTTATTGATTATTCATAAAAAAAAACCTAATAAATATTTATCTCAAATCTACAGTACCACAGTATTATATTTCTCCGTATCTCCACCTCTAATATATATTTAGTAGTGTAAAAACTCTGATCTCTTTTTTTGCACAGTTTAAAAGCTCTACATCTCGTTTCAGTTTAGTGAAACTTCAGACCAATAGAATTGGCCCAAAACTGCTTAGAAATAAACCTTGTCATATCAGCCTCCACTGCAGGTTAAGAAAGCTGTTTCATCCTCTTGTAAAGTTCCATTTATAATTTCATGAGTGCTTTTTTATAGTTTAATGTCTCCACATTTATTCTAGTGTAAAGCATTAAGATAAACATAAGGAGAACCTTCTGAGTAGCTGTACTTTTGACTGGTAGTGCATGTGTGTGTTGTGTAGAGGTGTGCAATATAGCAAAATGTTATTTCACAATATTTCAGGAGCATTTTTACAATATATGATACGTCAAGGTACATTTTTTTCCTGACATCTGATTAGTTAGAACAGACAAAGCAAGCCCACCTTTTAAAAATACCAGTGTTATGCATGTAACGGACTATAGTATATAAACTAATCCATTTATGCACACCTAAATGGTCAGACTTGACTTCCTGTTTCAGTAGGGTATAACTATAAAAGGACACTTAGGCCGGATTCCCTCACTCATCAATCACAATGAGAAAGACCAGAGAACACAGCAGTGACGTATGACAAAAGGAAAGGTTATTGAGCTGCACAAATCAGGAATAACTGGATAATTTAGGAATCTGTGTTCTAGGGTAATATCAGAAGAAATAGAGAAATAGAGCATTTTGCCAACAAACTCCAGGAGGTGAATCTGGCATAGACACAAAAACACGTACATGTTTCTCTTACGAAAGCCCTGGACAACATGCTGGGATTTATGGCATCATAGACTCCATCAAGTACTAACAGATATTACATCACAACCTGACCGCCTCAGCCCAGAAGATTAGGCCATTTTACACTTGTCCTGAATACTTGAGTCCGCACCCAGGGCCGATTCTGGGTTTGTTTGGGGGAAGGGCTCAGTATCGTCAGTCTGCTTTCACACACAAGAACCGTCCGAACCGTCGATTAATTGCATAATTCCAAAGGCCACTTTTCTGTGCATAGGTACACAAAATGGTCTCCTCCACTGTCCATGGCAAGCCTTTCCCCACCATCACAAAACTTGGAAATTAAGTAATGTGATAAGTCAAAGCAATTACGTTACAAAATGAATCACACAACCCCACAAGTAGCTTCTACACCTGCAGTGTACCACAGCAAAGTCCACTAGAAGCAAACCCCATAGCCCTGATTTCAGAAGGATTGGTGCTCTGGACCACTACCGGGCTCAAAAAACAGCATTCACACTTGACCAAACATCCTGAAGCAAGCGGACCTGAGTCTGCAAAAAAGCTTTAGTGTGAAAACGCCTTTAAGACTCAGATCTGTAGGTGTAGGTGTACCAACATTTATAGCACAAATATATTTGAGAAAAAAATTTACTTCTAGAACAGATGTAGGAGTTTTCTACAAGTCATTACACATACATTAAAAAAGGCTAAGAATATAAGAGCAATATAAGTTACAGCAATAAATAATGTTTTTTACTGCTTCGTTTGCTCATGTTTCCCTGGCTGCTAACATTTATGAAGAGCACTGAATTTTACTAGTCAAATAAGCAAAGCCACTGCATGTCATGATGCCGCTCTGGGCAAAACATAAATGTGTCAACCCTTGGAATGAGGAGTGAGTACAAGGTTTGGCGAAGTACATAATTAATTGACTGAGACAACCTACTACACAAACAAACAAACAAACAAACAAACAAACAAACAAACAAACAAACAAAAATAATATGCACTGTCTACATACACACTCTAGTGTCACCCAATGAAATGCATGGCTTTCAAAAATAACTACAGGCTTTAAGTCTGAATACTAACTGAAAATACTCTAAATAGCTATAACAAGGTTAAGAATGTTACATGTATGTCTCACAAGCTTCATGTGTAAGCCAGAGTTACCACCATAAGAAGTTCTTGTACCATGTCAGAAAGAGAATCTAGATCACAGCTAGTTAACAACATTACAAATCCCATAGATGTGGTAGCAGAAACTACCCCTTTCATAGAGATGATCTTCGGCTACACAAAGGCTATTTACAAGAAACTATCTGTCTATTTAAGTCAAGTCAAATTTATTTGTATGCCGCATTTTACATCAGAGGTTGTCACAAAGCAGCTTTACCTAGAATCCGGGTCCAAACCCCCACTGAGCAAGGTGAGAGCGACAGTGGCGAGGAAAAACTTCCTTTGTGAAGAACCAAGACTCAAAAGGGGGACCCATCCTCCTCGGGTCCACACCGGATAGCAAGACGAGCACAAAAAAGGATCAGGATTTACAATATGCAATATTGAATATGATAACTGATAACTGTTAGTGTTAGAGTAACAATGGACAACAGACCTGAAAGTCTAAACTCACTGTTACCAGTGAAACCGGACTATGATGATAGTCTATTAGTGATTTTTTTTTAGAATTCACACATTTGATGGGTATTTAGAGAAAATAAACAATCAAACAATTTTAACAGATCATTAATACTCCAACACTAAAGACAACAAACACAAAAAATAAAAAAATATTACTAGGATCTAGCTCCCCCCCCCCCCCCCATGTTTTCCAATATTTCCTCATGTTTTCCATGGATCACTAGACTGACAAGCCATCTACATTATCCTTTTAGCGCTACAAATGATATCGATTTAAGCAGTCATGTTCAACAAAGTCCAGACTTTCAGCTGTAATTCAAAGGGATTGAAAACTATTGCAATAACTGATTAGCGATTACCTCCAATTTTTTACATAGCCCCTCCATTTTCACAGGGTCTAAAGTAGATGGACAGTTGACTGATAGGCAGGTCCATGGCCATAAGTGACCTGTTCCCTTATTTATTATTTATTATTTGGTATTTCATGACAAATTAATGAGATCCACAGTGTGGAGTTGATTCCTGGTGTCGAATATGCGTATTGTAGTGGTTCATGGGAACTCTCAACATGTGGTCCAAAGAGGTGTTGATATAAGTGAAGGGGGCATCATTACTCTGAAAAAAAGTCAACTAAACAAACCTATCAGAAAGATAGCAGCACCTTTAAGAGTGGCCAAATCAACAATCTGGTATATTCTTAAACAGAAGGAATGCACTGGCAACATGGCAACATGAAAAGGCCTGGAAGACCACAGAAGACAAGCGGAGGAGTTCTCTCCATGGTGAAGAAAAGCCCCCATCTAGAAGGTTTGCCTCCAGATGCAAACTACTGGTAACCTTTGAGAACACAAAGGCCATTCATTGCATATGTATTGACATATAGTATATAATCATAACATGTTCTTTTAATCAAATTCTGCTTCATTTTCCTCACCAAATAGAATTTCCCTTAAAATGCAGCCAAAATGTTCCATTTCTGCTTCATCCGTCCAGAACACTTTTATCTACATGGTGCTCAGACATTGACATTTGTCTTCCGGTCGCAGGTAAGGTTTCCTTCTGATCACTCTTCCATGAAGAATACGTTTGTGTACACAACACTGCACCACCGCAGGTCATTTGCTGTCATATGGGAATGTTGCTTTGCCTATCTCACCAGTACACAGGCAGTTCTATCTAGAGTTTGCTTGGTTTTCCAAATCCTGGTTGACTGCTTCCACTGTTTCAATGTATTTGACATTTCCTTAATGACATTTCAGACAGTGGAAACACTTGGTTATGTTTGGTTATAGCCTTCTCTGCTTTGTAGCGTCGACTGGCTCCATTTTGAGATCCTCAGCCAGCTGCTCAAATGAGCTGCTTAGACGAGCCCACGGCCGTTGAGCAGAAGGTGTGAAGAGTAAAAGAATTGACTGTGCTTTTACGCTCTGACAACTCTTGACCTGCCTAATCGGTCCTAATGAGGCAATTAAGGCTTAGAGGTAAATGGCACCTGATCACAGAATCATCCAACAACGCAATTTCTTTTTATGCTGTCAAACCTGTGGCTCCCGCTTGACACCTGTAACCTGACCAGGAACATCAACACTCTCATACTAACACGTGCACCACCACCCAGCCATCTCATTATTACTGCATGGTAATGGTGGCAGACTGAAACAGATATCAGCATCAAAGGCGGGGAAATCCAACACACTGTGCACGTACAAAGACAGGAGCACAGATGAGAGAGGGAGCACCTATTATTCGGATTAGATGGTTAGACACTGTTATAGGGCAAAACAACAGCATGGAAAACCATTTTAAATCATCTGACCACAAATAAGGAAATGAAAACTGTACCGTGCTTTCAGCCAAAGGATCTAGAGAATAACCCATGCTGATATTCCAAGAACTGCTCTTAAGTGAAGTATGTGAGAAGAGCCCTCTTCTAGGGGAACTGCTCAGGCTTTGCCTGTTATTCCCACAGGTCTGAGGGTCAGCACAACATTATATGGCCCACAGAGGCAGTCTCACCCGGATGGCTTTAGAATGATTTAGGTGCTGTTATCAGAGCTTTTATGATGTACCTGCCATAAAGCCGATGCTGTACTTCTGTTTCGGAATGAAAACAGGCCAGGCCTTGGAATCTTCACCATCCCGTCAACTCCTTAAAGGAATACCTAACATACTACAACACCCAATCTATATCTGGTGCCACTCACTAAGACAGACAGCCCTGACACATTTGCCTGTACTCACAAGGAGCAGAAAACCTGTCGTAGAACCTGAAAACTGGCTTCTACTGTAAATGATCAGTCAACAGGTTTTGTTTTCTCTACCAAGTACAGGAAAATGACTGCCCTTGGTAGTCAGTTGTGTGTTACAGATGTAGCAGAGAGAGACTATGTTAAAACTGAGTCATACACGTGTGTGTGTGTGTGTGTGTGTGTGTGTGTGTGTGTGTGTGTGTGTGCGTGCACACACATGAAAGAGAGAGGGACAGTGAAAGAGAGAGAGAGTGTGTGACGAGAGAGAGAGAGAGAGAGAGGGAGAGAGAGAGAGAGAGAGAGAGAGAAAGAAAAAGAGAAAGAGAAAGAGAGAGAGAGAGAGAGAGAGAGAGAGAGAGAGCAAGAAATGGCAAAAAGCTGATGCAGAAAGGGAGGCTAACTGAACAGGACTGATCTGACTTTGGCCAGACTCTTAAATTCCACATGCTATTAAAAATGCTATGGCACATAGACATCGAGCACATTTTCATATGACAGAAAAACTGACCACACGTACTACATTAAGCAAACAATCCCTGTCCTAATGTAGTACTACGTAGTTGGTCTGCAACAAACTATACAAATAAAACTATTGTTGAAGCGAATAAATTAATTATTATCAATTATTCATATTAGGAATCACTCAACTGCCAAATAACTCTTATGTAGCTATCATCTTCTAAATTTAGTTTGAGGTCGTTTTATGCATTTGCTAACCAGCAACAACAAGTCTTCCAAAATAAAAGGGTTAAGGCTAGCTAGGATTAGCTGTTTCCATAGTCAGTCTGTGTCGTCATGTACATATCACGAAGGAATTTGGCTGCTTTTGATTGGCAGTTCACAGTTTTTATACTTGATTCAATTTACCCCTCTAAAAATCTAAGAGAAAAGTGTTGATAATATGGGTACTAATTTGAAAAAAATTATTTTACTTGCATCTGAGGTTGCAAAATATACAATGATCAACCACAATATTAAACCACCTCCTTTTATACTCCACCAACTTTTGCATACTTTGTTACCCTGTTCTTCAGTAGTCAGGATCCACACAGGACCACCACAAAGCAGGTATTATGTAGGTCGTGGATCATTCTCAGCACTGCAGTGACACTGACATGGTGGTGGTGTGTTAGTGTGTGTTGTGCTGGTGTGAGTGAATCAGACACAGCAGTGCTGCTGGAGTGCTTAAACACTGTGTCCACTCACTGTCCATTCTAGTAGACACTCCTACCTTGCTGTTCCACCTTGTAGATGTACAGTCAGAGATGATAGCTCATCTGCTGCTGCACAGTGCAGTGTTGGTCATCCTCTGGTCATCCAGACGCTGCCCACAGGATGCTGCCCACAGGACGCTGCTGGGTGCTGGATAGTTTTGGTTGGTGGACGATTCTCAGTCCAGCAGTGACAGTCCAGCAGCACTGTTGTGTCTGATCCACTCACACCAGCACAGCACACACTAACACCACCACCACGTCAGTGTCACTGCAGTGCTAAAAATAACCCACCACCCACATAATTACCTGCTCTGTGGTGGTCCTGTGGAGGTCCTGACCATTGAAGAACAGGGTAACCAAGAATACAGAGAAACACATGGACTACAGTCTGTAACTGTAGAACTACAACATGGACCTGATAAAAATGGGCAACGAGTGTACAAACAAGATATTATGGCTGATCAGTGTTTATTTACAATTACGTCCTTATCTAGTCTTTCTTGGTGGGTATCTTCTCCACATCTTGCTATCAAGAGAATCTGCAAGGCTATTCATGTGTGTTCGAGTGTGTCTTAAGAGAGAAAGAAGAAAAAAATTAAAAGAAACACACTTGCCAAGTAAAATGTCAAACGGGTACAACACACAAACACAGTCATTCCAACTAAATACCAGGAAGTCACTTTGAATTTGACTAAGTACTAACAGCACTGCCTCCTCGTCTCACTGGCAAAGTACGCTCAATGAAATTCTGCTGCTTTCTGACCATATTTCTTAGAAGACTCAGGAAGACAAAGTCTAGATGGTTTATGACTGATAAACGACACAATGTAAACAAGGAAGATGCATGACCTCACCTTTTCCTTTTAGTCATTTATTTCTATAAGGGACTGCACTGATACTGGCTAAATTACTCCTTCATCATTATCAGTAATGTGGCTATGAGTAATACTGAAATTGTTAGTTTGTTCATTTCTATGCAAAATGACATTATAAAACAAGATACAAGATCATTAGTGGGTCCATCATTTCCACAGCCTTTGAGCACATTCATGTTAAAAGGACAAATGTCCACATATATGAACTTGTACATGGAGATTATAATCAGAAGAACAAAGTGAAAGTTCCATTAGAGAAAAAGATATCATGAATCTTTTAAACAATACAGTTGAATTGTACTGTGGTTCTAGTATTTCAATTTCATCTAGCGCCTTTAGGTGATTCTGACGCTTACTACTACTACTGTAACAACAACAACAACAACAACAACAACAACTCCTAATACTACACCAAGAACAACAACAAGTACTCCTAATACAACAAGTACTCCTAATACAACAACAACAACAACTCCTAATACTACACCAAGAACAACAACAAGTACTCCTAATACAACAACAAGTACTCCTAATACAACAACAGCAACAAGTACTCCTAATACAACAACAACGTCTACTGCTCCAAGTATTCCTACTACTACTCCTAATACAACAACTACAACTACTACAACAACAACAACAACAACAACAACAACATCTAATACAACAAGTACTCCTAATGCTGCAACAACAACAACAACCACTACTACTACTCCTGATACAACAATAACAACAACTACTACTACTCCAAGTACTCCTACTACTACTACTCCAAGTACTCCTAATACTACAACAACAACAACTCCTAATGCTACAACAGCAGCAACTACTACTCCTAATACAACAACTACTACTACTCCTACTCCAAGTACTCCTACTACTCCTACTACTCCTAATACAACAACAACAACAACTACTAATACTACTACTATTACTATAACTACAAATACTCATAATACTACAACAACAACAACAACAACTAATACAACTAATACAACTAATACAACAACTACTACTACCACATTGCAAGGTATACATTTTAATACAGTGATTTCTTTAACTGTTTTCCTAAAAAAAAAAAAAGAAGAAGTAGAAAGTATGTAGAAAGAATGTATTGTCCTACTATGCATATTTCAGAACTGCTATAGCTCACTTTCTCAGGGTGTTTGCAATCTTCAAAACGGAAGAGCTGCAATTTTAATTATGGGCCATTTTATCAAAACTGTCTGCCTGTAGAAGAGTTAGACCAATCAGAGGCAGCCAAACAACTATATGCTGGGAGAGAAAGGGTATGCTCGTAGATTCTAAATAACAGGATCTCAGTTCCCAGAAATTATTTGCAATTTAAATCGCAGTCGCAATTAGATATTCTTCCCAAATCGTTCAGCCCTACTGTCTGTAGAGGCTTGTTTCACGTAGCAGGCCAATCAGACAGATTGACTTATCACAGTGTGTGCACATCATAGGCCTTGTCTGTAAACAATGGTCTACATAAATGTATAGTGTAAGTCACTAAAGAACACGATTTCTACAATCACACAGTGTATGTCTGGCTTTAGAGGACATTCAAATACAGCTCAATAAGCCAAATAAATGACTCAATCGAGACGTACAACTCCGCAAAGGATCTCCTCGGATGTAATTCCTGCATATTTTACTTACAGCTGTACAGAAGATGTAAGAAAACCCACTCTTCCCACAGCAGCACTAATCCATCCAAGATAACTAACAGTAGCAATGGTAGCTATTGCATGTAAGTATAATAAAAACAATATTAATATAGAATATCAATTCACCCAACATGTTTAAAGGTTAAAATAACTATGCTCAGGTGTGGTTATGCCAGTGCCTTGCTACTTCTTGCATGAAATTAATCAAGAATTTAATAAATAAGTTTCTAAACTGACAGTAAATTAGTTTACCATCATTTGGGTTTCTGGCTTCAGAAACAGGCTGAACTTCAACAATCTACTCTCTTAACTCTGAGTAAGGAAGAGAGAAAACAGCGCACTCCTAAACTTCTGGACCTCTTCTCATGCCACATAAGCCATACAGGATACAGCCACTGCCACAAGGAAGGAGGAAGTGAAATCTCTCCTGATAATCAGGACACGGTGCCCTGTGTTTTTCCTCGTCTCCTTCTCCGGCACGCTCCAGTTACTCCACAATACAGAAAGTGACCCATTTCAAATGCACATCATTCCGATTAAGATTTTTCCCCTCATAATTCCTATGTTTATGCTTATTTTACTACATCAGTCCAAGCTTAGTTTTACTCATGTTTTGCACTGCACTGTCATAGTGGCATAAAATGCATTTTGATGTTAAACAGTCTGTCGGGATTTACCAAACAATCGTAATGGCACTTCAGTGCCTATAAAAAAACTAAAGGGTGTGTCACTGCTCTTTTGCACCAGTGTATAAGCATTGCAGAAGGCTTCCTTCTTAAAATGATGGACAAAAACATAAATGCCAACCATGCATGACACATGACAATGTCATTTGACGATCTAAATACAAGCCCAATTCAATGTTTACAAAACCATTTTGGGTAAATGCACTACGTTGTAGGTTTTGCATGAAAGAACTGTCAGATCATTATTCATCAAATCTTAAATTGTTAAAAACATGTATTTAAAAGTCTTTCACTTGTCAACTCCTGCTTTACTAAAACTAATGCTTACTTTGTTATTCTTGCGTTCAGTGAAATTAAAAAAGGGATTTTGCATTGTTTCCAAATGCACTTGGCACAGAACAAGTTTAGCTTCTCGCACCAGCCAAGAACTAACATATACTCCCATGACAGAAGGTAAAAGAAGAATTACTGGGATTTCTAACAAACAAACGTCTTAATTTCTATGAATGAATATACACAGGTATAACTGTCAATCATCACAGTACTAAAAATTCAATCAAATGGTGATGCAATAGGTTTTCATGCAACCTTTAATTCAGTCTATACAGCGATGCCCCCCCCCCCCAATAGTTGGCTAAACTGGGTCAGTGTGACCAGCTTTTGCTTCCCATTTTGAATGCTGAGCATCATTCTGTGCTCTCCAGTCATGACTGAAAGGGCAAGGCGTTCAAAAGTGTGAGCTCACATCACTACACTTAATAATAACACAGCCAAATGCAATACATGTGATGCAGTAGTTGCATAAAGGAGGTAACATCAGCAAACTCATAAAATGCTTACAAATACAAGATTCTATAAATCTGAAGCAGTCCAGCAGGTTTCACTGCTTTAAGCAAAGCGGCTACTGTATCTACCTCTTCCATGCAGCCTCCCAGGATACTGATGAATTCATACAGGTAAAACTCTAGGTAGAAAACTTAGATAGCTTAAAATGCCCTTTCAAATATTATACCAGAATTAAAACTATAAAGCTGAAGTTGGCTTTTTAATCCACAAGGTGGTTCTTTGAATTTTCTCATTCCACCTTAAGGTGAAGCAAAATGCAAGGCTAAGGTGCCCCAATGTAACTGCTACACCATTTAAGGTGGAATGAGAAAATGAGAAGAAGAAGCTTGCGGACAGAAAGCCAACTTCAGCTTTGTAGTTTTAACTCTGGTATAATATTTGAAAGGGCATTCCACTGAATGGTGCTGCAGTTACATTCGGGTGCCTTCGACTTGCATTCTGCTGCACCATTTAAGGAGGATTGAGGAAATTCAAAGTAGAAGAATGCAAGACTAAGGCGCATGAATGTAACTGCTACACCATTTAAGGTGGAACAGGAAAATTCGAACAAGAAGCTGGCAGACTGGAAGCTGCCTGGTTTTAAAACTACAGGACAGTTTGATCATCTTAAAGTCTTTATTAGAACAAGTTACCAGCACTAAAATAATAATTTGAATGTTTTGATAGTCTAAATCAGCTTATCAGACAGGAAGTCTGAGTTATTAAACTGAGTCTGTATCGATACAGCATAAATAATAACTTCTATATAGTCTAAGTTTGAACTAAGGGTGAGCTATTCTGACAACCAGGGGTCACTAATGTTGTGTTGCTTATGGTTGTCAGTATTTTCAGGTGTAGTTAAATGACCATAGCCTTTTAACATCTTATCATTTTGAAACTTTTCACATATTTTCCATGTCATGTATTCATATCCTACAGCAAAATTACCAATAGTAGTATCAAAAAGAGTACTGATAAGTATCAGTAACATTAAGCAGTATCGGTATCAATAAAAATCTAAGAATACAGATCCCAAATCCTCAGCAAGCAATAATTTATTTTTTCCATGTTAGTCATTATTCTGACTTTATACATCAAAATGTTTAGAAAATAAGTCATTATTTCAACCCGAAGAGTCAAAGTTTGAACCTGAAATGACTGGTGGAAACTGGATTTCATACAAAATTCATGTGAGACAAACATATGGTTGCACTGGCCTGTTGTGCATTTTGTAGTTCTGCCTGTGTTCCTCTGCATGGACAGTCTTAGCACACCACCCTGCAAAGAAATGCCCACCCACACCAATGCAAAGTGTCCATAGAGTGTCTGTAATTAGCACCTCTCTCTTAGTAAATCAGGCCCCAAGTTCTCCAGTCTAAAATACTGTATAATTCACAGGCTCTGTAAGGTGCGTCATGTGTGGCCTTTTGTATACCAGAGGAACCAGGCTATGATCTAATTCTACAATCGATGGCATCTGCGATAATCCCTTTACTTAATATCACTCACATCAAAGTGAGATTTGCCAGATGAACAGGGAGTCCGACTGTGCTGGGCTTCAGAGAGAAAATCCTCTTAAACTCATCAAAAGAATATCATCATCATCATCATCAGGTGCTGCCATACACAATCCTATAGCCTGCAGTAGTGTTTGCTAAAGGCAAGGAATGGATGTTTGTCTGCGCAGCGTTTCCCTGCAGTGTTCCTGGAATAAAGGCATTGCTTAGTTGAAATTCCCATTGAAGCTACTGAGAGACAGGAACCTTCAGTATGTTAAGAAAACATAGAGCTTGATCTGATGGGTCTAATGTGGTGCAATTTTCTACCAGAGATCCTCAGATCTGGACATTTAAAGGCTGGTAGTTAACTGAAATGCTGATGTAACTGATTAGCCACCTACTGACATATCTGGCAGTAATTTAGCAATTCCGGGGCTGGGAATTGGATTACTTTCATGCACAATCAAATATAGATTTCCTATCATTTTGTTAAAGAGCCCATATGATGCCAAACTAAATGTTACTCACTTTTGCAGAGTAAGAGATTGATATAGTAAGTAAACATCATATTTCAATGCATAAACAGGGTACACCTCAGTCCATAGAGACATTATAAGTAAACCAAGATGGCAAAACAGCCAGTTTTGCATGTTTGTAAATATAGAAAACTCTATATTAATTAAAATGCTTTAAAAATGCTTCTGGGGAAAAAATAGGGTTTTTTTTGCTGTGCTGAATCAGTTCTAGCTTTGTTATCTCATAACAAATTGCCACTGTTGAGTTGCCTACCTAAACAGTGGCAATGTGATTGTGGGATATCAGCAGAGTAGTATGAATTTAGCCTACAGCAGTTTGGCTCCACCCATTCACACTGAAGTTATAAGGAGGGTAATCTCAGCTACAAACACGCCACCCACATGTAGACGTCTTCAGCCCTACTAAAACATCTTTAGGCATCTTTAGTCCGTTAACCTGCCCACACTATCAGAATCCTGAAGGTTGCATTCTGATTGGCTATCCACATGTACTTTCATGCATCATTTGCACAAAGTTTCACTGTTCAAACAAAAGTTCAGTCTGATGAACACTAGCCTTAACTGCAGACACTCTGCCCAATTTATACCTCTGTGTTTCCAGAGGGACTGATTATGTCATGACTCTGTTTTCATGACTGCCTCCTTGTACATGTTGTGCCAGATAGCTGGCTTGTGATTGATCGTTTTATGTCAGCTGAATCTTTTCTGGCAATAGTAGGCAGCTCGTGGCTAAAATGATGTGGTGAAAGGTACCAGACTCTGTCTAAAGGGTCTGGGCAATGCAAGGCTATAAGGAGTTTCTCTCAAGTTTACAAGTCAATCACCAGAGATCTTGATGTTCCTTTATCCACGGTGCGCAACATAATCAAGAAGTTTACAATCCAAGACACTGTAACTAATCTCCCTGGACATGTACGGAAGAGAAAGATTTATGAAAGTTTGCAACACAAGATAGTCCGGATGGTGGATAAGCAGCCCCAATCAAGTTCCAAAGAAAGTAGTTAGCAGAAGTTTTTTGGTAAAGCACATGAAATGAGGCCTACAAAGAGAAGAACACAGTACCTACAGTCAAATATAGTGGAGGTTCAAAGACGTTTTGGGGTTGTTTTGCTGCCTCTGGCACTGGGGGCCTTGACTGCATGCAAGGCATCATGAAATCTGATGATTACAAGGATTTTGGGTCGCAATGTAGGGCCCACTGTCAGAAAGGTGGGTTTGTGTCCTAGGTCATGGGTCTTGCAGCAGGACAGTGACCCCAAACATACTTCAAAAAGCACCCAGAAATGGATGGATACAAAGCGCTGGAGTGTTACAATGTGGCCAGCAATGTGTCCGGATCTAAATCTCATTGAACACCTGTGGAGAGATCTTAAAATTACTGTTGGGAGAAGGCACTCTTCAAATATGAGAGACCAGGAGCATTTTGCAAAAGAAGAGTGGTCCAAAATTCCAGTTGAGAGGTGTAAGAAGCTTGTTGATGGTTATAGGAAGCGATTTATGTCAGTTATTTTTTCCAAAGGGTGTGCAACCAAATATTAAGTTGAGGGTGCCAATAACTTTGTCCGGCCCATTTTTGGAGTTTTGCGTGAAATTATATGAGTTTTTGGCTTTTTTTCTCTGTTATTTGTGTTATTCCAATACACACAAAGGAAATGAACATGTCTATAACAAAACATGTGTAATTGCAATAATGTTCTGGGAGAAATACCATTTTCTGGAAAATTTCAGGGGTGCCAACACTTTCGCCCATGACTGTACACACACTTCTGTGTATCGTTTTGCACTGGTCCAACATGAATCAAAGTTTTGATGATCAGCCTTGGGAACGCTAGCCTCGGCCACAGATGCTCTATCCATCATCCACCGCTGTGTTTCCCAAGGAACTGTTTACGTTGTGACTCCAATTTGAAAATTGCCTCCTTCAAGACATCGTGCCAAATAGCTGGCTGGTCACTTTGTGTCACCTGAATTTCCCTTTCCTGTAGCAGTATGCAGATTTTGGTTACATTAACATGGTGAAAGGTACCAGACTCTCCCTAGGGGGTCCAGTAATGCAAGACTATAAGGAGGGTTTCAGTCCAGACAGCTTTTTGAACACGATGCAATACAGGACAGCCAATCAGAACAAAGTATTTGCATACAGAGCTACAGCAACAAAAACAGCCTGTTTTAAGTCTAAGAGATAAAGAGAAGGCAAAATGACCATGTATCACTTTTGGTAGATGTAAACAACAGTAATGTATAAGAAGTGCCCCCCAGGTATTGGCCCCTTAAGGTAATGGACATTGGTTAGAAGGTTCAGGTAACATTAGTCTACCAAACGGTCTGCAGTTCAGCTCAGCTTAACCAATAACCAAAAACACATTATATGAAAAGCCAAAACACAAACACAACCAGAGCACACAGACAGGTAAACACGAGCACCAGCCAGATCCCACTTTGTCAGCCACCCAACAGCTGAGTGGTGGAGGCTTCATTACAACAGCCGCTTCACCAGCCGAACGCATCGGTATTAAATATGGAGGGGTTTTAGGACCCCTTATCAGTAATCTGAGAAAGATGCCACTTCACAGCGCTGACCTACCGTGCGCACCTGAACACAGCTTGTCAGAGGAGGACAGGGAAGCCGCTTACCTGAGACGCACGCCGGGAAAGTTTGCAAGCTGCACCAGTAAAGTGAGCCGTTTGTGTGAAATCCAGGTTCAGAGAAGGAGACGAGTCTGGCCGGCTGTATATGTGGGGTTGAAGAGCGTTAAGACAAGCAGCCGCAGTTTCTCCTCTCACGGACAGCTGGTGTTCGCCCGCGAGCTGCGTCGCTGTGCATGTGAAACTGCGGGCAGCGTCTAATGATGTGACTCGGTTTGAATCAGTTCGGCGTCGAATCGATTCTTCCGGACGGACTGATTCAATGAATCGACCCATGGTTCATTGACTCATCAGTAAGTTTGATTTTGCGATCAGTTGCGACTCTTATGTCGTCACGATTCCCGCTGCTACACTCATCAACAGCGGCGGGGGTCTTAATGCAACAAGCACAAGCGGAGATCGAAAAAAGCAGGCCCGTGCACGCGACACTGAAGTTGCTTTGATGTGCGGTTGTATGTCACATTGTGTGGAACCGTCTAGACTAGCCAGCTAGGAGTTTTTGTGATTTTGTGATTAAGCTGTTGAAAAGAATCGGTTCAAGTGAGAATCGGTTCGTTCACGAGTCGAACACAGCCAGCCAGTGTCTCCGTTTCGGCGTAGACGCCGGTTATAATAGCCACGCCCCCGCCCCCAGCAACGGCAGCGCTGCGGAGACCAACAACAAACAAGGACAGCTGAGTCACGTGGTTGAAAGACCTGTGCCCACTTGCCTGAACCGCCTACAATGAATCCGAAATGTCCAAGGTGGAATTCCACAAATGTTCCAAAATTTTAGCATAGTTCAGTAACTGAGATGAGGATAATCATTCAGATTAGGTTAAATTTCTTTATTTAATGTCGGAGTACAATGAAAGGAGTAAAATTCGTCAGATATCTGGTTCCTATCACCACCACCTTTTCTGTGGAACCCATCATTTCACATCAAACCATTCTGAATATATGTTTGGTTATACTGCAACTGCAGTTTCATTATGCAGACATTCTAGAAGATCAGTTCTATGTCTAAGTGAACAAGGCTGTTTAGACCCCAAGTTTAAGTTCAGTCTGATGTGCATTGGTATGATCTGCTTTTAAGGCTTCAATCTCCTACACAGAAGTACTGATCTACAGTGCTGGCGTCGAGCCGAAAGCTGTAATTGTTTCATAAACTGACATTATCAGTTTTCACATCCACTGAAAGAATGTACTCATTGGTTTGTCTGTAATTTGTTTTTACTGTATTCATATTTTATGCTTTGCTTTTGTTTGTTGTCACATTCATTTAGCTATGAATGGAGGTTAACTTCCAAATGCAAAGCCTGCTAAAGTCTGCATCCCAAGCTAAGTTTGGATTAGTCCCTAACTTAGAATGTCTGCAGGTTTAAAGAAGGCCAGAGAGATAGAGCCAGCCCCAAGTACACACTACCAGTTTGTTGTTTAGACTGATTTGACTTCAAGCAATAACATGAGCCAAACAAGTTAGCTATAGAAGTGCTATCTTTAGCTAGCAGAACTTGCAGGAGGCGACACGCATCTACCTTCTTATTTGGACCCTTAGGGGAAGAGTTCTTCAGCCATGCTAGCTTATATTTCCATACACTGACAACAGGCTTGTTGTATGTTAATGCATATTGATAAGCACCCACCATCCCCTATTTTGAGCCCTGTCATAGGTTTAATAATTTGCACTCCTAGCACTCCTAACCTGAAACGGTTTTCCTCAAATGTCCTCACCACATTATAAAAACAAGTATACAAAAAGTGTATTTTAATGGAGTAAAATGTATATATAATATTATAAATATAATATAAAAAATGATAAAATAATAATTATACATATAATAATTATATATATATACATATATATATATACATATATATATATATATATATATATATATATATATA
>CM067496.1:17779124-17800216 GCA_034552555.1 Semaprochilodus insignis
ATAAAATAAAACAGTTGGACTGCAATTCTTACAAATTTCACCTAAACCACATACAAATGTGGTCTTCATTCGATCAAAGCAGAAGCACACCTGAAGTCACCCAGGGTCAGACTGTTGAACAGGCCCCTGGCCAAATGAACAGGAAACTGTAGCAAGGGTAATCAGAGTGCCCACCCTTCCTGCCTGTTCCTGAGAGGCCTTGGCCAATTACAGAGTCGCATCGCAAGCAGGAATCTACTGGAGGCCCAGTTAGTGAAGACGCAGTTTGATTAGGATGATGTGTTAGCAGAGCACCATCTAGAGGCCACTCTGGGAAAGAGCATGAAATGAGCTTCTGTCTGCATGCTCTGTTTTGTACATTGACAGGTGTAAAATATTTGATAATGTATTATTAATTCTGATATTAATAAAAAGTTCACCCTCATTCTGAGCATAATGGATAAAGTGATACACTCAGCTTACAAACTGACACCGGGTTACTTGGTCATAAGGAACTAAAACAATGATAGATATATATTCATACCACCATATAACACCACCCTAATGCTGACATACGGTGACAGAGAAGTGCAAAACAAATTAACATTTCAGAAAACATAATTACAAAAGCAAAGACAATTTTACAAGGGCAAAAAATGTTACATTTAAGAAAATGAAATTACGAAAGTAAAAACAAATTTACAAGACCAACAGGGTGTTAAAAACACCACAATAGTCCATACATTACTGGTGTCCCCATATAAAGCTCTCTTTAGACTACACTTCGTTTTTAAGCAGTTTATTAATAGACTGGTTTATATCATCACTGTCTAAAAAACACAAAGATTTTCTAAATGGTAACGACATCTCATTTTGTTTATAATTCAGTTGCTATCTCATTGGCACGGTCTTGCTAAAACAAGCAGGGACATCCCTGAAAAAGACGTCATCTAGATGGCAGCATATGTTGCTCCTAAATGCATATGTACCTCTCAGCATTTACGGTGCCTTCACAGATGTTCAGTTTACCTATGCCATTGGCCCTAACACATCCACATACTAGCACAGATGCTAGCTATTCAACTTTGTGTTAGTAACAATCAGAGTCATCTGTTTCCTCTTTGGCCCAGACATCGTCCATTATTTCCATTTTTTCCTGTTTTAGAAGAGCTTTCAAAATTACACTAAAATTTCCATACAAAGCTAGTAGAAATCAAGTTTATCACAGCGATGGTAATCAGGATGCTTTTCATAGTGATGGTAATCAGACTACTTATAAAATAAAGATTTCTGCATTAAACAAGTATATTAAATGACTGTCTCAAAGCAGCTCAAGATTCACAAGATTTCTCAGATTTGGCAATGAAAAAGCTTAAAAATGTAAGTGAATTTGCTGTTATCTGCAAATTTTCAGATAATGCATATTTAAAATTGTTGCTGTACAAAGAACACATTTATCTCCAAAAAAATCTTTTTTTTTTTGTTTTTTTTTTACAAAACCCTATAAATATTTTTTGCACAACAATGAAGAATGTTGTTTTTTTTGTGCTGCAGACAGAAAACAGGACCATAAATAATATTGTAACAATGTTCAGGCCCTGCCTGTAAAATTAATACTCACATTCTATGGGGCTCTTTTAGGGTGAAACGGGCAATGCAAGAGTGGCATCATTCCAGAGCCACATATCAGTATGTCATATAAACATTACAATTATTAAAAATGGCTATTTGAATCTTTTTTTTTAGTTGTCTGTTAGTTCTCATATTAAATTGAAAGTATGTGCTGCCCCGTTGTGGACAATGCTGCAAATTGCACTCATGGTGTAACAGTGTGGCAGAGGTTCTTCATCTTTTTAAAGCCTCTTTTAGAACACAGCCTCATGTTAAGCTATAAGTAATGTTGTCACACAGCAGACTACACATCACAGTATATATGTACATACATATGTGTATAATGATACCTATATGTGCAATAAGATTTGTACTTACCCGGAGAGAATAATCCATAAGAGTGAGAAATTAAATTAGTAATAATAGAACGTGGCCATATAATGACAGTGACTTTTTTTGCAATGCTTTTCAAATGTTATATGCAGGGTGAACTCAATTTTTATATGAAAACTTCCTGTGCTTTGTCAGTAGGTCAGTTCTTGCTATGATGTTATGCCTATGATGGATTCTTTCTTATATTAAATACAACAGTTGTTCACAAAATAAATATTAAACTTTAATATTTTTGTTATTTTTGTTTCTGCTGTTAAGGTTTAAAAAAAACTGACACACTTTTCATAACTAAAATGTGAAAGAAAATAAATTACTACATTTTGCATGATAATTATGTTTTAATCAAACAACTAGCAGCAGGGCTAACAAGAATACAAATGGCACAAATGTTCATATTAAGAAAGCATGCAGTAATTATTTTTTTTATTAACTTCAACCCAACAGAGACACTGTGCTGTGCAAAATTGTGTAAATCAGTCAAACCTTACAAATACTACTACTGGCACAATCCACACAGATGAGCAAGATCTTAAAGGAATACATCTTAAAGCTTTTGTGAGGCCAATTAATGCTACATGTTTAGTAGGCCATCTGAACCACTTAAGCAATGTAGCAAACACCATTTTTTTGCACTCTGGGGAAACCTGAATCAGAAACTGTAGTCCCGCAGCTCATTAATACCCTGTAACAACATGTCGGAATGGTCAAAAGAATAAAACATTGCATGTACATGAGCTCACCAAACAAACAGAATTATGTATTGACATTGAGTTGCCACTCAGTAAACTTGTGTTTGTTGGTGAGTTGGTGATGTCACTACTCAGGCCACCAAACAACACATTCTTCCAAATGTGTAATGTATGTAATTTGCACAGACCATTTATGGATAATCATAGACAGTAATGAGGTGAAACATGAGGCTCATTCATTCAGTAAAAAGATCGAGTGGGCTTTTTGGGTGCCCACCATTTCCTGGTTTTTGTGTGCATGCACACTTTTACTCTGAAAACCATGCAGAGTTTAAGACCTCAGATCTCCACATCACAGATTGTGTTCGGGATTTCTTGAATCATGAGAAGCAGGAAATTCAACCAACTACTAAAACTGAACTTTGTGTGCGGAAATGTCTTTTATGCAGGATTTTTGGAAAAACTAAAAGCAAGTCTCCTGAAATGAATGCAAGCTGTAATAGAGGCAAAGTGTAGACCCACTAAATACTGGTAAGTTTGATATTATACTGTGATTAATTGTAAAATGAAATAATTGAAGGGTGGTTTTTAACATTAGCACAGTGCTGTGCCTTTTTCATATTGCCCACCATTAGTTATGTATTAGAAGTGAGTGATAAAGACTTTTTTTCATGACACAGGAGACACTTAAATCTCACAAACACATACTGAGGAGTTAAGACCAAGTCTGAACCCTGCATAGAGGGGCTCAGTAAATGTGGAGTTGAATGTGTGTAAGTGAGTCAGTGTCTGAGCATCAAAGGAGACACTGTAGAATGACAGAGTCCCGGCCGTCCAGTCCAGATATACTCCTACTCTGTTGGAGTGGGAGGGGGGGTCAGGTATGTTAGTTCTTTTCTTATTGTGCCAGACAGAGTAACTGCCATTAGCGTAGATCAGACTCCAGGACTGTTCATTCCATCCAAACATACAGTCATCACTGCTGCCTTTCCTGTTAATTCCTTTGTAAGTCACTGCTATTTCAGCCTGATCACTCCACTCTGCCTCCCAGTAACTCCTTTCAGGTCCGTTCAGACCCTCTCTAGATAGCACCTGTTCATTGGTATCAAATCTATCTGAATGATCAGAATACGACTGCTCCTCTTCCAGACACAGCGCCTTGCTGTTCCCGTTGGACAGAGTGATCTGTTTGTGTGCTGTGTTTGGATCCAGTGTGATCTTGCAGGCATCTGCACACAAGTAGAAACATTATAGGTGATATGTGGACATCACAGGCAAACAACAAGATTATCGATATGTTGTGTTATTCACATGGAAGTTTAGCCAAATTTCATGTTTACATAAAAATTCTAAAAAGCAGTTACAGGGCCCCAACAATGTACCTATATATTTTAATTCCTTGAAACAATCCATCCTTCAGTTGAATGCACTGAAAACATTAGTCATTAGATTTCGCATGACCACTTTCCAGGCTCCATTTACAAGCCATTTTTTTTACATTATTACCAACCCAAGTCCAAAACAAGCATTGGGACAGCAAGAAATCGTAAATAACAGCAGACAGCAAAAATTTGCAAACCATTTTTGACCTGTGCTCAATTGAAAATGGTACAAAGACAAGATATTTTTAATGTTTCAATAAATTACTTTTACTAATGTTTTGTATATATAAGTATTTAAATTGTGATTTGATGATTAATGTTTATACCTTGCTATTTTATAAGGCCAAACAGAGCAAAGTCAGCATGTTGTGATGTTTTTATAACCACACAGTGTACACCTGGCCAGGATATGCCAAGACAGAACGTTCAAACTGACCAACGACTTCTGCATCTGACTACCACGCTTTCAGCGACACCTCTCTGTGCATGCAGACCCTTGTTTACTGCTTTAGGTGTTTGCTCATTAGCACAGCATACACTAGGCTTACTTATGGTGTCAGGTGGTATCGGATTCTGGTATCCATGCATTTTTACCAGTATCAGTAAATGAGCTTAATATTGGGCCGATACACGTCACCATTATCAGAATCGATGCATCCCTAGTGAACACGCATTATGAACCACATTTCTGACCAATTCCACGGCTAGTCACAGTTTCATACTGACTAATAAGTTGTTAACCTGACCAAGTTCACTTTCGGATAAAGTTAAACTACTTTAACCCTTTAATAAATAATAAAGAAGGTGTCGAACTTAACATGATTGTGCCATCTCTACGAATCAGCAGAGGTGTGTTAGGCTAAAAGATCCACTAGAGGTCACTAGATTTTTCAATAGAAACTCATTTACTGTTCTCATTCATAAAGGAAGCAAGCAACAAGTAAATCAAGTCAATGATTTTGGTGGAATTTTCGAATGTAAGCTTATTTTTGGCATATTACAGTTTCAGAGGTTTTAATGAATAGAATTATGTAACTTTATACAACAAAAACAAGTCTAGTAATTCTAATAAAAGTCAAAATAATAATTTAAAATAATAAAAGCATGTGTTACGAAACTGTATAATTGTTTTATTTTTTATACTAAGCCACTGTTATTAAAATTTACTATTATTAATGCCCTAAACAAACAAGAAAAAATTGTTTCTTTTTTCATAGTGAGGATGTTAAAGGGTTAAAAATCTTTTTGTGTGGTGGTAACAGTTAAGTTGGGGGCATGGCTGCAAATTGTCATCAGAGAACACGAACACGACGGTATGAACATGACACTGAACACAGTGAACTTACACTTTCTTAAGCCTGGTTTAAGTCTGTTCTCCCCAGCATACTCCATCCTGAACAAAACACAAAACACATACAATAATAATTAATGAAAATAATATGAATGCACAATCTCCAGCAGCAAAATTTATTAATACTTTAATACTTTAAAAAAAATCCTAACAAAAGAATTACAAATTCTTTCAAAAGATAAATGGCTAACAGAGTCTTCCAATTAAACCTGCAATACCCTGTTAACCCTGACCCTGTTAATTTGGCTTTTAAATTGAAATATGTACTAAATGTTTCACTGAAAAAAACTGCAATACATCAGTAAAAATCTCTCATGTGTGTTTTTACTTACAAGCTATAAAAAGCTCAGTGTTTAAGCGAGAGCTGTATTGTGTTAAACTTAAGGTAGGAAAATGAAACTACACCACCATGAGCTTGGCATAGAGACTAAAGCATTTAGCTAGCAGAAATCAGTATTATTGTAGCAGTAGTAATTAGATACTTACAATTTTTATAAATTAAAGTCTAGGCTAGTGCTATATAAAGACATATTTGACAAAAAATAACAAGTCCATCAACTCATTTTAATGCCCCATTATTTTATGACGATATAATTTGTGCTAGGCAAGCTAACATGCTATAAGCTAGCTAGCTAGCATTAGCTAATAAGGCTGCTAATATTAACTTTGAAACTAGTTAAGAATAAACATGTTGCATTTACCATAGTTCACAGACAGTAATGCAGGCAGACTAACTGTGTAATACAAAGTGTAATACAAAGGTGCAGTGAAGATAATCATCCTTTTCCTGTGTTGCCTTCTTTTACAAAGCTGATTATACTGTTTGTTTTGGCGTATTTGTGCCAGGTGCACAAGCCCCAAGTTCTGACAAGTCTCAAGAGTTGGAGTAAACCCAAGCACAGCCTCCTGGCCCTATCCTCCTGTTCTGCAGCGGAGCCACTGCACTACACCTGGCGTCTGACCCAGGTGACTACTGCAGGGCAACAGCCTCTCTCTTTCTGCTTGTGCTACCATCCACAAGGACTTGACTTATGGCGAGGGTGATTAGAACGGTCAAACATGACATCAACCAACTTCAACTGGTTGAGGACCAGACGCCCTGGTCCCGAAACGGAGAGAGTAGAGAGTTTTAGAGGAAGGGAGTAAGATATTAAAATAGTTATATGATACTAAAGTTTTACACCATTTTAAAGTTTTATATTAAACTTCCAACAAAGCATCAATGAATAATGTAAGATATAAACAAATACAGCTTTAAAACTGCTGATCAGTCCTATCAGAGGTCTGTGTGGGTGCGACTAATGAGCAGCATGATTGACAGCTCTCTGCCCAACACTCCTAGCCAGCTTAGCCCCCATACAAATTTTTATGTGTTGCTACATGGATGAAAAAATTCATGGATAAACAGATGTGCAGACAGACGGATGGACAAACAAACAGACAAAGCAATGCAGGAAGAAATGTACAGACATGCAGACAGATGATCAAATGAACCGATAGACAAAGCAACAAACAAACAACGTGAAAGATAATCATGTGAACAAGCGACAGGCAGGTGGTCTAGCTTTTGATTTTGCTGGTTAGCTTTAGCTCGCTAAGTTTCCCTGACTCTGAAACTGTTTTGTGTGGGTGGGGCATGATATGTCAGTGCCTACGGAAGCATTACCCAAGATTAGAACCACTCAGTTTACATGAATAGGGCAGAAATATGATGAAATACAGCAGACATATATTACACTTCAGGAAGACACTTTGTGTATGTATAAAATGTCAGCCCTAGGGCTTTAAATGATTACTTCGACTGCAACATGGACATAAGGAACATGATAAGTTGGGGGAAAAAAAACAGTTTTTTTATTCTGTTCAGTACACATAAAGTCTTTTGAACCTTAGGCTATATGGAGAACAGATAGCGGAGCTCTCCCACGACACTTAATAAGTTCAATAGCACAGATTCACACAGACAGCCCACTACTTACCTAAGTGTGTCCAGTCTGCAAAGTGAATCCTTCAGTCTAGCAGAGAGCAGCTCCATTCCGGAATCTCCTGGGTGGTTGTAGGTCAGATCTAGTTCTTTCATATGTAAGGGGTTTGAACTCAGAACTGAAGCCAAAAAGGAACAGCCTTTTTCTGTAACCAAGCAGCCAGACAGTCTGAAGAGAGAGAGAGAAAAAGGACAGCTGAAAAGATGTTTCATTCAGGTTATTGTGACTGCCAAGATGTACTGTTGTGTTTGTATGAATTCATCACTGTCAGATATCAGAGTTGTGTTATCTGCAGGAGCCTGACAGACTGGTGTGTCATTGGTATACAGGGAGTATCTGTAAATATAGGGAAAAGAGCAATAAGGGCACATTCCTAAGGGTCAGTACTGAGGACAGGAGTCCCAACATGTTTGCTTGAGCCACTAATATTGTTGTCTGCCTGTCAGAAAGTGTTGGATATATTGATAGATGTTCTTTGGGCAGTTGAACTTGTCTGGTAGCTGTGGAATGATGGTGTTAAAGGCAAAGAACAAGATTCTCACTTATATTCCATGGGTATCAAAATGCTTGGGGAAGACTTTTCTACTGTGTCATCCATAAGTGTATTGGAAGTTTTTTTCTGAGGCAAGATAGTACAGCAAGCAAATTCCACTTCCAACCTTTTTTCCAAGAGATAAGTGGTCAAATTAACTTTTATTTTTCATAAAAAGAATTCATAAAAATAGGATGATGCAATGACTTACCCACTGCCGTTTTGTGACTTGTGATTGGTAATTTGTTTCCAGTCTGGTACAGTATAGTAAATTGTTTATGCAACGCAAAATATTTAATTAGTATTTAATTTCATTCGTGTCTTTAAAAGGACAGCTTCTGGATTTGAATCAAGGAGGCAGTAGTGGGGCCTAGCACTAGCACATGAGCTGGAGCTGAATGGCACCCAAATCTCAACTGGAAATTATTGTCCTATGGTTGTGTCTTTATTCCTCTTCCTCCTGTGAGCTCACTCATCTCAACACTGGGACAGTCCAGCTACAGAGCCAGCACTTGGGTTGAGACACTGATCTTAGCTTACACTGACCCAAAGCTTTAAAAACCTTACTTCCACTCTGGGTAATTGCAACACATAGCCTTTAGGCTAGTCACTCTAGCTAGCCAACCTTTAAACTTTAAAGCTTGTTTTGGTTTCAGTTGGTAGCTGTAGTTCATAGCAATATATAATTTTATTATGATCAAAAGAGCAGTGATTCGAGTTACTCTAAAATTACTCAAATGTAATACAAATAGCACTGTGTCAAACCTGTGGAAATACTGAGTCACTCAGAAAAAAACTGACCTGAGAATCTCCAGTTTACAGTGAGAACTCTCCAATCCAGCACAGAGCTCCTTCACTCCTGAATCTGTCAGGTCATTGCTACTCAGGTCTAATTCTTTCAGTGTTGAACAGAAAACTGAGGCCAGTGCTGATGCCAAAAAACAACAGCCTTGTTCGGTTATCAAACAGCCAAATAATCTGCAGAGAGAAAGTTTAAAAGGAGAGCTGAGCAAAGCATGAAAAAAAAATACCTTTGCATAAAGTGTGATAATTCAAAGTTTGTTTCCCAATAAATAAAATATACAGGTACTATTGACCCCTTTTACTTTCATTACTATAATATATTCCAAATAGACTCAGACAAACAACTCACTCCTGGTCTGCAGTAAACTTTCAGTTGTCAGACCTTAGTAAATTACTAAAGGCTATCGGCTTTATCATGGGCTGCAGGTTTTTGGTTAAAAATAAAAAGCAGACTAGTAAACAGAGTCCAAACCAGAAGTCACTTAGCATGTAAGCAAGTAGTTGACTTTGGTTGTCTTTATAGATCAAATCATCATCTTACTCTGGACAAATGCAAATGGATTCCATTTACTATCTGGCGCCATTTGCCATTTGTGGAAGCTAGAGGGCTATAAATGTTTGATATGTAAAGGATACACTGTAATTTCAAACTACAATCAATAACATACCCATATCTAAATTCTGTTCTGAATCTCTGTGCATGCTCACCCACAAACTATCACAGTGCATCAAGTCAGGCAGCATTGAACTTCTTATACATCATTATAAAAAACATGCTGGAACATAGTAATTCCATATGTTGATACATTTGTGGCCAAAGTGGCCAAAGGTATTGCCCAACTGGGCACAGATTTTAGTGAGGTGGTTAGTAGTAAGTAGTAAGTAGTAAGGTAGTAAGTGTCTAATGACTTTGCCTAATGACTTTTATTGAAGTTTTGAATTTTTGAAGTTAAATAAAGAAAACCAAGAAAGAAATATAATAATTTACAGAAACCATAACTGCAACAAGTTATGGCTATCTTAGCAGCTGGTTAATTGATTTTTTTATATTAAAAAACAGTATTGAAAAAATAGTTTTTACTTCTGCTTGTACCAGTGGAAAAAGCAAGAAAATCAAATATAACAATTGAATAAAGAGTTGTATTTAATTAAGCCATTAAAAAAAAACATTTTACCAGAAATAAACAACAATTTTAACCAGGAAAAAACTGACCTGAACTTTTCAAGTTTACAGTGTGAACTTGTCAGTCCAGCACAGAGCTTCTGGACTCCTGAATCCCGCAGGTCATTGTTACTTAGGTCCAACTCTTTCAACGTTGAATCAAAAACCGATGCCAGGGCTTTGCAGCTGTCCTCGCTGAGGTTGCAATGATCTAATCTTAACAATAAAAATCAAAACTAGAATTTAATGAACGTTTTCAAATCTTCTTTCAAAAGTACAAAAGTCTCCAAACTTACAACACAGCAACCTCCTTTTACAAAACTTCAAATAATTAATGAAAATGATACTTACAGAGCTGATGTTGTGTGTTTCACCACTGGCAGTAGTCTCCTCAGTCCTTCATCCGATGGTCTGTATTTCTTCAGTTCAAACATCTCTTGAGTGTCTTCTGACATCAGCAACACAAACACCAGAGCTGACCACTGTGTAGGTGAGAGTTCCTGCACTGTGAGATCTCCAGAGTTCAGGTAAGTCTGGATTTCGATAGTCAGTGAGTTGTCTTTCAGTTCACTCAGGCAGTGAAAGAGATTGATGCTCTTTTCAGATGTTGTTTCTTTGATCTTCCTCTTAATGTACTCTAAGGTGTCTTTCAGACTCTCTTTTTGGATTTTCAGTTTTGGCTGTAGACTATTGAGGAGTCTCTGATTGGACTCCAGTGAAAGGCCAAGAAGGAAGCGTATGAAAAGGTCCAGGTGTCCATTTTTACTGTCCAAGGCTCTTTTTACTGCTGTCCTAAAAGCACTGTTCAGTGTAGGTTTAAGCTTCCAGTTTATTTTCTCCAGATTGGTTTGAGGAAATGGGTTGTGTCCGTCACTGAACTCGAGAAACACATATACAGCTGCAAGAAACTCCTGGAAACTCAAATGAACAAAGCTAAACATCAAACAGCTCCTGTGTTGTCTTTTGAAGATTTGCGTACATAGTCCAGAGTACACTATAGCTTCATCAACTGCAATGCCGCAATCTTTCAGGTCGCTCTCATAGAATATGAGTTGTCCCTTTTGTAACTGAAGAAAGGCTAATTTTCCAAGATTCAGTATATCCAGGCTCTTACTCTTATCTGGTGGAACAGCACTCCTCTTGCTTTCTTTTGTGCTGTATTTCTCACTCCTTTGCATTGTCTGAAACAGCAGGAAGTGAGTGTACATTTCTGTCAGAGTCGTAGGTGCATCTGTGTTAGTCGAGTCATTCAACATTTTTTCAAGCACAGTGGCTGAGATTTTACAGAAGACAGGTATGTGACACAAGATGTGAAGACTTCTCACTGACTTAATGTGTGAAATGATTTCTCTGGCTTTTTGCTCATCACCAATTTTCTTCCTGAAGTACTCTTCCTTCTGTGAGTTACTGAATCCACGTATTTCGGTAATATGATCAAAGTACTTGCATGGGATCTGACTGGCTGCTGCTGGTCGAGAGGTTATCCAGACAAGAGCAGAGGGAAGAAGCTCTCCTTTAATGAGGTTTACCATTAGTTTATCAGGAGTGGTCTTCTCTGTTACCTTGGATACTTTCTTTTGATCAAAATCTAGTTGAATTTTACTTTCATCCAATCCATCTAATATAATGATGATATTACCATTAGGCCTTAAAATCTTCTTTGCATCTTCTTCACAAAGTTCATGATGGAAGTATAGCAGAAGTTCCAAAAAGCTGTACTCTTCATCTTTGATCACATTCAGCTCTCGAAAGGGAAGGAACAGTATAAAATCTAAATCCTGGTTGGATTTGCTCTCGGCCCAGTCAAGGATGAACTTATGGACAGAGGCTGTTTTTCCCACTCCAGCTATTCCCACTGTGAGCACTTTTGTCCCATGAACATTTTGATTAGACACTTTGAAAATGTCACTGAATTTGACTGGTGTTTCTTCTTTTAATTTGGGATAAAAGGCCTCAATTTGTCTCACTTCATGCTCAGTGTTCACCCCTCCTGTGCAGCCCTTAATCACGTAGAGTTCAGTGTAGATGTCTTTGAAAAGGAAATCATCATCTTCTAGAGAAGTCCTATCAGACAACTTTGAGAATTTGTAAAGAAAATATCTTTTTATATCTTCCTTTTCTTTTGGATTTCCAATGATATTAGCTGTTGGAAAAGAAATAAAACAAAAAATAATTCACATTAAATTTCTTCTCAAGTGTTCAGCACAATTACAATTACAACATCATCACCACGTATAACACAAAAGTAAAATGCTGTCAAACACAACCAAGAGGAAGTGCTATTGACCTTATTTTATTTGGACTGACTGCTGGCTGGAAAAGAATGTATATATGGCAGCACCTTTTTTGTTATTAATCATGAATTATTTAAACAGTGAATATTATGTCAGCAGCATTACCCTCTCTGTATATGGTGCTCAGATCCTCAGCAGCTTGGTTCTGGTCTAACTTCTTCAGGACAGCCAGTGTGACCTCCACAGCTCCACAGTCACCAAATGTCTCCACCATCTTATCCACGGTCTCATGTTTCCCCGCATTCTCAAGGTGAGACTTTCGAATCCTACTGACAGTTTCTACATTGTTGATTAGATGCCACTGGAATAGTTCGAATTCCTTTTCCACCAAGTTTTCAAGAGTTTTCAACAACTCTTCTTTTATGTATACCATCTTGTATTACTGGAATTTAAGGAAAAAAGCTTAAGGGTTTGGGAAAGTAAATAGATGATATTTAGTGATGTCATCTTATTTGTTTACCATTTCATTTGGGAACACAACTGCATAGCTATCAGAATTGACTTGATTCATTGTTTTAACATAATTAAAAAAACACTTTATATTACAATAAATCTGGTTAGAATAGTTATTGGGAGATAAAGATTTATTTTGGTTTCTATTCATGTAACCTACGACCATGAAAACCACCTACATTGTCTAGATTGCAGGGTTGCATAGATTTAGACAGAACTGTTTTATTGACTCTAGTGACAAATTCCACCTGCTGTAAACTGATCATGCACTCGATAATACTCATGGTCACTGAAGGAAAACGGGCGTGGATATTGTTTTTATGCAGCCGCTGACATTCAAAACTAAACTGCTGTTGTTCGTACTTTCTAAAAAGATCCTTAATGTTTTTGGAACAGTTGTGGTGTCCAATCCACAGGTCAATTCTGAGATCATGTTTAAAACGCGTTCTAACATGTCCATAAACAGAAAAACAGCATCATTACAGTGCCCATTGACTTTTTAAGAAACTTGTAGATAACTCAATCAAATAAAAGTGTTCGCATAATATGAAATATGAAATAAAACTCAATTATAGAGAGGGATCTTTTACATCACAGCATAAAACCACACAACTCTTCCTTGATCACATGTTTAATAAAAAAAAAAAGCTGACTGTGGTGATTCCATTTTCACCTTTCTCAGCAGTGACAAACAAAAAATACACTTGAACAAAACTACATTACTGAATACAAAGTGCACCTTAAAACATTCATACCTTTAGAAATAGTTGTTATTCCCTACCTTTATATCAAGACAGAGTGCAGCATTAAAGGAACAATTCCTTCCCCATCTTGAGTACAGTGTCTTTAACAACCAAGAGTATTACTGAGTGCATGATAAGATTACAGTAGGTGGAATTTGCCATTAGTGTCAATAAACAGGTCTGTCTAGACCTACGCAACCATTTGACCTGACAGTGAGGCCAGGTGATTGGTGTTGGGTGTGTATCGGTGCCTTTTCCTGTTGAGCAAATGCTGTTGAAGTAAGGGAAGGCAGGGATAAACATTTTCACTGTTAAAAAACATTAAAATATATAGACTGGAACTTTTTGAAACACTTGGGATGTCAAGCCTATCATCATATATTGTTAAACATTGCAAAACAGGTTTTATGAACTTCATAAAAATGTTCCAATGGCACCCTACATGGAAAACATGCTATTTGGATTAGACACTAGATTGTCTGGGCTTTGAGCAATCATAATTTTCACACTTAGGCCCTGTCCACACAGGTTTTATTGCCTTATTTTTCATTTTGACCTTGATTACAGCAAATAATGGTGTGCTACCAGCTCCATACACCATCTGTTTTCATATGATAATTTAGGTAAACATTACAAGTTAAACATTACAAGTTAAACTAAATAACAAAAAAGTGCTTTCAATCCATATATGCTGAAATTGGATAAAGGTGTCATATAATGTTATACACAGAAGGTCTGTGGCTTTGTTCGAAGTGAAAAATGCCCAGATGTGTTTTTTCAATTTATATCCTATGATCTGGTACTAGAATCAAACAAGGTTTTGTTTCTGTTTGGGTAAGCTCATTAATTTAATGATCTGATTGGCTAGTTGACAGCGAGACACTGCAATGATCACACACACACACACACACACACACACACACACATACATACATATATAAATATAATATAATATAAATAAACACAGACAGCAAAATGAATGTAATAAACTACGTCATCAAATCTTGACATCAACACAAGGTAGCTTAAAGCTGGTACTCACTATGAAATTCTCAGTTTAATATGATCTGCTTCAGCTGCTTAATGTCATCCACGGTTTAAGAAACTGTCCGGAGAGTCAGTTTTTGAAATTTTAGCCCTGCTAGATCTGTTGTAGTCAGCTGTAAGTGTTATTACTGTAAATGGAAGTGTCTTGAAGCAACAGTTTAGCCACAAAGTGGTAGACCACGCAAACTCACAGCTTGAGTGCTAAAGCACATAGCTTATAAAAAATTTCCTATCCTCTGTTGCATCACTCACTACAGAGTTCTTAATTGCCTCTGGAAGCAACATCAATTCAAGAACTGGGGGGCCAACTCCATATTAATGGTTATGGTTTTAGATTGGGATGTCCAACAAGCTCATATAGATGTGATAGTCAGGTGTCCACACACTTTTGACCAAATAGTCTATATCTAATTCTGTTAAAAATGTCATCAACATTATATTAAGAAGAAATCATTTGCAACACAGAAGCTATACATATTTAAAAACGAGTACTAGAATGATTCAAAACTACTAAAGAAAACTAGAAATCCACACTGACCTATTTTTATACAGTATCTCGAGTAATTCATGTTTACAGGGGAGAAAAAGGTGCACAGTCTCCATCTATTGGTCAAAGAGATACCTACCTAGAAAGATGAATACAGAGTTAAATACAACACAAGTGCAATACCTATTATTACCTAGTCAGTGCTTATACCTAGAAACAAAATGAAGAATAAAACCCAATATAACTACAATAAATTAGATTTCAGTAAAAAGTTAGATTAGTCCTCACTTAAATGGTTCGCAAAAGAGATGGGCTTAAGTCTGTGTTTGAAGATTGACAGAGTAGAGTAGAGGACAGAGTAGAGTCTGGATGGATGTCTGCCATGCATCTTGAAGGATGGCAGACCAAGCCGAACTGAAGCTTGATGGGCACAGGGTACAGATCGACTCTTGACCATTGCTGTAAGGTAGGGAAGGGCTGGTCCATTCTTGGCTTTGTAGGCAAGCATGAGAGTTTAAAATCTGATACAGGCAGCTATCGGAACACAATGAAGGGAGCATAGCAGTGGAGTGGACTTGGGAAGACTGAAGACAAGCTGTGCTGCTTCATTCTGGATCAGTTGCAACTGTCTTATTGCCCCGCAGAGGAAGATCAGCCAGGAGCACGTTGCAGTAGTCAAGCCTTAAACTGACAAGAAAATGTTTTTGTTTGGCCTCCAGGAAGAGAAAGGATAGAATGTTGTAGAGGAGAAATCTGCATGACCAAATTAGATTTGCAATATGGGCTGAGAATGATAACTGTTCATCCAGAATCACACCAAGGCTTCTTGTACCTTTAGACTGAATGATCAAGGAGTTGTTCAATGACATGCGAGTCATTTTATGGCATTTTAGCTGACTCTCTTATCCAGAGCGATTTACAAGGTCAATCGTATTACAGCTAGGCCAATGTAGTGTTAGGAGTCTTGCCCAAGGACTCTCATTGGTGTAGCACAACATAGCCATAGCCCAGACCAGGAATCAAACCCTAGTCTCCCACGTGGGTTGGTAGCTCATTTGCAGGTAGTGGTGTTATCTGTTGCACCTCACCAGATCATGGTGAGAACCCGATGAGCAGCAGCTTAGTTTTGCTAGGACTGAACTTCAGATAGTGAGCTGCCATCCATGAGGAGACATCAGGCAGATATGATGAGATGCAACTGCAAACCTGAGTATCGGAGGTCAGGAATGCATTAGGTCAGTCAGTATGTTTGTGAGATGAAATCATGTCTAGATTTGGGTCTCTATGGAGATGGGACAGCAGTGAGACTTGGCAAATACATTCTCAGCACAGAAGCTCTGATAGGAATGGCCGGCCTGCTCTTAAGGAGATGCCACAGACCGGATTAACTGGTGGCTGCACCCAGTGGAGTCTCACATTAAGCCTCCCTTCAGCCTTGTGCTAGTTAACCAACCTCCCTCACTGACCTGATTAATAGTTCTTTAAATTTATATCAGCCTCAAGCTTATCTGTATAGCACAACATATGTCAGGCCTGGGATGTATTAGATGGTATGTTGATTCCCATCTTGGATGTGGGAAAAATGGGCGACTTTGACGAGGGCCAGATGTTATGACCAGACAATCGGGTTAAAACATCTCTGAAACGTCAAAGCTTGCTCCCAACAGTGATGGGTACCCACTACTGAGAATAGTCCACCAACCAAAACTATCCAGCTGACAGTGTTTGGTGATCACAGATGAAAGACTAGAGGATGACCAAAGTATGCAGAGAAACAGATGGACTACATTCTGTAATTGTTCCCACTACAAAGTAGAGCTGCTGTGTAGAAACACTGTGTGTCTAATAAAATGATCACTCTGTGTATATTATATATTGTGTGTGTGTATATATATATATATATATATAAAATATACAGGTTAATGAGAGCTGGAAAAAATGCTGCAAATATGTACCAAGTGGATGACTATGTACTGATAATTAATTATTGGAGTAACTGGATGTGTGGCACCAAAATAATTTTTGATTTGCTTCATGCATGGAAATTATGGTGAAGGAAACATTGACTATGCAACGTTAAATATCTTGTCTTTGTTTTGGTTTTTCTTTTTTAAAAAAAACATGTAAAACTGGATTTACAAAACATTATTTATTTATTTATGTATCATTTGATATAAATACTATGTTAACTTTTTTGAAATTGAGGCTTTTAAAAGACAAATTCTTGAAAACGAATAAAACATATGAAAATAAAACTCTAAATTCATGTCTGGCTGGAGCAGATTATGTTTTATTTTTACTTTGATTAATGCAGTTCTTGCAATCTCAATTAATTCCACCTGGCACTCATGCTGTCCTCAAGCAAACTTACTTCCTGTATTTTTCCAAATTCATAATCTTTGGATTCATACATCAAATTGTCTGAGTTCAGTTATTATGTGCAATTTCATGAATTAATCTTTCTAGCAGTACAGTTATTATTACTTTACAGTTAGTTACAGTTTAAGTTGGAGTTATACTTTTTCACTACAGACAGTATTTTAGCTTTCCCTTTCATGATTACTCTTTAGGTCACTCTATGGAAAACTCAAATGGAGGAACGCAACTTCAAAGTAGAGCTCACTGAGTTTATTTACCATGTCAACTTATTTCAATGTTACAAAGCTGGACTTTAATTTAACAGACAACATGATTTATTTAGATGTTCATGTGTTTGTTTATGTAGAGGGAAAGGTCTGTTTGGCCATGGCAGGCCTCGTACTGCCAAAGATTATTGGATTTATGAACTGGCTAAATACCAAACAAAGACTTGAAACGAGTTCTCATCCTGCAAAGTCCACAAGCAGAGGGTTAAGAAATCTCCGCTTTACAGCTTTTGGAAGCACATGGGGCGATTAGCCTCGCACAGTCACTTCTAAACAAACAAACACAGAAAGGCAGAAAGCATGAGCGGCCAGAGGCAGCTGACCAAAACAGCTGCTCAGACAGATCCTTGCTCTAAAAATCAGTTGACAAGTTTTTAACTGTCTGTTAAAAACAAAACATAACAAAGAAGTCTTCCCATAACCGGTAGATGATTTGTTTGAGTAAGGTATATGGACCTAAACAGTGGAAACCCCTTTAAAAGAGAAAGAGGAAAAGAAAGAGTACTGCAGAACAGTGTGATGCTATTTTGGACCATAGAGGGTCGCTGCTCACTCAAGAGTGACCTGAAGACTTGCTTTTCAAACTCCTTGAGCCTTAAGGGCCTGTTTATGGGCCTACTCTTCATTATTACATAATGAGTTACATCTTCTACATATTAATTTAATAGTAGTTACTAGGTAATTTAGAGTACATACTGTGGGGTTCAAAATTCTGAGATTGTTGGTGAAAATGCTTCCATTTCACATTCTTTTCTAACAGCTCTTTCACTTTTAAATATATTGTCAGCATAACTTAAGTGAAAATTAGAATCTTAATGAAATATTAAGTTCAGAATTGCCTACTTCATTCACTATTCGCTATATAGGGAGCTGACTAGGGGATAACCAAAAGACTTTTTGGAGACTACAATTGGAAACACTGCTTCATTAAAAAGCGATTGACAGTTGTGTGACACACATATGATTCATATTCTGTAGCAATAACAAATCAAAATTGACCGCCATACGAACTGCTTGATGACTAGCTTTGCCTATTACTGATTTTGTAAAATACGTGCTGCAATTAGGATGTTTACGCACCAAGTTGAAAATAAATGATGAAAACTTTTTTGCGAGGGTTAACATGCTAACGGTTTTCTGATGGGTGTAGTATTACATGCTAAACAGCTGTTTGAAGTATGCAAGGTTTCTTGATGAGGTTTCTGGTAAGAAGTTTTGCTATTCACTTGTTGTTCAAGTAACTGAGTAACAGAACAGTGCCAAACTGTCACCTACTGTAAATAACATGGATATACTGCCATCCTGCCGCTCTGGGATACGTCTGACACAATGCTTCAACAGCTTCTTCTTTGATGGTAGTAAGACCCCACCACAATGCATTATGGTATCCATTATCTGTAACACTAGGTATTGTGATGCATTATGGGTGATGGATAGTATACCACAGAGGGGATGAAATGTACCTTTGAGATTTCCAACAAAACTACTATTAAGGGGCTGACACACCACATAGTGCATTATTTCTGTAATAGGGTATGATTGCGTATGCAACCAAAGATAAAAAGGACTGTTCAGAATTTCCAAAAGCCAGGGTTTGTCATGTTTTGGGGTTGTATCAGTGCCCTTGCCACAGGTAACCTACAGATCTACACTATCTGCGAACAAGAGATTTTGGAGCAATGTATCCTGTCTTCAATATGACATGTTTTCCTGGGATGCACATGTATATTTCAACAAGTCAATGCAAAACCACATTCAAGAAAGGACTATGGAAGGAGGGTGCAGACAACCACCCTGTGTTCAATAGAGAATATGTGGTGCATTACAAAACATGAAATATGACAGTAAAGACCCTGTACTATTGCATAACTTTTTTGAAGGGACAAAATTACACCTGAAATGCTTCACCACTTGGTGTCTCTAAAGGACTTTTTTTGTTGTGAAAGGCAATAGCAACATAAGTGTTAAGTGCTTTACTGTCCAAACTTTATTTGAAATTTATTGCAAAAATCTAAATGAAAACAAATGTTTTTTTTCAAATACTTGAAGAAATTAGATTTCTAAGGTAGGACATCAAATAACATTCTGTCATACTATTTACAATGTTGCACATATCAAAGATCTCTATTTCTAGGTTTAAACTGTTAAAATCACAGATTTTCTAAACCCAGTGTGCTTTAAAAATGGGCAAAAAGAACAGAAAACCAAACCAAAAAAAAAAAAAAAAAAAAGGACAAAATATGTCTTTGTTAATGCATACACTGTACAACAAAACAACTTGTAGGGAAAATAACACTAATTTTTTGCAGTATGGTTTCTGTTTTTTTTTTTTTTTTATATGAAATTACAGAACAATTACAATATTATTTATCCAGTATTTTTTCTGACAACTTGAATTACATAGAAATTCATGTAAAATGACAATTATCTGCAATTAAATATGCAGCTCATTATATAAAGGTTTATGTACATACTAATGACTTAATGTTTATCTTTGTAATTTTAAGGAATATTCATTTTACATTGAGTGAAGTTGCCAGACACAGCAGTTTAAAGTTTATTTTGTTTTCTATAATCAGGCTGTATGACCATCTGATTATTACTGCTTACTGCTTTTATTTCCAATACTAAGTAAGGACTCTCTGATGACTTGGCGTGTTTCTCACGAGAGGCGATATTTGATTGTTCTTCCTCGTCTAAACTTGGCATCTCTGAACTCATCAGTGCTGAAGTGTTTTTGGGAGCCACTATGTTTTGATTGGCTAAATCAGAACTGAATCTTTTAAACTGAACCTGAATTTCTTCTAATTGGTTTAATGAGCTAAAACACACATTTATTTTTACTCTGTAAGGGTTATTAAAAAGTAGTGAAGCAATAGTATTTGCACTATGATATAATTCTAAACAATGAATTACTGTTACAGGGCAAAATCTACTATAACAAGACTAAATGTGATTCATTACTCTGCACCTCTGGTGAGAGGACCTTTGAGAACTCAGCACTGAGCCTGGAAGTATGTGTAGCTGTCAAGAAGCCCTTACTGGGTAAAGGAAACAGACCTAAAAGAAGAACAATGTGCAGTAGAATCCTAAACTGGAATATGGGACGTGAAGAACAGTTAAACTGTTAAATTAAAATCAGTTCACCTTAAAATTAAAAACTAATACAGTTTCTTTGAGTTAACTCAACTTAAGAACACTAGAGGTCACCCAACTCAAACGCCTTAATCTCAGTTTGGTAAATTATGTGGCTTTTTTTACTCACGATCTCCTGTTGGGGTGAATGCTTATGTGGATATGGTGTCCATAAATGTTTAACACAGACAATATTTGTTGCTTTACTTATTATTATTGCACTGCCTTTTTATCTCCATGAGTTTTACATATTTTCTACGGGTCTACAGTTATATCTGCATTTTTTTGTAGATAGACTTTCTTGTATATATTTCTTGCCTCATTGTAAAGTGAGATGTTTATCCATAGCAAACTGTACTAGTTACAGTTTATAGTTTAATAGTTAATAATATTGCTGAGC
>CM067496.1:17800477-17826009 GCA_034552555.1 Semaprochilodus insignis
ATATATATATATATATATATAAAACAAAACCTCATAACTCCAAAATGACTTTACAGGAGAAGGATAAAATGTACGCCAGACTCTTGCCATTTCTTTTGGTCCATTCATCATAAAATGTATGTAATTTTTTCTTTTTTCATTTTTTGAGATGGAAAAACTGGAAATGAAACTGATAGGGAGTACTACAATACAGTACTGTTACAGCAAACAGCAATAGAATACAAAAACAAATAAAATATAGAATTCTTTCAAGGATCTTCCATCAACTGAAGTTTACAGAATGCTTCAATACCACTGCTACATAAAGACATTACAGCATTTTAAAAGTATAGTAACTGGATAGTAAGCCTTGAGTAACCCTACAGTTTAACCCCTTAAAATCCCAGACTTAAGAGATACTAATACTCATTATTCAGAAACTACAAGAATCACAATGGAAACTGGTTGGGTTAGGTTATAGAACTGTGTAGCACTTTGGGCCTTCTCGTGGGTCCTGGCCATTTAAGATGTTAAAGGCTTAAACAGCAAAGATCCACAAATGGACCCCTGTTTTGATTCCTCACTCAGATAACTACATTTACATAACTGCCCCCAAAGTTACTAAAGAATTCATAATCGTTACTGAATAATAAAGCTCAGGCATAATAACTGGATAATAAGTCTCAGTTTATTAAATTATGGACAATCACTCCCATTGTTGCGTTACCAGAACCTCCAGTTATTTTCACTGGAAGTGTGTGGGATTGGGGGATTGGAAGCCGTGACAGTAACGGGATTCAGGGCAGGAGTGACACCACCACAAATTCCTAATCTAGACAGGGGTCTGTGAAAACAGGTGGAGAACACAACAGTGAATGCAGGCGCTTAGGCTCCAAAGCACAACTTTGACAGATTATGTGGAAATATTTGGCATATCTCCGCTAATCAGATTAGCACAGTGCAACTTTGACCATGAAGGGGTAAAACTGCAAACTGGATGGATTCATGATTACACATTCAGTCAAGCAGAAGAAGCAGCCGTGGAATGGTCATGCAGCAAGAAAAATGCCCTAAGCCTTTCTCTAAATTAAAGACTGGCAAACGTCCCTACAACTTCAGTTTGCAGGATATATTATTGGACTCTCGAATTTATAATCCTCTGTTTTGTTGGAGTGACATTGCAGAGATTGTTTGTAATAACACAGTGAAATCTGTCTAATTACAGAATTAGAAAGTGTTGCATGTTCCTTCTCATACTCAAAAATAAGGCAGGGCTTAAAAAGAAGGAACTATTCTTGATATTTGATATCCAAGGAAACATTTAATATAGAATTGTACTGAATTATACACTTTATAACTTCCTACATCAGCCAATGTTTTGTATGACCGTGCTATCAAAAGACAAACTTTCTCTTCAGCTTGAGGTTTCAGGACAGGGCACTCGTTCTTAACATGGACTTCTCAGGATTTTGTGTCATCAATCATCCCATCAGTCCTGACAAGAATGCCGAGCCTGCTGCTAAAGAGTTCCCACATACTCTTACAATACAGAGATACAGTGATGCATCGTAGACGCCAGCTCATCCAACATTTCTTCTCGAACCCCTTTGCTGCTGTAACAGCTTTTACTCTTTTGGGAAGGCCCTACACTGTTTGGAGTTTGATTGCATTCAGCCACAAAAGCATTAGTGGGGTCAGTTACTGATAATTGATGATGAGTTTTGGATCTCAGGCTACACTCCAACTCATGCCAATAAGCTGAATTTTGACGTTAGATGTAGATTTTCATTGTTTTACTAGTAATAATAGCATTTTTTGATCCAATAAAATGTATCCTAAACCTATTTTTATGCACTCATTTAATTTAAATTTACTTGAATAAAAAATCAGATAGTTAGATAGATAGATAGATAGATAGATATTACTCCAGTCTATTCAGGCCTGAACTAAAGAACATTCGAAAAAACTTTATTCCGTCTGAATTCGGGGAACAACCCGTCAACTCAAAACAACACCACCGCCGCTGACTGACTAATCGCCGCCCGTTAGACGGGTATAGTATTCGTGTATTATCGTATTATTATCAGCTATTGTTTGGGTATTCTTAGTGGATATTAACTGATCTACCTATAGCATGTTATACAACGCGCAAGCAACTTTATTACGGCTATCTTTGGCCAAGAATGAGCCACTACAGATGTCTGTTTGCTAGTTAGCTACCCAGCTAGCTCGCTTTCCAGTGTAATAAGCTAATATTGCGAACTAAAGTACAGTGTGCTTGGAAATGTGAGTAGTAGTGGTTTACATATGTACCAGTTAACTGTCTTGGCGAACGGCTTTCAGTATTTTAGACACAACTGACACAAATTCTGATATGTAACTTGGCTAGCTAGCTAGCTGTTTTGCTAAGCTGCTAAGCTAACCAGATACCCACAGCTATAGAAGGAAACATTTAATGTAGAGTTGCATTGCCTGTGGCTGGATGTGACGTTTTTGTGTTTAGTTGTTTGGTTTCAGCGCAATATAGAAGCACCAAATCCCACACCGAGAGCTTCTGAAAGCTAACGGTTTAGCCTGTATGCCAGCTAGCTAGCTATATATAAGGTTCACCCTGCTGCTGCTCTGCGAGATCATATTAGGTAGGCTTATATTTGGCAAAACATCATTTTTTAGGGCAGATTGCGGATACTTTTAACGACTGCATGTCTTCTGTTTACGCCTCTAGCACTTAGCATGCTGCTTATAGGTGTAGTGGACAAATCTGTCGATGATACTGACAGTATAATCAGCTACACGTCTACAAGTCTAATCAGCTATACGAATGCCCTGTTGTCTCTCCTCTGTTTTCAGGGTACACATCTAAGCTATTCATGGGGGGATTAACAGTATAAGGCTGTTTGTCAAGGACTGACCCACCTCAGCTCCCTACCTGTGGCCATTCCGAGTACTCGGAAGCCAATGGCATCGGATGAAATGGAAGGAATATGTCCCTTGTCCGAAATGACCAACATCAAGATGGAGCCCTCCGTAAGCCTTGGCACGGCGGAGGACGCCAGCTCGCAGAACGTGGCCATGGGCATAAAATTCATCTTACCCAACCGCTTTGACATGAACGTGTGCTCCCGCTTTGTGAAGTCACTGAATGAAGAAGACAGCAAGAACATCCAAGACCAAGTGAACTCTGACCTGGAGGTAGCCTCAGTTTTGTCTAAAGGTGAGGCAAAAGGAAGTAGTTAATTGCAGTAGTTTGGGAATACTCACACTTGGTTTTATTTACAGTTTGAATGTTTCTTTCCATTTTTCCCCAGCGGAGTGTAATATCCAGACTTCTCCTTCTCCCGGAATTCAAGTTAGGCACGTTTACACACCATCCACCACCAAGCACTTCTCACCGATAAAGCAGTCGACAACGCTAACCAACAAACACCGTGGCAATGAGGTCTCCTCAACTCCACTGCTTGTTCACTGTAAGTCAGACACCCTTCAAATTTGTCTCCTTTGTTATCGTCCATGAACTACAGCTGCTATGATGAGCACAAAACGTAACTGGTGAAGTCTAAGGGTTTTTGCAGAGCTGTAGTCTTTTCTGAACTTTATTTCTTGACCTCCTTATGACAAACTATAGATTGCCTTATGATTCTTTCTAACTTGTTTTTTGCAGCTCTATCAATTCACCAACTTGCAGCACAAGGTGAAATGGTGTTCCTAGCCAGTCGAATAGAGCAAGGTAAAGCTTGCGATCATTATATGCTAAAATGTGCTTGATAGATAGTTACCTCTTCATGATCTTGTAATGACTGACATCTGTTTATTTCTCACCCAATCAGAGTCAGTTATAAACCTGCAGGATGAAGAGGGCTTCACTCCACTCATGTGGGCAGCGGCTCATGGTCAGATCGCAGTGGTGGAGTTCCTGTTACAGAGTGTGAGTGCAACACACATGGTCGACAAACTGTCAGCCTTCTCTGAACATGAGAACTATAAAGACCATCAGAGTTTTCTTCATTTGTTGCTTTAGGAACATTTAATAAAATACATCACAAAATAGATAAAAAAAAAAAAAGTATATTTACCGATTCTTAATGATCTTGTCCTTTTCATGGATTCCGGTGTTTGCAGTGTTCTGCTCTTTTAGGCCCCAAGTACTGCATTTGACAACGTTAATCCTGACATACTCCTGCATTTCAGCCACTGGTATTACTGACACTGCCCTCACCTAGTTCATATTACCAATATCTTTAACTTTATTGCCCCTGGTAAACCAAATACTGCTGTTGCTGCTATTACACAAGGAGTCCCACAGGGATCACTCCTTGGCCCCCTAGTTCTCATCATTTATATGCTACCCCTCTGTCATTATGGCCGTTATGGACTTATGGACATGCTGACAACATTCAGATCTCTGCCAGCATGGAAACTGCCAGTAACCTAAAAATCGTGTATTCAAGACCTCAGATAATGAATGACAAGTGAATTTCTGAACTAAACACTGACAAAACCGAAATTCTCTCATTGGTCCCAACTCTTGTGATTGCACACTCCACTGACTACACAAAGTTTAAATGGTGTGGCTGTAAAATCTTCACAGTAGTCCATGACTTGGGTGTACTTTTTGATTCTGCCCTTTCTTTTGAACCTCACATTAGTTATCTATTTAGAACAGCCCCCCCACCCCCCCACCAATCTCTCACACTCCATGAAAGACACCAAAAAGTCTGGTTCATGCGTTCATGGGGGGGAAAAAAAGAATCAGCTTAAATCATCCCTATTCTATTTCTGTTAAATTGGCCAACTCTGTCCCGCTTCACATTCATTTTGAACTCCTCCTGCTGACGTACAAATATCTACAGAAATTTAGATTGGCCACTGCTGGGGGCAGATCATTCAGCATCATGACCCCCAAACTATGGAACATATTGCTGCTCTCTCTCTTCATACTGTCCCTCACTTTCCTCCTTTAAAGCCTCTTCTTTTCTAAGTACTTTCATTCTTCTGCTCACTCAAGTTTTGTTGTGGTGGACTTTGTTTTAGGGTGCGGACCCCCACATTTTGGCAAAAGGAAGAGAAAGTGCATTGTCATTAGCCTGCAGTAAAGGCTACACAGACATAGTCAGAATGCTGATTGATTGCGGAGTGGACGTTAACGAGTATGACTGGGTAGGTAAGAACTTTTGAGAGCTACAGAGATAGGAAAATGTTTTCAGTTCCAGCAGGATCCCATGGCTGTTTTGGTGACTTTGCTGCAGCAGTATGTTGATGTGTGCGATTGATAATCTTCCTAGGTATATTTCTTGAACATGTTTAGCATGTAGCCTAGTTAGTTCCTGTTAAATAGAAGGGGGAACTGAAGTACCTCTGAGAACCAAACACATACAGACAACAAAACCAAGATAATACGCCTTGATTTGTAATAACAAACTTAATTTGACCAATTCTAAACATGTGTCCGATGATCATACAGTATTTTAAGCAGTCATCTGTTCATACACATATGGTTCCAATATTAGTGCATTCCTAAAAATAAGTTTAATTTCATAGTTAAATTTTTTTTAGTGCTCTCTGACTTCTCATTAGAACATTCAGCAGCACTTGGAGTAAAATAAAGTAGAAGTAAAATAAGTGGAAAAAAAGTCAAATATGTGAATCCTCAAGTTTTCCAGACATTTTATGAAATTTAGAAACTTAACTGGCCTCATTTTAGAATGAGTTGCACTTACAAGCATGTTTATGTACTTACAGAATGGAGGAGCCCCTATACTCTATGCTGTTCATGGTAATCATGTCCGTTGTGTTGAAATCCTCTTGGGTAAGCACACAAAACAGAACATGGATAAAGTTTTACAGTAAAAAGTGTAGTATACTAAAAATTTCCATAATATATATATAAAAACGTTCACCTGTTTTAACAGAGAGCGGAGCTGACCCAACCATGGAGTCCGATTCAGGCTTCAATGCTATGGACATGGCTGTGGCAATGGGCCATCGACATGGTAACTACATGTCTTTTTTTTTCTAGATTTGTGAACTCAGAAGAGGCAGTATAAATTAGATTATGACTCACCCAGTTTGGACAAGCACACTAAACATCCCACCAGTAAAGCAAGACTATTTTATTTTGCAACCTTAAAACCCATAAATACAGGACATGCTATCTAAACGTGGTACCCGTTTCATTTGTGATGTTCTCTTCTAGTTCAACAGGTCATGGAAGCACATCTACTGAAGCTGCTACAAGGAATTAAAGAGTAACATTACTAAGAAAGAAGAAAAAGAGAGAAAGGAACTGAAAAAGACTATATATGGCTGCAGACGTCTGTTAGACAGAAGAGAAACTGGACAGTTCATCACTCTGCATGTTTACATTACTCATGTTGAAGCCACCTTGGCTGTGGTTTCTTTGTCCGTTGTGCGATTTAATTTTTTTTTTTTTTAAGAATTCAAAGGACTTACTATATGTAATACATATGTGCAAAAAGTGTTGTAGGCATCTCTGAACTTTTATGTATTGTATTTATTTTAGATGTGAGTACTAATGTGATTTTGTGAGTGTTCTGTGTGAATTCCACCTAGGTTTTTTTAATGAAAGGACTTTAAAAGACAACTGTTTTCATTGCATACTTGAACCTGTTAACCAAATATTTCAATAAAGTAGCAGGTGAAGGCAGAAAAGGCACTTAAATTTCTATTAATTGGTCTGTTTATTCAGTATTTAAGGTTTTCTACTGGATAAATAAACTAGCAGGTTTCAGTTAATTTATGCAATACTGGAAACAATAACCCACTAACAGTTGGCAAGAAAAAATTCCTGATAAAATAATTCTAACACTTAAAGTTATGGATGTTTGCTTCTTCCACCACTTGGCTAACCCCCTATTATTTGTGGATTATTGAAAATATGTACAATTTAGCTACTGTATAAACAATATTAATGACAACACTAAAAGGGCGACTTCAAATGGCCCAATAAATTTTAAGCATACATGAATTACCTAGACATAGTGTGGTGGTTACCATTCCCTGCCAGGTCAAAAACATTAATCAAAAATGTTTAATAAAAAAAACAAACAACCAAAAAAATAAAAAATAAAAAATAATCTGGACTGAAAGAAATTGTATAAAATTTCTTGGAATAACATCTTGTGATAGACAAGTTACAATTTCAGATGTATGATGTTTTATGACTGGAAGTCTGAATTGGACTCCTCTTACTCATTTGTAAGACTTCCAGTCATAAAACATTATACAACTGAAATATTGTTTATACATTAGCTAAATTGTACATATTTTCAATAATCCACAAATAATAAGGGGTTAGCCAAGTGGTGGAAGAAGCAAACATCCATAACTTTAAGTGTTAGAATTCTTTTGGCAAGAAAACATTCCTGATAACTGTTAGTGGGTTATTGTTTCCAGTATTGCATAAATGAACTGAAATCTATAAGTTCTGCCAAAAAAAAAAAAAAAAGGATTAAGAGGAGTCCAATTCATCTAAACATCCATCTAATCCACGATACAAACCAAATCAACTACAAGCTAATGTCTATTCCACATGACAAAAGCCTGATTCACTTGTGTTTATTCTCAGTCAATCATCATTAAAACGCAATTTCACAAAGCTAACATGAAAAAAAACTAATCAAGACGGCTATCAAGGCAGCCTGTTAGGAGGCCTTTTTTTTTTTTGGAACAAGCATGTGTAATGGCTCCCTGATCGTGACCGGACCAACTTATCAAGTTACCATAAAGGTACTAGCCCAGCCCTATTTTACTGTTTGTTCTTAGAAAGTGGCAAATGCTTTGCTGAAACTAAACACTGCATGTGTGGTGTCTTTCCTCATTTGCATTTGAATTTAGAAGAAATCAAAAATTATCCAAAACCAGGTGCTCGTTATACCTAGTTAACATGTCATCATCAGTTAACTACTGGAGTAAAATACTAGTACTTTCTTAAACCAAGCAATGTCATAAACCTAAACCAAGGGGTTTTGTTCAACGACCAAAACAAGGCTACGTATATTTAACCTTTTCTCCTCAAGAAGGCCAACCATCGCAAAAGTTGTGACTGCTTTGATTACCAGTTGACAGTCACTAAACTGTTCGTCAATAGCAACATTCCAGCTTTACCGTTCAGGAATGCTGTTTGCTACAAAAGGCTCACAAGGAAATCTGACAACACTAAATGTCCCTAAATATCTTCTTTAATCTCCCATAAAAATCAAATGAATAAATAAAAAAAAATATTTCCAATGTAGGTTACCTCAACATTTGGGCATCTTTGGAACACAAGAAAAATAACTGCTGACATTCATAAACGTTTACCAACAATTTCTGTTTCCACGGCCTGTAACTACAAACTTTTTCAAGGATTAAAATAGCTGTCGTAAAAGAAAATAATTGGAAAAGTAGCTAGCTAGTGACTAAACCTCTTTTTCTTCCGGAGGGATAAAAGCGCCACATGCCAGCTGTAAGAAGTAAAAATAAGTCAAATGAAAAATGTGCAGAGAAGGCAGTGATGTATTTAATAAGCATTTAATAGCAAATGTTTATTTCCAGATGTTGGCTTCATCTAGGCCGCAAAGGAGTGAGCCTCAGTAACAGGGAGAGAGACGGGCAAGACGCCCCACGGACCGCACACACTCGCACCACACTGTGTGAAGCTTAGCACGGTAAACACAATCTCTCACTCTCAGTCTGGACACAAGGGGGACATAGCAGTGCACAAGAGGACAAACAGGACGAGTGGGGTTGAAATATTTATAAAAGGGAAAAAAAAAACAATTGCCCAAAAAGGGGTTTTGAGGGGGAGGAAAAGAGTCCCACATGACCCAGCTGAGACAGGAGATTCCAAACGTCTGTCCCTCCCTTCAAGTTAGTTAGCCTCATCCTTTGAAGCCTCATCGAAATTCTCCACAAGATCTGCAAAGGATAGGATTTAAAACAGTGGTGTTATGTTGCACTTAATGGGGAATTTAAAGACAATATGCTGTGAACTGAACAGTTTTAATGATACAGAAGTGATACCATATCAGATTTATTGTCAAGGACAGAAATTGAAGAAATTTTAGAAACTAAAAATCATAAATAAATCATTTTAAAAGGTTTGTGGGTTTTTTTTTTAAAGGTTTTTAAGGGTAACGAGAACGTTCATTAACTAGTACCTGGACACCTATATAAAACATTTGACCTAGAACTATACTTTTCCCCAAATAGACATTATACAACAAACAAAAACTTCGAGTCAATGTTCATTAACAGGTTGCTGACTAGAGATCATAATGGCGTGCTGGTGAATTATTTTATAGGGAAAAATACTGACTTCAGTAGAAATATCAAAATCCTAATTTTGTTTCATTAAAAATAGTTCTACTGAAATTAGAAGTAGCAATAATCTAGACTTTTCTTCATGGCAAATTCATCAATTTCATTTTTATATTTAAAATTACTTATGCGTTCACCAAGTAGGCACAGTTTGTAGATCGCACTAAACTTGTCCAAAGAAACTGATCTAAATGCAAAACGAATGCAGATTTTTTTTTTTTAATTCATCAAACATCTTGTATAAAAATCATGCACTGAAATTTCAGTAAGGTCACAAATAGCATCTGTTACACTGAGCATGGCTGTATTAATAGACCTGAGAGAAAGAAAGACGAGAGGTGGTGAGGACTATGGGGTCATGGACACACTCAGAAGCATTACACGACCATCCAATCAAGAGTCCCAGGAATTAAATCTAAATCTCTGCTGGACCTGCTAGTGTTTATATGAAACATGATTCGGGTCATTTTGCCTAGTCTGTTTGAAGACGTCAATCGTCTCGAGCTTGCACGCTCGCACAAACGTGTGTGTTCCTGGGGGACCCAAAAGAACCAGCGCTGGGGGACTGGAAAGTCCGCAGCTGTAAAAATGGAAGCGGGGTGGATCAAAAGCAGGTTGCCTTTTATGAGATGAAATCTGATAAATGAGACTTCCACTGTTCTGCTCCAGGGTGTCAGACTCAAATCACTTACAGAAGGGGCCCCCATGATCTGATTGTTTTCAGAAGGGACTGGGGGGAGTGGAGAAAAAGGGGTGAAGCTCAGTAATGGCGAGACGGCAAGAGCTGTTAACCCCTTTGTCATCATGTGCGGCAAGTTCATTTGGTACAGCAAGAGACGTAATCGTTTGTTACACTGACTGGATTTGGGTTGCTGGAAGGAACTGGCTAGGTGAGAGCAGGAGGGTAATCGTAATGGCAACCTCGTGTGTTGACTTCATCCTCTTCAAAAAGAAAAGCAAAGCTTGCTTTCAGGGCTCATAAACAATACAGAGTTTTAAACTCCACTCTGACAGATGAATCCTAAACCTCACAACGGCCTCCTGAAACTGTTTTGATGTCATGACCCAACTGGCTGTGCTGAAGAAAGCAAGCTGTGCTGCGCTTATGTTACCACATGAAAACCACACATGGCAATCATTCTGTAGCCATGTACCCTACAGGGAATAATACAGAACGTACACAGTATATATTAAGAGTTAGTGGGTGGGTAAACAGACAGGTGGATGGTTAGTTGTGTGGGGGAGAAGCTCATGAGTAAGGACTTTGAGAACAATTACATAGGACCGTCAGGGTGGGTTTCAAGAAAATCTACTAACCTGGAACTTCATCATCATCTTCCTCTCCTGCTGCCACTGGTGCCTTTCCATCTCCAGCTGCAATAAATAAGAGAACAGAAAGTTAGCAGCAGTTACAAAGCTCGAGATTATCCGATTAGTACAACCTAGAAAATAAATCTCTTCACTGACAAAAACTAAAAGAACACTACATAAAAAAAAGTGTTAAGATTTCAGTGCAAATTAATTTCCATTGAATAATTGTGCATGATTATACACCACACTTTGGTTTTTAAAGGGGGGAATTCATACCTATTATTTTATGTGACAGCATTGTCATGACTCAAACATGATGATATTGTCAATATTCCTCAACAGCTTGCTGACTAGTGATCATAATACGTTGGCGTACTGGTAAATTATTTTATAGGCAGTTTTAGTTCACTAAAAACCATCAAAATTATTCTCATTCTATTGTTTTATTAAATGTAGTTCTGCTACAATTAGAAGTAGCAATAATCTACACTTTTCTTCAAGGCAAATTCATATTTAGCAAACATGAAAACTAATAGGGGGAGTAATTAGGGCTGCAACCAAAGGCACTGTGGTTCAAGACTAATTCTTAGCCAAGCAGCACTTTTCTTGGGGAAACTACATAATGTCGTATTGCCATCTCATCGCAATTTTAGCATTATCATAATACAATAAAGTGCAATAAACATACATTTCTAAACATACTGTGCATAGGGACAACATTTACTTTTGTTGGTTCATTCATTAGATGTCATTTTTAACTCTGAAATTACTTATGCTTTCACCACGCAGTCAAAGCAGCCCAAATATTTAAATAAAGGCAAACTGAAACCCTGTCACTTTTATTTTACCAAACACCGTGTGAAAAATCATATATTGACGTTTCTGTATAGTTACAGTCATAATTAACAAGCTACAAATAAATGTTACACTGAGCTTGACGAGAGAAGTTGAGGACTATAGGGTCATGGACATGCATTACACAACCATCAAAAGTCCCAAGAATTAAAATCTAAACCTTATTTGAAACATGATTTGGGTCATTTTTCCCAGTCTGTTTAAAAACGTCAATTGTCTTGAGCTCGCATGCTCACGCAATATGCTTTAGTACGACAGACAATATACTGTATGTTTCTGAACATACTGTGGACAAAGACAATACTGACTAACTCCATGTTTCATTACAAGTAGCCCACTTGAACTGGATTTGCACTACACACACACACACACACACACACACACACACACACACACACACACACACACACACACACACACACCATGTATGCTGTTACTCTGAAGTTGGCTTAGTCAGCATGAGGCCCATTTTAGGAAGTCCTAATCTGGGCCTGTGTTCTCATAGACTAACGAACAAATTTTTATGCACGACTTTAAACCAAAATGTTCTCAAAATGACACATTTTGCTGTATGTACATCACCACTCCAGATGTTGCTGGATCCCTTGAACTTCAAGATTGCTGAGCTGAAATATGACAACCTGATGCCATCAGATAAACAACCTCACCAAAGCATCCTACCAAAACCAAGTCTGGTCCAGTGTGGTAGCCAAATTACTATCAGTTTCAGGAGCTGTGTTATATAACAGGTTTGAGATTTAATAGACTTGCATGCAATGTCATTTCCACAAGCAGAAGCTCTAGCCTGCTTGTAACATGCAGGTAGCAATACCCAAACTGCTACCACAGGACACATTAGTGGCAGGGTACACACACAGTAGTAGGATAGATAACACACCCAGCTGTTTAGAATTGTGACATTTGACAATCAGATACTAGAAAGATAATGCGCCAAAATAATCAGGAAGTTTTTTTTTATGTATAGAAAAGAAGAAAGGCCAACGCTCTACAAAAAACCAAAGTTTTCTTAAAGACCTTTGATAATCTGTTGCTTTAATGGAAAGAGGGGAGTAAACTGCTACATGCAAATATTGTTCAATTTGATTAGTCTTTTTAAAATGCCCTCTAGCTCCATCAGTTCTCATTCTAAAAAAACTGTCATCGTCAGTCACCACCGTTATCTGATTACATCGCTCTTCACCAAGACTGACAATTTCACCAAAAATCATAGCATACTACATGAAATCTGACGGACTCCAACGCTGCAAGCAGATATCAGGATGACCCCCCTTAGAACAATGCATTCAAAGACCCCTACCCAACATACTGATAAAGCATATTCCTGAAGTAAGAAACTGTTTACTTATAGAATATGCAGAGAAAAGTGAGGGAGAGGTAACCCAAGCCCTCCTCTTCAGTCCAAAATGACATCTTGAGAAGGTAAAAAGGACCTTATGAAGATCAGCTGTGCCCTGACAAATGTCCTACCCTTCCCCCACCCCTTACAAACACACCTGTTCACAGCTCCCTCTAAAGAAAGCACACATGCTGCACTTGGCAAATCATACCATTTAGCTATCAATTCTCAAAAAAAAAAAAAAAGTTTGCAGTGAATGAATTCATCCCCCCCCTCCCTGTATGGTGATTTAACAACTCCAGCACACCTTGTTTGGGCAGGGCCTCAGCGAGTTTCCGCAGACTGGTCAAGCTGTCAGCGCCAAGCTGGTTGAGAATAGAGGGCAGCATCTCTGTAAGCTGCTTGGTCTCGGCGTGGCCTGTGATGGTGAAGGTGTTGGCTGCCAGCGAAGCCTGCACTTTGGGGTTGTTGAAGTGGATCACTGTTCCCTGGTTTGTGAACATGTTTACCTGCAAGGCATCAAACACACAAAGAGTTAATATACTGCAGAGACATGCTCAGATTCAGAGGTTATACATCTGAGCTGCTGAAAGCACTTTTGACAAATCAAACACTTTTTGCTCAAATCAAACACTTTTTGAAACTCAGGCTGTCAAATGTGATGGCTTGTTTGACACTCTACATGTGAATTGAAGGCAGGGCCAAGCTAAAATAAGTAAGAAAAAAAAATAATTACAATAGGTCATTTAAATTTCTTCTTTCTCACACAGACACAGAGGTTTTCCATTCCAGACCTGCCAGTCTTGGGGAAAACATTCTGCATAGCACAATTCTGTATAACGCAAGTTATTGTTTTAGGGTATTCCATCTTAAAAGGTATGCAGGTGATGGCAGCATGAAGCCATGCAAATGCTAGCATGGTGACAGCATTACTGGCATTAAAATGGATGGTTATCAAAGAACAGCCTCAGCAGTGTAGACTGTTTAGGGCGGAGAAAGACATGAGGAGCTCTCTACTTGTTTTGTTGTACAACACTGGGTTTGTCTGGAACTCAACAGGGAAGGGGGGGGGGCATATTCCACCACTGAAGTCAACAGAAGTTGTGAAAACTGTACTTTTGACAGCGCCCCGCAGTCTGCTGAACACTGCTGGGTGTGGTGGCAGAATGTTTCTTCACAGCTCCATTGAAAACAATGGGACATCTAGTTTGTCCATCCACTGCAAACGTGTGTCGTATCGCTAGACAAGTACTGCACATGCACTGAATTCATGGGTCTCACCAGCACAGAGCAGTGTAGCAAAATGTGCACATGTTGGCTTGCCTGTTAAGTATTTTCTATTAGTTGCATTTTTAGATACAAAAGCAGACACGTGACGTTTTGTCAATGGTCCTCTTTGGGCACAATCCTTTCAAGTTATCCTTGTATTGTGTTATTCAAATTCAGGGACTGGCGTGAACAGACTGTCCAAAACTTACAACAGGGGTGTCCAATCCTATCAGCAAAGAGCCAGTGTGGCTGCAGGTTTTCACTCCAAACAAGCTGGAGCATGTCTCAGTCTTCAAACTGCTGCTCAGATCTCCTGCTTTGCTGGAATGAGAACCCGCGGCCAAACCGGCCCTTTGTGGATGAGACTGGACAGCCCTGTGTTAAAGCAATTCTGAAACCAGACTGTCTGGTGCGTTTCTGCCATCACTAATAGTCACACCATCCTTGTGGCAACCACTGAATAAATGCAAAACAAATAAGAGTATCTAATCATGTTCCAAACAAAATGGACATGACCCTTTATGAATAGAACTTATTTTTAGGCATATATGAGAACAGTCAAGAAACATCACCTCCTCAATACCGGAGATGTTATTGACTCCTAGCTTTTTCAAGGAGAACTGAAGTTTCTTGTCATCGGCGGTGGCGGTTCTGTGTACAACCTTCTTCTTTCTGCGTGCGGTGCCCTGTTAGAAAAGAGCACAAGGTTGATCAGAAGCAAAAAAGGTGACAACTTGTGTTAACTAAATATGTTCCCTCCATTCTTACCTTTCCACCGATGCGGACTTGCGCCTGCAGCTTGGCTAATTTCTCCTGGTTCATTATTGTTTCTTTCATCTGGAAGAGACAGCACATGTGAGCTGGGGGCAGAGTACATTAGTCAGCAAAGCAGGGAGACAAAACTTTTGGCTGCAGCCGTGATGGCTCAGAGGGGTGCGGTCTGACGTGACTTCAGCAGCTAACGTGCTTAGAACTGCTTAAAATGCAAATACATATCGACTAATCACCTGACCACAGTGTGTACAGCACTGCATGTAGCTGCATGTATCTAGAACTCGATGTCTTTCTAGCCAGTACAGAGAAGAGAGCACTAGCCAATGTTACAGGCCGAGGTGCCGGCCACCTCGCCAGTCTGTCGTTGGTTCTAGATAACAGCTTGTTCTGAACAGAATACAGCCCTACCAGAATATGACATTTAGTTAGCAAAACGGCTGCAGTTAGTAAGGCAGTCTTATAAACTGGTCCGTCCACAAGAGACAGACACGGCGTGTCTGTCAAAAGTCAGCAGCGCCGTGCTAATGCTAACATTAACGACATAGCCCGTCTGACAGAAATAACAGAAAAAGGACACTACCCCGGACACTACTCTGACATAATGTCGGTAATGACACCACTCAATGTCAGCTACGCGACTTTAAAGTCCCTAAACGAACTGAATTAACCAGCGGTGGCTGGCTAACCGTTAGCCCCACTCCGCTAGCTGGCTAGCTGATTCGGGCCCCTCTCTCCGCCAGGCCCACGACCCGCGCGGTCTACTCAGCTCAGACATCTTTCTGGGGACGATCCGTAAGAAATAACCACTGGTCCGGCAAACCGGTCACTTAATTTACCTTGAGCCCCGGTGCTGGGAGTGTCTGTGCAGGAAAGAGAGTATTTTAGAGGTTCCTCACTGACCTGCACACTAGCAGCGAACACACGCGGAGAGCAAGATGGACGCGAGAGAGGGGGACGGAAGTGACGCATGGGTTGAAATGCGAAGCAGCCGGTTGCAAAAATAATAAAAAAGCAACAAATATAAATATTTTTTATTTATTTATTTTACTTTTTTAACGACAATAAAATATTAACAACTCACACAAACAAATACAAAATATTACCGTGGGAAAATACCCAACAAAAAAATAAAAATAAATAAATAAATGACACACATTTCAAATGATGATTTCAAATCATTGTTTATTAAAAATTAAACAGACTGCTGTTGTTTATGGGCCTTTAAGACTGGAATAAGATCTCTGGTCGGATTGGCTGTCCTGTATTGTGCCTGTTCTAAACTGAAACACTCCTTCGCCACGCCCACTTTTAAGGCGTCAGTTGGGAGGGGATATGGGCGGGTTATTACACATAGGATAACTATGGGCTTTTGTACATTACAGTGATTTCACTTTAAGGGATGGTGCTGTAAACTACAAATGTAAAATACATCTTTTATATTGGTCTTTGCTAACTTTGCTACAACTACCGCCGTTGGATGCTAACACTACTGTTAATCTAAACGTAGCCTCATCCTGACTAAATGTCAGAACAAACTATATTAGGCATTATTTGTACCAGATATGCTACTAAATTTAACTAAATATCTATTTTTTTATCTCTACCTGTTAGCATCAGTAGCAGTTGTGCTAACAAAGTCATAAAACGTAGATGCCGTCAGAGGAAAATTATTATTCACAAATAAAGTGGCTGTAAGATATTCCGTGCAGACGTGATGGGAATTGACAAAAACTAATGTAGTCCAAATTTTGCAAACTAATATATAACAAATACAACAAATATCATTGTTATTTGTCATTATTTATTGTTTAATCACATTTAAATCACTTTAACAAATACAGCTACTAACAGTACAGTAAGCTGAAACAGCACAGTATTATATTAGAATTAATTTCACTGTTCTCTCTATTAAAGTGATTATCACTCATCAGCAAGGAGAACTGTAGCACAGATCAGGGTTGCCAGCTTCATGATTGCTGAGTGTGATGAGTTTGGGAGAGGATGTGGATCACTCGAGTCTGAACTTTGCTTTATGTCCACCAGTAAAAACTCCACCGTCTTTATTCTTACCTGACACTGTTTATGGTAACCTGCTCTGTGAAAGATGAAGTATTTAATTTATTTAATTAATTACAATTTTTAATTTTAAATTAATTACAAATCTTTCTAGCTTTACAAATGAAATAAACACAGTGTGTCTGAATTATATGCTCCTCAGTAAATATATTGCCCATCTCTTAGTTTAATAACTCTAAATCATTTACTGTGAGCTCCATCATTCTCACTGCATGTTTGTTCTGAGGAGTTTTATCTGAGTTTCTCCTTCACCTACCTAAGGAGGTGAGTGGTGTTTAGAGATGGCCAAGGCTGGCTGAGAGGTTATACTTTTGCCTAAAGTTGAAATTTGCAGATTATAGTGCTAGAAGAATACAAGAAAGCAACTGTGATCATGTTCTACTGGAACCTGAAGTTTGGCTGTACTAACATGCAACAATTTATATCCCTTCATTAGGTGGTACTTATCAATCAGTATTGTGCAAAAAGAAGATCTGAGTTACAGAAAGTGCATTGTGGTGTTAACCTGAAATTTAACCTGAAATCTCAATCTCTTAATAAGTCAGTTCAATTCAGTTCAACTTTATTGTCATTGTATCAATACAGGTTTGAAACACAGACAGGCTACTTCTCCAGTGCAGTAAAAAGCATATATAAATAGTAGTACAGTGCAAAGACAAATAGACCAACAGACAAAAAGTGCATAAACAGTAAACAGTAGACACGTGCCAAATGTGTAAGAGCAGTAACTGTGTGTCAGTAGAGGTAAAACAGCTACAACTACAACTAAAAGAGCTTACAGTACAGATGTACAGTTTATAGATAAATGAAATATATAGATAAATAAAATATTCAGGTCAGATGTTTAAGTATACAGGTCTAGTTAAAATGCAGTATATAGTCCCATGGGCTAATGGAGCCCCGTGTGTATGGGCTGGGGTGATCAGGGCTAGATCAGTAACAGTCTATAGTGTTGTAGTCATGTTCTGGTAGGTGCTGCCGGTGTGACTAGTTTGACAGCTCAAGGGTAAAAGCTGTTCCTGAACCTGGTGGTTCTGGCTCGGATGTTCTGGTACCTTTTTCCGGATGGCAGAGGTTGGAATAGGGGGTAGCTGGGGTGTGTGGGGTCTGAGGATATGTTGACTGCTTTCCTCAGACATCTTCTGTCGTAAATATCTCTGATTTTGAAATCAACACTTTTGGTTTTGAGGTGTGGGATCACACCTGCCAACAAAAGATACCTGCATTGAGCCATAATAACAAAGAGACAGAATAATTAGTTGCTGTTGTGATCATTCTTTTATGGTGTGTACAAGTAATTGATTACAACATTCCTTAGAACTTCAATATGAGTGGGTGGCACTAAACTGCTATAGGCTGAAAAGGTGGATATATGCCAACTGGTTATTTCATCAGGTACACCTCTTTGTATCTACTCCCACTGTCCATCTTATCAGCTCCACTGACCATATAGGAGAACTCTGTAGTTGTACAGGTACAGACCGTAATCCATCAGCTTCTCTGTATACTTTATTACTCTGGTGGTGGTGGTGGTGTAGTGCTGGTGTGAGTGGATCAGACACAGCAGTGCTACTGGCATGAATAAGATCATCACAGCAACAGGATGCTGTCAACCATATAAGAGCTGGGAGGTGAAAAGTAAATACTAGAGCAGTGGAGACGTGTTCTCTGGAGTGACGAATCACGCTTCTCCATCTGGCAATCCGATGGACAGGTCTGGGTTTGGTGGCTGCCAGGAGAACAGTACTTGTCTGACTGTATTGTGAAGTGTAACGTTTGGTGGAGGGGGGATGATGGTGTGGGGTTGTTTTTCAGGAGTTGGGCTCGGCCCCTTAGTTCCAGTGAAAGGAACTCTTACTGCTTCAGCAGACCAAGAGATTTTGGGCATTTTCATGCTCCCAACTTTGTGGGATGGTCCCAACAGTTTGGGGATGGTCCCTTCCTGTTCCAACATGACTGGGCACCAGTACACAAAGCAAGGTCCGTAAAGACATGGATGAGCGAGTTTGGTGTGGAAGAACTGGACTGGCCTGCAACCCGATAGAATACCTTGGGGATCAATTAGAGAGGAGACTGTGAGCCAGGCCAACATCAGTGTCGGACCTCACAAATGCGCTTCTGGAAGAATGGTCAAAAATTCCAAATTGTGAAAGCTGTTATAGCTGCAAAGGGTTGGCTGACATCATATTAAACCCTATGGATTAAGAATGGGTTGTCATTCAAGTTCATATGTATGTAAAGGCAGACAAGCAAAAACGTTTGGCAATGTAGTGTACATATTGATAGAACCCGTGACTGCTTTAGTGAGTTGTCTTTGTGCTGAGCTCTTGGAGGAATTTTGGGAAGCCAGCAGCTTCTGGGAAGATTCATCACTGTTCCAACTTTTCTCCCTGTGGAGATGATGACTCTCACTGTGGTTCGCTGGAGACCCTAGAGATTGCTTTGTAACCCTTTCCAGCTTGGTTTACTTCAATAACTCTGTAACTAATCTCCTAGTGTTGCTGCTTGCCTTGCCTGTTTGGACCTTTTAGTCCACTCCACATTGCTGGGAAGGTCCAGCGATGTTTAGATTTACCAAGGCTGGCAGTAATCAAGCCTGGATGTTTCTAGTTTAATTGATCTCAGTTATCAACAATGTTTGGTTAATTGGATGACGGTGCAATTATGAGGGCAATTACTAAGGCAAGGCATGGTGAGTTTATTTATACAACATGTTTAATAACCAGAAACACAATTCAGGGTGCTTTACATAAATAAAATCATGAATAAAAATGAAGAAAGAAAATGAAATACAGAGCTAAATATAAAGTACAATAGCTTTGAATAGTTATAGAGTACCAAAGCTTAGCATTAAATACAAAGTAAATAAAAGTATAAATGCACATCAAAGGATTTGAGACACATACAAACATCGCCAAAATACCCTCACATAGCATATATTATGTGGGTGGTGGAACATTCTCAGCACTGCAGTGAAACAGACGTGGTGCTGGTGTGAGTGGATCAGACACAGCAGTGCTGCTGGAGTGTTTAAATACTGTGTCCACTCACTGTCCACTCTATTAGACACTCCTACCTTGCTGGTCCTCCTTGTAGATGTACAGTCAGAGACGATAGCTCATCTGCTGCTGCACAGTGCAATGTTGGTCATCCTCTAGTCCTTCATCAGTGGCCACAGGACACGGCCCTCAGGACACTGTTGGCTGGATAGTTTTGGTTGGTGGACGATTCTTAGTCCAGCAGTGACACTGAGGTGTCCAGCAGCACTGCAGTGTCTGCAATGTCAGCACAACACCCTCTAACACACCACCACCACGTCAGTATCACTGCAATGAAGTTCAATTAAATTATACATGGAGTTAAAGACACTCACAAACTTTTAAGCTTAACACATAGAGTGTAAGTATACATCACACAAACTGTACTGGTGCAGAAACTTGAGCTGCTATGTTTAAGTTACATGAGTGTGTGTGTGTACAATGTTCTCAACATTGACATAACTGCAATAATCATAGCCATTCAAAAAGAGTGTTGAGAGTTATATACTCTAATACCAACCTTAGACTATCACTGCCTGGGTAAATCCAATGTCTGCAAACACAAATTGCAAATGGCTCTAAATTCTAATTCTAATTAAAAAAATTGGAAATAACTTGTTTTGCATACTGACTGGTCAGCAGAGACACTAAACTCAATGATGGTCAGGATACCTAACACACGTGACGTGCATCCAACCTTGCATTTAACCCAGATATAACATGTGAATGTATAGTTTATTTGGAAATAACACTTGAAGGCAAAAAAACTCCTCCCTGTATCCTCTTATTCTCTATTACTCAATCAAATAAATAAGTATACCTGAATTTTCAGTTGCCTGGATTAAGTGATAGCAACTAATTGCAAAAAAAGTAAACAACTGCACTGTAAAAAAGAAACTTTTTAACTTTAAAAAGTTAGTATCCAGGCTGCCTTGATATTTTGAGTTATTTCAACTATTGAAATAATGTGTCTTTGGGCATGTTCTGTTAACTTCGAAATTCAATTAACTCAAATTTTTAAAGTAGCCTGAACACTGACATTTTGTAACCTTTGATCATTCAAGTAGAAATAATGTTTTTTCTTTTATCAAGATTTTATCAAAATTTGATCTAAGGCTAAATTTAAAATGTTATCTTTTGTCTTTATACTATTGGCATTAAATAAAAATCTTGTATTAACATTTTGCACAGTGTCCCAACGTTTTGGGAAATTGAGTTATACTGTACCCACAGTCAACACTATTAACTGCTTAAAGTCAAGCTGAAAATGACCAGTTGCTGTACTGCTGTACTGACTGGAAAACACCTGCATTTGGCTGCTTCATGACCTCCTCAATCACATCATGAACTTCAGTGCCAGACTCTTCATACAGCCTGGCACCAGTCTGTCAGATGGATGGAATTCCAAATTTGAGGAACGCTGAGAAAGACAGAAACATCCAAAATTAAGCAGACTGGATCCACTTAGGTTAAAAAATAAAAACGATAAGAAACGATTTTCAAAAGAGATGAAGGAATAAGCTGGCAGGGCAGGATTACTCAAGCAAGGGGAAGAATACTGAAGTACTAACATCACATCTGCCTTCACACTATCAGCTTCAGCTCAGAAACTTGAGTTCAAAAACTGCCTTAAAATTGCAACTTAGATCAAATTGGAAGTACTGTTTACTCATGACTTTATGTCTAGTTTGGCTTTGAATTCCCTTTCTGCAAGTTAATTTGACTGTATAGTGCTTGTTGAATCAACTTAGCAATGCAGGTTTTAAGTACAGATTACTTATTCACATAAGTGTTTATCACTTGTCTCAATTACTGGCTTCAATTTACTCATGTAAAAGTAAAGGAAGTACTGACTGATTGTTACAAGCACAACTCATTTTCCCCATTGGCTGCTGGCAATATATACACTCATCATCAAAAGAATAGCTGCACCCTGAAGGAAGTGTGGGATTGCAGTGCTATTGGGAAGGAAGATAAAGGTTATCAGGAACAATAAATGATGATAAATTTAGACTGATATGGGCAATATTTATTGAGCTACACATACAAAAGTAGTGTCTCTCAGTATGGCGTTGTGCCGCTGTGTTTGCTAACCCAACACGCCAGACGTCTCGGCATGGAGTTGTAGAGGTTCCTAATGGTGTCCTGTGATAATCCATCCCATGCAGCTTGAATATTCTCACACAGTTCCTGCAGATGGTGCGTTAGGGGTGAAGGTGGAGTGACACAAACACGTTCTTCTGGACGTGTGGTGCGACAACAAACCACTCACTAACAGGATGACTCATGGAGGCCATCACTGCTCGCTGAATGTCCGCGGTCCTGGCTGTTGGGTCAGTCAGGTACATGATTTGCATGTCTCACGATGTCAAACCTACCCACCAAGTTTCATTCCTGTTGGTTGATTCCTTCTGGGTGCAGCTATTGTTTTGACAATGAGTGTGTATGCACTACCTGAAGTATCATTGCATGGACCTACAAGGCTTGTTAAGGAAACATAGTATGCCTAGTCAAACCCAGATTTAACCATCATTAACAGTGTATATAAGAACTCAACTACACATGCATGTTTACTGGTCCATTTGGAGAGTAAACCAATGGCTATGATCAGTTCCTATCACCACCACTGTAAACTAATAGGTCAGACTGAAACACTCTGAGTGACTCTGCTTACACATGGGTGGACTTTCCTTTCCAGTTCTGTTCAACTCGGCAGGTCCACAAGGCCACGCCCATCGTGCGTTGCTTGGCCCGCCTACAACCTTCTGTGGCACAGAATAAGCTCCAGCTCACCTCAGAAACTTGAGTTTCTCTAGAAGGAAGCCTGTGTGGAATGAGTTCGTTTACAGCTCAGAGACTGAATACAGATATTCTGGAAATTCGGGGAATTGCCCTTTCAAGGAGTTCCCCTGTTAAAGCAATACTCACAGAGAGCCATTTAGAGCCCAGCTACAGTCACCACACACCATGCTACCCCATCAGTCTGCCGGGGATCCTCCTTTCAGGCCTCCAGTGTCTCAGGTCTCCTCACAGGCAGCAGCGAGGCTGCGGAGAGCCCATCAGAGCGCTCAGCTATTATCAGCAACTATCAGTGCTGCAAACCATAGAGAGGCAGCACGGGCTGCTCCTAGCCTCGAGCTGTCTGTGTGTCCTGGTTGGCAGCTCGCTCTGAGGGTCTCACCTGACAGACGGGTTTAGTACAGGACCACTGAACTGCTAGACCTCGTTATTTACCTTTCCCTAGTGTCGCGCAGAAGCACAGCAGCTAACTGTGAGCTCATTTCTATTTCAATTCTAATGTGACTCTTTAATTTTGAAATTTCAAAATTGACCACAAAAATGAAGAATTTCCGCTCAGTTTGCTGCAATCATTTATTTTATTCTGTGATTATTCTGAGGATGACAAGCTTATTTGGAATTCATTACCCAGTTTATTTACATAAACAGCCCAAAGTCATATGGATCTGCTCTGGGATTAGACCCTCCTGAGAGGTGAGACGAGGGCGAGACGGAGCGGGAGCTGAAACTATAAGATGGTCAAACGACCTCGCGCGGAAATGTGGAACTGGTTGACAACAGTAAGTTATGATCATGTACATACCAAAAACTGATAGAGAGATAGACAGAGAGAGGGAGAGAAATAATATATAGGTAAATAAAGAAAATGCAACAATCAGAATTAAAATAATCAACTGAAACTGTTATGTAAACAAGTAAATAAACAAGTGAATAACCAAGTAAATAAGGAAAAACTTAAATTGATAAACAGATAAGTAAACAAATGCTAAAAATACAGGGAATAAATCAGAAAGCAGATAAATAATAAATAAGGAAGCAGGTAAACAAATGCAGCATGTAAATACGCGAGAAAATAATAAACAATGAAGTTACGTAATAAATACACAAACAAACAAACTAACAAACCAAAACGAACGAACAAAGCGTCAAAAATGTATATATATCAAGAAATAACTGTGTATATACATTTTGTTTTCATGTATATATAAATATGCAAGCAAATAAAAAGATACTTTACAAGCAAATAAAATAATAATAATAATAATAATAAGAAGAAGAAGAAGAAGAAGAAGAACGGCGATGATAATAGATGGGAGAAAATACAGAAAACATAGAAAGAAACATACAAGGAAAAACAACTATCAACAACCAATTTAACAAACAAACAAATAAATTAATGAATGAATAAACGATGAAGTTGTGTATACACCGTGTATACACTATAAAAAGTGCAACCTAAAAAATGTCTCTAATTTGTTACAAGCAATTGAAATTGAATTGAAATGTTACTCAACTCAAAAACATGACTTTGTTCGTTTAGAGTCCTTTTTAGGTTGAATAGATTCGATTCATTTACTGGTAACAAATTAGTGTTTTTGTTAGGCTGGACCAACGGAACACTTTGTACAGGGTATGAAATGTCTGTCAGTTCAACCCATAAAACCCTAAAGTTCATCATAAAAAGTGCGACCAACTGAAAAGTGCGAAGCAATTGAAAAAGTTTCACTCAACTCATAAAAAAGACTCTGATTGAAGGAATAAACCCGATTCAACCTAAAGCACTCTGATCTGAAGACTCGCTCATATACACAGTGTTTGTCTAGTCTGAATCCAACTGGTTCATTTACTCGTTCCCACGTGAAGTAACTCGTTTTCCGTTAGGCTGAAGCCCGCAATGTATAGGAGCGGTGAGGGTCTGCTGATGGAGATGCGGTAGGTGGGTCGCTAGATGGCGCTCTGAGCCGCAGCTGAGACGAAAAGCACGGAACAACCCGAGTCCAGCCTAAACACACACACTCACACACACGCCTGACCGCAAGAGGTACCATAAAGCCGTCCAGATGTTTTCTCCATCCAGCTGAAATGCCCTCTCATCCCTCCTGCTGCACCCTCCAGAACTAACACCGCGCTGCAGTAAAGGGAATCTAATCCTAATAATCTCCGAGAAGCTCTTCAGCCGCTCTCCCAGCCAGACAGCCTGTATGGAGCTGCGCTCTGCCGCGTCTTCTCATCACTTCTGCCACGAACTGTCTTTAATAACCTGCTTTAAACTACCGTTTGTTCATCTCTCTTCCTTCACACCGCGGAAAGGCTGCTCACTGCCTCCTGTGTGCTTCCTAAACCGCGTCCAGGAGCGCCTTTCAGAAGTTAGGATGAAAGCGCGCGCGCAGTTTAACACGTCACAGATTTACTAAAACCACTTTTAACCAAGCTTTCATTTACTCCAGGCTTGGAATACAGTATATAGGGATATGTATAGGCCAAAAGTGTATGTAAAAAAACGACTCCTTTTCTTACAGGGAAATGAATCAGGTTAATTCAACCTAATAAAAAGACTCTACATGAAAGATTCTTTCAATCAAAGTATTTTTTTTGCGTTGAGTGAAACTAATTCAATTGCTTGTAAAAACTGGTGTCATTTTTAGGTTGCACTTTTATAAGTGTATAAGTATATTTATTTTTGATGTATGTTAATTTCTATAGGCTAAATACATTATATATATATATATATATATATATATATATATATACACACG
>CM067496.1:17841004-17912666 GCA_034552555.1 Semaprochilodus insignis
AGACTTTTTTCCAAGCTTCCTCCTTACTCTGGAGGACTCAACACAGCTCTAATCCTTCAGATTCTTGACCCTTAAAATATGTCATCATCCATCATCCTTTCTTCACTTATTGATCACCACACTCCACCCAAATTTAAAACAACTACTGGTGGGTCTGAGCGCAAAGTGGAACAGCTGGGACATAAAGTTAAAGGAGGTATGGTGACTGATATAAACCCATCGGCCCAGGGACAACTGCTGTTTTTATAACCTGCTGGAGTTCCAGTAAAATACATCTAGAAGGTGAAATTTTGGAAAATCTTTAAAAACACTCAACAGAGATCATTTTTAGTAAAGGTGAAAATCTCTGGTAAAAGGTGAAAACTCTACAGAATACACATTTTAGGAAAAACTACATTAACAAGTTGAGCTACTTCTACTAACAGGTCATGAGTAAAGCATGAAAAAGCAGATAAAGATTACAATAAAGAGGTATTTTAGTGCAAAGAAAAAAATACAATTTTAATTTCTTAAAAAAATAAATAAACCAGACCAGCTTCGTAGTGATTTTTACCCAGACCTTCACCAAACGCTGAAGAGGTTCTAAAGGAAATTAATAAAATAGGGAATGAATAAAATATACATATTACACACTGAAGTGACTCTCTTCTTTCTCTCTCTCTCTCTCTGTGTGTGTATATAAGCATAAATATTATGCAAATGTCACACTATCTTTCTTAGCGATAGTACTATATCAGAATAATCAAATATAAACATAAACATAGTAGAACAAGATTAAAAGATATTAATGTGTTATTTGGAAAAACTGATTCTTCATGGTGCACTCCAGATGCAGTGTGGATAAATTATTGCTTATGTTTCAAGTTAAAATGTTAATTCACCAAAGCAAACCATGCTGTATTTAATTCACCTGTTGACTATGAAGTATTTCTGCACATTTCTTACTATTTACTGACTATTTATGTTGCATAGTTTGCATAGTTGTAGGGAACACAATGTTATACCCCCAGAACACACCCAATGAAGACTCTAGGCTTTTCATTTCATGGTTTTGCTTTTGAAAAATTACGTTCTGAAAATAGGAAAGCTAGACTATAAAAATGCTGCAGATTTTAAACCTGGTTAACCTGGTTAACTTGAAATGCTGAGCTCATTGAGCCTGTAACATTAAGTAATCAGGTGCATAATTTGTGTTTTATATCTGTTAACTTAGTACTTGTAATTCAGTGTACTCAACATTTCTGGTTACTTAACCAGGTTACTTACTTTTATACGTTTAAAATCTACATCATTTACAGTATATCTACTTATTTAAAGCTTATTTAACCCTCACAGTTGAGCCTCAAAACCATCGATTTTCACCTTGATGTATGATATCGAATGTACCTGCACAGTACCTTTTATTTTCAGCTGATGATGCCTCATAGATCTGTTAACAAAGGAAGATATGATGATGTGTACAAAGTAACCATGTATCTGTGTGGCAAATACATACTTTAGAATCAATAAATGGGACAATTTGAGTCACTACACAAAATATAGAACTTGTGCTAAAGCTTAAACTGTCAAGGGGAGCACAAACGTGTTCAGCTTCAGTATCAATAGCAGGCTAAAAAAGTAGGCTAATCAGTATACAACCTACCACTCAACCTTCCCAAACACCGTTCAGCTGACAGGTGTTATTGAACGCATCATTGACGAGGATTACTGCTGATCCTGATACTCTCAATATATACAAACAAAAAAAAAAAGGAGCTGATATACGCATACGTATATGCACAAATACTCTGATTAGATTCTGCATTTGGGGTACGTTGAGGGAATTCTTTGATAGCTGTTTCCGTGTGTGTGCGGAGGACCCAGGAAGCACAAGAAAGAGAAGAGTAAAAAGGCAGTGAATGCTCTCCATGGGGGGTGTCGAATCCTTTTCTGATCTATTCACATTGTAGCCCAGCAACACTTATCCTCTGCAGCCCGCTGTATAGTGATGAATTTTGTGTGTGTGTGTTTTACGCTCCATTAGCGAGTTTCAGAACTAAAGCCAGGTCTGAATACAGCACCAATTAGAGAGAGTTAGAGAGCCCACTAGCACACCAGCCTCTACCACCCAACTTCAGTCAATTACTTCTCTCTGTCCTTTCATGCTCTCTCTTTTCTCTTTCTCGTTCTTTCACTCTTTTATCCCCCCTCTCTCTCTCTTTTTTCTGGCCTCTTTTCTGTTTTCTTCGTACGGCCGTATCTTTGCCTCCTTTTCTGCCTCCTTTTCAGCTTTCTCCATTTGGCTCCCATGCTGAAACGTTATGCCTTTTTATCATGGCCTCCCGCCTAAAGAATTGTGCCTGGCCATGGCTGGGGGCATACCAGGGGGATTCCTCTGGAGAGGTTATGAAAATATGACAAACAGGTCCGCTTGGCTATGGGCCCTTTTGATGCTCATTTTCAAAGCCTGACAATACTGCACACACCTAAATGTCCAAAGAGCACGAGTAATGGGGTGTAAGCACATATTTACACTCTTAATCCCATCCAAGACGCCGGCCTGAGCTTTCTGATGGGTCTTGGTTAAAGCCTGATCACACACATCTATTGTGTACTACAATGACTAGACCTACTTAAAGATGGTATGTCTAGTGGATCCATATTGGACTGGAGTAATATGCACTGGTGGACGAAGTACACAAACAATGTACCTGAGTTACATTAGAGATCCCCAAGACTCCTCCAATGTCAGTAAAAGTTCCTCCCCTTAGACCTCCACTGGAGTAAAAGTACTAATGTATTAGGAATCAAGATAAATATGATTAATTATATAATAACATGTATCATATTTATTGTTATTTATCTGTTATAATATGTACCAACGCTCATTTTGAGTAACGTGATGAATTGGAAAGTTCCCGGTTTGTGGAATGAAAAACAATTCCCAAGAACAAATTTCCAAGACTGGCCGAATGGGTATTAAAAATCATTCACTTGGTCCTCATAAATATATATCTACATTCACTGTCCATTGTATCAGCTCCACTGACCATATAGGAGCACTCTGTAGTTCTACAGTTCCAGACTGTAGTCCATCTGTTTCTCTATATGCTTTATTACCCTGTTCTTCATTGGTCAGGATCCCCACAGGACCACCACAGAGCAGGTATTATGTGGGTAGGTGGATCATTCTCAGCACTGCAGTGACACTGACGTGGTGGTGGTGTGTTAGTGTGTGTTGTGCTGGTGTGAGTGGATCAGACACAGCAGTGCTGCTGGAGTGTTTAAACACTGTGTCCACTCACTGTCCACTCTATTAGACACTCCTACCTTGCTGGTCCACCTTGGTCCACCTGCTGCCCCACAAGACGCTGACCACGGGACGCTGCCCACAGGACACTGCCCCACAGGACACTGCCCCACAGGACACTGCCCCACAGGACACTGCCCCACAGGACGCTGTTGGTTGGATAGTTTTGATTGGTGGACGATTCTCAGTGTAGCAGTGACACTGAGGTGTCCAGCAGCACTGCTGTGTCTGATCCACTCACACCAGCACAACACACACTAACCACCATATCAGTGTCACTGCAGTGCTGAGAATGATCCGCCCCCCACATAATACCTGCTCTGTGGTGGTCCTGTGGGGGTCCTGACCATTGAAGAACAGGGTAATAAAGTATACAGAGAAACAGATGGACTACATTTTTTTTCCTCAGTAACTTCTTCTTCACAGCAACACATCCTTTCAGGCTCATAGTGTTGTCTTCTCACAGAGGAAGGATGGACAAAGGCACCTGTTGGTTTTTCTGACTGTAAATACATGTCTGCCTTAAATCACTATACATGTCCAAAAATATTAAAATAAGACATAAACCAAGTGGGTTTATATTTTTGTTATTATTTAAAAAACATGACAAATTGGCCAAAATCCTCTACTAGCACGCCATCATTGTTGCACAGGGATGATGTCATATGTTTAGAGAGTCAAAACCAGCTGCGATTTGCCACATCCAGGTTCAGACATTCTTGCATCAAAGAATTGCGCAGTTGGTCCAGATTTGGTGGATGCCTTCCCTGGCACAATTCCAAGGAGAGTTTCCTGTAGACCGGGATTTTAGCCACTGCTGGTAGACCCGTATGACCGTATATTTCCATACACCTGCAGATTCAGCTACTTCCTTCACACTATGGTCTTTGGCACGCCCAAATGCAGTTACTCCTTTTAGCCAATCATTAACATCTGCTTTGGGGAGATTTTCCACACATGGAACGAGACATTCACTGCACTGTAGCACCTCTTCTCAATTTATGGATCCCATCACTCACACCCAGCAGGTATTTATAGCCCTACTATATCTATACTTTAGCCAATCATCCTCATGCAGCGCCATCTGCAGGAACCTTTTACTAGTAAAAGCATTTCATCTGGTTTTAATAATAAATAAAATGTTTGCTTTATACAACATATGTACACCTTATTAGAGCATATGTCTCTTAAGAGTCAGTGTCCTCTTTAAGAAGTGCTATTTTCACTCTAATTGCCTTTAGCTTAATGTTAGCTTACATGTTATTTTAACAGGAAATCAAACAAATGAAGGGATATCAGGTATCAGCATAGTGCCGATGTCAGCAGAAAATGCCCGACTGTATATCAAAGGGAAAATAGAATGAATTAGAACCAATCATGTGACGGGTCTACCAGGAACAAACTTACATAATACCAAGCCATGTTAGCAATGCATTTCAGCCTGTGGCATACAACATAGAATGGTGCGTGGGCATTCTGGGCATGATAAACGACATATCATGTTGAAAAAAAGACTAATACAATAAAAAACACATATATACTAAATACAAAATGAGGTGGCTACATGCCTCCTCACTAATTTACGCATTCATTATGCACTACTGTATATACACTGCATTCACTTTGTGAAACCGATTTACGATTCATGAACCAATACAACCTTTTACTATGTAACACTTTTACCACACCACATTTGTCCAGTTAAGGTATCCATCACTGATCCCCAAGGTAAAATCCTCCTCCAGTGTCAGTAGAAGTTCCTCCCTTTAGACCTCCACTGGAGTAAAAGTACTAAAGTATTTACCTTCAAATGTACTTAAGTATGGAGAGTAACAGTAGCATGATTTATTATGGCTCTATCGTCCTATTATCATATCTGGAACAAGACTCTTAACCAGCTCATTTTAGGTGAAGAGACTCTAGTGTGTCTCAGTCCACCAGTCTTTAATAGAAGGTCATTAATTAGTCTGACACTGATGTCTATGCAAATGTTCATAAGCACAGAACATTGAAGGAGAACCGTTTCCATTAGCTAGAACCAAGCTCTGTCCAACAGCTCAGAACAAGCTCAAAACAAAGTGAGCGCTGTACCCTGATTGGTGGACTCGCTTCACACTTCTTTTATTTGGACATGATACGTTTTTATGCTCACATATACCAAAAGGAAGGACAGATACACCAACATACTACTTACACTACACTAACGTGTCACTCTTACAGAGTTACTGTACACAACACACTACTTGCAGTATACTAATGCGTTACACTTACTGAGTTACTGTACACCAACACACTACTTACAGTACACTAACGCGTCACTTACCCGAGTTACTGTACACCAACACACTACTTGCAGTACACTAACGCATTACACTTACTGAGTTACTGTACACCAACACACTACTTGCAGTACACTAACACGTCACATTTCCTGAGTTACTGTACACCAACACACTACTTACAGTACACTAACACGTCACACTTACCGAGTTACTGTACACCAACACACTACTTACAGTACACTAACACATTACACTTACAGAGTTACCGTACACAGCACACTACTTACAGCACACTAACACATTACACCTCCTGAGTTACTATACACCAACGCTACTTACACTAACACATTACACTTACTGAGTTACTTTACACGAACACACTACTTACAGTACACTAACACATTACACTTACTGAGTTACTGTACACCAACACACTACTTACAGTACACTAACACATTGCGCTTACTGAGTTACTGTACACCAACTCACTACTTACAGTACACTAACGCATTACACTTACTGAGTTACTGTCCAACACTGGTTCCAAACCAAAGACAGTGATTTTAAAGTGAAAGTTTGGGGTGATCGGGTTATTGCTGTTTTAATGTTCTATTTACCCCAAATGTATATGCTCAACCAAGAGATGCTGAAGTTTGCATGATGCTAACAGGTGGGTATAAGCTTCCATGTCTTGCTATCTACATTAGCCTTGTAGCTCCAGCCGAGAGCTAAAGAAATGAACACCAACCATGCCGTGGCTGATTGACTACAGTTGGAGTAAATTTGTCGACCTATCGCTTTAAAAGAAATTCCTCATTTGAGTGGATAATGAGCAGTGAGCCCAGGCCCTGCCTTTTGTTGTCGTCCACTACCCGGCTGACCTAGTCTGGTTTCTCCAAACAGCTTTGATTGTGGACGCCAGTTACACGCAATAACGCCACCGGCGCATAAACATTTCAGCACAACCAGCCGGCCCGTTCATCATGCTGACACCGCTGGTAATCCACACCACAGGCCACGCAGGACGTTAAACAGACTCTGAAAGCTGTGGACCCATAATACCCTGCAGCTTTACCTGCACGCCCAGTGTGCAGGCCCTGATGTCCACTCTTTATGATGCGTGAAAGTTTGAGCAAAATCACAATATAAGCAGAAGCAACTCTCTGTGTTATTATTACCACTTCAGTGTTGCTTTACTTTGGCATGTTTAGGAGAACAGTTTGGTGAAAAAATCTAATTTAAACAGATTTCCCCTTACCGCAAACACTGTTGATCTGCCAAGGCATGTTTAGTGTCTGAAGGTTGCTGAAGTTTTGGAGGCTTGGACTCTGATAAATGAAAGCATTATGAAATTTGAATGCCTTAATCGTGTATAACTATTCAGAAAAAAGAGAGTAAAGATAAATAGGTAGGCAAAATTTATATCCCAATGTGGTTACTACTAGGTCTACTGTTTATAGCTAGGCAGCATATCGTCACTGTCCAAAGAAAAAGATGTATTTCCAATACAGTAAATTTCTTAGCTTTCAACGTTAGTTAAGTTAATGAGATTTTGTAGCATTTTTATTGGCCCATTAATCTTGAACGTTTATACTATGTATGTACTTTAAGACACAATGTAAAGGACAGCTGCTTTGTTTAAGTGATATAGGAAAATAGGAAGATATCTTTGAAGACCATCAATATTTTGGTCAATTGTTGCAGCTAATAATGTTTCGCTGTGCTAAACCACATAAGCAAGTCTTCTTAAGAATACTTGAGAAGTCAACTTGTTTGAAATGTAGGCATCCCAGGAGAAAAAAGTACACTGAAGAATACTTAATTTAAGTATACTTAGTATGCTTCCTTGCATTCATGGTTAATGTACTGAAAGTACTTAGTACGCTAAATATATATATCATTAGTGCTTTTAAAACATACTTAAATAGAACAAATTGTACTTAACTGTACTATTTTGAAACACCATTAAGATCCATTTTAAATACATTTAAGTATCATAAAGTACACATTTAGTACATTAAAACATACTTAATTTCAACCTTGGAGTGCAAATTAGTGTACTTATATTTAGCAGACTGAAGTACTACTGAGTTAAAACATATTTCCGATATTAAAGTATATTTGTAGAATTTTAAAATATATCAAATATACTTTTATATTATTTTACCTTAATTAGGTTACCTTAAATGCATTAGCCTTGAAGCTCTGACAGAATTAAAGAAGTACAGATACCAAAACAATGGAAAAATAGATGGACAAATGGAAAAACACCAAACTACATGGAAATAATTTCAATGTAGTGTATAAATGCTCTGAAAGTTTCAAAATGCACCATGCAAAAAAGGGCCCATTTTGAATTTACCGTTTTTGTGATGTCATGAAAACCAACACATTTCCAAATACTTATCAACAGAGTCTATAGCAGTTTAGTTCCTCCTACTAATGCTGAAGTTATAAGGAGTGTTTTAGCCTAGACTGCTTTTTGAACGAGGCACAATACTGGGTCACCAATAACAATATATATCCATTGGTTTATTTAATCTTATAGATATTCAGAGATTAAAAAAATGCTCATGTATATATTAATTATGACCGCTTTTGGTACATAACCACCAGGCAAAAAAATATGGGCCCTTTGAAAAGTGCTATTTGAGGGCTGGGGTGGTGGTCTGCATGTGTGTGGGTGGCCACGGAAAGTAGTCATTTAGAGATCCTGTGTATACTCTCAGAACTTTGCATTTGCATGACGCCCCTGTCAGTCATTCAGCATAAACCAAACAGAACAGAGGCAGCCTCTCCTGCTCTCGCTCTCTCTCTCTCTCTCTCCACCCCCCAGATCCCCTTCTCCCCTTGCCTCTCCGAATGGCCATGACGTACTCATTTCAGCCTGACAGTTATTTGGAATGAAAGGTGATGCGTAACCAGAAGCTCAAGTCCTCCTCTTGCACCCCTTCTTTTCACCGTCCCAGAAACCTCATCCCTTATTCACACCATCCCAGACCAGCGGCCATTCTCATGAGCCCCATCTGCTCCACACTTTGCTCCATTCAGCTCTTCTCATGCACCCCTCCCCAGAAACCCGTCAGAAAGACAGCCACATCTAAGGAAACCTCCACCAGGCTCTGGAACACATTGGAAGTTGAGGGCTTTGATAGTCTGCAAGATAGTGATAAAAAGCCACAGGGTGCGTATGAGACTTCAGGGCTGAGGGGAGGAGGAGCATTCGGGGTGTCATGTGGTTCGAAGTGAGGGTGGAATACTCAGAGTGGGGTGCTGAAATGGCCTATATTTGATAAACCCTTAAAAATGAAGGTGCAATAAAGGGCTCTTTGAAGTGATGCTACAGAAGAAACACTTTTGGTTCCTTCAGGAATCTTTCAATTGACGGATGGTTCTGTAAAGAACCACTGCAAACAGAACAATGAGAGGTGAAATAGTGAAGATAACGTTAAAAGAACCTCCACATAATCTAAAGCTGCCTTTCTGACGCATGGTACAGCTCAGTATGACTCAACTCTATTCTTTGCTCACTTGATCTTACCCATTGTACTTCATGATGGTTTAAAATCACTCAGAATTACTGCATGCGGTGTATTAGAATGCTGACGGCATTAAAAGTAACTACCAACATATGTCAAGTCAAGTCAAGGTTTATTTATGAAGTGCCTTTTACAACAGACGTTGTCACAAAGCAACTTTACAGAGAATCCGTGCGCAAGCCCCCCAGTGAGCATGGAAAAACTGCCTCAGAGCAAGAGGAAGAACCCTTGAGAGGAACCAAGTCTCAAAACGGGGAACTGCCTGTCCAGGGTGTTTCCTGCCTTACGCCCAAGCTCCACAAAAATTACTCAGCTCTGTGATCATCTGGGGTATTCTAATTATGTGGAAATGAGTTCTTTGGTTGAGGTGACAGTAAATGTGAACCACAGTGTGTACACTGAGCTGTTGGACAACCAGGTTTGACCCTCTGCTCATCATCTTACAGAGGAACACAACATTCCTATCCCTGTATTCCAAGATGACAGTCCTCGCACTCACAGGGCTGACTAAATGTGACTGGCATCATTAACATGAGCTTTCACACATCTGGACTGGCCTGCAGAATCTCCAGATCTTAATCCTCTTGAAAGTCTGTGGGACTACCTGGAACAACCAGCAAAAAGCCAGGGAAGGGGTGCACCAAATCTGGCCCAAATGACCAATTCTTTGATGCAAGAGTGTCTGAACATTGATGTGGCCTACACCCAGAAACTTGTTCAGTCAAATTGAACTAAAGCTATTAGGTACGTTTCAGTCACAGTTTATATATATACTGTATATATAAACTGTTAACCATCAGAGTAACTGTGAGATATAGCACATAATTTTGGTATTTATTTATCAGTATCTTCCTAGTTTGCCAATATCTTGTTGAGAAAGGTCTTAAGGAAAAGTCTACATCAGATCCATGATGTTCTTATACCACAGAATTGAAATACCTGCAAACTGTGTGTAGATTCTGTTCTTAACTAAGTACAAATCCAAAATATGAAAACACTGGTTGGTGAAAGAGGCTGAATGACCATTTAATGTACAGCTAACCCGGTAAGACTTAACATTAAGTGTTGACTAACTAACATGAAATAATACACTAGTTAACATCAAGTAATACATTAACAATGCTTAACTACTGTTAAGTAAACATGTAACAACGACTTTTCAGCCATCTTAACATGTAAATATGTAGTGTCTGTGTACTGAACATGTAAACATGGTTTACTTTAACATTAGTTAACCATTGTTAATGCATTTCTTCATGTTAGTTAGTCAACACGTAATGTAAGGTGTTATTGCTAACCCATATCTGTACATTTAGCATGGATATGATGGTAATGTACACAGTTAGGAGACTTCTACGTAATCTCAATTTGTGGTAGATTCCTATTGCCAAATATGTAATGCTGGAAGACTATAACTGATATCATCCTAACTTTGGGTGAGGCCAACACTGCACAGTATATTTCAGATGTGCCGTCATCAACCACATCGGGACTCTGGGACTTCTAATATTTGGAATGCTGTATGCTTTTCAGATGGCTTAACATTTGAACATGGTTTAGTTAACATTAGTTAAGCATTGTTTCCATTGTTAATGCATTACTTCATGTTAGTTAGTCAACACTTACTGAGTTTAGCATGGACAGGATGGTAATCCATGAACATACACACAGTTAGGAGACTTCTATGTAATCCCAATTTGTGGTAGATTTTTACTGCCAAATATGTAATGCTGGAAGAGTATAACTGATCCTAATTTTGGGTGAGGTCAACACTGTGCACAGTACATTCCGGATGTGCTGTCAACAATCTATCGGGACTCTGGGACTTCTAATATTTGGAATGCTGTATGCTTTTCAGCCAGCTTAACATGTAAATATGTAGTTGTGACATGTTTATTAAACATGTAAACAAGGTTTACTTAACATTAGTTAACCATTGTTAATGCACTACTTCATGTTAGTTAGTGAACACGTAATGTAAAGTGTTATTGCTAACCCATATCTGTACATGAGTTTACCATGGATATGACGGTAATGCACACACTTTCACACAGTTAGGAGACTTCTATATAATCTCAATTTGTGGTAGATTTCTATTGCCAGATATGTTATCTTGGAAGGGTACAACTGATCATCCTAATTTTGGGTGAGGCAAACAAGGTGCACAGTACATTCCGGATGTGCCGTCATCAACCACATCGGGACTCTGGGACTTCTAATATTTGGAATGCTATATACTTTTCAGCTGTCTTAACATGTAAACATGGTTTAGTTAACATTAGCTGCGCATTATAACCATTGTTAGTCAACACGTAATGTAAAGTGTTATCGCTAACTCATATCTGTACCTGAGTTTAGCATGCACACAATGGTAATGAATGAATTTACGCACAGTTAAGAGACTTCTATGTAATCCCAATTTGTGGTAGATTTTTACTGCCAAATATGTAATGCTGGAAGAGTATAACTGATCGTCCTAATTTTGGGTGAGGTCAACACTGTGCATAGTACATTCCGGATGTGCTGTCATCAACCACATTGGAACTCTGGGACGTTTTGAATGCTGAATGCTTTTCAGCCGGCTTGCAAGGAAGGAAGCAGCAAAGCCGAAAAGCCTGGACTGATAAAATATCTTATTTAACAGACCTATGACTGGTTTTCGCAACACAAAATTAAAGTTTGTTTTGGCCTGGATTGTACTGTCAAGTTGTGTTTAGTCTAGAACTAGACTTCATTTCATATTGTTCCACCCAATTTGGCCACTGTGTCGGGAGTGAAAATAAAAAGAGGGACGAATCCAGCTGCAATCTGTGAGCACATCCATTCAGCCAAGTCTGATTCATTCAGCAACGAAAAAAGTGAGCAAGGTGGAATTGTCAGAGGCTGACTCACTTGCCTAGAGCGTTGTAATTTTGTGTTTTCCTGTGTGTGTGTGTGTGTGTGTGTGTGTGTGTGTGTGTGTTTTGGGATGGTTCCACTTTGCATCGTGTGTGGCTGCGTCGCCTCGTGGCCGGCTAATCCAATCGGGTCCTGCACCGTTCGTCCTTGTCTTTCCGTAATAACCAATTGTTTCTGTAGGCCTGTTATTTTCCGGGAGTTTCTGAAACCAGAATCTTCCCTCTTGCTGCTCTTTGGCCCATCAAATTTTCACTGAATAAACAATGGCATACAGTGAACACATTTAGATGGGAATGACACCTCCTTACTTTTCCATTATTCAGTTTACCATGCATGAAACGGATGGAGGTTCTCCTTTTGGTCTCCAAACAACCTTCTAGACAGCTGCAAGGACAGTACCATACAGTAACATCCAAACTACACACATGATCAAAAGAGTAGCTGCACCCAGAAGGAAGTGTGGGATTGCAGTGCTATTGGGAAGGAAGATAAAGGTTACCAGGAACAATAAATGATGATAAATTTAGACTGATATGGACAATATTTATTGAGCTACACATACAGAAATAGTGTCTCTCAGTAAGGCGTCGAGCCACCATGTTTGCTAACCAACATGCCAGACATCTCGGCATGGAATTGTAGAGGTTCCTAATGGTGTCCTGTGATAATCCAGCCCATGCAGATTGAATATTCTCACACAGTTCCTGCAGATGGTGCGGTAGGGGTGGAGGTGGAGTGACACCAGGCCTTCTGGACGTGTGACAACAAAACTTTCATCTTGGCGCTGACCACGGTGCCTCCACACATGGATCTGTTGGTCGTCTCCACCATGACTAAAGTGGGACTCGTCACTGAAGATGACCCGCTGCCATTCTGAGTCACTCCATGACAGTCTGGCACGACACCATTGCAGCCTTTGGTGACATAGACGTGGTGTTAAGGGCAGTTGTCGTAATGGTCTCCGTGCATGTAGTCCTGCATCGTGCAGCCATCTGTCAGTGGTGCTGGCACTAACAGGATGACTCATGGAGGGCATCACTGCTCACAGAAGGTCCACAATTGTGGCTGTTGGGTTAGACAGCGATAAGGCCTGTCCTTGCTTCATATGCGCTGCTGAGCGTGAAACTTGAATCTTCTCTTGGTCATTGGGTGTTTCAATAACTCAACAACGAAATGAGAGTATTACTGCAACACCACCAATACAAACAACAAATTAGGCCTTCTCTGAAGCTCCAGGAGGCCCTGATGGTTCCGCATCATACAGTTATACTCTAAACCTGTAACCTTGTATTGTGATTAGTTGCCTCAAATTGTCTTTGTACAGCCACTTCAGGTAACCTTACTGAGGTGACTCATTGTTACTGGTCCAGAGTAATTCCTATAACAGCTTTTTCTACTTAGGAGTGCCCTGAATCATCATCATCACGAGGAGGAGAACGTCAGTAAACTTCAGGAAAGGGAATAGGATGGGTCTTCCAAAGTCTTATACGCAACTCTGCAAACAGCTGCAGAATGATCCAGAGACAACGGGTCTTGCAGCCACCCAGGAATTTTCTTGCCTAGTTGATGTGCTTCACATGATGACATCGCTCGTCTTTAGGACCACTCGTTCCCTCTGGTGTCTCTCTCTCTCTCTCTACGTCTATCTCTCTTTCTCTCTCTCTGGGGGAAGAAGTGAGCCAGTGCAATAACATTATGTTTCCCCGTGTAGGCCAGATGAATGCAGGCTTTTGTTTGCCGAGACCCTTGCTTATCCCTCCTTCCGACAGGATCGTTTTAAACGTCAAGACCAAAAAAAAAAAGAAAAGCGCCTCTGACCAGAGCGGAATCTCACCCCAAAGTAGAAAAAGATGGCGTTTGATTTGATACTTCCTCCCGAGACAGCAAGAGCTTCCTGTGTCCTGTCACAACATGGCTGGAACTTGGCCGGCAGCTCAGGGTCTCCGAGGAGACTAAGAGGTCGGTGTGCTTCGGGGTGGTCGGTTGGAGTGTGTGCGTCTCTGTGTGTGTGTGAGGAGTGTAGATTTTGAGCAGATCGCAGCAGGAGGCTGGGCTGGACTTGGCTGGGGAGTAACTGGATATATATGAGAGGAACTGCGTGGTTATTGGTCTGTAGGGTTTCTCTACTGCTGCTCTGTTGGTGCTGTGTAAATCTATTCCTTTTACACAACCCCGCAGTTAGCTGTGCTAGCTGTGCTGAAATGAATCAAACCTGCATAATAAGCTATTCACACATGTACACTACGGTTCAAAAGTATGGAATCACCGGTTTTGCTGCAGAGGAAATGAGATTAATCTGGGCTGTAAGAATTTATTTGTTTACTCAATATGCACAAATAAACAATATACTGTAATTTGATGTGTGGCCGTGGGTGAGTGTACTCATGTCCAAAGCTCTTCTTCCAGAAGTCCAGTACTTATAGTCATCATTTCAATCTCACTCACTCACTCACTCGTCTTTTAAAACGCTACATCCTTTTGGGTAATGGGGTTTCTGGAGCCTATCCCAGCACTCATTGGGTGGAAGACAGGAAACACCCTGGACAGGCTGCCAGTCCATTGCAGGGCAGTTACCATTTCATACCTTGTTTACCTAGGGGGCAGTTGTATGAATTTCATCAGTTCGGGATTCCCTGAACCAACAGTAACGACTGAAGTACCCTTGAGCAAGGCACCTAACCCCCCAACTGCTCCATGGGTACCGTGTATAGGGTTGCCCACTGCTCCGGGCAAGTGTGCTCAATGCCCCCTAGTTTGTGTGTATGTAAGTGCTTTACTTCACGGATGAGTTAAATGCAGGACAGATTCCTCTGTGCGCAAACACGAAGGGCAAAAAATGGTTCTAAACTCTCTTCTCCGAGAATGATTGGCCTCATTCTCATGACCTGAAATTATAATCAATATTTCATTAATATCAAACTAGAACTTAATGTTAGTTTAGGAGATTTGGAGACCTCACTGATGGTAATGTGTAACTGCATACAGGGGAACACTGTCTAACCTTGCTTGTGTTTTAGACCCCTTCCCTAAGTGGATGCATCTGACTGTGAGTTCGTTGAAAGAGTACAAAGTCAAAACTTCGCCAACCACATGGATGTAAGTGAGAATGTAAGTGCATTATCAATTACAGTCATCGTCGTCTTCATCAGTATAAAGTTGAGTTTATGATAATGTATGATGTGGCCCAAGAAACTCCCATTAAATCTGACCCATCACCTCAGGCTGTTTAGGGTGACTACACCCACAGCCCTTTTTACCAATGTTTTTACCTCAACTTTAAACCTAAAATTGTACAATGTGTTTATAAATCAGGTGTGCTCCTGGTGAAATGAATGAAACAGTGCCATGGTGCCATAGCTGGATCACAACAAGATATCAGGAACCAAGTTTGTGTTCTTCCAATCACGAAAAGCTGACCGGAGGAAAAAAACAGCCACCCTTGACTGAAACGTACCTAATAATAATACCTCCACGAGCACCAATAACAGCTGTGATTCAATTTGGCATGGACTTGTGTGTTTAAGGGGGTAGTAACTTCAGGCTCCTGCAGATGGCGCTGCACAAGGATGCTGGGGCTATAAATACCTGCAGGGTGTGAGTGACGGGATCCATAGATTGAGAAGAGGTGCTAAAGCGAAGTAAATGTCTCGTTCCATGTGTGGAAAATGGCTCCAAAGCAGATGTTAATGATTGGCTAAAAGGAGTGACTGCATTTGGGCGTGCCAAAGACCATAGTGTGAAGGAAGTAGCTGAATCTGCAGGTGTATGGAAGTGTACGGTCATAGGGGTCTACCAGCAGAATTGTGCCAGGGAAGGCATCCACCAAATCTGGCCCAACTGTACAATTCTTTGATACAAGAGTGTCTGAACATTGATGTGACCTACATCCAGAAACTTTTTCAGTCCATGCTAAATCCAATCACAGCTGTTGTTGGTGCTTGTGTAGGTATTACACGCCATTTCACGTTTCAGTCAGAGGTGACAATTTTGTGCCTGGTGAGCTTACTAAGAAATTCTGAAATTTATGTCAATATTTTAAAAGATTCCACTTTTCAATACAAATTGCTAAGCTGCTAACAATTTTTTTAAAAAAGTGTACCAAATCAGAAAGTATGCGAAATGGAAGCATTTCCACAAGTGGTCTCAGCATTTTGGAGCCCACTGTACTGTATATACACACACGCATGTACTCTCAGACATGTTGTCGGTCATTAATCCGCCTCTTTAGCAGCACCTTTGCTCCAGCCAGCATTGTCATTCGGGTGCCTCCTCTGCAGGAGCCGTACTCAGGCGAGCTTTTAGTGCCTCTCTACCCTTTTTTATTGTAGTCTTTAGGCAGATTGCCAAACAGGCTTTTAGATATTGCAGACACATGTAGAGCGAGGGGCGTCTATGTCAGAGCAAAAGAGAGAGAGAGAGAATCGAGAGGAATACAATAATCAGGTGTTTTTTGGAATGCATGCAAATACACGCAAAAGGAAACATGAGATGCTTCATTTAGCTCCATGTAGAACACAATTTCAACTATAGGAACACATATGAAAAGAGTAGGGCACGCTAATACACTTGATTAGTCCATGATTACTATTCTGCTTTGGATAAAGGAAAAACTTATTCCAAACCGCAGTGCTACCGCAGTGCTTTCCTAGAAATTAAGGTTCTTGAATGGTTCTTGGCTTCAAACAAAACAAACCAGTCCTTTCACTGCATGTTCAAATAAAATCTGTTTGCTGTTGGTTGAGGATATAATTGATTCTTTTCATAATGGCTACACTTAGTATTATTTGTTTGTTGATGTTGATTGGTTCCAAAATTGTTATTAAAATGTTATTAAAACTTCAATTTAATAGTACAAAGACAGAATATCAAAAGCTGAAATAGTGAAATTATTATTATTTTTTTAACAATAAATATGCCCAATTTAAAATTGATGCCAAATAAGCTGGCACAAGTTGATGTTCAGCACGGTGTTTTTGCAGCAATGCACCTACGGCCTATGTTTTTTTCCTTCAATTTTATACCTAAAATTGCATAGCATTATAGTAAATCTGGTGAAATGAACAAATTAATGCCACGGTGCCATGGTTGGAGCACAATGAGAAGTCGGGAACCAAACCTGTGTTCTTCTAACTCTGCTCTTCCAACTATGATAAACTGACCAGACAAAACATTTGTCACCTGAAACATACCTAATCGCATATAACACCTCCACAAACACGAACAGCAACTGCAATTCCATTTGGCATGGACTGGACAAGGTTCTGGATGATTGGTCAGTTATTAATACTACAGTAATTTTGCATTTACCAATAAAAATGAATGTACTATTTAATTTAAATGTACAATTTATTTGAATTTACTTGAAATTATAATTAAATGTTATAATAGAGAAAAATATATATGTCCAGTTTGAATTTCAAGCCAGCAACATGTTTCAAAAGTTGGTACAGGTTGGTGTTCAGTACTGTGTTCATCACCTCTTCTAACAGCACTCTGCAAGTGTTTGGGAACTTCAACCATGGGGAGGAGATGATTGACCTGTAGCTCTGAAAGTGAATTTCTTGCTCAATATCAGATTTCAGTTTAGCTCCCAGACTATTTTACTACCTGGCTGTAATACATACAGAATGTGAGACAAGGGGTCTTTTTAAGCACTGGAACTTTATTATTTTTTGTTGCTGACATCAAATTCAAAATGGGTATATATTTCTCATGAAACAATAAAACTTCTTAGATTCAACATTTTATATGTTTTAATTGCACAATTTTAAATATGGGGTTTCAATTATTTGCACAGGATTGTATATTGATTTCTATTTTATACAGCATCCAACAAACAGGATTATGGGTTAGCTTTATGTTTAGTTTAGTTTAGTCTGTAGGTTTTGATGAAGTTTTACAGAAGAAGGGACAGAGAATAATAACTATTTGCTTGCAAGTCATACAATGCAAAGTTGGACTACAAAATAAAACAATATAATGAAAAAAAACCTAAATAAATTAAATTAAAACAAAATAAAATGTTAGTCTACATGCAGTATTATTTAAAGTTGGATTTTACAAAAAGTAATATACAATATAATATTATTTATTGCTATTTATTGTGGACAAATATTAATGACAATGAATGTACAATAAATTATAAACTAATTTCATTTATTTAAATTTTTATATTCTGACAGAATCTGGTCCCAGTCATGACTCAATTGTGAAAACCACATAGTCTTGGTCACAACACTTTTTAAATTTGTTTTTGGGCTTTGGATAGGTAGGAAACGATATGCCGTATAGGATAGAGTCTCACTTTTAACATCAGCAACTCAGCAAGTGCAATGTGTTAGTATACTGTAAGTAGTGTTAGTGTACAGTAACTCAGTAAGTGTAATGTGTTAGTGTATTGTAAGTAGTGTGTTGGTATACAGTAACTCAGTAAGTGTAATGTGTTAGTGTACTGTAAGTAGTGTGTTGGTGTACAGTAACTCAGTAAGTGTAATGTGTTAGTGTACTGTAAGCAGTGTGTTGGTGTACAGTAACTCAGTAAGTGTAATGCGTTAGTGTACTGTAAGTAGTGTGTTGGTTTACATTAACTCAGTAAGTGTAATTTGAAGGTAAATAGTTTAGTACTTTTGCTCCAGTGGAGGTGTAAAGGGAGGAACTTCTATTCAACGACATGGTTTGTGTATTTTGTCCACTTGATTACCCCTGATTGAAATTAAGACTTTATAGGGGGGGTTCTATTTAAAACAAGGCTAAATGGCTAATTCCTAAATGGTTCATGGAACATTCTGAGTTAAAGCTCTTGAAGTCCACACTTCAAACAAGCATGAATCATTTTAAATCCACTGTGGCGGTGTGCAGAGGCAGGTTATAAAACCTGAATGTACATTGCCATGCAACTGCCAAATATGGAGCCTATTCTCCTTTTACTTTTTGTGCTGGGGCAAACAGAAGGTGATCTGCAGCTTGAATGCCAGCTAGCTTTCCTTGCCGTTTCAGTGCAATCCAGGCTGCTCTCTCTCTCACACACACGGTTGCGATTTAGCCCAGGCTCTGTAGTGTTTTTTCGGCTGGGGGCCGTGAGGGTGGGCGCTAAGCACTAATTACTGGAGCTGTTCGGTGTAATGTGCTGCTCTTTAACCCAACGGTTCTCTTTGAAAAGCCCCCACACGCTCGCATTTCCATTCCAGTCCTTAAAAAAAAAAACATCCCAGTGAAACGGACAGGAATTTAGGCCAGCTATTCTAATCACAAATATTTAGCCAGCCACGTCTTTATTCATAAATCACCAATTCTGAAACGTAGTCGGTTCCTTGACATCAAACCATCATCAGGAGTGTAGCCGGGCCCGAATGAAAACAAGCCTGTCCAAATACAAAGCGCACCACAGGACTGGCTGACCAAAAAAATGAAAACATTTTCTCTGCAGAAGGACCCAAGTAACAAGGAAGTTCACCACATTTGGCCATTCTTCATTAAAGGACAAGAAACTGAGATGGCTCACATGCAAAACAGTTTAAAGGGTTATTAGCGTCACTGGCTGTGCTGTAAGGCATTACAAGTGTAAGGTTAAGCAACATGCTACTCCCGGACCCTTGAATGCCCTGGATACATACTTACAGTCTGAACTAACAATTTATCCACAGGAAAAACAGCTGGATATATGCCTAATGCACCAAAAACAGTAAAAAGACATGACAGACAAACACTGATGTAAGGGTCTCTACCACTGGCCATGCACTTTTTAACAATTACTTCCAGCTGTATTGTACAGTGCAGGACCAAGCGCCCAAACCACGTAGTCGAGTTAAAGTACAGACCCTCAAGGTAAAATACTCCTCCAGTGTCAGTACAAGTTCCTCCCTTTAGACCTCCACTGGAGTAAAAGTACTAAAGTATTTACCTTCAAATGTACTTAAGTATGGAGAGTAACAGTAGCATGATTTATAGTGGCTCTAATGTCCTATTATCATTTCTGGAACAAGACTCTGAATCAGCTCTTTTTAGGTGAAGAGACTCTAGTGTCTCTCAGTCCACCAGTCTTTATATAGGTCATTAATTAGTCTGACGTTGATGTCTATTCAAATGATCATACCCAGGAGAAAAAAGTACACTGAAGTATACTTAATTTAAGTATACTTAGTATACTTCTTTGAACTTATAATTAATGTACTGAAAGTGTGTTATTTTTATATACTATGTACTTAGTATGCTAAATATGACTATAAGTGCTATTAAATGTGTACTTAAATAGAACTAATTGTACTTAACTGTACTATCCTTAGATACCTCTTAGATTCATTTGCATACCTGCTAAATACCATAAATGTAAATGTAATTATGAATCTACATATTAAAGTACATTTATAGTACATTAAAATATACTTATATATACTTACTTAGTATACTTCTATTAACTACACTAAAGTACACACTACTACACTTGTAATATATACATTTTGCACTTTTTGGCAGACAAAACAATAATGTACTTGAAATTTATTGGCTGATATTAAAGTACATTTCTAGTACAATAAAATATACTTAATTTTACCTGGGTGCGCACAGAACACTGAAGGAGAACAGTTCCCATTAGCTAGAACCAAGCTCTGTCCAACAGGTCAAAACAAGCTCAAAACAAAGTGACCACTGTACCCTTATTGGTGGGCTCACTTCACACTTCTTTCGTTTGGACATGTTACGTTCTTATGCTCACATAAGTCAAAAGGAAAAGCAGGTTTGACCATAATTTAGTGGAGTAAACAGTCAGATATTTGATGAGTTACTGTACACCACTGATGTTGTTTAATTTCTTATGTGGGCTTGTGAGTATACAGCACTGTGCAGTAGGAGAATCACCAAAGGCCCCATATATATAACCTAATTTCAACTGCTAATTTAATCTCAAATAGAAAAGTTGGGCAATATCTGTTTTATCTAACAAGATACAGTTTTAAGTTTGTTTATCTCACTTTAATCATTTGTACTGCAGTAATATTGGATCGTCAAGCAGACAGGTTAACATGGTCATAAAAACCTTACTTTACCTTTATGCCACAATATATATCTCGATATTTGGTATCCATGTATAGATACAATACTGGCATGCAAAATATTGTGATACTATACCGTGCTCCATTATCCTGTCCCCCACCCCCACTTTGAACCCTTACTTTATTAAATTATTTCCAGTAAAAATGGCCATACACGTTATATATTTTTCAGCATTTTCCTATATTTAATTAAAATTTACACAGACAAAACTAATAAATATAATATCAGTCATTTCAATATTCCACTTCTTTTGTTTTCAGGAGAATTGATTTTCATTTTTAAAGAAACCTCCAAACTTTAGCTTTAGACAGTTGGTTTTATTTTCTACCCCAAGCACATTCAGTGGTGTTGAGGTCTGGCCCCTGGGGCGGTCAGTCCATTAATCTGAGAACACCAGCAGCTTCTTTGTTTGATTTGCAAACGTTTTCTTTAGCTCATAGAGGAGCTTCATGAACAGCTATACATCCTTTCAGACCCACAGCATTGAGGTGTCTTCTCAATGTAGAAGCATGGACAGAAACACCTGTGAATATTTTCAGACTGAAACCTGATGTTCTCCTGGCTCTCAAAGATGGAAAGGTCAGTCAGGCCTTGCATGGTCTTGCATTATATATATAAAAAGTTTAGATACTTTATCATTTTAAGGGATCCAAACTTCTGCAAACTTCTAATAAGGTTGGTTTAAACAGCCCAGCAATTATAACCTGTGCCTAATGACACACAGCTTATAATTTAATACTGGATTTAATACTGAAATCCTGCTTACACTGGAATTAGTCAACTTGAATCAAATATATTTCTTTGTGTAATGTATCCGCATTAGTTAAATAAAACTATATTAAATGCATTGTTTCATGCAGTAATGGATAAATCCCTCAGATATGACTACAATCACCCATTTCTGAGGATTCTAATAGCTTAATGCATATCTGTCACTCAGTTAGTATTCCTGGTAAAAGGCTCAACTGGTAAACCTGAACATGAAACACTGTTATGGTAATAAAAACTATGTAAAATACTTTCAAACTTCATATTCAATATGAGAAAAGACAATAGCACAAAAATAAGATTTATAGACAACTGTATTTATACATTGGAACAGTAAGAGTTAACACAAACTAATAAAACCACTAGGGAACATTTTGGGCAAAAGACTTTTCCAGATGTAGAACTCATTCAAATGAACTGATCTTAACCACATAGATTTATCCAAGTAACTAAGGATTATATAAGATATTGTATGTCCGAGGGAGCGATGGGAAGAATAACAACTTTGTTAACCTTTTAAAGGGTTCAAAGTACCTTCACTTAATGTAAAGCTTTTACATTTAAGAGTTCTTGCTAGAACCTTTACCTAATATAGAGGTTCTTGGAAGTATGTAAAGTTTGGTGACACTTCACATTACAATACCAGTCAAAAGTTTAGACCCACCCATCTAAATGGATGTTGTTGGTGATCTTAAAGACTCTACAGTCTTACACTTAACAGCTCCAACTGATGAGAGTCTGAAACAGTACATATCCTGATATACCACATATACTCCTGATGTACCACAGTATTATATTTCACCATATCTCCACCTCTAATATATATTTATTTAAACTTTGATCTCTTTTTCTGCACAGTTTAAAAGCTCTCTTTCCCCTTTCAGTTTAGTGAATATTCATGATGGACAGACCAATAGAATTGCTCCAAAACTGCTTAGAAATAAACCTTGTTATATCAGCCTCCACTGCAGGTTATTCTATAGTAAAGCATTAAGATAAACATAAGGAGAACCTTCTATGAGTAGCTGTGTCTAAACATTTGCTGGTAGTGTAAATATTGACTCATTAACATACACTCATATTGGTTACAATGCTTAACTAATGTTAAGTAAACATATAAGGGTTAACTGTATATACAGTACATATAACTGTGTGTGTGTATATATATATATATATATATATACACACACATACATGCACAGTAGTATTACTTCATGTTAACTAACATATTTCTTAATGTTAGTAAGTCAACACTTCATGCAAAAAGTGCTACCTAAAGTTCTTCACATTCACACATCATGTTTAGAAGCATGGTTCAGCAGTGATGAAAGGTTTCTAAGTGAACCATAAATGGTTCTTCTATGGCATTCTGCAGAGAAACCCTTTTTAAAAAAAAAAACCTTTCGAGTGCATGCTTTGTAATAATCCACCTATAATTCCTCATCAGCGGATCCGTGTTAGAAGCCAGTACACATGCCTCTATTCATCTTCAAATCGTAATAATATTTGTCCAGTGTTTCTGACAGGTTTGACAAAATATACGCTTGTTCTCTTCTAATGACGCTGTATTCTTGAGCCCAAGACAACATTCGGAGCTTTGTTTCAGGCGAGTGTTTGTTGTTTTATCCGGGAAATCAGCTAGGCTGGGAAAGCGCAACAAAATCCTTTACTGGACACGACGCAAAACACGAACACACACACACACGCATATACACACATGCACACAAATATTCCGCTCTTTAGCCAAAGCAAACACGGTAGACTAACAATTTTGGGCCCATTAAATGGCACTCCAGGGGAATTCCATTTAGTCGAGTTTCTCCTTTATTGATATATGAATTAACTTATCTATTTTTAACGTATTTATATTGGACAGCTAAAATCAAATGACACTCTCACTCAACCACAAACATGCACGCAGGCACGTAATGAAAACTTCAGCACGTCTCTCTCTCTCTCTCTCCCACCCACACACACACTCATGAATACTGTTGTCAGTATGTGTAGGGTGGAGCATCCATTTTCAGGAAATACAGACCCCATAAAGTCCTCCGTTTAGTGGCGCAATGGAACATGACAAGTGTTAACTGAGCGCGCATGTGAGTGATGCACAGACGCAAGGCTTTAAATTTATTTAGGCCGGAGAATTATTTCCCTCCTGAGCCTCGGAGACGGCTTAATTCAGAAAAAGTCTGCCTCTTCTACATTCCTGCGAAAGTGGGCCTGAGACCTATTCTCTCCTTCTCTCCCTCTCTCCACTCATTTACTTGGGTCAACAGCATCCAGGTCCATGACGTTCCTATTAAACCACTTCATGAATATTCATGAATAAATGACGCATCACAATACATATCCACATTCACAATACATACATGAATACACTTTAAGTACCTCAAAATAAGATTCATTTTAGGCATTTATACCTCCTCAAGTCCATTAAGTAAACTATCAAATATGATTTGGGGAGCATGTATCAAATAGAGTCAAATTCTAAATAAAGGAGTTTAAAAAATCATGACATAAAATTACACGACATAAAATCATGACATGTTGCTTTTAGAAGTATTCAACTTATTTCAATTGTCAAGTGGCACAACCAACTTTTATGCATGATTTTAAGAGAGTGTGGCATACAAGAAGACCCCACATGCCAAGTAATTTGTAATTTAAGTTACTTTGACTGGTTCAGTTTACCAAGGTTTATGGTGTGGCACAGGAAGATCGAAAATGTGTTATTGTTTTTAATAATGTTCATATAAAATATATCTAAACTATAACTAATTTAGACATGTTTTCAGTAATTGTTAATGACCTTAAAATAAACAAAAAAGTATTTTTATTAGCATGCGGTTGCACCTCTAGACTTATTCTGGGTTGTAAAATTGATTATCCAGCAATTATAAAAGCTATAAAAACAACGTACCTTGTATACTTTTTAAAAACTTTTATTTTAATTATCATTTTTAAAGCATTATTACTGCCATACACACCCAGACTCTACAGGGTGCCCAGATGTTACACTTTGAGTACCTCAAGTTTTTATGCCTCTTTAAAAGTCTAAAAACATGTGGTCGTACACCCGTCCATTAAGGGAAACTATCAAATATGATTTGCGGGGAAAACGTGTCAAAAATGGTCATATAAAACTCTAAATGAAGTTGTCTAAAAATTTATATTGATGACCCAGCAATTGTAAAAGCTATGAAACAAATCTCAATGCATTCAACAGATTCTTACAGATGCAAAAAATTCACCTTGCATGTTTTCTTTTAATTATTACTTATTATACTTTTAAAGTTTTAAACTCAAAATGTCAGGTGGTACGAATGTCGATTATGTAACCTATCCAATATGATTTGGGGGAAATGTATCAGATATAGTCATATATATATGTATGTATATATGTTCTATATGAAATAGAAAAGCCCATTAAAATCATGACATGTTGCAAAACAAGGCAGCTTTTAAACGTTGCTTTGGCTCATTCAGTTTACCAAGGTATGTGGTCTAATCCCAGGAAAACTTAATTTAATAATGCTTATTTATATAAAACATATCCATGTATAAAATTGAGTGTTAATAGAGTTTATGAAGTTTATAATAGTACAAAGACACTAGTTTATACATTATTCAGTAACTGTAAATGACTTTAATATAAATTGAAGTCATTGTATTAATATGTGGTTGCACCTCTGCACATATGCTGGTGTGTAATATTGATGATCCAGCAATTATAAAAGACAGGAAACTAATTTCAATGCATTCAATAGATTCTTACATATGCTAAAATGCACCTTGTATGCTTTAAAAGCTTTCTATTATCACTTTAAAGACTTACTTACTGCCACACACACAAACACACACACTCTGCAGGGTGCGCAGATGTTACCACAGACATTAACCTCTTTCCTTTCAGCTTTCTCCATAAAGTCCCGGGATCATGTTTCCCAAGTGTAGCAAAGAATCTCTCTCTTGCACACACATGCGAACACATGGAGGAACTGGCGTGAAATCAAGCATTGAGATGTCACAGAGCATTGAAATGTCATAGAGCTGTAAATCCACACAATGCAAACATGTGACTAACCTTGACCCAGATCACAGGGAAACCGCTGCTTGCCTGTATGACATTCTTACTCACAACCTTTTTTCTGGTCAGTACTATTTATGAAACGCATAGTCCCACATCTAACATCTGAGTGGCTAAGCCATGTTCAAAACCTTGTAAGTATGGGATGTGAGGATACTGGAGAAGCAAGGGGAGTAAATATGCACAGAAAATAATAATAATATTAATAATAATAATAATAATAATAATGGATGCAAGTTACCTTCCTTGACTACTCTTCTCCATGCATCCAAAAACCCTTTAATTGGGGTGGAATTATACACTTCTCTTGGAACATAGAAACTGGGTAGGTTTTCCTTTCGTATCAAGCAGCAAAGAAGTTTTAAAGAATTAAAGAATTAAGGGTTTAATTTGATTAAACTATATGACATTGCACGTCCTTTGAGGCGACTATTGTGCGTGTGAACATTATGATGGGGATGCTGAAACAATTGTGCTTTGTGCAGTCCTAGTAAAAAACAAAACTCACTACAAAAGCCTTTTTTATAAAGTCCACCTACAAAAGCATTTAACGTACCAAATGTTGTTTTACAAACATTCTCAAAAATGACTCTCAGTCTAAAACATTTAGGACCTAATGAGTTTGGATCCATTTTCTTTTTCTTTTTTTTGAGGGGGGGATGCATTTGCGGGCAGGGCATGGGGCAAGTCAACTGTGTAAGTTTAGGCCTATTAGCTACACATTAGTTCTTGGGGAAAGCTATAGCACTATATGCAATGTTGGCAAACATGGTCATCAGTTAGCTGATGTGCACAATTGGCAGTTAGTGTTCTCCTCCAAGTGTGTTGATCTGTCCAATGACATTGTGTTAGCAGCAGTTCAAATAAAAATAATTCAGTGATGCTTCACATGTGCTGGAGGAAATATTGGTAGCATCTTGTGACAGGGAGAGCTAGCTAGCAGGTAAAACAACTGGGGAAGGATGCTTCCTATTTGGTGTGCTAGCATGTGGTTTGGCATGAGGAAATAATGACTTAGCTTGGAATCTCAGTCTTAGTCAAAATCTCAGTCAAAGTACACTCACCATCAAAAGAATAGCTGCACCCAGAAGGAAGTATGGGACTGCAGTGCTGTTTGGAAGGAAGATAAAGGTTACCAGGAACAATAAATGATGATAAATTTAGACTGATATGGGCAATATTTATTGAGATACACATACAGAAGTAGTGTCTCTCAGTATGGCGTTGGGACGCCATGTTTACTAACACAACATACCAGACATCTCGGCATGGAGTTGTAGAGGTTCCTAATGGTGTCCTGTGATAATCCATCCCATGCAGCTTGAATATTCTCACACAGTTCCTGCAGATGTTGCGGTAGGGGTGGAGGTGGAGTGACACCAGGCCTTCTGGATGCGTGTCGTGTGACAACAAACCATTCATCTTAGTGTTGACCACGGTGCTTCCACACATGGTGATAAGGCCCGTCCATGCTTACATTCGCATGTCTCATAATGTCAAACCTACCCACGTTTCATTCCTGTCAGTTGATTCCTTCTGGGTGCACCTATTTGTGCAGTTTTGACAATGAGTGTATATTAGGTTTTCCTACCTTCACTGGAACGGTTATGGCTTTGTTAATGCTATTTCATTACAAACAGCCACAAGACTGCTGAATGAACGCTGCCTACTAAAACGGTGCGGCCGGATTGTGATGCCATCGGAATACTATCCATAGCAAAGTCATTTTACCCTCATTTTATAAAACCAATAAACCATTCAAGACCTTCACTTCGAGTCTAAGAACACCCCTTAACCGTGGTAAAATCACTGTAATGGCCTGCCTCCTGTGGCTCAGTGTTTTATTCAGCATATCATGCCTGTCAAACTCAGTCACGTTAATGAAATGTGAACATTGCAGTTTTGTTTGGTCACCGCAGCTTGAGCAGTTTATATTGGAATGCATGTATTTTTTAATGCGTTGAGATTTGAATCGGACGCTTAAGCGCATTAAGTGCATTAACAAATCAGTTCGATGGCTGAGTCCATTCTAACTCTATAATGACTTTATAATGTGTTTTTCAGCACGAGCAAAAAGACTCTCAGTCAGTAGAAGAGACACACTAACACACACATACACACATTGACACACTTGACCCAAATCAATGTGGGCCATTCATGCTTTGTTTTTCCAAGGCATTCTCCACTGGGACGAATTACAACCTACCACAGCTTTATGGACCTGCTGAGAGAGACAGAGAGAGACAGAGAGAGAGAGAGAGAGAGAGAGAGATATTTCCACAGTGGCAGATTACATGCACATTCTCCACAGTCAGAAGCAGCTCACTAGCTTTCTCTGACCCTCAAAGCCTTCCATCTTTTCCAAGCACCGCATAGGGTCACCAACCCAGAGTTTCCTTTGTGCGAAGCCTCGTAAAGCGTTAGCGTGTACACAGCGAGTTCAAGTCCATTCGGTGGGGCAAACCGTGTGCAACCGCAGCCTCGTCCAACGAAAGCTCCGGAGTCAACCAACGTCCAATAAAGCTTACAAAGTGGAACAGAAGGAATTGAATTCGATCACCGCCGTGCACACAAACACAGATGGGCGAGCACGGTCAGTTTTTCCAGGGGTAGCGCCGCGCGTCCGTTGACATTTAACCTGTTGAGCTCAGAGGGTGGACGACTTCCTTAAACTCGCTCCAACGTCCACAAACATCTGAGTGAGTTACACCTCAGTGGTCCCCTGAGGCAACAGCCCCCCCCCATTTCCCAAACATACACACAGATGGGGAGAACGAAGGAGCGAGAAGAATTAGAGAAGTATCACCTCCCTCTCTCTAACAGAGAAAAGATGAGAAGAAGAAGAAAATCAGATTTGTTCTGTTTAGTCCAGATGGCCTGCTTACCCATAAGAAGAAACCGTCAAAAGTATAAGGGCACCAAGTTCATGAAGGTGTGATGAGCATGTTTTCATTGTCCGCTACCAAACCAAACAAAGCAGTTATTTTGTAGCATATTACTGTAGGGTGCTGTTCATAAGATTGTTATTGTTATCACAATTGACATAACCCTACATAAATGTTCATAAAAGCTTATTCCAGTAGGCGCCATCTGTCATAAAGATTACATTTGCCAATCTTAATCAAAGTTAGCTAAAGTAGTCTTGACGCCTATTGGAATAAGCATTTATAAACATTTATGCAGAGTTATGTTGGTTGTCATGACAAGTTTAAGTGGCTAATATGTAGCCTTATTAACAGTACCCTGCTGTGGTGTGTTACCAAATGTTACCAGCTATTCAGTCAGCCTTCATTAGTCCACATTTCATATCTTAAATTTTTCTAGACAGGAAATCAAAGCCAGTCTAAACAGCCATTAAGTTTGGTACATCTGGCAATATAGAACATGTATATTAAACAAGCAACAAAACTTTAGTCCAGATGGCCTGCTTACCCATAAGAAGAAACTGTCTGGGCACCAAGTTCTTGAAGGTGTGATGAGCATGAGTTCATTGTCCGCTACCTAACGAAACCAAAGCAGTTATTTTGTAGCACATTACTGTAGGGTGCTGTTCATAAGATGTCATTGTTTAGCTGCTTCAACAACGATCAGTCATTGACTGCCTAGTGTTGCAGCACTGCCCTGCCTCAGGGTGGCACTGTAGCAAACTGCTTCACCCAGTTGCTCCTTCATAGCCTAGCAATAGTAACTATGCCTGGGAAACCTCTGAAAGACTTTACAATATGATGCAACCTGTCTGCAAAGCTGAAAACTTGCCCAGCTTCCCAAGAGACTGGTGGAAAGAGTGAATTATTACTCATTTCTCAAAACCAAGACCAAAGAGGAGACGTGTACGATCTCAGTTAATGTGTGGAAGAGTGCTGTTACAAACAAACAGTTGTTGTCACGGAAGTTAGCATCAGGACTGCTATGGCAAGTTAGCAGCCATCTGAATACCTGGAGGTAATTCACACAATGGCTTTAAGTACTGTCTATCTAAAGGAGACAGTTTTGGTGGTCTACCAAGTCTTGCACAGTTGTAAGAAGTCCCATTTTGTCCTCATCCACTAGGACAATGGGTCTATAAATACTTGCGGTGTGTGAGTGATGGGATTCATAGATCGAGAAGAGGTGCTACAGTGCAGGGAATGTCTCTTTCCATTTGTGGAAAATGGCTCAAAAGCAGATGTTAATGATTGGCTAAAAGGAGTGACTGCATTTGGGAGTGCCGAAGACCTTAGTGTGCAGGAAGTAACTGAATCTGCAGGTGTATGGAAGCGTGCAGTCAGGTCATACATACTGCCAGCAGTGGCAAAAATCCTAGTCTACAGGAAATTCTCCTCGGAATTGTGCCAGCGAAGGCATCCACCAAATCTGGCCCAACAGGCAGACAGACAGACAGACAGCTAGACAGTTAGACAGATAGATACTTTATTGATCCCAAAGGAAATTTACCAATTCTTTGATGCAAGAGTGATGCAAGAACATTGATGTGGCCTACATATAGAAACTTGTCCAGTCCATGCCAAATCCAATCACAGCTGTTATTGGTGCTTGTGGAGGTATTATATGGTATTAGGTACCTTTAGGGGTCACTTTTGGTGATCTTTCTGGAGGCACATGAGAAAATTCTGAAGGCAGCTGGGATGAGTTTGAGAAGCTGTTTATGTGAATGTTAGCGCCTCTTTGACGGGGAACAAAATGGCATGGATTCTTTTGGGAACAGCTTTGGTTGGGAGGACACAGCTCTGACTGGGTGACGGATTTGATGGTCCCCAAGTTGACTGGAAATCAAACAAACAACAGGGTGGTCTCTGACTGTTGCACAGAATCATAGCCTACAGTTATCTTGTGTGGTTGTCCAAGATTAGCCAGACAAGGAAAACACAATTTCTTCCATGTCCAGCCTTCACATATTTCACTCACATACCTTCCTGGCACGCTGTGGATATTAATCAAGACATCGGCATCCGTGCACTGCAGGGTTGGGGTCTGAATTGCAGCTAATGACGGATGACTGCGTACATGTGTGTGCATCTGTCTGTTGGTTGGACCTGTATCCTTTTCCACATCTATTTAAACAGGCGGGAGGACAAGCAGCACAATCCGCCCCCCCCCACCCCTTATCTTCTGTTCTCTGTCAGTAAATGTGTGTGCAAGTTAACTGGAGTGAATGCACAGATAAAAACGTGGTTGAGGCTCTTTGAGTAAATGGTGGGAAGCCTCACTCCTCATTTATTATTGTTCTGTCCTTGGAAAAGAAACATAGTTTGCCAGTGGAAGAATGTGTGCATGCAGATAGACCTGCTGAATTCCACAAACTCCAATTTTTATCCCCCCATCCCCCCCAGTCCCATCAAAAAAGGTGATTTTCACAGATCCAGTTTTGGATTATAATTTACATACGGATCAAGAATGAATCCCCTCGTTAAATTTTCCAAGAGTTCCGCCAAAAAAATTTGATGAAAAGAACACATTCTCCATTCCATGGGATACTGCCACTGGTAAATTGTATGGCTTGCTACACTTTCATGTGCTATTTATACGTTATTTGAAAAGCAGAGGGTTCGAGCGAGGCTCTTTCAGACTTTCTTTTAGAGTTATTGCCAGCTTGCAATGAGATCACACCCCAATTCCGTCGGAATCTGGGGAAGAGCCCAGAGACCTAGCGGAGTGCAGAACACACTCACACCAAGACTTGTTTTCATACAATGGCAGGACATGAGGTCATGCATAAAGTAGCTGTCCAAAAAGAAAAACAAACAAAACAAGTTTCTCCAAAAAGGGTCAATTTACAGGAGAAAGCAACAACATTCCTGAATGTATGCTGGGAAGTTAACGCGAGGAGATTTTACTTTATGTAATTTTGGAGCATTTCTGGTGGTCAAAACATTCCTAAACCTATACTGGGAATTAATGCAAGGAGTTTTTACTTTATGGATTTTAGTTTCGGAGCATTTATGTTGGTCCATTCACCCCGAATTTTCACATAATGTAAGGTACAGCTGCTGTGCTGTAAAAGGTATAGAAAAATCAAACTTGGAAATAGATCTACATACCTTTTCCCTGTACAGGGATATATTGTTACATGAAGCAATTCTAGTTAAAAAGGACATTAAATACAAAATACATAAAGAATGGGAATGTAGTCATAAAAACAGGAGCTTCCAAAAGTGGACTTAAAAAGAAAAAATTGGTTTAACATTATTGAAAATCTTGATTCCAAACATATGAAACAGTATATATAGAGCACAATTTATTTATAATTTGAAGTAACCACTAAACCTTTTTATTATGTCAGATTGATAATGGTAAATTATTGAAGCATCCGAGACCTATTGGGCACTGTTTTGCCTTACAGTGCTATTCAGGTACATTCATATCTTCGCTGTCCAAAGAAAAACATGTATCTCCATTTTTGGTTGATTTTTAATTTTATGTATCATTTGAACACTGTAGGTGCTGTTTACACTGTGTGAAAATTCCATGATGAATGAGCCCACAGAAATTACCCAAAACTGCTTGGTAAAAAGTCTTGTTCCATTGACTTAGATAAAAAACTACGTACTAAAAAGATTTTTGCCCTCTCCTGTAAAGTTGCTATTTTGGAGATACTTGTTTTCCTTTGTACAGCGACAATATGCAAAAGTTAGGGCACCCTTGTCAAATTAAATTGTGGATTGTGGAAGTGAAAATGAGTTAAAATCCTCTACAAAGGACACAGTTCTGCCCAATTTTATGCACAATATTATGGTTTATTTCTTGAAGTAAACATCACATATGAATATAATAAGATAATAATTATAATTTTATAATTATAATTTTATGGTATATTAAGTTCAGCAAATAACTAGAAACTGTATTCTGAAATGTGCAAATAAATGTAATATATATTTTAATATAACATGTATTTAAAATTTTACTTATAAAATCAACATATAACTTCACAATTTGACAAATTTGACAAACTTTTTCTGTCACATTTTGACAAACTTTTGCAGACAACTGTTATTATCCACCATGAATAGAGTGAAAAAGGCCAAAAATTTATCTCAAAACTTTCGTCAAACAATGTCTCGTGCATCAGGCATCATCTTTAGAAGAATTCTTTACGCAATAATTTATTGTAAGGTAGCTTTTAGAGGCATTGAACTCTACAGATTTCTGGTCCACCACAGTGAACACTGCGGCTGGGGTAACATATTAAGTTGAGAAAATAACTAGAAACTGGACTCTGAAATATGCAAATACATGTAATATATATTTTAATGTAATAGATATTTTTCATTTGACTTATCAACATCTAATTTCACAATTTGACAAATTGACAAACGTTTGCAGACAACTGTAATTATCCACCATGAATAAAAAATAAGTTAAAAAATTAGTTAAAAAATAAGCAAGGCCAAAAATTTATCTCAAAACTTTCGTCAAACAATGACTCAGGCATCAGGCAACATATTTAGAAGCATTTTTATGTAATACTTTAGTGTAAGTGTAGTATATATTACTAGAAACTGCACTCTGAAATGTACAAACGCACGTTTTAATGTAATATGTATTTAACTTTTTACTTAGAAAATCAACATGTAATTTCATAATTTGACAAATTGACAAACTTTTTCTGTCACAATTTGACAAACTTTTGCATACAGCTATAATTATCCGCCATAAATAGAGCAAAAAAAAAAGTTTTAGGTCAAAAGTAATATCTTAAAACTTTCGTCAAACAATGACTCAGGCATAAGGCAACATATTTAGAAGCATTTTTATGTAATAATCTACTGTAAATGCAGTATAATAAGTTCAGTAAATCACTAGAAACTGCTCTTTGAAATGTGCAAACGCATGTAATACATATGTTAATATAATATATATTTAACTTATTTTCATGTAAAAAATCAACATGTAATTTCACAATTTGACAAATTGACAAAATTTTTCTGTCACAATTTGACAAACTTTTGCAGACAGTGGTAATTATCTGCCATGAATATTTTTTAATGTAATAATTTACTGTACGGTAGCTTTTAGAGGCATTGAACTCATCACATGTCTGGTCCATTAGCACCACTGTGAACACGGCGACTGGGGTCGTTTCTCTAGAATGGAATACCATTATAATTAAACACTCTGATTGACTTTATTTACATCTATTAAACTATACAGAAATGATTGAAATTGGTAGAAACCCCCTCTACACATAAGGCCATGAGGCTAACTAACACACACACACACACACACACACACACACAATGAGCCACAACCTCGTGTGACCAGCCTGGTTTGAGAGTTTGAGACCATTGCTGTGATATTATTCAGGGACACCAGTCATGGACAGCTACAACGCTGAGGAGGACAGTCAGCAAAACAAGGTTCATAAACAGATTTAACACAGTGTAACAACTACGGTTACAGGACAGTTTGCAAGTTTCTTCCTCTGTAATTGGCTCTCGACACTCCAGGGCTCCATGGTTAGTTGAACGCTCGTGTGATTGTGAGGGTTTATTGGAGCGAGAGGAATCCCGTCTCTTCCCCGAAGGCTTTCCTCGACAGGGAAACACCGGCCACTGCTTTCAGACTACCTCTCTCTCTCTCTCTCTCTCTCTCAAATTGAGAACATTTTTTCTTCATCCTTCTCTCGGCAGCTCCCGTTAGACACCATGTGTTACGTCATATTTTAAACAGCATCTGCTTTTGATCTCAGCTCTGCAGGTCACATTTATCTCTCCTAACATTATGTTAAACTGCTTAGTGGAATTATCATTTGTCCTCATTTAATTGATCCCAAAACCCCCCACTACCCCCCCCAGCCCACCGTCGGCCTACAGTCAGTACAGCACATTTATTAGCACTGTACAGTTGTAGGCAAAAGTTTTGGTGACCCTGGTCAAGCAACAAGATTGGTTTGCTTTCTGAAGGAAAGTAATTAACACGTCCTCCACAGAGAGCACACAGCTACAAAAGCGGCCAGCAAAAAAGTGAAGTGATAGAAAGAGATTGTACAGTAAAATATTGCAGGAAAGTGTTTAAACATTTGCCTACAAATGTATATGTGCCATTTTACAGAATTACTTTAAACAATGAGGTATTCTGATCTTTATAATGATTATGATTTATTTAAACCAAAGCCATTAATCGAGAAAGTAATAAGCTGAATATACACAAAACTCATCATTCATTTGTTTTGGGAAGTGTCTGTCCCCAACCCTAACACTTAAATTTATCCTAGACAAAATCATTTTTAATAAAGGTGATTAAAAGGTATTATTTATAGAGGTTCCTAATGGTGTCCTGTGATAATCCATCCCATGCAGCTTGAATATTCTCACACAGTTCCTAGAGATTGTGCGGTAGGGGTGGAGATGGAGTGACACCAGACTTTCTGGACGTGTGACGCGTGATGGTTCATCTTGGTGCTGACCACGGTGCCTCCACACATAGATTTGTTGGTCGTCTCCACCAAGACAATAGCGGGACTCGTCACTGAAGATGACCCGCTGCCATTCTGAGTCACTCTATGACAGTCTGGCACGACACCATTACAGTCTTTGTTGAAGTTGGTGTTAAGGACAGTTGTTGTAACGGTCTGTGTGCATGTAGCCCTGCGTCGTGCAGCCGTCTCCCAATGGTGCTGGCACTAACAGGATGACTCATGGAGGGCACCACTACTCACTGAATGTCTGCAATTGTGGCTGTTGGTTCAGTCAGGTACAGTGATAAGGCCCGTCCTTGCTTACATCACATGCATGGCCGAGCGTGGAACTTGAAACGTTTGCATGTCTCACAATGTCAAACCTACCTACCAAGTTCAGCAAATAACTAGGAACTGCACTCTGAAATGTACAAATACATGTAATACATATTTTAATATAACATATATTTAACTTTTCACATATTAAATGTAATTTCACAGACAACTGTAATTATCCCCATGAATACAGTAAACAGTACATTTTAGGCCAAAAATATTCTCTCAAAACATTCATCAAACAATGTCTCACGAATCAGGCAACATATTTATAAGCATTTATTAAATGTAATAATTTACTGTGAGGCAGCTTTTAGAGGCATTGAACTCTTCAGACATCTGGTCCATTAGAACCACTGTGAACACTGCGGCCTAGGTAGTTTCACTAGAATGGAACATATAATTAAACACTCTGATTTACATCTATTAAACTATAAAGAAATTATTTTAATTAGTAGAAACCCCCTCTACACATAAGGCTGGGTGTGAGGGAGTCTCTGAGTAACTCTCAAAATTTTTTTTGGAATTCTCAAAATTTATAAACAGAAAGAAAATGTGATAGTGCCAATACACACTCTAAATCAGCTAGACTTTAGTGTAATAAACCATTGGCTACCTTAACGCCTTCCAACTACCTTAAATTCAAATATAGAGGGCTTCCAAAGGCCCTTGACATCTAAAGATCCCTGGGAAGACTTGGTATCTCCCACTGTTTTCCAGCATGATAGCTATTACTGCAAATGTGTATTGAAGTTGCTAGTATGCATGGGTCAAATAGAGCCCCACTGGTAATGCAGATAAATGTCTGCTTGCATCTGTGGCTAGGTCTAACAGTGGTGCAGGGGTGAGCACTAACTTGGTAAGTTATGATGGTCTGGGGTTGACCAGACCCTAACTGGCCACCATCATGTTGGAATGAAAGCTGATTTGTTGCTTCTGTTGCAGTTCCTATAGTAATGCGAGTACATGTGGAAATGCACATAATGAAACTTCATTGCACAAAGGGTTAACCCTCCCAAACTCTAAGCTTATTACTCAATTACTAATCCCAAAATATTACTAAAATGCTCTGAGAGTGAGGAACAGATTTCGGAAATGACCCACCCTGGAGTTTAATAATGTGTTTTATGTAATACTTTGATCCTGGAGATTATGATAGCCTGCATTAAGTCAATGGAAAGTTGAGTTGGGTTGAGCCTGGAGATTCACCTAACAAGTGAGAAGCAAAAGATAGAGAGAACAAGCAACGAAAGTAAGCAAGGGTGAGAGTGAGGGAGATTCAGAAAGACACAAAAACCGAAGATGAACACCAAGGACAGGCAAGAAAGGGAGCAAAACAGAGAACCTGAAAGAGAACTGCAATGAGAAAGAGAGCCTAGGAAAACTCCATTGAGCAGGCTGCTCAGAGGTGAATGGCCGCAGGACTAAAGCGCCTGTGGGGCCGGCGCTGAGCTTTGAAAAGTTCTTGCGTGAGGCGGCCTAACGGCAGCCCCAAGCCCGTCGGTACGCTCCAGCGCTCGTGGCCTGAACTGTAAACCCGAGACGACATTCGCTCATTAGTCCCGCCGCCCGGCCAGCCGCATGCCTATTTAGTGCACCCAGAATTCCACCGTTGAATCTCCGGGGTCAGGTCAGAGGTCGCTCAAAATATTGATGGACTTTTCTAAGGAGCACTGAAGCTCTGAGCAGCGGGAGGGCTAAAGCACACACATTCACACACACACCCACATCCAACACAGCTGTATGTGGCCAAATGTGGCAGAGAGGACTGGTGGAGGCATTGCCGCACACAGTCTGCAAACCTCAGTTCCAAAAAAATACAGTTGGGACAGGATGTGAAAGGCTAATAAAAAAGAAAGCAGTCATACAGTAAATGAGTGGCTATAAATTAGAAAAATCATAATTAAATTTCTTTTTTGGTAGCACTTCCTATGAATACAGTATCTGTAATGCTTTATAATGCAGGCATTATATGCCATACATAACATCTTATAATACCAGACTTGTATGATTGTTAGTAGTTACATGCATAAACCTTTATAAAGCAAGAGAACATGATTTCATAACGCATTATGTCATCTGTCAAATTTGTACTACATAAAATGTGCTATGCATGTAATTATAACTACTTATAAGCAATTATACAGGGATATGCCAGATATTATAAGGTATTATGCATGCCATATAAGGTCTGGGTGTTATATAGGAAACATACCAGAACCCTGCTGTAGTGCATTATCATATTCATGTGTACACAGTGTTTTAATGAGTGGATCTTATAATGCATTATGAAACCTAATATTATAAAGTCATGTTTTTTACCTTTATAAAGTGTTATGCATATAATTATAACTACTTACAAGCAATTATACAGGCATATCATATGACATATGTATTATCGTAGTCATATGTACACAGTGTTTTAATGAGGGGATCTTATAATGTTTTACCAAACCTGTAAAACCATATTCTCATGCTTTAAAATGTGTTACATGTAGTTACATGTAATTATGACTACTTATAAGCAATTATACAGGCATATGCTAGATATTACAGTATAAGGTATTATTCGTGCCATATAAGGTCTGGGCATTACATAGGAAGTATACCAGAATCCTGTTGTAATGCATTACCATATTCATTCATTACAATGGGTGGATATTGTGAGTTATGAAAGTTAACATTAAAAAGCCAGACATAAGCTTGTATGATTGTACTTAAGTTACATGCTTAGGACTTTATAAAGCAAGAGAACATGACTTCATAACGCATTACGTCATCTGTCAAATTTGTACTACATGAAATGTATTAAGCATGTAATTGTAACTACTTATAAGCAATTATACAGGCAGATGCCAGATGCCTTATAAGGTATTATGCATGCCATATAAGATCTGTGTGTTACATAGGAAATATACCAGAACCCTGTTATTATGCATTACCATATTCATGTTTACAGCATTTTAATGAGTGAATATTATGAGTTATGAAACCATTATAAACATTATAAAGCCATATTCGCTCATGTTAAAATGTGTTACGCAGATTATTAGAACTACTTATAAGCAACTACACAGGCATATTCCAAGCATTACATACAATGTACTATGCATGCCATATAATGCCTATAAATGCATTTATAAAGGAACGTGAATATATGTTCCAAAGAGGGGGCAGATTTACCGCTGTGTTACATAATTTCTTGAGGTTTTAAGGCAGGTTTTTGGCCTTTCTTCTGCTATAGATGTCTTTGTCATATTATGCATTTTATAATACACCACACATTTCCAATGGTCCGGGTCAGGTGTAATACATGCAGAACATGTATTACGATGCTGTAATAAGCATTGATATCCTTGAAAAAGACATTGTCTAGAAGGCAGCATATTCTGCAATAAAACCTGTGTTTCACTGTTAATGGTGCCTCTGTGAATATGCAAGCTCGCTATGCCAATGGACGCTATTAAAGCCCAATCATATAACACTCACTCTCACTCACTTATCTTCTAAACTGCTTTATCCATCTGGGTTGTAGGGGGGTGCTGGAGCCTATCCCAGCATTCAGTGGGAGGAAGCAGGAAACACCCTGGACAGCCTGCCAGCCCATCGCAGCCAATCATATACTAGACCCTGGATTTTGAACTTTACACTGGTAACAGTTTGGATGGTTCTTCTTTGGCCTGGAGAACAATGTCTATTATTACTATAAACAATATGAAATGTTAACTTCTGAGACCATAGTACATGTTTCCACTGCACATAAGTCCATTTCAGACAAGTTTGATCCCAAAGACATCAGTGTTATTTCTGGACCTGTAGATATGTAGCTTCTGTTGAATATAACGCAGCATTAACTGAATGTAATGTTATCCAACGAATGCATGTTGGTTTTTAATGCAGTGCCATTTCCCAGGATTCCCTGAACCTTTCTAATGATTACATACCATGGATGGTCAAATACATGAATTCTTTGCAATCGCTTATTAAGCTTATTAAACTGCTGTGTTATTCGCCTGGACCCATGAAGAACTAAGCATTTCCTGGATGTTCCTTTTTGGAACATTTCACATACTGTCCTAATTCCTTTTTCTGTTAATCTCATCTAGATTTATCTAAAAATAAAGATTCCTAAATGATTTCTGACTTGGATATACAGATCTGGGAAAAATCTTTAATTGCCATAGAACCTTTACATTATGTATAGGTTCATAGGATTTGAAAAAGGTTCTTCACCCTGATTAAACTCATTTACAAAAACGGTTCTTTGAAGGAAGTGGTTCTTCTTGTTGCATTGCTCAAAAGAGCCCTTCTTCACCAAACCATTAGACTGAATCTATTCCGTTTAGTGCATATAAAACCACAGACACACACATGTATGCACACACCCATCTGTGAAATCATAGTCCAGGCATAGTAAGCATTTGAAGTGAGACAGCATTTTATACCACGCTTGACTTGCGTTTAAAAAGTGCCATCTCTGGCAAAAAAAAAGACCTGCATCTGCACATCAGAGATGGCATTACTCATCCAGCATTCTGTCCCCAAAGTCCTGAAGGATTCCTAACACATTCTGGCAGGATTTAAAGTGTGCAAGTGCCCGTAAAAGATACCAAACAAGAAAACCCAGAGCAGCGTTCATTAACTAAATGACAGCGCACAGAGCGGCAAGAAGCCCCTGCTGGAGTTCGAGGGAAAACTGAGGGAAATTGTTTCAAGAGCACAAAGGAAGCGCAGCACAAATAGTTCACTTAAACTTTAACAGCTGGACCTCTGGGTCACAATTAAGCCTTAGTCATAGCTGGTACTAGAGGTCAACCACTGCAAGGTTTCTAGTCAGATCTATGGAAAAGCAAGCAAACAAACTGACCAAGAGAGAGTTTTCCACATTTCAGAGTGGAGTTTAGTCTTGGAAGTTGGTTACATCTTAGAATTCAAATAAGCCCAAAAACAGTCACCAATGTTGAGGGGTGGGCAAATCATTCTACTGAGAACACCAGCAGTTCTTACTAATAGATCATCACTGTAGGTTTATAGCAGGAGTTATTGATGTTCTAGGTTTATCACTGTGATAAACAGTGGTTACTGGTTTCACTGGTAACAGTGACTGAGTTTCATTCTAGTGGCAGACAGTAATTAAGTACATGTAATTTGTTACTGTACTTAATTAGTTTTTTAATGTATCTGTACTGTACTGAGGTATTTCCATTTTGGACAACTTTTTACTTTTTACTCCACTACATGCGAAATCTGTTCCTTTCGGTTTATGTGCACACAAAAACAGATGCAATATAGCAAAACTCATTTGTGAACTTATGTTTAAAGTTTTTATGTTTTTATTAAACTTAAACTTGTAACTATAACTCTTAAAACAAAACTTTGCTTGTTTGCAAAAAGCTATTTTATAGTTCTACCTAAATTGTTCACCTTCAGTGTTCTTTGCTTATGATAATTTGAATAGATTAGATTGAATTATCAGTGTCAGACTAATTAATGACCTTCTATTAAAGACTGGTGGACTGAGAGATACTAGAGTCTCTTCATCTAAAACGAGCTGATTAAGAGTCTTGTTCCAGAAATGATAATAGGACATTAGAGCCATAATAAATCATGTTACTGTTACTCTCCATACTTAAGTACATTTGAAGGTAAATACTTTAGTACTTTTACTCCAGTGGAGGTCTAAAGGGACAAACCTCTACTGACACTGGAGGAGTATTTTATCTTGGGGATCTCTACTTTAAATCAACTACATGTTTTGTGTAGTTCGTCCACCGCTGCTTCATTCAGACTTTCAGGTCTGTTTCTCACTGTTACTCTCATAGGACTCTAACATTTTCAATATCATATAAAACTGTAACTTCTTATCCTGTTCATATTGCTTTTGTGCTTGTCTTGCTATGTTGTATGGATCAGAGGAGGATGGGGTCCCCTTTTGAGTCTTGTTCCTCTCAAGGTTTCTTCCTCTTGCTCTGAGGGGGTTTATCCTTGCCACTGTCGCCCTTGGCTTCCTCAGTGGTGGGCTTGGACCCGGATTCTCTGTAAAACTTTGTGACAACATCTGTTGTAGAAGGCGCATATAAATAAACCTTGATTGAATGGACTATCTTTCTTTCCTCACCAAAGGCTTCTTCACAGCTTCACGTCTTTGCAGACCCTTAGCATTGAGCTGTGTTCTCACAGCGGAGGGATGGACAGAAACATTGCCTATGGATTTTTTGAGATCTGAACGAAGAGTGTAGTTTGAGGCTCAGTTCAGAATTTTAACTGCAGAAACTGCATTTTAGTTGCAGAAAATGTATTGTGTAAATGTGTTTCTGTTCTTAAATTTACAGACCAATTTTCAGACTTTCTGACACATTTACCGCTCACCATGTGGTCATGAGGGACAAGGATGCAGTCCCAGTTCTTGCTCTAAAATATAGGGGTGTGGCTAAAAAAGGCTCCATCTGGGGGCTAAAGCTTTTCATGTTTCGGTAGTGACATGAAAATGCCAGTTACATTAAAATAATGCATTTAAAAAATTGAAATCTTTCACTTGTTACGCATAAAAATATTATATATAAAACATTATAGATATTTTTCCCCTGCACCATTGTGATAAGTGGACCAAGAGATAGATGCTTTGTTGCTGGAGCTCCCAAATCACTGAATGAACATTTTTAATTTAATTTAATGTTTCAGCCTCCTCCAGTAAAGTTAGATACTATTTGGGGGCATATATATATATTTATTATGAATGACAGATTTAACAAAAAATAATACTAACCTACCTACATGATTACATTTTTATGGTTGATGAGATTTTATTGAATGTTGAAAAAATGAACTCATTAAGCAAAAACTCCTGAAGTTCCTGTTAAAACTCATTTATAGTCCACTGTAAAACATCTGGACAGCAGAAAACAGCAGCAGTTGAATATCTAAAGATGCTGAAGATCTGTAACCTAGATACCACTGTAAAGATTATGACAGAAATATAGATAGGGGAAAGGTGACATCACCCAGATTATACATTTACATGGGATTAGGAAACGAAGCAGATTGCTTGCAGATGATTCCTGGAAAACATAAAAAGAGGCCCAGGGATTAGGAAAGTGATGGGATTGCTCTTTTCCTGAAGAACGCTCTATTGTCTTCAAACATTCAGACTTACATTTCTTTGGTGTCGTGAAGAAATTCAAGACCTCTAGCAGCAATGATGAATTTGTAATAACAAGTGACCATCATACTCAAACTGGGGGTGAGAAAATCAGTAGAACAACTGGCAACCATTAATATGAACTACTTATATGCTACTATTTATTTTTAAGTTATTCCATTTCCAAATGATAATACTTTTACCTTTATCTATATATATTTTTTACTCTGTCCCATTTTTATCATTAATATTATTTAGTGATTAATTCTATTTGGTGTTAATGTATATTCTGTATATCTATGTAGATCTATACATTTAATAAAAACATCTAATCAAATATAATATATATAAAACATTAGAAGGTATTATACATAGAATTATATATATAACGGGAACTAAGAGAACTCACTATACTCTACTCCCTGACAGACTGATTAAAGCAGTGAAAAGCATACTGTTCATATTTGCGCCTGCGCTGTAGAGGCGCCCGGTTCAGCGGAGTTTCCCTGCAGTCCTCTCACTAAAGGTCTCCCTTTAAATCGCTGCACTGACCCACCGGTGCAGATCTGAGGACATTAGTGGCAAAATAACAGCGCGGAGTTGCCGCTCGCCTTCATCCTGCCTTTTCTCACGGATCCGCTCACAGCTCCCCTTTAAGTGGTCTGGATGAGGGGCCGCGTAAGCAGACACATCCATACAAATAAACAAACTCAAATAGAAATTAACGTCAAAGTAAATAAACCATGAAGTTGCATTAAATTGCCAGGAATGTCTCCAGATGTTCAACAATCTCGCTCTCTTTCCCTCTCTCCTGCACTCCTAAAGGGGATGTATAACGTCATGGCTTGACAAAAAAACAGAGGACAAGTATGTCCAAGATAAAGTGAACTCGCGCGCACACACACACACACATACATACATACATATATACATACATATATATATATATAGTATATCAGTATATGGACATTATTACCGTATTAATATTAGATGTATATATTTTCTATTAAATGTATAGATCTAAATAGACAGATACAGATAGATAGATAGATAGATAGATAGATAGATAGATAGATAGATAGATAGATAGATATGTGTGTGTACCTGGGACGTTATTTAAACGCTGGGGGATGAATGTGCAGGATCTGATGAAGCAGGATATCTACCCCACCCTCCTACCCTACACCAGCTTCTGGCCCGGAGGCAAATCTGTGACGTTTCGCGCGTTTTTGGGGTTTTTTTGTGTGGCAATTTTCCACACCAGTCAAAGCCAAATGGCCGTAATTGGTGTGGAAGTCTGTAGCAGTTTGGGAAAATGTTTGGAATACAATGAGAAAGCTGGTTTGTGCGAGCCTGGGCCAGCGGTCCCCTTGAACTCGTGCGCTCCGGTGCGAATCTCTGTGGCCCATAATGACCATTCATTACGGGTGTCACGATAAGTTTATACTGCCATTCAGATCGAAGCAAACATTTCGCCCGGCTGAGCCTTATCTGCTGGCGGAGCGTAAAGATATGCCTTCATGGCCGTCTGGGTGAGCTAAAGCTGCGCTGAGCGCCCAATTTGGCCGATAGAAATCTTGGGAATTTTTTCCCTCTTGTAAACGAAAAGGCGAATGGCTGCGAGCGCGCGGCAGGCCGCTGTCCCTGCGGACACGACTGGAATTTCCTCTGAAGATCGGACACGGGGGAGTCCGTTTGGAGGTGAGGCTGAATCAGGAGGATGGAGAGGAGGAGGGGGTCGTAAGAGAAAACAACAGGGAAGCACGTGGGATTACCAGAATGNGCTCAGATGTTGGCGACAGGTTGAGAGAGAGAGAGAGAGAGAAAGAGAGAGAGAGAGAGAGAGAGAGAAATTGAAAGAGAGTGATTGAGAGAGAGAGTGAGAGATTGGCAGAGAAACAGAGACATTGAGAGAGTGAGTGACTGAAAGAGAGAGACTGAGAGTGAAAGAGTTTGAGAAAGAGAGATTAGGAGAGATAGTGAGAGGAAGAGAACTTGAGAGTGAGAGAGTGAAAGAGAGAGAGAGGTTGAGAGGAGTGAGAGCTTGAAAGAGATAGAGAGAGGGTGACAGAGAGTGAGACACTGAAAGAGAGAGAATGAGAGAGAAACAGAGAGAGAAACAAAGAGAATGAGATTAAAAGAGAGAGATTAAAACAGAAAGACTGGGAGAGAGAATCGGAGATAGAGAGAGAGGTTGAGAGAGAGAGAGGGAGAAGGAGAGGGACAGGGAGAGAGAGAGAGATTGAAAGAGAGTGAGACAGACTGGGAGATAGAGAGATTGAAAGAGACAGAGAGATTGAGAGAGAGAGGTTGAGAGAGAGAGAGAGAGTGAGAGAGAGTAACAGAGTTGTTATACAGACACAGTGATGAGTAAGAAAGTGTTGTGTCAGCCTGCAGAAACGGGTAAATACACAATTAAGCGTGCGCGCGCATTAGAGCCGCCGAATGACGCTAAATCACTTACTGCCTGCTCACATCTGCTCACCATTAACACGTACGCAGGCTGGCCGGAGTGCTGCATACAGCTGGGACGGTTTCCAGGCTCGATACGGTTTTCGGTTCTAAAGGTCGACATTTAGCTGTCGATGTTCGGTGCTATTTGAGTTCATTTTGTTTTGGTATAAAACCGCTATTCCTGGACTTCCTGATCAGTCATTCCCAGAAGGAAAGCCCAGCCATATAAACCTGGACATGTCCATAGCATAAGCCCCTCCCCCATCCCCTCCCACTTAGCTCTTATTGGATGGCCCAGGATTCATAGTTGTGATCATTTGGCAGTGGAAAGACCATGAGGGATATCAGCAATACGGCTTTAGGTTTCCTACTCTGCTTTCATTCCTAACATTGCGTTGAGCTCATTACAGCCTCAGTGCTGGACACATTCACCAAGAAGCCCACCAGTGCAGCGAGGCCTGGGCGTAATTGCCATGAATGAGTGAGTAGATGCAGGAGGAATCAGGTTATTCCTCCATATATAAGGCAGGGCTGCGTTTGGAGAGTGCTGGAGAGCGCAGAGCGCTGCCTTTGTTGTGGCAGGCGGACGCAAAGCGGACGCGGCTGTTTCGCCTGCAGCCAGAGGAAATTCTTCCTGTTTTCCAAAACCACCCCCAACACACACACACACACACCCCTCCGCGCTTCTCAATGGCTTGCCTCTAGTGCCGTTTACGCTGTTTCAGGATGTGCGTCTCCACACGTTTGCGCACGATCAAAGCGCACATTGCGCATGGCAATTTCGCGGCAGTTGCGTCACTTTTCTCTTTCAGCCCTGTATGGGTGTTTAAGGGTAAACTAAGGTAAAGGTTTACAAACAGGGTCAATAAAGCAACACTCTGATTTATTGATATGAGTATTATTCATATATCAATCTCATCACTTAACAATCAACCATTTATATTATATAGTAGTATAAATATTATAAATGGCTATATATGTGCAGTGTCTAACGCACCGTATCACACATTCTTATTTCTCTAATAAAGGTATAATCAATCCTAATATACACACTTAAAATGATGGTTCGCCAAGGGTTCTTTAGAAAATGGTTCTTTATAGGTAGAACTGCTGACACGCAATCAATCCTTTGTATGATTGAAGGGTTCTTCAGATTGATGGAGAACGTGCTGTAGACCTTTTTGAAACGGGTTCTTCTATTGTAACAAAAAACACTTTTGGTGCTACTTTTTTCCAAACATGTTCTATATAGAACCATCTACATCACATTCTTCAGGAATCTAGGGAACTCATTCACAATGTAAAGATGCAAATGGTTTGTTTGGGTGTTCATGGTTCTATATAGATCCATTTCCTTTACTAAAGAACACATGAAGAACCACCTTCTTAATGTTTTAAAAATGTCAAGAATCAAAAATAATAAAAGTGGCATTTAATGGAATAATAGCCTTAATATTAATATTAATCACAAAACATTCGTAATTATAATGCTACTATGTAGCAATATAGCTACATACTATAAAACTAACCAAGGTATACTAAGCTATTAAACTCTGAACTATTAAACGCCTATTCTATTATTATTATTATTATTATTTAAATTATTATTAATATTATTATTGGATGAATAATTCAGCACTTTGATTTATATATCTAAATGATTGTGTACTTAGCGTGTAATAACTATTAAGATAACTAACTCAATAACAGCCCTTGGGAGAAGGTTTAAAGTTACTGACCATAATACCATGATAGTAGTTAACTATATACACACCCATAATTTTAAGTAGTTACTATGCAATAAACCTTCAGATTGAGAAATAAGCCTGAAGACTCTTTTTAAAACACATCTTTACTCACTTTTATTCCATGTAGGATCTTTCCAAATCTTAATGCTTATTAAGTTTCATGTACCTCAAAAACTTAGATTGTTTTGTTAACCCATTTAACACTATAGACTTATTATTCACTATAATTAATGTTTATTACACAGTAAATCGGGCTTGAAAGTAATATGTAGATTGTTATATCATAAACCGTATCTTAGTAATGTTAACGTATATTACGTAGAATCATTGCCATAAATCATATAATAGCCATATTGGTAATAACTATGAAACTCGTATGTAGGTTACGTTAAACTATTAAAAACTTAAGACTTATTATTAGTTTTGTAATCTTAATTCATATTATTTTGTATTAGTTGTGAGATCATGAATTATATAAAATGATAGCCCTAGAATAACTTTTTTTAAATAGTAATCTTAACATTTGTGACCTAATGTCATAAATTATCTAGGTGTGTAATTACCTACTGGGAAACTTGCATGTAAACTGCGTTAAACCACTAAACCCTAAACTTATTATTTAATTATACAGTTACACATCATGTAATAGATATATTGTTAATTCGTATGTGGCTAATATATATGTTAACTCATTAAAGCCTTTAGGCTTAGTATTCACTAGAAAAATCTTAACGCTTTTTACATAGTAATTATGCCATAAATTATATAAACGGTAATAACCATAATGCTAATAGCCATAAAATGTATATGTGGGTTAAGTTAATTTTTTAAACCCTATAGATTAATTCAGATGATTCATTAGGAATCCTAATGCATATTACGTAGCAAGTACATGATAATATATAAAGTAGGTACATTGTTAATAACTGTGAAACTAATATGTAGTTAATGTTAAACCATCGAACCATAGGCTAGATAGATATAGGTCAACTCATTAAAACATTTAGGCTTATCATACACTAATAAAACTTAATGGTTATTATGTAGTAATTAGGCCATAAATTATTTAAAAGCTAATAACCATAATGATAATAACAATGAAATGTAGGCTAACTCAAACGCTATAAGCATACTATTCATTAGAAACCATAATGCTTATTATGTAGTAATTACGCCATAAATTATAGAAAATAACCTGAATATTATATTTGGGTATTACATAGTTATTACATGGTAACTAACTAGCCCATGAGACTAATATGTTTTATATACATGTGGAATAATAGTTGTGAGAGTGAGTCTAGGGTTCACATACGGGTCTTTGGGTTTAAAGGGTTCAGGAATTCTTAATGTTGCTCGGTACTGAGACTCGCCGCACTGAAAGGTGAGTTTGAATGGCGCTCTAACGCGTTTAATGAATGTTTGTTAGGCTTCCTCCACAGAGTGGAGGCCAGCCTTGTGACGAGACTTAGGATTAGTCACTGATGACCGCCATGAACCGAGCAGCTGCTGAATGGGCTTCAACACGGACCTCTGACCCCAGAAAACGGACACAAACCTCTGACTCTCTCTCTCCGTCTTTCTCTCTCGTCCACACACGCGGTTTCATGTGTATCTTAGTGGGGGTTTTCCATTGGCTTATACATCACTGATAATAAAGTATTAGACAAGAACATTTTAGCTTAACCAAAGTTACAGAAACTGGTATTACCAAAACGTTCAATCTTAGATAGGTTTCTATTCTGGAAATTCTGTTTCTTTTTTGTTTTTTATTTATTTAATTTTTCATTTTAATTTTTTAAATCTAGATTTAATAGAACTTTTCCAGAAGCCTCAACAACACCATTCTAAACATGAGATCAATAGATTTTAGTTTTATTACAGCTTTCATGCTTTTCTGAAGACTTTTCTTAAATTTTCCACACGTCCAAAATTCTTTTAAGAATGTTCCGGGAACATTCAGAAGTGCTCATGAGCTCCAGATCATCAACATCAGTTAAAGGTTAAGCTATGCTCACTGCCCAAAACCTTGACCTTAACCTTAGTGACCAAAAATGTTTTTTTTTTTGGGCCAACATACAAAGCTTTCAATTGTTGTTCAAATAAAAATTTAAATATTAATATTAATAATAATAATAATAATAATAATAATAATAATAAGAAGAAGAAGAAGAAGAAGAAGAAGAATATTTGGCAAAAGCCAAACGTCTTCTCAATATGATAGTGTCCATTCTTTCCATCAACTTGGAGATATTGGAAATCCTATCAACGAGCTAAATGCCTGGCCACGCACATGCGCGCGCACGCACGCACGCGGTTCTCCATACCTGTCAGGCAGGTCACCGCAAATGAGATCATGCTCTCCATGTTATAATGACTCCTCATACAGGAACGAACCCCAGCTTCCTCCTCCTATCACAGGAGCTCCGCTCGCGGAGGAACATCTGGCTCCGTGCAGCGCCGTCTGCGGGGGAAGCAGCTCAGCTCCTCTTGCTACGGAAAGGAGGTCTGAAGATTTCAGGCGGTCCTGGAATAAAAACATTTCTGTTTCTGTTTCCCAGCTAAATAAGCGCTGTGGATTTATGACTCGCGCATAGGCTACATAAACCCGTACAGCTTCTGCCGCTTAATAAACCCGAGGAGCGGACTGAACCGCGCTGAGTGGACCGCTATCCGGGCACTGTTTATTTTCACACGGGCGGATGGTCTTTAGTTAGATCACTGGAAGTGTGGAGGGAAGCTTTAACTCCACCGAGCTGTGGTCTTTAACTTCAATTAGGTAAACACTGAATAAACGCACTAATCGAACCAAAGCCACAAAGTTCTCTACTCATTAATGACTTGACATCTCACATCTTCCCTGCTCCATATACTCCATAACCTGTAATACCGAAATCTGCACAAATCTTGCTGATACACCTATAAAGTGATCTAACTAAATTTAAAGATTCCATATATTTTAAACACATGTGCATATATACACATTATGTATATATTTTACTTATAATAAATTACTTAAACTAAGCTATGTAACTTTATCTTGTATGTTTTTATTGCTATATCAATCTTCAAGAAAATATTTAAACATACACACACAAGCTGTTTATGTTGGCAGACATTTTTTTTGGACACTAAGGTTAAGCTAAAGGTTGAACACCATAATATTACACAATAGTACTATATTTTATTACTAGTACTAAAGTACATTTATATAAGATATATATTTTACAATATATATTATATCTTGGCGGGGATGCTAAATTTGTATATACACACACACACACAAATACACAACGACGTACTGTATATATTCGCAGTTCCTTTGTTTTAACAAAACTATGCAGAAGGGAAATTTGATTGTTAATTTTTGATTGTAGTATTAAATATGACATATAATAGAATAAGCAAATTAGTACCTTTAGATGCTCGCCATAACAATACCAGATTTCATCACTTTACACCATTCAGAACTGCCGAGATCTGGTGGCATTCTTAACATAATTTCTGTCACTTAGGCAGAGTATAGTACAGTTCAGTTAGATTAGTATACGTGTTAAAGAGGAGGTGCTCTTGGGTTCGCATAAGAACAAACATCCTGATATACCAGAGATTTCCACCAACAGAGAGAGACACCGACAGCACAGCAAGTCTGTTATTACTGATCCATGAAAATACATAAATGTATTCTAGTGTATGACAAATCTCATTTCAGTGGAGGCACAACAAATAACCGTTCAGTAAAATGAGCTCTTCAGAAGGGAGTGTATCTAATGCAGGCTAGGCGTGAAGGCTGCAGGTGAAACGAAGCTAAGCTAACAGCCACGCTAATGGCGTTTACGTTATCACTTCCGCTTTTAGTCCGCTCAATTAGATCACGTGATTGGTGACGCCACGTGGAAGGTGACATTATTGGCTTTACTTAGAAAATAAAGCAGAATAAAGCAACTACCCCCAGCCCACCTCAGCGTGGTGAAGCAGACAGTGGAAACCCCTCACTGTGGAGGAGCTCAGAGCTCTGAATAGAACAGAAAAGACTGCAACAGAAATCTAATTACGAATACCACACTAAAACATCAACAACGACATTATCGGTATCATGTGCTGTTTGTGATGATGTCATTGCTCAGGTAATTCACAACAGCAAAAGTCTAACTACTGACCAAAAACAATCACTACAAAAACGATCATTATTTAGGAACTACTACTAACAACAGCAACTACAGTAATTATAATGATGATGATTTGGTAATAAAAATGTAAAAACGTAACAGCACAGAGCTCTACAGACACAGAGCATCACAGACACAGAGCATCACAACACTGAGCTCTACAGACACTGGGCTCTACAGACACAGAGCATCACAGACATTGAGCATCACAGACACAAAGCTCTACTGACACAGAGCGCTACAGACACAGTGCACAGAACATCACAGACACAAAGCTCTACAGATACAGAGCATCATAGACAAAGTGCATAGAGCATCACAGACACAGAACATCACAGACACAGAGGTACAGGTACAGAGAACAGAGTATCACAGACACAGAGCTCTACAGATACAGAGCATCACAGACACCAAGCTCTACAGACACAAAGCATCACAGATCTACCGAGATCTACAGACACAGTGCACAGAGCATCACAGACACAGAGCTCTACAGACACAAAGCATCACAGATCTACCGAGATCTACAGACACAGTGCACAGAGCATCACAGACACAGAGCTCTACAGATACAGAGCACGGTGATGCAAAAACAGAGCATCGACTAGAGTGGCTGAATTAACTCAGTAGATCTGGATCTACCAGCAGACCTACCACCTCCAGACTGAGGTTCAACACGAAGACCCCCAGGAGCAGAGAGAGAGAGAGAGAGAGAGAGAGAGAGAGAGAGAGAGAGAGAGAGAGAGAGATGGTTCTCAGACTGTTGTGAAGGATCCACCTGTAACTGTAACTGAAGAGCACAGCTCATCTGAGCTGATGAGCTCGCGCGCGTTTAAAGTGGCGCAAATCCGGCCTTAAACCCTGCGATTCAGTACTGATACAGTCCCTGCGCACTGCTCCTCTCTCTATCCCTCACTCTCTCTCTCTCTATCCTTCTCTCTGTTATAATTAGCCCTCTGTGCCCGCGCACTGAGAGACTTGCTGCGCGCCGCTCTGGGAGCTCTGATTAACCCTCTAGAAGCCGTCCTCCTGTTTTGCGCAGCAGCTGTTTGGGGTGAATGTGATCTGCACATGGTTCAGCAAATAAAGGATCTGAAACCTATTATATCCCTCGACATAAATAACCCCCATAAACTCACAGGTCGTCTAATTACAGCTGTAAAATCTAACTAGATAATGTTAATAGCAGATGGCAACATGTCGCCTATGAAGTGCAGTTCGCTGCGCGCGCTCGTTGAAAGGTTTGGCGCGGAAAAGGCAGCGCAGGTCCAAATGACAGAGAGCCGCGCGCAGCCCAGAGCCTTTCAGGAGGAGGGAGAGGGTCGGGTGGGGGTGGGAGTTATAATGCCTTTAAGCCGTATGTGTGGTCTAAAAATAAACACATATATAAGTAAATAAAACCTAACTGCATTACATCCTCATACTTAATCACTATTTATTCAGTTGTTCATTTATTACCACAGTCATTATTATTATCAACTATTACCACAAACTACTACTACTGCTAATAATAATTATAACAACTACATTCAAACAAAAAGAGAACCAAACAGGGCTGTGTGACCATTTTGGTGCTAGAGAACAACTGTTAAAAGGTTCTTTAAACCTATTGTACAATAGGTTCTTCAGTGTAGATAAGACCCTTCATGCAAAGAAAGGGTACTTTGAGGTGTCAAGGTTCGTGGAACCCATAGACCCCCCACTTTTAAAAGTTTATTATTAATTGTTTAAGACTGTTGTTGTTGTTCATATTCTTCCATTAACTACTACTACTAATATAATCATAAATAATAAACCCTATCAACAACATAATCATGAACCCTATCAACAACGCTTACAGCAAACAGTGTTCTATGCACCCTTAAAAATGGTCCTCTGACTGTTCAGTAAATGTAATGGTAAATGTAATATACAGAACTATGATCACTCAAGGTATCACCTGAATACTTATTTAAAAGTATTTTTTTAAAGCACATAGAACTACATACAACATGTTTTGCTAAGTGAGATAGTAGCAAAAGGAACTTTGATATGTAACAGTGGAACCATTTTTGGTGCTACATAGAACCACTGTTAAAAGGTTCTTTTAAGAGCCATAGTTTCTTCAGTGTACAGAAGACACATCTAATCATGTAAGGAAAAGGTTCTTTGAGGTGTCACGGTTCAACAAGTCTATAGGGCCCCCCCTTTAATATTATTATTATTATTATTATTATTCACATTCTTCCATTAACAACAACTACTACTACTACTAATGATAATATAGTAATAATAATCATAATAACAGCAACAACAGCAATACTTACAGCAAATAGGGTTCTATGTACCTTTAAAAATGGTTCTTGAAGTGTTTTTTAGTAAATGTAAAGGCTATATAGAGAGCTCTTATCACTTGAAAAACCATTTGAATGCTTATTTAAACAGTCTGTTTAAAAGTACATAGAACTACACAGAACCATTTTGCTAAGAGGGATAGTAGTAGCAACAAAGGTTCTTTGATCTTTTTGATGCTATATAGAACCACTGTTAAAAGGTTCTTTAAAGAGCTGTATTCAATAGGTTTCTCAGTGTAGGGAAGACCCATCTAATCATGCAAAGAAAAGGTTATTTGAGGTGTCAAGGTTCAATGAGTCTATATGGCCCTCCCTTAAACACTGTATTATTATTATTATTATTATTATTATTATTATTCAGATTCTGCCATTAACTAACACTACTACTAATGACAATACAGTAACAATAACAATCATAACAACAACACTTACAGCAAATAGGGTTCTATGTACACTTAAAATGGTTCTCCAACCGTTCTTCAGTAAATGGTCATATACAGGACTATGATTACTCAAAGAACCATTTGAATGCTTAAACAGTCTTTTTAAAACACATAGCCCTATATATTGAATCTATGTAAAGAACTACATAGAACCCTTTTGCTAAGAGAGACAGCACAAAAAGATTCTTTTTGTAACAATGGAACCATTTTTGATTTTGAACCACTGTTATTACGGTTAAGGTTAAAAGGTTATTTAAAGAGTTGTATACAGTAGGTTCTTCAGTGTAAAGAAGACCCATCTAACCATGCAAAGAAAAGGTTCTTTATGGGGTCAAGGTTCAAGAAACCAATAGAACCCCTCTCTTTTAATTGAGTTTCTTTTATTATTATTATTATTATTATTATTATTATTATTATTGGTCTACAGCATTATCTCAGGCCTATTAAAACCAATGAATTGATCACCCATGAACTACTGCATGCACAGCAGCTTCCTCCTACCCTACAGCCCTGTTTCATTCTGCACAGTCATTTATCTCCAAGCTAAACCCTCAGCACGTCCGCTGTAGTTGTCTGGCAAAGTTTACATGGAGGCTGAGGTGTCTTGACTAGGCCTCTTTGTTTCCAGTTTCTTAAATAAACCCTGTTTGTGACCCTCTGCTCTGATTTGAAGAGGAATTTGGATGGCTCTGCAGCCCCACATCGTTACTCTTAGCAATGTCATGCCCCCCCCCACCACTTCATGGCTTACAAGAGCGTGTTTTGTGAGCAAACACAGCTTTCGCATCTCGCGCAACGCGGATGAAGACGGAGGACGAGGCTCAGGAGTGTGACCCCGAAAGGCCAGGCGACCCTGCCAGCGGAAAAATTCTTCAAGGCCAGGTCCCCCTTAACGATATTTCTCACAATGAAGTTATGATAATATTTTTCTTGCAGATTTGCAGGCGCTCAGACCCCGAGTTTGTGTGCGCCAATTCCCACAGTGCTGCTCTGAATGATGACCGGTTTATTTTTCAACGCGATTACCATGCACATGGAGATGTTGCTGTTCAACAAACCCACCCCTTCAAAAAAATCATTCAGACGGAAAGGGTCCAATCCAAACAACCCCCCCGCCCCCGGTCGCCGCATTGCAAACGTCTTGGAATCGCGAATAAATGGTCGCAAAACACAGGAAGATTAGTTTGCAGCTACCACTGACTCCACCCCCCTACCCCCACAATGACTGGCCTCTCAAAATGCCATAACTCCTCATTGTTGGTTACCAGTTAGATAGATCCATCCAAGTGTTCATCGTGCATCTCAGCACATGTTGGCGTTTAGTACACTGGGATTCACTTTTGATGGACCCATCTAAACCCAGCTTCTTTTCCAGAGGGCTAATCAGTGGGGTTGGGGGTGTGGCAATCATACTACAGGCCAAATCTTTATGGATCCCACAACTGTATACTCATAACCACCGTGCAAAATTTCCCTTCTGGCATTCATAGGGGTCCCATGTTGGCTCACTAATCCAGTTTTGGCTGGCTGCTCCCTCACCATAGTGGCTCTGATGCTATGCCAGTTCAGTGGCAACAAAATGTTTGGTTTAACCACTTCTCTTCTGGGAATGCTCTTCTCTAGTTTAGTAGGTCTACCACACATTCACTGAGATCTTACACGATCTTACACGAAAGCAGTTTGTTCTTTTCACCTCTGAGATATTAGGAAATGTATCCTGGGGATGGTTATAGTTGCGAGGCTATGAAGGATTAGATGAAGCAATCTACTACAGCGGGAAGCTGAGGAAGACCAGTGCTGCAGCTCCAGTTCACCAAGAAAGACAGCAGCTCACCAATGACAGCATGATGCCATAAGAACTTTTTTAACGGACTCCCCAGAATTTTGATTTACAGACAATTGGGGAGTCCAAGAGCTCAATTTGTGATGTTCTGGGGTGTTTTAATTAGGTGGAAATGGGTTCTTTGGTTGAGGTGACAGTAAGTTTGAACCACAGTTTCTACACTGAGCTGCTGGACAACCAGGTTTTGCCTTTTGCGCATCATCTCACAGAGGAACATAACATTCCCATCCCTGTATTCCAAGATGACTATTCTACAGGGCTGCAAATGTGACTGATTGGCATGATGGACATTCAGGAGCATTCACACATCTGGACTGGCCCGTAAATTCCCAGATTTGAATCCTCTTGAAGATCTATGGGACTACCTGGAACAACCAGTAAACCGCCAGGGAAGTGGTCCACCAAATCGGGACCAACTGACCAATTCTTTGATGCAAGAGTGTCTGAACACTGATATGGCCTACATCAGAAACATGTCCAGTTCCTGCTAAATCCAGTCACAGCTGTTGTTCATTCTCATGGTGGTATTACACTCTGATAGGTATGTTTCAGTCACTTTTTCTTTCTGGTGAGCGTATATTCATTATTTAGACCTTACAAATGTTAAATGGTCTAAGAAACATTTAAGTTAACCTGTTAGAAATAACAATAGCCAGTAAGCAAGCAAATTACATTAACTGCATTCATTTTGTTGGCCTTGTTACACTACTGACTTTCTTGTTGCAGTGTCTTCAAGTACCAAATATATAGTCAAAAATGGAATTGCTGTAGTTGGCCATACAATTAACAGAGCATCACAATGGGTTCTAAGAATCAGTGCCATAGAAAAGCACATAGGGTTCCCTAAAGAACGTTACAAAGAGAGGTTCTTTAAATCTGTAGGATGATGCAACTTGTTGAATTCATACTCCAAACAATAACCAACAGCATACCACTACGAGGATGACCAGGCTCTCCTTTTTCCTCTTTAATTCTTACCAGTCTAAAAGAAACAACAGGAGTTCAGCACCAAGCTTCCTTCCTTTACTTGCCGAGAGTGTCCCCAGTGGTGGAAACCAAAGTTCTTTTGCTTGCTGCCGAACATGGTTTCTTGACGCAAGCGGGTAGCAGATGTTATAATGGGCCCTTGCTTCAGTTGGTTACCTGCCCTTCAATGATCTAACCGGGAGCAGCACCTTCAGCATGATGGATAAGAGGTTAGAATACACCTTTGGGGCAGCAGCACTACTTCTTCATGCTCTCATGTTGGACTAATTCCACTCCTACAGCACCACAGTGACTCACTATCGCCTCCTCAGGGACAAAGTGGTATTACAAGAGAGGACAGGGCAGTGCTAGCTGGCTAGCATGCTAACTTCGGTAGATCTCTCCAACACGATACTTTGACATACCATCAAAACTGCTATTTTTTCACATTGTGTGGATAATTTTAGTTCATTTTGAAATGTTTTAAACTTTAGCCATAGTAGAAGGTTGCAGAGCCAACCAAATTCACTAGCTCTTGAACCAGTAGGTCTAACATTGAAAAACTGGCCATATGGTGTTTTAACAAGTTGCACAATGGTGGATAGTGTGTTCTTGAAAAGAGAAGTATCTAAATGTATGCATGGTTGTAGGTACAAAACCCTTTAATTCTTATAGATCTTTTATATTATGTTCATTAAACATTCCTCAAAAGGTTCTTCACACTTGCAGAAATGGATCTTTAAAGTCTCCGGTACCCTTGGACTTGTCCCCTCTTGAGGCACCCAACTACCTACCAACGTCCCCTTACTCATGTTCTCTCTGACGCCCCTTCCAACGCACAATTCATCCATTAAAATTATTTATTGCCTCTTGAGAGGCCAACTGAAACACGCAGAGCAAGGAAACGCGAGCACTTGAACTTCTTGTTGGCGAATGGGCTTTAGAAGAGGTGATGTCAGCCTCTCTCTCTCCCTCTCTCTCCATGCGTAATTAACCTCCCGCGCTCTCCAAAGCCTGCCTCGGGCCTTTGATTAGCCAACTATCATCAGATCACCACCGCAGGCTCTGCCTTCGCCCTCTCTGATGAGTGCTCATATTCACATGCTGGCTCTTTCAGAGCAACGTATCGCCAATTAACACCTAGGCCACCCTTAATAAGGCTGGGGAACCTTCCACTCCAGCAGAATACTTTTTTCAAATGCTCCAGATTCGAGAGGCCATTCTCAAGCAGGCGCTCACCCAGAGCTTTGTTGGCTCCATTGAGGCACCTTCATCCAAAACACTTCAGGCAAGACTTGGTGAGGATGCTTGAGGCTGCCAGAGCAGGCTTATACACAGCTTTGGGGCTTGGGGTACTGTGCTATAGTCTCATGAGAATCTGCGGTAAGCAAGTCTGACAGGGTTGTTGCTACATGTCGTGATTTTTTATTGTAATATTTTTGGAACAGTAAAAGAGACTAGGTCATAAAAAAGGTTGGTTACATTTGAGTAACTGTATTTTATAGTCATAGGCAGAGACATTGCAAGTGACTGGGTGAATTGAGTAGGTGATATAGATTGTCGGGACAGGTGCAACTATTTTTGAGAGAGAGAGAGAGAGAGAGAGAGAGAGAGAGAGAGAGAGAGAGAGGTGGATTTCGTATGTAAACATTCACGACTCCATATGTTTTACATTACTGTCTTGATTTCCCTATAGACTACTAGACCACACCTGCTCCTTAAACAACTGCACACGTACCGCATCTTCAAATTGCTACAGCATTTGCAAAAGTGCTTTTGCTTTGGTCACCACTACATTATAAAGTGGTTATCATCACTAGAGATGGCAATATGATACTTTGTCCCATACTGTTACTGATATCGAAACCTTCACCTTCTGCAAGTCCCAAAAGGTAAGTTACCTTGTGTGTTTAAGGTGGTAGTAACTTCAGGCTCCTGCAGATGGCGCTGCACAAGGTAGTTGGGGTTATAAATACCTGCGGGGTGTGAGTGACGGGATCCATAGATTGAGAAGAGGTGGTACAGTGCAGTGAATGTCTCGTTCCATGTGTGGAAAATGGCTCCAAAGCAGATGTTAACGATTGGCTAAAACAAGTGACTGCATTCGGGTGTGCCAAAGACCATAGTTTGAAGGAAGTAGCGGTCATGAAGGTCTACCAGCAGTGGCTAAAATCCCAGTCTACAGGAAATTCTCCTCGGAATTGTGCCAGGGAAGGCATCCACCAAATCTGGCCCAATTGTGCAACTCTTTGATGCAAGAGTGCCTGAATAATGATGTGGCCTACATCCAGAAACTTGTCCAGTACATGCCAAATCCAGTCACAGCGGTTATTGGTACTGGTTGAGGTATTACATGCTATTAGGTACGTTTTAGTCACAGGGAACTATTTTTTTTGTCCAGTGAGCTTTTATATATATGGATCAGGCTGGATTTGTTATAAGACTGAATTGCTGACAGCTACAGGAAACTCTCCCTATCTGCGATCAGGGTGGTTATGAGAGTTATGAGAGTTTGGTGAAGCAAAATTGTAATTAGTATAGTATAGTTGTATTGATGTAATATTTCCTCATGTGGAAATGATGGATGGGTTTAGTTATGTACACAGATAAAACACCACATGAATTTACATGGAATTTTGAATCAGTAAAACTACTTTTCTTAAAAGTTCTAGCTAAGTCCTTGGTTTACTTTTTAATGAGCAAAATATCTAATGTAGGAGAACAACTAATTTATGAGAAATTCAGTGGGGTCTCATTCTTCATTAGAGGCCTGATGAAAGCATAAGGGGAAAAAAACAATAGAAACCTTTAAAAAGGGGGGGGGGATCTGGCCACAGCAATGCTATATTTAAAATAATTAAGGCTTAAAACAAAATATGACAATCAATCCCAGAAACATTTCAACAATTAACAGCTAATAATGAATTACATTGCCAATAAAACACTGTAAAATTACAGTAAATTACTGGCTACTAGTTGCATAAATTAACAGTAAATATAAGTAAAACAGCTAAACCATACACATTGTGATGTAGCTGTATGCCAGTAACAAGCTGTCATTCAAATACAGTCATCTCCTGTATTTTTACATGGCACCTGTAAAAAGTAACCCAACTCAATTTTTACATACCTTTTACATTTTTACATATCATAACATACAAACAAAAAAACAACACCATATTAATTCACTGCTTATGCACAAACTCTCACATGTGCAACTTATGAATGCAAATACACCTATAATTTGAACAAACCTGAACAACAAACTCACATCCAATAAACCAACATAAACTACCAAAAGTTTGTGGTTATCCTAAAGACTCTACAGTCTTACACTTAACCGCTCCAAATGACGAGAGTCTGAAACAGTACATATCCTGATATACCACATATACTCTTGATGTACCACAGTATTATATTTCTCCATCTCTCCACCTCTAATATATATTTAGTAGTGTAAAAACTTTGATCTCTTTTTCAGCACAGTGTAAAAGGTCTAGTTCTCCTTTCAGTTTAGTGAATATTCATGATGGACAGACCAAAAGAACTGCTCCAAAACTGCTTAGAAATAAACCTTGTTCTATCAGCCTCCACTGCAGGTTAAGAGAACTGTTTCATCCTCCTGTAAAGTTCCATTGTGGAGATTATTAAGGTGGTATAGTTTGATGTCTTCATTTTTATTCTACAGTAAAGCATTAACATAAACATAAGGAGAACCTTCTATGAGTAGCCGTGTCTAAACTTTTGACTGGTTGCGTGCAGTAAAAACAATATCCCAGTGTTTGAAACAAATCACAGTGATAATCTACTAACAATTTAAACTGTATTTCAGTCAGTAGAGCACTATTTGACTAAACCCAGCCAGTTTTTTAAAGATCAAATTATTCATTTCTTCTATCATTTCTATGCTTTCCTTTAGCGCTACATGCAATTGCGTGATGCTTTCAATTGGTAAAATAATACAGAGATATTAAAGGCCGCTTGGCATAGAATTCTCTGGTTTTAATTGGTTGTGTGCTTTTATTTCAGGGTAAAAGTGTTTTTCTGCTTTCAAGCTGTGAAAGCCCACTCCACCCACCCTAGCACATAAAATACACTCAACACACAACAAGACAGCCACAAAGGAGATGGCAAAAACCTTTACCAATATAACCTCTAGCTTATTCCAATCTAAGATGATCAAAAGCTAAATCATTAATCACTCAGGAGTTTCTCATTTGTGCGTGAGCTCCTAAACATGCTTGAAAGGCCTCCACCAGTCACAGTAAATCTAATTCATGGCCAGTGTCAGTTTAAGACCACTATAGCACAATTACCATAGCGAAGCTGGAAAGCATCCTGGGTGTAGTGGTCAAATGGCAAACGTGTGTGTGTGTTTGTGCGTGTTTACATCCCTGCACACACTCTCATACACACACACACACACACACACACACACACACACACACACACACACACACACACACACACACAGACACTGCACAGAGCCAGATAAACAACAACACCAGGGCTCTTCTCTTCTCACGCAAAACCTAGCGTGATACAAGCTCTGGCAATCTGTAATCAATCTGCCCAGTAATGAAGGAGAGATATTGTTGATGCGCCAGAGAGCCTGTATTTTCTACACAGGACTAAAGGAGTGCAGATATTTCACAGGGCAAGAGGAAATTCATCATTTAACCGCTGGGACAAACACCGATCGAGGAATCCCAACACACACATCAAACGCAAAGCCTTTGAATGGCTTTACCAAACTCTATTTGCCTCTGTATGGCTCTCTTTCTGCCTCTCCAGACCTCCCCTCCCTCGTCCCACTGGCCCGAACATAAACACAAAGAACTGGAAGGCAGGAGTGAGTGAGGGAGTGATCGAGCGAGTGAGTGGGCCACCTTAAAACTCCCTAAAGCTAGAACTTAATAAACTCTACTTAATGAACTCTTAATAAACTCTTTTATGGATTTACGTCTAGTGCATATATCCAACTCAGCTTTATTATAAGGTCTTCTGACTTTGTACTTTCCGCAGAATCTGCAGGAACTGTGTGAGAATATTCAAGCTGCATGGGATGGATTATCACAGGACACCATTAGGAACCTCTACAACTCCATGCCGAGACGTCTGGCATTTTGGGTTAGCCATACTGAGAGACACTGCTTCTGTATGTGTAGTTCAATAAATATTGCCCATATCAGTCTAAATTTATCATCATTTATTGTTCCTGGTAACCTTTATCTTCCTTCCCAATAGCACTGCAGTCCCACACTTCCCTCTGGGTGCAGCTATTCTTTTGATGATGAGTGTATATAAATAATTTGACATCACAGAAAGACACAAACTAGGTAGTGGATGGTAAACGTTTACAGATTTTACAGATACTTTAACAGAGTGATGTATTGGAAAACATTAGAGGAGCATCATTTTACCAAGACAATGACTCCAAACCTACTGCCAAAATTAAGGTGTCCTGACTTGTGTTCCACTAAAAATGTATAAAAGCGCTTTGCAAGGGACCCTCATAATAGCAAACAACCTGGCAGACCACAGAAGATGAGTCTGTGAACAGGACGAAGGCAAAAACATCCCGATGACAAGAATACAACAGGCCATACCAACCTACAAACTGTGAAATAAGACATTCGTATACACTCTACATACTCAAAAACTAGTTAGTAGTAGTATTAAGTGTTCAGTTGGAATAGAATCAAATGCAGTAGTGTGTGTGGGCAGTGGTGGGGTTGGGATGGGGTCAAGTCGGAACTAAACTCTGCAGGTAGTAGATAGAAGACAGAAATAAGGTGGGTGGCCAGTGAGGAAGTGGGTGACGAACTGGAATTGAACATAACTTTCGGGACCACTTTCAAATAAGGCTACCTTTATAAAGAGTTTATGAATGGTTTAAAAAGACTTTCCTAAAGGTTAATAATTAGATCATAAACACCTTAAAAGCATTAATAAGCAGATTCAACACATTAATTAAAGGATTAAGGGCGACCTGTTGTTAGTCTAACAGTGAACACACATATTTTTATACTGTTAAAGCTCAGATTTGTGATGTTTACTGATCTTATTTCATCTTTTCCATCAGCCTACATAAACCCCTGTCAGCTTCAGTACATATTCGTATACATTGCATGGAGGAACTCATTTATGCCTTTTAATTAATGTGTTATAACTGCTTATTAATACTTTGTAAAGTGTTTATGACCTAACTAATAACCAATAATGAGCTGTTTTTGAACCATTTATAAATACTTTATAAAAGTAGATTTATTCTAAAGTGCTACCTAATTCTCCATTAATGTAGCGTATCTTTGTGTATCCTACAACAAAGTACCCCAGGAATAACTCCCAAGAAGCAAGTAACTTGTATATAACGACCTGCATTCGACATCAACTAGTGTAGTTGGCTCAGTTACTGAACCTAAACCTAAACTGAACCTAAACCTGTGCTGGACATGCTTTCTTTCTTTTGAGTGGAACCATTTTGGTTCCACGAAAAAGCTTTTCCATTTATTATTCTTTGACATTCTTGTGCGAGTATATTATCTTACATCCAGTCTCCTCGGAATATCCCCTGAAAAGCCAATAACTTGTGCATAATGGGTAGAAATTAAATAAATGTGGGGTGATCTATGACTCTAAAAATAAGCCAGAATCTCATATTGTAACCTCATGGCTATTCCTTTAATTCAAATTCAGCTGAGAACCAAAGCAATAAATATTCTGTCATTTTCCAAGAACATCTGCACTGCAAAAATCTATACAGTTCAAAGGGTCCCACCGTGTTCCCTTCCATAATTTGGCCATGAGTATGTCAACTGTGGGACAATTAGAAGACTGTTATGACACATTCTGTGTGTATGTGTGTTTGCGTCTGTGTGTGTATAAAACGTCATGAAGAGGTAAACATTGTTGTATTGCTTCAAGACTTTCAGTCGGTTGGGGGATTTGGGTATTTCCTGCACGTTTGTTCTCTTTATATGGTATAGCGGCACCTGCACTTTTTTGCACGTTGTTGTTGCTGGAGGAAGGAGTTTTGGCTATTTCGCAGTTAAATTCCAAACCAGATTACAATAGAAGTTCAGTTTCTCATGCAAACGGCCTTCACTGACATGACTATACTGTGAACACGGAGCAGACTTGATCTTTCATGAGTTTGTCATTTTAATAGTGCACACTGACTGCCTGACTGACTGACTGATTGGCTGATTGATTGATTCATTGATTCATTCATCCATCAAAACTCTATATCCTCATAGGCCATGGGGTTGATGTAGCCTTGCCCATTGGTCATGGGGAGGAAGAGCATTGATGAAATATGAAATATATACTCTGTATTACATTCAGACAAGTTCAGCTTTCGGTTTCAGTTTACCTACCTTTAGCACCTTAACAAAATTCATTCATTCATTCATTCATTCACTCATGGCTGGAGACACCCTGGACAGGCCACCAGTCCATCACAGGGCAGACCCACACACACGCAATCACACCTGGGGGTCAATATAGCATCTCCAGTTCACCTGACTGCATGACTTTGGACTGTAGGAGGAAACCAGAGCACCTGGAGGAAACACAGAAAGGAACCTGGATGTCCTGGCCGGGAATTGAACCCAGATCCTTCTTGCTGTGAGGTGATTTGTCATTCTTCAGTATATACAATATAACAGGATGAGCTCTGGGGCAGAATACTGTCCTCAATGAATTCAGCAAAACATTTAGTCACAGTAGACCATCATTCCGAACCATATGATATTATTTTGACTGGTCTTGGGCTTGGGGGAGAGCGGACTTGGAAACTGTTCCCAAGACCAGCCAGATTGCAGAATCCTCCAGCTGAGGTAATTGGAATGTTTCTGAATATCAATATTACTTTCAAACAGAATAAACCAGGCCTTTCTCTACATGTTTAGATAACATCTGGTCGCTGCTGGTTGAGGATATTTCCATAATGGCTTAACTGGGTATTATTTGTTTGTTGACATTTACTGGTTCCAAAATTCAAACATCGTTTAATGATAAAAATGGACGTGTGATGCTTGGTTTATACTCAGTTGACGTTAGGTGGTCTTGACTGGTCCTGGAGGCTCACTGGCTCCTGAACATTTTAGAGCTTTTCCTGCTCTAACACACCCACTTTAACTCAATAACGGGCTGTTTATGAGCTGATTACTCGGATCAGGTGTGTTGGGAGCAGGGAAGACAATAAAAAGTGCCAGGCATTGGGCCTCCAGGACCAGAAACACCGGCTTAATGCGCCCAGTTGCCGATCTTGTCTACAGCACTAGCTTTCTGAATACTGCCTTTTTTGCACCCATTTACGGACTGACTACTGAAAAACCCTTGTTCTGAATGTATATTCCTGAAACTTGTATTCAGTTACATCCCAGTGCTGTAGATAGCAAACCTTTGTGAGCACTGGACCATGAATTTTCTTCCGTCCCGAAGAGGAACGTCCTTCTGTCTCTACATATTCTTCCCTTTTATGGACTTTTTTCAGCAGGAAACGATCCAGTGCACCAGCACCCTGTAGAAAAGGATCCATTTTGATTTCAGTTCACTGCTGCACAGAGAGTTTTGAGGAAGGTTAGTGGAGGAGAACGTGCTTATAAACACATACGCACACATAGACAGGCATAAACACATAATTCTTCCATCTGGAGGAAGGTCTGGACTTCACACAGGCCTGTACCTCATTATGGTAGTTTGAGATGTCTCTTTCTCTTGCTGTCTCTCTCTCTCTCTCTCTCTCTCTCTTTTATTTTATTATTTCTATGTAACAATTTGTCAACAGACTGCTGTTTATGATGACTTCCACTTAGACAAACAGATTTTTACTTCCTCCTTCTCTATGACATCATTTCCTGTTTTCCTGTTTGCGCAGGCAACACACTGCACTGGTGTACTTCAACACAGTGCTGCAGTTTAGACATTCAGGGCTTAGAAACACACACACAGACACACACACACACGTATTTGTTTTATACAAAGACCAGACATGTGGTCATACATATATGTGTGTGTGTGTGTGTGTGTGTGTGTGTGTGTGTGTGTGTGTGTGTGTGTGTGTGCGCAAAATTGCTTAAAATACTACCTATCACTATCTATTACTATTACCTATTACTATTGCAATAGATTACTATTACTATCCATAACTATCACCTTCATTGTTAGTATTTATTACTACTACTACATATTACTACAAGTATCTATGACTATCACCTTTATAGTTAGTCTTTATTACTATTAAAATCTATTACTATTACTATTTATTACTATTACTATGTATTACGTTTACAGTGAGGATGTATTACTATTACCTATTGCTATTACAATATATTACTATTCATACATATTATTATTAGTATCCAGCTCTCTTCACTGGATTTCATAATCAGATTTCCTTGCCCTGTGATGGACTGGTGGCCTGTCCAGGGTGTTTACTGCCTTCCACCCAATGAGTCCTGGGATAGGTTCCACCCACCATGACCCAGAAAGATAAGGAGATGGATAGGAGATAAATAAATGAATGAATAGGATTTCCAAGCCTTGATCCGAGCAGAGAAATTGGAGTATGCTGTTTACATGACTATTTGAATCATCAGATAACTGCAGAAATTCGATTATGAACAAATTATCAACTGCTTGTAAAGGCACTCTTTGTTAGCTTACAAGTAGCAATACTTGTATGTCAACTCCTTTAACAGTCTCAGAATTCAGAGGATCCTGCAACGTTGTTCAGGTGAAAAATGTTCATATGGCGTAAAGTTTCGGCTTTGGAACATTTTTGTTCCTTACAGGGTGCAAAGGTAGCATTTTTGTCAAGGAGAAAACAAGCTTAGACCTGGTGTACCTAGAATGGCCATGACGTCCACAACAGATAGCCCTTTTCCACCAATGTGAAATGGGTTCCATCCAGTTCGCACAGCTAATTCAGAACCGTTTGCGCATTTCCACCAAAAATAAACCAGGGAATAGTAGATTCTTCAGCACAAACTGTGACGACATCCGTGGCCGTGTCAGTGGTTGGGGAAAGAGAAGGCAACAATGGTGACACCCAGTGGTCTGCTGAAGAACCTCTTCTATGTCTTCTTATCTCCTGTAGTTGATCCGTGCTGCTTTCTGGATATAAACAAACATCTGGAATAACAGCACATACGCTCGCAGGTAATCTATACGCTCCGCCATCTTGACACTAATGCTGTATCCTTTGACCTTGTTCCTTGGTTCCAATAAAAATTGGTGCAAACACAGTTTCCTGAATAGCACTAAGGTTCTAAGATGTCTGAACGGAACCAGTTCAAGAACCAGTGTCAACAGTGATCCACTTCATGGCTCTATTGTGTTGGTCCCGCAAGTTAATCCTGTTAACTTCAGTGTTTTTATCCTGGTTTTCCTTCAGACCAGGCACTTTTGTCCTGAAAATGAAGGAAAACAAATGCGCACATGCAATCGCGGACATGCACTCGCGCACATGCACTCGCACTCGCGCACACACACCACAAAAATGCAGTGGACCAGGCATGGAACTTTTTATAGTTTATCCTCTACTTTCTTCAAAAGCCTCTGTGCTCCCAGGAGAGGCTCTGAGTGTATTTATCACATTATCCTAAAAACACTCTTTTAACTCTTTCAAAATGTTCTCCAAACACTTAAAAACAGTCGCGCACACACACACACAGGCAAGGCCTTCATCTTCACGGCCACTCTCCTTCTGCGCACTGTTTTTCTTTCTAAGAACCATCTCTCAGCTCCTTTTATCCAGCTAATTTGATGGGGGGATTGATAAATGTCTTGTTTCTCAAACGTGTATTATTGTTCCTAGTTATACCATGAAGGGTAAAGCTGCCCTTGAAAATTGGTTTATGTTACGGTCGGAGAACTGACACCGCATTCTGGTGGGCGATTTCCTCAACCGCACACACACATACACACACACTTAAGAGAGCAGCAATGGGTCCTAAGTCCTGAACACTTTGCAGACCTCACCAATTTTCTTAGTGATTTGCTAACTTGAGAAAGCCTGGACCGTGTGAATGATGGCGGTCAGCTTCACGCTGCCACGGTAATCATGTTATTGCAGAGGCTTGAATGTGCAGCAAATGGGTGGAAAAGAAAGGCGGGGGGCTAGGCAAAACTAGTGAAGGCAGCATTACAAACCACACACACAGTTTAGCTTTAATAACACATTAATCATTAGGGACTGCTGGACGTTTCTCTCCGAAAATTAAACTACGTTGGGGTCAGAGTAATTTCTACACCCTCACATGAGAACGCAAGCACACTTTATGCCATGTTGGTGTATACTTATAGACTCTTTACTCATTTGCACTGAAAGTTAAGAATGTTTTTGCCTTCTACTGTAGCTGTTTTGGAGATACATGCTTTAGGTGAGGCTTTTCTTACCATAGTAAGAATATGAAGAAACGTCGTATGTATGTATCTACAATGATGAACTTAAATGCAGAACATACAACTATCTATATCTATCTATAACAAAAACTATCAAGGCTGCTGTCACGCCTCCGGGTTTCCCTGACACCGCCGATCTCCCAAACTCTGTTTCCCAGAGTACACTTCCCGATGATGTCACCTTGTCATGTCCCCAATCACACCTCATTCCCACGCTCTGCCTCGCCAGAGTACTGATTGCTTACACCTGCTGATCCTTCCCCATGCTACATTTATACCCCACACACATACACTATCACTGCAAAGTTTTGCCAAACCTAGTTTGCACTACAGAGCGTTTCTCCCTTGTCTTTCCCATTACTATCTCTGGCTTTTACTCTCTTTTGACTTCGACTTCCTCTCTTAGCTTCTCCCCCAGTTTCTTGTTGCCTGTTTGTTTACCTTGCTGGTTTCGACCCTCCTTCTGTTCTCCTGACTCCTCTCTTGGTTTACCCCTTGGATCTTGTTCGCTTATTTATCTGATCTCCTAGTTTTGATCTCTGCCTGTCTCTCCGCTTATGACCTCACATTGCCCTGTTGTTATGCTTGTTCGTACTTTGTTGCTGTGCTTAGTCACTGAATTGTTCAATAAAACTCATTTGACTTTCAGCTCTGCGCATGTCAAGCCAAGTTCTTTGTTCCTGACAGCTGCATAACAGCAGTGGCAGAAATCCCAGTCTACAGGAAATTATAATCAAAATTGTGCCAGGGAAGGCATCCACCCAGTTTTACAACATTGCGATAAAATCGTGACCAGCGTGGAGTGAGGCGCTGTGTGTGAATGCAGCAGGATATTTATTGCTAATATATATGTCATATTGTGCTGTGTTGGCATGTCTACTGGAATGTTAAGATGTTCAGTGTTCAGTAAGTATGTTTAATCTTTGTAAACCAAGACACAAATTTAGCCTATTTAATTCATGGAATGGTGAAAAAATTGGCAAAATTAATGAAAGACTGTAAAATACTGTGTTTAGTATTTGGTATTCAGCCTTCGGCCAAATTTTTCGTTTCGTTCGGTTTCGGCTTCGGTCAAACATTTTCCTTGAGTTTCTCCATCCCTAGTTCTTAACCAATCTAGCTAAAGACATAATGAGTTACATGCCATATTTCTTTAGAGCTAGCTAAAACTTCAGCTGCACTATAAAGCTAGTTACTAACTTTTAAAGGAGCACTTTAGAAGGTGATGCAACCTGCTGAATTCACACAGCAGGGTAACAAATGCAAACACTAGAGAGTAACATACCATGCACAGTCTCTCCTCCTCCCTCTTCCCTCCTTATCAATCCAGACGAAACACTGCAAGGTCAACATTAAACGTCCTCTTCTTCCTCTCTGAAAACTTCTCCAGTGATGAAGAGCAGCACCAATGTTAACTCTGGTTCTGTTTCTACTATATATCCCTTCTTTTGTGTGCTGCCAAACAAGCTTTCTTGATGGAAGTGGGTGGTGGTGGTGATAATAGCTGTATCCATAGAAATTCAGCCATCATTGTGCTCATCACCGCTCCTTTCATTGGCTACCTGCCCTTAAATGATCTAACCAGGAGCAGCACCTTCAACATGACTGAGGTTAGAATACGCTGTCAGGGCAGCGGCACTACTTCATCATCTCATGTTGGACTGATTTGAAAACTGAACTTTAGCTAACGTAGCTATTATTCTAGGTAGCAAAATTGCTATTCAAAGTAAATGCTAAACAACAGTTTCTCTTCTTCCTTTAAACACCATGTTGCGTATATACATGTACCATATGTGGCACTTGACCTCAGTCAACGTTACAGTGACTCACTATCATGTCTTCAGATACAAAATTGTATAACTTCAGTAGATATCTCTGCAACACCATACATAGACATGTCTTACATGATGCCAAAATGGGTATATCTTTTAATTCTATTGATTGTTTTTGTTAACTGTAGAATGTTTTAACCTAAACATTGTACATATTGCTCCTTTAAGCTAGTGTGCTAGCATATACTGTACAAGCTACAGACTAACCGAGCTGTTTTATGTCTTTCATTTAACCACAGCATTCCTACATGTGATGCTTCAGTTCTGTCCTTCAGAACAGCCTTAGTTCTGTAATGAAAGGCTGATTATTAAGCTTCTAATAGGGCTTTACTGCTGTACACTGCAATGCCACAGCTAATAAGGGGACTATAAACTAGCCTAGAAAGGCTTCAGACTCTACTAGTCGACTGCTTGGCTATGTAGATACAACACAAATAATCTCTACATATTTAAAAAGTCATGTGAGCCCGGAAAAGCAAAGTCAGATCATATGAGCCAGGAGACACTTAGATCGAAGGAGAGATTCCACCTGAAAGCTTTGCAGATGATCCAGACATAGATGCAGATGTGCTAGAAGGTGGTCTTCTAAATTGAATTAGATGATATAATTTGGGACAAGGATCCAATACAGTCTTCTAAGCGAAGCCACACTCGCTGAGCAAACCATTAAAACCTATAATCAGCTCCTTTTTAGAGATAAGCTGCATGGAAATCGATCAGCGCTATGCTACTGTTCAGCCCGCCCAAATCAAGAGCGGAATCACATCTGCCACATACTGGTCCAATTTGTCTGGAGAGCGCCATGTCATGTCTGTCCAGGACATGAAGTCAGTATCTCCATATTTAGGAAAGAGGGAGTGAGAGTGAGAGAGAGAGAGTGAGAGAGAGAGAGAGAGCTAGCTAGAGTGCGAGCCAGGGAGAGAGAAAGCAAGGGGTTAATGTTCCCAAGGAAAACATTCCAAATATCTTTCCTCTGATCCTCAGAAGGTTTAACCTTTTTGTAATCAAAGTCTATAGTATTGAGTACCACCCTCACCTAAAACAATAAACCTCGCTCGGACACACACGCAGAGACACTCCGGGCGTGCGCGCACACACACTCGGGATCAAAGGGAGCTCGGCCAGCCTGCACCTTAAGCTACAATAATAAAGCACACCACTACTGAGACTAGGCCTGGGTTACTCAGACTGGGTTACTCATATTTTCCTATTTGATTAAGCCTATATATCATTCCTCACACAGCTCCAGCCTCCAAATGCATCAGGGCACACACACACACACAGAGTAATGAGGTGTAATTGCCGAAATAAGCCCAGATGACTGACGCAGTCTTCAAAACTCCCAATCAGAGAGCCCCAAGTTCTTCAAAACACACATACTCATACCTGGACACGGTCAGAGCGAGATTAATACTGATGTGTTTTAGGCTCTCAAACTATTACAATAATCAATCACATTACATCCTGAGTGGAATTGTGATTGATCACATTTATCCTATTTGCTCAAATTGGACCCTAATATGCATATACATTTGCATAGACCTGAACATTATGATTTCCACAATGTGAAGGAAGTTTTGGTGTTTTATTTCCATATTTGTCTTGGGTTTTCACTTGCACCAAAAAAAAAATAAAATAAAATAAAATATATATATATATATATATATATATATATTT
>CM067496.1:17912951-17934252 GCA_034552555.1 Semaprochilodus insignis
TCTTAACCTGCAGTGGAGGCTGATAGAACAAGGTTTATTTCTAAGCAGTTTTGGAGCAGTTCTTTTGGTCTGTCCATCATGAATATTCACTAAACTGAAAGGAGAACTAGACCTTTTACACTGTGCTGAAAAAGAGATCAAAGTTTTTACACTACTAAATATATATTAGAGGTGGAGAGATGGAGAAATATAATACTGTGGTACATCAAGAGTATATGTGGTATATCAGGACATGTACTGTTTCAGACTCAGTACATGTTGGAGCTGTTCAGTGTAAGACTATAGAGTCTTTAAGATCCCCAACAACATCTATTTAGATGGGTGTCTCTAAACTTTTGACAGGTATTGTATATTGGTTTACTGGTTGTGAGCTTTTTGGCTGAACATGTGCAATGTTAATTTATGCACTGTAATGACCTATTTCCATCTTGAGATCTTATCTCCTTTAAAATATGATGAATATGAAAATCTGGATATTAATTTTATTACAATTGTATTCTGAATGCTATACAGCTGTGTCAGTCATTCTACAATCTTCTGGCTATTTAATAAACTACAGCAACTTTGTAATTGAAGCATAAGCTGGATTTATGTGGTGAGATTGTCGTCTTTTGCTTTTTCCCAGTTTCTCTCTGAAAACACATGTTGAATAATTGATCCTGATCATGCTGTGATTCTGTCCAGCTCAACTGAACACAATGTTCTTATGGACTCCTCCCTGAAAATGTAGCTTCTTAATAAATTAATAAATGTAGCTTAATAAATGTATGCTTAATAAATGTAGCTTCTCAAATTAGACTGACATTTATAAAGAGTTTATAAATTGTTTAAATTTATTTTATTCATGGTTACAAGTTAGTATTATAATAAAGTATTAATGAACAGTTATAACACATTAATAAAAGGACAAAAGTGAGCTCTTCCATAGAATGTGTATGAATATGTATTGAAGCAGATGGGTTTAATGCTGACTGATGGAAAAGGCAAAGTAAGATCAGTAAACATCAAAGTCTGAGCTTTAACATCATAAAAGTATGTGGCTTCACTGTTAGACTAACAAAGGGCCCTATTGCCCTTCTTATATATGTGTTGTAACTGCTTATTACTGATTTGAGGTTGTTTATGGCCTAATTAATAACCATTAACTCTTTTTAAACTATACATAAACACTTTATAAAGATAGTCTTATTCAAAAGCAGTACCCTTCATTGCTTGTTAGCTTAAGAGATGCTGACCAATCCAATGTGCACTAATAAGCTCTTTGAAAATACACAACTGTATAATATATATATAATATATCACACACACACACAACTGTTTTTTTAAAGGAAGTGAATCTGAAGACCAAATTCATAGGTGAAATACCGCTGATAAACTCTAAATACTTCATTATTTCATTATTAAATCACTCATTGTCCCTATATATGCATTTTGACATTGTAAAGAAATATGAATTTGTTAATCTGAAGCAACAATATTTTAATAAGGCTAATATTAAAGAGAGATGGCACACAAGAAACACCTGCGCTTCAATAAAAGGAATAGTTTTGTAGATAATATTTGCAAACACAAAAAGCCTTTTAAAAGTTTAAAGAAGATCAACTGAAGTTTTTTCAACAACTGAGGAACCTTCATTTTGAACTCTTATGTGGAATGAATTGATGCTGATCCTTCTTTGGTCCTAAACAGCTCCACTGAACACAATGCAAAGTTTGACTGTAGTGAAGAACTGCTTTTTATTGCTTATGGAGCTTATTAGTAAAATAGCACTACTTGCCAATTATCAGGAAATTATTAACTGACTATTCAAACCACTTTTATTTTTTATTTCTTGGTAACTTTAGAGATGTTCACCAATCTAATGCACCTTAAAAGGCACTAATAAAAAGAATACAGATTGGTTTTATTAAGGAAATGATACTTAAAGAATACAGGACAGTATCTAAGCATCTAAGGTCTTTTTTCATTAACCTTGTGCTGTACAGCCTTTAAATTCTCACTAAGCTTTGTCTGAACACAGAAAGACAGAGAGAGAGCTGCCACTCCTGAATCACACACTCAGTTGGGACACACTCAGGTTCCAACAATGACTACTTAGCAAGGTCCTCCTTTCAAGCCCTCTAGATGTCTATAGAAAGTGCAGGTGTGTATGCATTGTCAATGTTCCTCGGGGTCTTTGTTCATTTTTGAGCTGTCCAGGTACTGGCAAGCACAATCGATTTACTCGGAGCATGTGGAAATGGCTCAAATGGCATGGTTGTACTGCTCGTCGGACTTAGTTAGATCTTCAACTGGTGAAAGGTTCATTACGAGACTTTTTATTGAACACATTATGAACACAATGTTTACAAATCAAAGTTTGATTCACTTTTCTTGCGTGAAATAGGTCTTAAATATTAAAACTTTAAACATTTAAATAAATAAATAAATGTGTGTGGGCTGTTGGGGCTTGTTGCCTTGAAGCAACATTCATCATATTCCACAAAACCACGTTAACATGAGGCAACGTAGTGAAGCAATGTTTTAATTTCTTGCATACAAAACAACAGTTTATCACAAATCACAAAGAACAGTTACGATCACGCGCATAATTTATGATGAGGAATGTTAACTTAATGTGAACTAAACTCTATTTGTGCTTTCTGAGGGAATCTGTCCCAGTGCAGACGCACATGTGGTTCACAGCTTAAAAACGTCCACCAGGAGATACGATAACCACCTACAAGCATGTTGTTCATTTATCCAAATGCGCCGCTTCATTATTGATCCGTTCATTATCAGTAAACGAGCATTATGTCATTGTAAAGCAGGGAAAATGGGTTTGTTGCCCTGAGGCAACAATTTCCAGATGAGGTCTTCATAAATATAAGAAGCGCCCTTATTTCAATCTAATGAACCAGTTTAGTAGACAAGATGTGAAAGCAGTGCATAGAACCTTTTAGAACTTGAAAGAACACCAGTTACTCCCCCCCACCCCACCCGAGCCAAACAACAACCGCTAAGGAACCTTTATGTTCAGCAGCATATGACTCTAGCTTACATGAGCGGCCGTGTAGGTTGCGTAGTATGTGCACATGAGGGGGTTAACTCCTTCATGCATGTGGGTGTCTTTTCAGAGTGCAGGTGTCAGTCTGGGTGGGCCGCAGCACGGATAGAGGTGGCCCCTTTGAGAAGCGCCTCGGTTGGGGTTAATATCTATTTCCCATCTCTCCCCCGGGCCACCCCACTCCGCAGGCTGTGGCTTTCCTCCTATTTAAAGACCCCCAACCTCCCCCACCCACCCCAAACCCCTTGCACAGCGCTGGAAACCCTCACTTATGAAATTACAAGCACTCAAAGAGATCTAATGTGCTTTTAATTGTGTCTCTCCATTCACAGGAGATGGAAAAGAGGAGGAGATGGAGAGAGGGAACTGGAAGGGGTGGGGGGGTCGTCTTGAGTGTGTTTCACATTACAATAGGAAACGAATGCATTCGCCTCACAAAATAAGCGTATGTGCGGTAACCTTATTGACACCAGGAGGACTGGAAGGGGAGTAAAGGAGGGGTTTCACTGAATGGGTAGCATGCACACACACACACAAGGACTTCAAACACTCTCTGGCTTCGAAGACCTAAGTGATGGGGTCTCGAGACCGTTGTGTGTTTCCATTTTTCTCTACCCCCCCACCTCTCCTTTCTGTTTCTTTTCAGCTCCATAAGAGGATGCTCTGGGAAACATCAGCAAGATGGCTATCGCTGCTTACTACCCTCGTGGCTGAAATGAAACATCACCACAATCTACAACTACAACAATAACACCACTTTCACTTACCAACACAGCAGCAGAGTCATCCACTACGCATTAGTCAGGTTACCATCAACAGAGACAAACCTGCAGAGTGCAGAACACGGCTAATACCAGGGGCACTCTGGGTAATTGGAGACCAATCATGCAATCACGGCCTTGACCTTGAGAAGTTCCTGCAACATTAACAATGCTCTACATTTTTTAACCTGTCGACTCAAAACGGTCCAGGGGTCCAAAGGTTAAAGACATAAATCTCTGTTTACTTAGCTATGGTCCTTTGGTGCCAAAGGGATTTGGGCTCAAGTCCCTTTGAGGAAAAACAAGCATGCTGAGATTCAGACAATCTCCACCGAGGGAACTAGTTAGCCGTTTCTGGAAATCGGATAGCTGCAGTGCGTGTGGAACAATAGGTAAGGTTTCTTTTACAGCACATTATTATTATATGTTACTAATGTGTTATGTTAGCATGCCTAGTGACTCTTGACCACCTAAAAAGGAAGAACATAATCTTTCTACCTTTGCTTTGTAGAATTTTTAGCTGTTAAACGTGGCCTAAAAATTGCTGTTCAGACCTATCTGAGAAATGTGTGGGTGTGGCTAATGACCTTAAAGTTGATTGACAGCTCTCAGGCCTCAATGTTGGTGACCGCCCACTAAAAAAACATTATCTAGCTTTTATACGACCGTAACTGACCAAAGAGAAAAATGGACAAAGAAATGAACAGATGAAGGAACAATGTTAGTGATGGATAAAGAAATGAACGGATGAAGAAACAATGTTGGTGTATGGATAAAGAATTGAATGGATGAAGGAACAATGTTGGTGTATGGATGAAGGAATGAACGGATGAAGGAACGATGTTGGTGTATGGATAAAGGAATGAATGGATGAAGGAACAATGTTGTGATGGATAAGGAAATGGACGGATGAAGAAACAATGTTGGTGTATGGATAAAGGAATGAACGGATGAAGGAACAATGTTGGTGATGGATAAAGGAATGACGGATGAAAAAACAATGTTGGTGTATGGATTAAAATGTTTGCATGACATTAAACCTGAGTGTTATATTAAACATGGCTTAAAAATTGCTGATCAGACCCGTCTGAGAAATGTGTGGGCGTGGCTAATGAGCAGCTTGATTGACAGCTTTCTGTCGTACACTCCCTCATACAGCACGTCAGATACGTCATTATCCAGCTTTTGTATGACCCCAAATGAACAAACAAAAAGTTACAGACAAACTGATGTGCAGCTGGACGAGCAAACAGATCACAAGTCTCTCTGACTCTGAAACTGTGGGGTGGGGCTAAAAATGTCAGCCTTGTGATAGATCAGGAAATGCTTACAGAAGCGTTACCCAAGATTAGGACCACCGAGTTTACATGGGGAGGAGACAGATATAGTAAAATACAGCAGACGTTGCGGTAGGGGTGGAGGTGGAGTAGTACCAGGTCTTCTGGACGTGTGACAAACCGCTCATCTTGGTGCTGACCACGATGCAGGACTACATGCGCGCATGGCAGCAGTCTGCCAATGGTGCTGGCTCACGGATGACTCATGGAGGGCATCACTGTTCACTGAATGTCCTCAATCAAGGCTTGTTGTGTGTGCATTTCGGACAATTAGTCGGTTCTCTCTCTCTCTCTCTCTCTCTCTCTCTCCGTGGATCATGTAGGTCTCCCAAATCCTTCATGCCACCGATGCATGACTGCTTCTATCCATGACCCACACAACTGGTATGGCGTGCAATATGTGGATAACACCATCCCACTTGCTGGAGCCCTACGATGCAAGCCCTCTCCCACTCTTCCAACTGCTCAGATTGCTTTATAACTCTTCCCTGAGGCATATTTGGTTTGCAAAAGATGCTACCAACACAACAGCACAAGTCAGAATTGAGAGCACGCGCAACAGGACGACCTTATATAGTCAGTCAGGTACAGCGATAAGGCCTGTCCTTGCTGTCTGCAATCGTGGCTGTTGGGTACGTCAGGTACATAAGGCCCATCCTTGCTTGCGTTGCATGTGCAGCCGAACATGAAACTTGAATCATTCGCAAGTCTCATGATGTCAACTCAACCTACCAAGTTTCATTCCTGTGGGTTGATGCACTCTTCACTTTCTTCAAAGGCCACTGTATTTTTTCTGTGGAGTAGTTTGAACTTCAGGGAATCAAACATGTTTCTTCAATGCCACCTTGTTTTAAACCCTGTGGAGCGATAAGCTCTCCGCAAACAGACCATTCTGGTTTGATCTAGCCTGGCTTTCCCATGCAGAATCCACACGGCCCACATTTGTGCAGCAGCCGCACTTGTGTTCCTGTGTGTTCCTCTTCCTTTCTTCAGATATTAGCAGTGGCATCTTTGGTCACACACATGTTGCCGTCTGCAACCACCCAAACCGAGCTCGGCGCTGTATGACGCCTGTTGTTTCCACTCTGTCTTTGTGCTGCCTCAGAATAATGGTGGTCAGGAGTTATGCCGCAAAGAAAGCCCTGTGTGTGTGAGTTAAAACGCATTTTTTCATCAGCAGATGTAAATATCAGAGATGGCTAATTGGCTCAAGTCATGGCAGATGGGCTGAGAACAACAAAGCTAGCAAAATGATAGACAAGATAGATTCACGGAGAAAAGTTTGTCCTACGTTGGCTAAACAAATGTGGTTGAATCTGCCTATAGTGCGTCGTCCACATACTGTGCACATATGGAAGCAGTGTTGTTCGTATTGGTCCAAAATGCGGAAGTTGGGAAACGCTTTACAGCTTCGTGGTTATTTCAGTCGTTTTCAGGTACATAGTGTTTGGGAAGACAAAACAATAATGGAAATTGTCCGAATCAGAATGTGTCCGTTTGACCACAAGAAAATTCACCGTATAACCAAACACTGAGACGCTATGAGCTGTTGGTGTATACAGTTATAAAAGTCCTTTCAGTCATGTGGAACCGTGTTTCGTTCATTCTTAAAAATAAAGAAGGTTCCGTGATTGCATAGTCCAAAAAAAAAGACTTCTAAAGAACCTTTCAAAGGAGAATCCTTTTTTCTAAATGAGATGTTGGAGTGTGAAGAACCTCTTTGGACGAGAAAAACATTTTCCACATTTTATTTTTTTAAGGAAGTGTTTAGCATGGTGTATAAACATTGTACACTCATCATTGGGGAAAAGAAAAGTTGCACCCAGAAGGAATCATCCGACTGGAATAGTTCTTGGTGGGTAGGTTTGACATTGTGAGACATGCCAATGATTCAAGTATCACACTTAGCTGGGCATGTGATGTAAGCAAGGACTGGCCTTATCGCTGTATCTGACTGATTATATAAGGTCGTCCTGTTGCGCATGCTTTCCATTCTGACTTGTGCTGTTGTGTTGGTAACATCCTTTGCGAACCTAATATAAAGCTTATAAAGCAATACGATCACTTGGAAGAGTGGGAGAGGGCTTGCATCGTAGGGTTCCCGGCAAGCAGGATGGTGTTATCGACATATTGCACGTCATACCGGTCATGTGGGTCGTGGATAGAAGCAGGCATACATCAGCAGCATGAGGGATTTGATAGACCTACATGACACAGAGAGAGAGAGAGAGAGAGAGAGAGAGAGAGAGAGAGAGAGAGAGGACGAATTGTCCGACATGCACACCCAACAAGCCATGAGTCATCCTGTTAGTGCCAGCACCATTGGCGAACGGCTGCACCATGCAGGACTACATGCACACAGATGACTGCCCTAAACATCACGTCAACGTCAACGTCAACAAAGACTGCAGTGGTGCCAGACTCTCATGGAGTGACTCAGAATGGCAGCGGGTCATCTTCAGTGACGAGTCCCACTTTTGTCTTGGTGGAGATGACCAATGAATCCATGTGTGGAAGCCCTGTGGTCAGCACCAAGATGAACTATTTGTTGTAACACGTCACATGTCTAGAAGACCTGGTGTCACTCCACCTCCACCCCTAGCGCACAATCTGTAGGGATTGTGCATGGGATGGATTATCACAGGACACAATTAGGAACCTCCACAACTCCATGCCGAGACGTCTGGGATGTTGTGTGGCCACAACACAACATGGCGGCCCAACGCCATACTGAGAGACACTACTTCTGTATGTGTAGATCAGTAAATACTGCCCATATCAGTCTAAATTTATCATCATTTATTGTTCCTGGTAACCTTTATCTTCCTTCCCAATAGCACTGCAACCCCAAACTTCCTTAAGGGTGCAACTATTCTTCTGACAATGAGTGTAAGTACAGGTACATATGCAGAACACTGGGAAGCTGGAAAAAAAAAACAAAAAAAAAAACGCTACTCTCTAAATCAAAATAGCAGCACAGTAAGAAACCATGGGAGAAAATGACTCACTGTACTTCTAGGCATATGCTAGCCTAAACAAATGTGTATTTAATCTGGATTTCAAAACACTTATCAAGTCTGCATTCTTAATATTCTCTGGAACAGTTTTCCAGGGTTTAGGAGGTATATGAACCATCTTACTGAATTTGTCTAAACTGTGGCTCCACAGTAAAATAAATAATAACAACAAAGTATTCAGACCTTTTTTGATCTAATCAAATTCCAAAGTAGGAATTGAGATAGTAATAAGCTAAATACACTCATCATCAAAAGAACAGCTGCACCCAGAAGGAAGTGTGGGATTGCAGTGCTGTTGGGAAGGAAGATAAAGGTTAGCAGGAACAATAAATGGTGATAAATTTAGACTGATATGATCAATATTTATTGAGCCACACATACAGAAGTAGTGTCTCTCAGTAGCGCAACATACCAGACATCTCGGCATGGAGTTGTAGACGTTCCTAGTGGTGTCCTGTGATAATCCATCCCATGCAGCTTGAACATTCGCACACAGTTCCTGCAGATGGTGTGGTAGGGGTGGAGATGGAGTGACACCAGGTCTTCCGGATGTGTGACGTGTGACAACAAACCATTCATCTTGGTGCTGACCACGGTGCCTCCACACACGGACTCGTTGCTCGTCTCCACCAAAGACAAGACAAAAGCGGGACTGGTCACTGAAGATGACCCGCTGCCATTCTGAGTCACTCCATGACAGTCTGGCACAACACCATTGCAGTCTTTGGTTGACGCTGATGTGGTGTTAAGGGCAGTCGCTGTAAAGATTCATTCCTGTTGTTTGATTTCTTCTGGGTGCAGCTATTTGTGCAACTATTCTTTTACTGATGAGTGTATGTCCCTGTCCCTCAAATCCCATTGTTTTGAAGTAGATGTGTCCCAAAGTCTATGAAAACAGTAAATAACAACATTGGTACTACTGGTACTGACCAGAGCCAGATTAAGACCCTTTGATGCCCCATCATTACATACCTCTACAAAGATAACCTCCCTATCACACATTCCACATATTCATTGATGATATCCTAAGACCCTGTCTCCTTATTATGCAAATCCCATATTTACAAACAGCCACAAATATATATATGACTATAATTCCAGACTACAATGGCGATGTTCACACTTTTCACACCTTTTCCAATGAAGTGTCACCAGGCATGATTAAAGTTCACCTTTAAACGAGGCTGAAATTGGCTTCCTATTTGCCAGCTTCTAAATCTAATGCTCCATTCCACCTTAAATGCTACAGCTTGTGCAGACTCTAGGATGGAACTATGGCACCATTTAAGGTGAAACGGAAAGTTTTAAAAGCCAAGCTGGAGAATAGGAACTTCAGCTCGCACATCTTAAACAGGATCCTGATCAACTTTAATCCTTCAGTCTGCACATTTCACTCCGGACAGTTTTCCAAACACTTGGACAATATGGAGCAGCTCTGCTCAGTGTTTGACCCTGGAGAGACTGAAGAGAGGAGCGGCTCCACCTTTATTAGCATCCCAACCCCAACAGCAGCCTGTAAGTAGCAGCCATGCTGTGTGATTGTATCCGTGTTTGCCGGTTGAAGCAGATTATCTTAAACTGAGAGTTCCATAGTGAGGAACAACTTCAATCTACTTTGTGTTGATGTTGTCCAGATGGAAAGTCAGTAGCTAGTACAGGTAATGTTAGCTACTAGCATTAGCTCCAAGTAACTAGCATAGCTAACTAAACAGTATGAGGGCGGAGCTTATTTACACAGAGGCCAGTTTTTACAACCAGCCAATCAGAGCAGAGCTCATCTAATTATTCATTTCTTCTTCTTTATTCCTTTCTTTCTGTATTCCCTTTCTTCTTTGCTCCATTCTTTCTTCCTTCCATCTTCATTCCTTCTTTCCTTTCTACTTCATTTTATTCTTCTATCCTTCCTCCTTTCTTAATTTCTTTCTTTTTTTCTTTCTTTCTTTCTTTTTTTTCTCCTTTATTTCTTTCTTTCTTTCTTTCTTCATCCTTTCATTTGTGTTTATTACTTTCACATCTGGGCTTTTCTCACCCCAAACAAAGTCACATACCTTCTATCTAGAACATCAGAGAACAGTTTAAAATGCTGAATACATGCATTCTACGGCACCTATAAGGCTATTCCAGCTGCCCAGTTAAAACAAGTTTACTTTAACCCACAATAGGGCCTGGTGGATAAACAAGTGTTGACAAGAGGGGTGAATGTTCAACCACAAACCTTTTGTCATCTGTCTTAAAGACCTATGAGATAATCCTTCTATTCATGGCCAATAAGTGGCTTTCAGTGCTCAGACTTTACCACACGCATGTGTGTTCTCTCTTGGGCTCTCCCTCAAATGGATTCGACTAGAGACTCATTAACACTCCCACACACTAACGCAAATTGGTCAGTCTTTGTGGCAGGTGCGCTGACCACGCAGACTCTCTGACATAATTATCCAGCTGCACAACAGACTAAATTGTGCTGATCTGGGATCGATGACCCTGAACCCAATTTAATCTGTACTCTGACTGCCAGTTCAGTTTCACTGGTCCGAGAGCTGTGAACTGAGGTCTGATCTAAGCTGGACATGCCTGACAGGGTCTTGTCTGGCTGGACAGAAGAAAAGCCAGACCACCAGCTCACTTTTAGTCCGGAGCCAGTGGACCACAGTGTGTCACTGCATGGACTGAGTACACTCATTAAAAAGAGAGACAGAGCTGTGCGTGCGTGTGTGTGTGTGTGTGTGTATGCACACCAAAAAAAAAAAGAGGAGAAAAACCTGAAAGAAGAAAGAAAGAAAGAAGGAAAGAAAGAAAGAAAGAAAGAAAGAAAGAAACAATACATAGATAAATAGACAAATAAAAAAAGAAAGAAAGAAAGAGAAAATGGAGTTTACATATTGCTGCTGTCTACTGAAAAACATGTACCTCCATTTTTTTACCTCCGCTTTTACCAACAGAAATAGCCCAAAACTGCTTGGAAAGACGTCTGGTTCCATTGACTTACCTTATAATTAAATAAGGTTTTTGGCCTCTCCTGTAAAGTTTCCAGTTTGGAGATACCTGCTTTTCTTTGGACATTGACAATATGCACATAACACTGCACATAAAACTGCACATACAGCCACTTGGCTAGAAACATTCAATGAAATCTGTTTAGATGAAAATTCTATCCAAAGAAGATTTAACTGCTTTAGTAATACTGTAACTTGACAGGTTGATCTGAATTAAGCATCTATGGTCTGATATGAGAAAGAGAGGGTGAAGTGATGGCTGGTGATGAATACAGGATTCCATCCATGATAGAGACCACATAAGTTAGATAATGAAGAGTGTCAGCCGTGTCGCTGCCGGCGGTGTTTATGTGAAACGTTTGGTTAAATGCCGAGAAGCATCCCGATAGATAATCATTAAAAGCCTTTGGGAATCTGCCATGCAAACGGCGGAGCGTCTGTCTCTGGTTGCATTTACACAAGACCTCCATATTATGTGGCTTTAAGAACAATTTAGCAAAATTATACACCAGTGATGGTGGGGCTTAGGCTGCGGCTTCCCCCAAACTGCATCAAACTAGGGCTCGGCCAGCTCAGAGGATATTAACACACACATACACACACAGAGAGCAATTAGTGCATTAAGGATTTTACATTGACCAGGAGGCCAATGGAATCTGGAAAAATGTTCTAGTACATTATATCCTTGGTTTTGGACTGATTCCAGACCATTAATATGTACCAAGAACGAAAAAGCATTCTGTGGAAGCAGTCGCCTGAGTGTGGGTCAGTGGTTCAAATGTTCACCGCTGGCTCGTGAGAAACGCCTGAGCTTGTGAGATGCCTGACCAAGCACATACGTACATAATGCAAGATACTTTCATCACTTACATCTCAAAAGGTTACAGTACTGTGCAAAAGATGATATATGTATATATATATATATATACACACACACACACACACACTCATCATCAAACAAACAGCTGCACCCAGAAGGAAGTGTGGGATTGCAGTGATATTGGGAAGGAAGATAAAGGTTACCAGGAACAATAAATGATGATAAATGTAGACCGATATGGCCAATATTTATTGAGCTACACATACAGAAGTAGTGTCTCTCAGTATGGCGTCGGGCTGCAATGTTTGCTAACCTAACATGCCAGACGTCTCGGCATGAAGTCGTAGAGGTTCCTAATGGTGTCCTGTGATAATCCATCCCATGCAGCATGAATATTCTCACACAGTTCCTGCAGATTGTGTGGTAGGGGTGGAGGTGGAGTGACACCAGGCCTTCTGGACGTGTGACGCGTGACAACATATCATTCATCTTGGTTCATCTGACCACAGTGCCTAATTCGTTAGTCGTCTCCACCAAAGTGGGACTCGTCACTGAAGATGGCCTGCTGCCATTCTGAGTCACTCCATGACAGTCCGGCACAACACCATTGCAGTCTTTGGCGACGCTGCACTCGCGGCTGTTGGGTTAGTCAGGTACAGCGATAAGGCCCGTCCTTGCTTACGTCACATGTGTGGCCGAGTATGAGCCTTGAATCATTTGCATGTCACACGATGTCAAACCCACCCACAAAGTTTCATTCCTGACGGTTGATTCCTTATGGGTGCAGCTATTTGTGCAACTATTCTTTTGTCCATGAACATATTAGTTGTTGTATTAGAATAGAATAGAATAGAATAGAATAGAATAGAATAGAATAGAACAGCACAGCAGTTTGGATTGTCATGAGAGGGAATGTTCTGGCATAGATTATCGAACAGATCCTTATTATCTGCTTTAGTGTAATGCGCAGCTGCCACACAAAGACTGGGCAAGGGAGAGGGAACCAAGTTCCGTTCCCATTCCTATCCAAAATTCCCTCATAGCCGCCACACAGGCAGAGAGATACCATAAAAACGATCAGCTTTAATCAGCTCCAGGCACACACACTCCCGCACACACACGGTATGCCCAGTGTTTGGGAAGAAGTGGAGACCGCACTGAGTCACACATTCTAAACTACAGTGTGTTGAATCCAGAGGAACCCCGCCAGGCCTCAGAAGTCATCCGGCAAAGTGATCAAATCACATACCACATCGTAAGAATTAATATCTGGAGATGCCAATTTGTGCAACGTGCCAGGAACATATTTCAGAGACTTTGTTTACTTCAGCTCGTTATGAAATTACAGTATTGTGCAGACTGTGAAATGTGTGGCAGATCTACTTTTTTAGGCTTGACACAGCAAGTGAAACAATGAATTGTGGTCCTAGAAATAAGTCACTTTCCGTATTTGCAGTCCACATAATTACGCAAGACTCATTACTAAGAAGCAAACTCTTTTTTTTTTCCCCTCACATTTCTGCTTTTGCAGTTCAGTTTAGTTTCAACTCAGTTCAGCTCACAACAAAAAAGTGCTTAAACTGGGATTAACAGGAACTTTCAAGATACTGACCACCATAGCTGATATGACAAATATCAATTATATGTAGTACATTTACCCTAACAATGCAAAGGACTTAACACAGTTCATCACAGCTTAAAATGGATTGGGTTACTAACATTAAATGGTCACTAGATTATATCTATTATAAGATTCATTTTTTTCTGTTTTAATCTTCACTGTAAAATGGTGTATAGTGGTCGGTTCAACCCTCTTTATTAAATTACTTAATCTGGTAATGAGCAACTGTTACAAGTTAGTTTTTAAATATAACCATTAATTTACTTTACTATACACAGTATACCACAGTTTGCACTGCCATTAGTATTTACATTTTTACTCTGCGCTCATTATTTCCAGACCATGTTGTATTATTACAACAATTGCAACCAGAGCTTAAAAAGATCATTCTTAAATTGGAAAATTAAAACAGTAACATAAAAACAGAAAAAAAAACACACTTTTGTTTTTTTCTTGTTAGCCTGAAGAGAATAGTTATTTGATGGATGTCTGGTGACAATTCCTTTCTTTTTGGAAAACAAAAAAACAGAAGACAAAGATGAAGACAAAGATGAAGAAAAAGTCGAAGAAGAAGAAAAAGAAGAAAAAGAAAATGCAGGAAAAGAAGAAGAAGAAGAAGAAGAAGAAGAAGAAGAAGAAAAAGAAAAAGAAGAAAAAGAAGACAAAGAATGGATGGACTACTGACTGGGACACTGGGACCCGTGACTGCCAGGGGTCCTTCGGGGCCTTAGACCACCCGAATACTTGGTGAAGATAATCAGTGAAGATGTCAAAAGAACCAGATGGTTCCGTTTCAGAAGTTTTAGAAGTTGGTTGCAGATTGAAGTAATCCTAAACACATTCAGTGATGCTGTTGTCTGGACTCTGGAGGAGTTGGGATGGGGAGGTGCAGCTTCTTCATATTGTTTTCTTCTTTTTTGTCTGTTTCCTTTTCTCAGTAACGTCATCCTTTCAGATCCACAAAGTTGTCTTGTTACAGTGGAAGAATGGACAGGAACACCTAAGGATATTTCTCAGATCTAAAGTCAGGCCGGTATCATCCCAAGTACATGTACTGCAGTAAAATACTGGATATGTGTTCTGTTGAGTATGTTCCAGTAGTAATACTCTACTAGTAGTAATACTTCTAATCAAGTTTAGTTTTGCAAAATGTAAGTATTTAAGTATTACATATTTTAATATTTAACTATTTGAATATTATTAGGTTAGACTAAGTATTAGGTTTTAAATATTAAGTAATAAGTATTAAGTATTCAAGTAATAAGTATTAAGCATTTAAGTATTAAGAATTTAAATATTAAGTATATAAGTAAGTATTTAGGTATTAAGTATTTAAGTAACAAACTACTTTTTTTTAGTTACATTTCAGCCATTCATATTTAGTTAAAGTATTCAGTAAGTATTTAGGTATTAAGTATTTAAGTATAAAAGCATTTAAGTAACAATCTATTTTTTACTCAGTTACATTTCAGCCATTCATATTTAGTTATTTACTAATTTCCTTTTTTATGTTTGATTTCATTCTGTTTTGTTGTTGAGAACATCTGTACTGTTCTCTGATTGGTCATATTTCTGCATAAAAAATGTGTTTAAATTAAAAAAAATATTCTGATGTAAAAACTCCAGGTAGATGATGGATTTACTAAGACGCTCCACTGCAGGCCCGTAGTTTTTTTGACCCGATACTTTTGTACTTTTACTCATGTTGTTTGATTTGACGGCACTTACTCCCCCCCACCCCCTTTTAGCTTGTGTTCAAGTTCATTTGTTCCCAGGGGTCCTATAACTTAACAGTATCATAAAACCTTGGTCGTGACAGTTTTGGTGGTCTACCAGGTCTTGCATGCTTGTTAGAAACTCCATTTTTTTAATATAACTTTTAATACTTTTCTGAAGTAGAGTTTTAGAAACTCAAGTGTACAAATTTTTCTGTTTTCTAATGCAAGTGTATTATCTTATATCCAATCACCAGAAAAATGTGGTGGTGGCTGAGTTTTGCATAATACTGTATATCAATTCTGACATCTAGTTCAGTTTCCTATGTGCATCAATACAACAAAGCAACATTTTAAGCCACACATTTTCAGCCTATAATAGGCCTAAACTTCTAGTTTCCAAAAGTACTTTGCATGAATTAGAACCAAGTGGTTTAGCAAAGCCGAGTGAATTGTTAGGCTGGGAGATAAGGGAGGGGTGCCGTGGGAGAAAGGCGTGTGCTTACTGCAGAAAGAAGCGTTATGATTTATTATGTACTGGATGAAACGCTTCCTATGATCATCTTTGTACACACACACACACGTACGCACGCTTCTGCGACAGTTTATGTTGGTGGTCCTACAGTGACATAATAATGGCTAGAAAAGCGTGAAGTGTGCTGGATGGATAGAGGCAGCTACCACCGACAAAAGGCCCTTGACATGCATCCTTTATGAGCCGCCCCATGTGATGTCTATAGGAAACACATGTTGCTCGGTCACTGGGAGGGAAAAATATGACAGCTCAAATCACTTGTGGCAATTTTCACTGAAATGCAACCCAGCCATGCACACGCATACACTCTCACGATCCCACTCTCGCTACAGTCCGACACTTGGCAACGTGCATACGTGCTGTGTAAAAGTCAGGGACCGCCTGCCACTGATTCAATTTCCAGCCAAAACTGCCGTTTCTTTTTTTTAAGCTTTGAGAAAAACTAAAAAACATATTTTTACTGGCAACTCGGCCAAATTTCAGCTACGATACATATGTAATTTGTATGTATTAAAATTATAGCACCAATGCAAAGGAGTTAAGAGACTTCATCACAGCTTACAGTGGAATTGGTTACTAACAATACATGGTCATTAGATTATTATAAAGATTAATTGATTTTAGTTGTCAAGTCAAGTGAAATTAGCAAGCCAAGGGCAACAGTAGCAAGAGGAAGAACCTCAAGAGGAACCAAGACTCAAAAGGGGGACCCATCGTCCTTGGGTCCACACCGGATAGCAAAGCAAGATTTAAAATTATATGCAATATTGAATAGGATAGCTGATATCTGTTAGTGTGAGTGTGAAAATGAGAACCAGACCTGAAAGTCTGAGTGATAGTCTATTAGAAAGTATAAGAGAAGTGTTCAGTGTTTTGTGGGCCAGAGGAAAAATGTCTGATTAGTCTGTGATTAAATAGCAGGGTCATTGGATGGGCCCACGGGCTCCCTCACAGCACATGACATAAAGAAGCTCCATGGTAGGCAAACTGGTCAGCAATGCAGGAAGGCAGTGGTACCCTGCCAAAGCAGATGAAGCAGCAGCAGCATCAGACCACACAGGATGGGCAGTAGCTCCGCATCAGACCACACAGCTTGGGCAGTAACTTAGCAAGTAAACACACAGACAGTTCGCTCTGACAGAAGAACTGAAAACACTATATGGTGTTAACAGAGTGCAGCAGTGACTCCAGCAGGCCTGGCTATCACAGCATAACTAAAAGGTAGAGCTAGAATGTAAGGTTGTAACCTTCACTCTAAAGTATGTATGTTTTTCGGTTTCAACTAATTATTAAAATGACCTAAATTGGCAACTAGCAATCGTTAAATACAAGACTAAATTTAAAAACTATTTTAGTATTTAGTGATTATTAAGAAATAAGGAATATTTTTCCAACCTTCCAAAGTCCAGTCTTAGAAATTGGTCACTCCAAAAAAAACTGAAAACACATTCCGTGATGTTGAGGTCTGGACTCTGGGGTGGTCAGTCCAATGTTGTTGAACATTAGCAGCTTCTTTGATTTCTTCTTTTTTGCCTATTTCCTTTTAAAGGCTTTTTGGCAGCTAGACATCCTATCAGACTTAGGGTGAAGATATACACTTGCTGTTAGCCATGCATTTGCGTATGCATGATGGCTGCCTCGCGTTTTTGGTGTGTCGTTTGTGCACATCCTCAGAAATTAAGAGTATACATAAACAAAGTGCAATACACCCAAAAACGCTAGGGGGCAGTGCAGCACTCAGCGGCATCAAAACAGAAGTAAGTTTGAGGAAAGGCCATTTGACCAAATCTGTAATTACCCACATCTGTATGATGTGTCCTGGCCACTGCACAGTGACAGATATACTTGTCAGAACAGCCGCCAAGAGATCAGTATTATTTTACAAGCCCATCTGGAAACAACATTATGTAAATCTAGAAGCTCTTTATGGTCAGCGATCTCTGGTCTGCCCTCTAGTGGTACCCTCCAGCGGTACACACCTAGCACACAGCCATGCATATGAACAGCTACGTTCACACCGCAGCTGGTTGTCTACACGAATGCTTGCCCAAACAGCAAGGAAATATCGGTAACACTTTACTTGAAGGGTGTCTACATAACACATTTGTAACATCTTCCATAAACCCTTTATATGTCATTCATGAAGGTTTAAATCAACATTCATAAAGTGTACATGTTTTACATGATATTAATATGGAGTACTATGTCATTTTACTGAGAGACATTTTTCAACATAAAAGTCCTCATTTATTATTTTGACTATTTTAACTATTTTATTTCTGGACAGGCAAAATAAAAATGACCTGGATTTACCCCTTTGTACAGGAAGGGGTATTCAACAGTCTATATGCTGTTGAGAAAATGTTATTAAGATAGCACAATTATATATGCATTTATTTACACAATTATTTCTCCAGTACAATAACTGAGGAAGAGCATCACTAAACAGAAAACCTTGCATTTAACCCCAAAACATTTAAACTCAGGATGAGTAATGTTTTTTCCAAACAATGTATGGGCCTGTTAAATGAAGCTTCTGGCACAACACAAATTTAAAGATGACAAAGAGTAAAACGTAGAAAGAATAACAAACACTAAAATACATAAAAGTCTAGACAAAAGTGTCAAAGCACTTTCTGTCTAAAGGGCAGATTTTTATTTTGCCTGTCTAGAAATTGAAAATTTCACTGAAAATAAAATAGTTTGTCAAAATAATAAATGAGGACTTATATTTCCAGTAAAATGACATCATACTCCATATTAATGTCATGTAAAGCATGTACACTTTATGAATGTTGATTTAAACATTCAATAATATGTTTTGAAGCGTTTATCTGTGATTTTATGAATGTGTCATTAAGGCCCCTTCAAGTGTTACCGAAATCTTGAATCTGATTTTCTCCTTCAAAAGATGAAAGTTTTTTTTGTTTTGGAGGTCTACCAGGTTTGGTACAGTTGCTCAGAGTCTTGATCATTTTTAACCTTCAGTTTTAAAAACTTTGACTTTCTTATGAATGTCATATATACAATCTTCTCAAAAATAACTTGTATTACTGGCTTTAAAGGGTGGAAATGAAATCAATAAAGGGTGGACTTTAGCACAATTCTAAATTCTTAAATTAAATTAAATTATTCATAGGTTGGACATATGGTTCTAGGAACTTTAAACGGTATAGAATCTTTAAGGAATTCTTTTCATGGAAGTTCTTTAAAGTTCAAAAAGTTTTTTTTTTTACCATTTCAGTTTACTTTCAGCCAGCATGCTAGCTGGGTTGTTAACTACCAAAGATAAATTACATTATAGATCACATAATGGTCATATTATAGATATAGTTATGCATGCTAACGTTTGACAACTGTGAGCTCATAAAACCAACACATTTTTTGGAATTCGGTTATGGTTTAGTCTCTTAACTTTAACTCCTAATTTCAGTTCTTGAAGGAGCCAGGAAGGGATTAAAGTTACTGTAACACACATTGGTGACTTAATTTGAACAATACTGCAGAATTACCACTTTTGGTTCCTTAAAGAACATTGTTTGAGTTTAAAGAACCTTTACATAATTGCACTTAAGTGAGTAAGCACTAGTAGAGGTGTAAGTTGTGTATGTACTTGTGTTGTGTTGCACTTATATTGCACTATAATGACCTTTTTCTTTTCTTTTCTATAGGTGTGAGCACTGGGCTGGGGTTGCCAGGTAGTGCTCTTTTTGCTCTATATGTGTCTATTGATCTATCTAGATATCAGCACTGACCCCCTGTTCGGGCAGTGTCTGAGCTCATGGTGAGTTTTAGGCTCTGAACTTCCTGTACTAGCTGGAATATTATCCAATGGAACACTAAGCACGGTTGTAAGTCGCTCTGGATAAGAGCATCTGCTAAATGCCTTAAATGTAAATGTAAATGTAAATGTACATAATTTAAAAGTTCTATACCATTCTTTTCTGGTTCTTACTGTAACTTACATTATGTGAACACATCGAATTAACAAGCATCAGACAGACACAGAGCTATCCATGTTTATTTGGCCCGTACTCAGCTGTAGAAGTGATGGGGCTCGTGTTTGTGATGGTGACTGTGATGATCTGTAGTCAGCCACTTTATAGAGGCCACACACACACACGCCATTTAGATGACAAACAGCCTCACTGGCTGCTGTTAGACTCCCATAATCATACAGCACATAGTGTGATTTATGAGTGTGACTGCAACTGCTTTTCTCTCCCACACCCTCACTCTCACTACCACACAGGCACGCGCACACACACACACACACACACACACACACACACACACACACAGTCTTGTTTCAGTGAATTGCGGGGCCGTTCCATAGACTTCAATTTAACCTAATCTAACCTTATACAATCTAACCTTAACCCGAACTACTACTACCGTAACCCTAGAACCACTACTAGCCTAACCCTAGCCTTATCCAGAACTACTACAAGTCTAACCTTAACCTAAACCAGATCTACTACTAGCCTAACCCCAACATTACCTGGAACTACTACTAGCCCTAACCTTAGCTGGAACTACTACTAGACTAACCCTAACCTCAACCAGAACCACTACTAGCCTAACACTAACCTTAACCAGAACTACTACTACCTAACCTTAACCTCAACCAGAACCAGTACTAGCCTAACCTCGACCTTAACCAGACCTACTACTATCCTAACCCTAACCTTAATCAGACATACTACTAGCCTAATCCTAACCTTAACCAGCACTACTGCTAGCCTAACCCTAACCTTAACCAGAACGACTACTACCTAACCCTAACCTTAACCAGAACTACTACTAGCCTAGCCCTAACCTTACCCGGAACTACTACTAGACTAACCCCAACCTTAACCTGAACTACTACTAGACTAACACTAACCAGAACTACTGCTAGCCTAACCCTAACCTTAACCAGAACTACTTCTACCTAAATGTAACCTTAACTAGAACTACTACCAGACTAAGCCTAACCTTAAGATGAACTACTATAAGACTAACCCTAACCCCGAGAACTACTACTAGACTAACCCTAACCCCTAGAACTACTACTAGACTAATCCTAACCTTAACCTGAACTACTACTACACTAACACTAAACAGAACTACTGCTAGCCTAACCCTAACCTTAACCAGAACTACTACTACCTAACCCTAACCTTAACTAGAACTAGTAATAGCCTAACCCTAATCTTAAGTAGAACTACTACTAGCCTAACCATAGCTTTAACTCTAAGTCTGGTACTATTACTAGCCTAACCCTAGAAATACTACTAGCCTAACCCTAACCCTAAGCCTATTGATTTACATTGTGAGGACGAAAGGTCACAGATTTCCTCTTCTATTGATTCCAGACTAAGAATACAAATACATTTAATATGTTTAAAAAATAATTATCATATATATATATATATATATATATATATATATATATATATATATATATATATATA
>CM067496.1:17934322-17993548 GCA_034552555.1 Semaprochilodus insignis
TGTGTGTGTGTGTGTGTGTGTGTGTGTGTGTGTGTGTGTGTGTGTGTGTGTGTATTACCCCAATTAGAAAATCAAAGATGGATGAGAGATGGATGAGAGAGAGAGAGAGAGAGAGAGAGAGAGAGAGAGAGAGAGAGAGAGAGAGAGAGAGAGTGATGTGCATGACAGACAGATTGAAAAGCCTGTGAGCTGCTCCGCTCAGGCTCTTTCGTCTCGTGCAGCTCATTCGTGGAGACCCTACAGGGTCCGCGGGGTTTGTTTGGAAAGGAGGGCGCAGGAAAGCAAACAGCATTAATCCTCCACAACGCTCAGACTATCCGCTTGTCATAACACAGCGGAGAGATAGCCTATTAACTGCAGATGGGCTGGAGCTGCGCTGTAGTATTAAAGCTCAGAGTCTGGACCAAAGAGGAACCAGAGCTTTACAGCTTCAACTCCAGCGAGGAAACAGCCGGAAATCTGAGGAGACCCACACAGTAACATTTACCAGCAAACACCACCCCTATGTAGAGGAACAACAGCAAAACCGTTCTTAGAGCTGCACAGAACCATTTCAGAGCAAACTATATAAATAAAACCGGTACAGCATTCAAATGTAGTCCTCCGGGTTCCGTATACTAGATAGATAGACTGCACATGAATCAGTGTCCATTCACACTTACTCAACTCAAAAAATTACTTTGATTGAAAGACTCGTTCACCCTTATTTTAGGTTGAATAAATCTACTACATATATATATATATATATATATTTATTGTAAATTATATAATATATATTGACAGTTGCAAAACAACTGGTTGGTTTAAATTTGTACCAAATAGATGTACCATAAACCGTCAGTCTTCATGTTTACATGACTATTTCTGACCTCTCTCTCTTTATCCCTTACAGTTAATCAGTGTGTTTGTGTGGTGACGACTTTAAGACCGTTGTATATAAACAAGCTCTTTCAAATACCAGTCCAGACTGAAACACTCCTTATAACATCAGTGTGAATGGGCGGGGCTAAACCCTTTAACACATTCCTAGACATTTGTATGTTGTATGTAATTTATATTACAGGAAGTTATGTCTTATGATATTGGCAGATAACTGAGCTTGTTTTAACACAAATAAAGTGAGAATTTAATTTGATAAAATGACAGGATGCACGTGACCAAAACTAATACTAATCTGGACCTCGGTATACATACAAAACGTGGGAAACATTCCCACGTACAGGCGACACTAGAGAACTGCACGCGGCCACTGTCTGATAACGTTGGCCAGGTGACGGTCTTCTGTCCTTCAAACGCGCTGTAGGGGGACGGTCGCGTCCTGCGGCGGGTTCAGAGGAGCGCGCGTACCGGGCTTTAGAAGAGCACCGCTGCCGGTGCAGATGTTCCCTGAAACCAAGACCAAGAAAAATGTTTTCTCTCGCGTTGAGCTCATCGGATTTGAGTCGGGTTCGCGCGGCGGCGGCTCGCTAATTAGCGCGAGAGCGCGGAGATCGCGCGCGGGCGCCCTCTCATTCATCACGCAAGCACGCGCGAGCCAACACTAACTAACGATCCCTGGTCCAAAGAGAGAGAGAGAGAGAGAGAGAGAGAGAGAGAGAGAGAGAGAGAGAGAGAAGGACACAGAGAGAGAGAGAGAGAGAACGATAGACAGAAAGAGAGAGAGAGAGAGAGAGAGAGAGAGAGACAGAAAGAAAGAAAGACAGACAGACAGAGACAGAAAGAAGGATAGACGGAGAGAGAGAGAGAGAGAGAGACAGTCCCGAATTCATTCTTCATCCTGAGGCATGTGCTGCATCGCCACCATCAGCAGCCGACCCGCACCCCACCCGAGGCCCCCCCTCACTTCCTCGCCTGATCCGGAGCGCTCGCAGTGTGAACGCAGTCTCGGAGTTATGATGTCATTAAAATCATGCTGGGCTGCTGGAAGCTTAAAGGAGAGGAAAATAAGAGGTTTCGGGTCGACATGCCCTGCCGCTGACGTAAGAGTTTCCCAGGGATGTTTAAAACAAACATATTAGGCCCCGGGAATTCAAAACGTGTCTCCGGGTATATCGCCGCGGCCTGTTTGACTGGCCCGCGCGGCGAACGCCACGAAGCGGCCGCCGGGCAGAACGGCGAGGGAGGGCGTGAGTGCGCGAGCGCGCCAGCCTACCGGACCTGAGCGAGAGCGTTTCCAAGCTCCCATGCCGTGGAAATTATGGGATAATGGGGTGCAGGCGATGGCGGCCTATGTTTATTCAATCTCTTCACACAAAGTTCCCAGTGCCTTCCTCCCTCTCTCTCTCTCTCTCTCTCTCTCCGGTGGTCCTGCGAGCCTCCTGACCTCAGCCATGTGTTTTCACTTTCTCCTCTGATCTCGCCTCCGTGACCAGCGGGGAACGAAATACAAATTGAATAGTAACCATTCCCAGACCTGCCGCCATTCAGGTCGTTTTGTCTCCTCTATAAAGGAAAAGGAGGAGGAGGAGGTGGAACAGGCGGGGGGCTAAAATATACGTCCCCCCCGCCCCCCTTCTCTTAGTTCTGTGCAGAACCTATGCGTTCAAGGACGCGACGTGAGCGCGACGTGAGCGCTGCGTAAAGCGCTTCTCCGTGGGTGCGCGCCCGCGTGCGCTTCGGCTCCTCCGGCCGCCCGGTTCGTCGGTGGCAGCGGTTCGTGTTTGTTCAGCTTTCCTCGCCGAGAGAGCTGGGGAGAGACAGACGAGCTCTGGAGTTGAAACGAGCCCCGTCTGTTGCGCCCTGTTTTCTCTGGAGCGCGTCCACGTGGGCCGGCGGCGCGTTCACGCTGAGGAGATTTGAGAGAGATGAGAAGGTTAAAGCCCCCCGACTTTGACTTCATCAAAACCTCCTCTCTACAGAGCGCGCGGCCGTGCCGGCTGTTTACTCAAGCCAAATCTCGCTCTTGTGGTGGTGGTGGTGGTGTTGCTGTTGGTCGTCAAAGAGTTAACATGCGTCCAGACAGAAGAGAGGAGAGGGTACGAGCTGGTGGGCTTTAAGGCCTAGAGCCACACCGGAAGGGGGGATAAAGGTTACCAGGAACTGTATTCTGATAAATTTAGACTGATATGGGTGATGTTTATTGAGCTACACATACCAAAGTAGTGTCTCTCAGTATGGCGTTGGCCCACCATGTTTTCTAGCGCAACATGGACTTTACGGACCCCCACAATGATGGGATATTCCAGCAGGTGCACCATGCCATTGGGCCCAAGTTGTCCCTTTCTCTGTATACATTATTACCCTGTTTTTCAATGATCAGGACGCCCACAGGACCACCACAGAGCAGGTATTATGTGGGTGGTGGAGCATTCTCAGTACTGACGTGGTGGTGGTGTGTTAGTGTGTGTTGTGCTGGTGTGAGTGGATCAGACACAGCAGTGCTGCTGGACATCTCAGTGTCACTGCTGGACTGAGAATTGTCCTCCAACCAAAACTATCAAGCACAATAGTGCCCTGAGGGCAGCGTCCTGTAGACAGGATCCTGTGACCACTGATGAAGAACTAAAGGATGACCAACACTGTACTGTGCAGCTGCAGATGAGCTATCGTCTCTGACTGCACATCTCCAAGGTGGACCAGCAAGGTAGGAGTGTCTAATAAAGAGGACAGTGAGTGGACACAGTGTTTAAACACTCCATCAGCACACACTAACACAGCAACACCACGTCAGTGTCACTGCAGTACTGAGAATCATCCACCACCCACATAATACCTGCTCTGTGGTGGTAGAAAGCTCTTCTCATCTCTGTGAAACAACTGCATAGTGGTCCGCTCATTTTGTGAGGGACACACCGAGCTTTCCTTACATTTAGGTTTGGCTCATGGCATATACAAACTGCGACAACTTCCCCCCCATGTCCTCCCTTATCACCAGGGTGACTGGAACATCAGTCAGGAATGGGGATGCCAGCCTGGTTCATTTTGGTTTCAAAGAAACAGTGCCTTGAGCAGGGCATCTTGTCACATGGGTAAGTTGTCACACTGTTAATATTTACAACATCATGTAGAGCTACTTTTTAAAAGCTTAATACAAGCTTTTTGTGTATGTACTTGGTCTGATGTCATATCCTGTCTGAGAAAGGCAAGACACACCATGAGCTAAGGCGAGCATAGATTTGCATTTTCCTTATTCTGAAGTAAGAAACTGGAACTTCACACACGGTAATCATTTTCTTCTACTTAAAATCTCCACAATATTACACTCGGGGCTTAACAGAGGAGAAAATAGTGACATCATGTACTTCTGCTAATGTCTAGCACTGAACTAACCTTACAATACAGCAAATCTTAGCAAACATGACTGGTCTCATGAATTTTGGGGCAATGTCACACATGAAAATCAATTTTAAGTTTAAAACTATAGTTTTGCTTTAAATGTTTTATTGGCAAGGTTGTTTGAACTGATTTTCCACTTGTGGTGCACTGGTTTATCGAGCCCTACCACACTGCAGGAGTAACCCAGCAATTAATGATTCAAAGAGCAAACATTTTTTTTCTGAATTTTTTTTTCTTTTCAATTTTGTTTGAAACTAAAAATTAATTAAAATAAAAGTTAATTTGAAGTAAAAACAACAATGAATTAATTAATTTTATTTGCTTCAAAATTTTAGTGTGACATCCCGTACAGTGTGACACCTTGGCCGCTGATGGACCAATTTGTCACAAGTGCATACTCACATTTAACAGTAAAGTAAGGTTGTATTCTATCATTTGGCTATAGGTAAAAATGAAGTATATTTTAATGTAGTAGAAATGTAATTTACTAATGTTATATATTTAGCATACTAAGTACATAGTTAGTATATACAAATAAATATATTGATTGATATATTGAAAACAGCACATTTTCAGTACATTAATCATGAGTGTAAGGAAGTATACTAAGTATATAATATTCAGTATATAATACTTCAGGATACTTTTTTCCTGGATATACATTGCACAAGAAACAATAATGTGCTTGAAATGTACTTGCTGATATTAAAGTACATTTCTAGTACATTATATTTTAATACTTTTTATACTTAAGTACATATTAAAGTACATTAGTAAAATTAATACACTAGTAAAATTAAAATATACTTCATTTTTAACTGGGAGTGAAAATTAGTATACTTATATTAAGTACGCTGAAGTACTACAGAGGTAAAATGTACTTAATTATAATTACTACATACATTTATAATTATTACATATTTATTATTTAATCATATTATACACAATGGTGTATATAAATGTTTAAATGTACTGGAAATGTACTTTAATATCAGCAAGTACATTTCAAGCACATTACTGTGTTGTGTGGTAAAAACAAGTGGAATATTATATATATAAAACTACAAAATGGTACAAATGTAGTAATTACAAGTACATTTCATCTCAGTAGTACTTTAGTGTACTTAAAATATGTATCCTAATTTGCACTCATACTTAAAAATTAAATATATTTTAATTTTACTAGAAAATGTGTACTTAAGTACATTTATGGGTGTCTCAAAATAGTACAGTTAAATATAATAAGTTCTATTTAAGTATATTTTTAATAGCACTAATGATTGTATTTAGCATGCCAAGTACACAGATAGTATATTAAAAACAGCACACTTTCTGTACATTAAGTACATGCAAGGAAGTATACTAAGTAACCTGCCCCACGCTCTCCCCTACAGTTTACAGTGAAAACCCAACCACCCTGTTCTAACAGGCTAATGCCTCAAAATAGGGCTCCAATAAAATGATCACATTTTGTATTTGACCCGACAAGGTTTAAAAACCCATCACCTGCTTCGCATTAGCGTTCACGCATCCCCCCTTCTCTCCTCTCCTTTTTTTCCCTGACTCTTCTTAAATGATTCTTGTAAACCGTGCTTCGTTTACTTAGCCTGGATTTCATTGCGGCCGTTTTGCACGGTTTACCTCTGTTTGGTTTATTAGCCCACGGGGTTACCCAACTTAAACATTCCGGCTTTACATTCCCAAGACCTTCCCTAAACTCTTCTTAAGGGCGGCAGGGAGCGACGGGTGTCCGAGGGTGTTCAGGGAGAGTCTTTCCAAAGCGATCATCTGACCAGCTGATCAAAGAAACACATGGCAAGGATTCTGAGCACACAGAGCTGTATTCGATACCCATCGGGGATTTACACGACTCCCTATCTTTAAAGAGCTCTAAATCTCGTTTTAGTGCCCGGCAGCCCATAATCATTTCAAACCAGTCGTTTCTGTGGCGTTTAATCACAGGAAATTGTAGGCTCTAAATAACGCGAAAGCTCGACCTGATCTCGTGCAGAGTTTATGAACGGGTTGAAAGGAAAATAGAAATGATTTTTCCGAAATGATTGAGCACACTTGAAGGCTCGTTTACCGTGGGGTTTTTTAAGGACACCCTTCCGTCCTACTGATATATTGACACACCTGTCAGGGGGATCATTTAATTCCAAGGAATTTTTAAAGTAGCGTGTTCTTGCTGTTCTAGAAAGGGAAAAGAACACAGAGTTCCGTTACAGGAGAGGAGATCTGGAAGCTCATGGGTGGTCTACCCTATTCTTATTTCTAGTTTCTACCAAAACTGTTAAAACTGTCCACCATCATCTGTCTCTCTCTATGACTTCCCTTTTTCTGACCATCACAGAGGCACAAAGGCTACACATGCTATAGGTTTATCATAATTATATCATTGGTTCATCATTATATCCTGGTATTATTATTTATTATAGTTTATAATATGTTCTATTTAAAATACTACAGATGAACTGTAGAGTCACATCTTTTCATGGTTTATGTAACCATCACGGTTTTCGGAGTTGGTACAGTGTGATGTGATTAGTCATGTTGTAATATTCATAACACGGGCGGTTCTTAAAACCCAGGAAAATGGCTACCATAAGAACAGATGGAGGCCTACCTGACAGGTTTAGAAGGAAAAAAATATTGCACGTATTTGTCCCCTTTTGTCTTCAATTTCTGAATTCTGTAAATGTCTGTTCTATTTTTGAAGTTTTTGACTTAGTATCTTAAAGTACTTGGTCTTACTATGTAGTTATAGTAGTAGTAGTGGTAGTAGTAGTAGTAGTAGTAGTAGTAGTAGTAGCAGTAAATGAAAAAGTAAAGTAATAAATTATGACCTTTATTGCTGAAATTTGGACTTGCTGTTACAGAATAATGACATTCTCTCAGAATTTGGCATTTATTCTCAATTTGATCTTACTAGATTGGAATAATTACATTTACTACGTCAGAATGATGACGCTCTCATAAATTAGACAAAATGTTAAAATGGATACACTTGAAATTTGGACTTATTTGGATATCTAATATGACATTTCTTTTAATGTGGTTTCAAAATAATAACATCTATTCTCTAAATTTGGACTATGTCAGAATAATGAATAATGATTCTCAGAGTTTGAACTTACTATGTCTAAATTATGTTTTTCTCTGGATGTGCTATTTTATATAACAGCCTATTCTCAGCATTTGAACTTCAGTCTCTTAAAATTTGGCCATACCATGTCAGAAAACTGACATTTATTCTCAGAATGTGGATGCACCATGTCAAAATAGATACACAATCACTCAAAATTTGAACTTACTATGTCAGAATAGTGTAATATATTCAAGAAATGTGGAATTATGACATTATGCTCATAATTTGGATTTATTGTTTCAAAATAATGACCTATATTCTTAAAATCTGGACTGTGTCAAAATGAGGACTAATTTCTCGACATTTCAGAATTAATTGTTGATTCATTCTATCTTAAATGATGACCCTGCTGAATAAAAACCATTAGAACCATTAGGATTAATTCCTTCTTTCTGATGGGAATTGGATTACTGGATACCATTAATTAATTCTTAGTTTCCTGTAAAACACCTTTAGATCCCATTAGGAAACCAGTGAATACATCCACTGTCAGTCCAGGTACATCTGTTAAACCCTTAGAACCCTTTACACTGTGATTTCAGTCCATCAGGACAAACACACAATACCATTTGGAACTACTGGACATCACCAGAAGCTAACGTTTACTGGTTCTATGCATGTTTTCCAGCAGGGATGCCATTACAATATTAAGTCAAAATCCTGAGAAAATCCTGAGTAAATAGATCTACTAAGCCACATTTGTTTGAGAGGATAAGCTATTATTTTAAGATACTAAGTCAACATATCAAGAAACAGGAGATAACCAAAGTGTCTGATTCTCCAACTCTGAAAGACCATAGCTCTTTGCAACATGCATGAGCTGCAATACACATGCTACTGTTAATCCTTACTGTTAATAATTATAAAGGCTCACTGTGATATAATAAAAGGAACCTCAGCATTACATCCCAGGAGAAAATAAGTACCCTGAAGTATACTTAAGTATACTTTGTATATTTCCTTGCACTTATAATTATTGTGCTGAAAAAAAGTGTGCTATTTAGATATACTAACTACTTGAATAATACAATCATTAATGCTATTAAACATATACTTAAATACAAGTAATTGTACTTAACTGTACTATTTTGAGACACCACTAAAGATTCACTTAAATATACTTAAGCACATATTAAAAGTACATTTCTAGTTCATTAAAATATACTTATGCTTCTAGTATACCTATACTTTAAATAAGTACACTGAAAAGGGAAATGTACATTTGTAATGTGTTATTTATACACACTTTAGTTATACTTAGCACACAAAACAATAATGTGCTTGAAATGTACTTTCTAGTATTATAGTACATTTCTAGTACATTAAAATATACATATTATACATTTTCACCTGGGGTCAGCTCAAACCAGATTTTTAACTGGCATATTTTATTAACCAGTTAAGTAAATAAGTGCAAACAAAATGTCATCACACCTGTTTATATAACTGAGAATTTTAATTTACTTTTAATTTACTTTATTTATTTATTTTTTTGGGACTACACTGCACAACAAGCAAGTCACACGCAGCTAAATATGCCCAAGTGTACATACTTGTGGACAACTAACCTGGACCTTAGCCTTGAACGAGTAACAAAAGATTTTTTTCCATCATCAGTTAGCATTTTTTATATAATATGGGTTAAAGAGTTACCACTAATTGCCATTTGCTAACTAGCCAATCAAACAATCATGCAGAACTCAGATCTGGAATTAATAAAGAACATCAGGTGTGGTCTACTGGTTGAGTTTGACAGACGGTGGGTTTCCAGACACAGCTCCTTTGTAACAAATGCAGGTGAAATTACCCCATTTGCCCCAAACCTATAACCTTAATGTTTTGGTCAGTGCAGGTGTTACCCCTAACGCCCGAGACGGCCATAAGAAAAGACCTTTATCTGATATTAAGGGAACACTAAAGTCAAGTCAAACAGCCGCTATGTCATACTGGAGTGCTTGGTTATTAAGGAAACAGAGATTAATTAGCTGTAAGATTAATCAATATGTCTTATATTACTGCCACCTTTCAAATACTACCAAGACATTATCTCTGAAAAGCAGCAACAGGTCACTGGCTAAAGTGTAAAACACATGTTTTCGCTCCAGCCTCTCGGTGATGGTGCATCTGTTTTCAATTTACAAGGTGCTGAGCTAGGGTTCAGTGCCACTGGTCATTTAGTTGCCATAGACCGAGACGTTGATTTACCCAGCCATTTTTCTAAAGTGACATGTGGCAAATGTTTTTCCTGGTATTTGTCCTAGGAAGCATGATGGAACTACAATCTTTAACTTTGGTACTCGACAGTTTAAGCTAACAGTTGATGACATCTTCAACTTTAGCTTCAACAACAAGAAAAATATCCTAATAAGCTTTAACACACACTATATATAAGATCACCAGACAAAAAAACCTGTGACAGAATGTAACTAATAGCAATAGTGTAATACCTCCATAAGCATAAAATACAGCTATAACTGAAGTGGGCATGGACTGGACAGGTTTCTGGATGTAAGCCATATTAAATGTTCAGACACTCTTGCATCAAAGAATTGCACAGTTGGGCCAGATTTGGTGGATGCCTTTCCTGGCACAATTCCGAGTAGAATTTCCTATAGACTGGGATTTTTGGCACTGCCTGTATGACCGTACGCTTCCATACACCTGCAGATTCAGCTACTTCCTTCACACTATGGCCTTTGACATGCCCAAACGCAATCACTCCTTTTAGCCAATCATTAAAATCTGCTTTGGAGCCATTTTCCACACATGGAACGAGACATTCACTGTACCACCTCTTCTCAATCTATGGATCCCATCACTCACACCCCGCAGGTATTTATAGCCCCATCATCCTCGTGCAGCGTGATCTGCAGGACCATGAAGTTACTACCACCTTAAAACACACAATACATACATATACATATATATATATATATGTAGACCATCCCAGGCACTTAAAAACATAACGCAATGTTTTTCAGTTTTAAACAGTAGTAAATAATATTAGTGACTCAAATTAGCAAGAAAATTAAAAATCCAAAACAAATTAATTGCCCTCTAATTGGTATGTCTCATATGTCGCTAACCAAATATTTTCTCAAACAAAAGTCTCCCTACTACCCTTACAGTTGTGAAACTGATTTTGGGAAATTAATTGGTGAAGATTTCTTCTTTCATTTCAAACTCTATCATCAAACAATTTTGAGCTTTTATTATACCACTGTTCCAAAGGACATGAACTCAGCTACACGCCAGAATATGCAATACATCAAGCTTTCAGCACTGCAAAACTCAGAAAGCACAGAAAACACACACTCAGCCTTTGTGATCTTATGACGTAATTCATAGAAAAGGTTACGGGAAACGTACAGTATGGTTTTGGGGAATTTGCCAGTGAGGACAGTGGGAGGATGTGAGTGATGAATTTAGCCTTGTTTGATTTATTGGCCCACTTCTCGCACTGTGTTGAAGGCAGGTCTTTGTGTAAAGGCATGAGTCCTAAAAGGAATTCCAAAGATTTTTCAGAATTTTAGCAGAATTGAATGATTAAGATGTAAACAGAGAGGTATAATGTGAAATGCTTCATCAAGACACGCAGATATCCAAAGGTTCTAAAACTTTGTGTTTAACAAATGATGAAAGGTGATGCATGGGTATAAAAGGAGCCTCCAGGAGTCCTTTATGAGCAAGGACGGGTCAAGGCTGCCACCTTACCAAAAATCCAGATAATCCAACAGTCTAAAACAGTCATGTTCCTCAGCGAGCGATTGTGAGAATAGTAGGTATTTTACCATCTAAACTGCATAATATCAGCACGAGATCTACAGAATCCAGAGAAATATCTGTGTGTAAAGGAAAAGGCCAAAAGCCACAACGGAATATTCATGACCTTTGACCCCTCAGATTCCACTGCATTAAAAACAACATTCTTCTGTGATGGGAATACTCGTATTTTCAAATACTACATCATCAATAATATTACACTTACTGAGTTACTGTACACCAACACACTACTTACAGTACACTAACGCATTACACTTACTGAGTTACTGTACACCAACACACTACTTACAGTACACTAACGCATTACACTTACTGAGTTACTGTACACCAACGCACTACTTACAGTACACTAACACATTACACTTACTGTACACTGGCACACTACTATTTCACATTAAACCACTCTAAATGACTTCATGTCCCAATGACTCTCTGCATTCTCTCAAGGACTAGCAATGAAAAGGTCTCATGTTAACACTGACTAAATGTCATCGCAGCTACTTTGGACGTCTTGAGTCATTTCTACTGAGAGAACTCAGTTCATCTATTCTAACGTCTACAAGGGTATATTTCATAGATCGAGGCGCTCTCGTCATGATGTCTATTTTGGCAAGGGAAAGGACTGATTCTGTGGATATACAAAGGAGATGTAGCACACATCAGCTTTTTTATCATTCCATCATTCTTTCCATCCCACTGACAGGTTGAAGGCATGTTCAAATACGCCAGAGGAGTCACAGTTCACACTTAAGCATGGAAGTGCATGTGTGTGGGATGGTGATGGGGCGAGAGAAGGAGCGAGAGAGAGATAGAGAGAAGGGGAGAGAGGCTGTGCTATGTTGCTATTTCAAAGCAGAGTAAATGTAACTCAAGCCCTGGTCCAGGCTGACTAAACACCACGGGCCCAGGTGGCTAATGGAAGAAAAGAATGACCAAATGACCACCACCAATGCGGATCCATGCTGATGTTGTCTCTCTTTCTCTCACTCTCTCTCCATCTGCTGCGTATTACAGCCATCAGCTCCTCTGTTTGTCCAGGCCAGTCTCGGATGGGTGGTCCTCAGATAACGGAACGCCAGGGGCCTCCTATGTCACCAAATTACCCAGACCCCTCTCTGTTTTTCCTGCAGTCTTTCCAAAAACAAGCTGGCCCGCTCCTCGAGAGCCAAGCTGGCCTGCTCCTTATGTGTTCATCCCTGATTCGGTTTTGACGTAAAGCTCTACATTTCTCAGCTTCCTCCTTCTTAAAAATAGAGGTTCCTAAACAATTCTGGACTCGAGTGCAGGGGTCAGTGGAAAACGAAAGCTCAAACTGCGGAGCCTTTTAAAAAGGTTCTTCCTTCTCAGATCCCATAATGGTTCACTCCAAAAAGATCCCTTTTAGGCACCTTTATTTGTGGGTGTGAATTCTGACACCAACCTCCTCATTTTGATCTCCCCCCTACCCCCCCCACCTCCAAACACCCCCATGTCTAATCTCTAACTGCTTTCAGTAAAGCTGAACAAATATAAAGAGCCAACGTGGACTGAGCTTCTAAAAGCAGGACTTGATTGGACTTGTGTCTTCTGGGATGATATGATGTACGTGGCCTTAAACTTGAAGGAACTATTTCCTCAACACAGATTAAGCCTATTAGGAGCTGAAATGACAGCGATTGTGTTTATTCTCCCTTGACAACTTTATTTCTATGATAGTATTGGGAAATATGGGGAATTAGGAATTAGGCACGTTAGGTTTCCATGAAATATGGAGAATTGGGCCCAAATTGGATGCAAAGATGAATACGTGGGTCCAGAAGTCTAAGAACCTTACATTTTTTCCATGTAAACAAATATATAGGCCTACGTCTAGGTCACTATTCAGATCTAAGCAAATCTGTGATGACCATGTTAAGGGCTTTATGCTCAAATATCAAATTCACCTAAAAAATTATACTTTTTCATTCAAATTAATACAATGAGAAATTAGAAAGCAAAGCAAAACAGAAGCATTTTCAGTCCCAGACTTTTGGACTAGATGAAAACAATGAATTAAATGTGTCTAAATAAACCTTCTGGTACAAAATGTGCTGATCATCCATGGCAAATGATACTACTGTTCATCACAGGTGCTCATTTCAACAGTCCATTTTGAGTAATTTACCTCAGCAGAGCCTGTGATAGACATTAACAAGCTTCCAGATTTATCCTGGGCTGGGATAACTGGAAAATTCAATTGGTTAAAAAAGAATTGCAAACTAATATTGCTTTAGGGTTGGAACTGTTGCCTTATGGTTGGAACTGTCATGTAGCAAGGAGGTGATGAAGAATTCCTCTTGTCCAGCTCAAGCTAACAAAACAGACTCTAATATTTCTGGACAGTGAACACAAGGGGTTTTCCGGTCAGGTGGGAGTAAGGATAAGCCCGTCATTACGAGACAACACAACATCTTAATATGGAGAGTTGGACAGACAGCAGAAAGTGGCAGAGATGAAGCACAGCAGGAAGCCTATTGTTATCTTAGTATATATTTTTTATTATTTTGAATATTTAAAGTATTACTTTATATGCAGTTGTAGCATATTTTTAATAACCAATGGACCGTTTGGGTAATACAGCAAAATGTCATTTATAAATGAAATAAAAACCATACGTGTCCTCTGGCCACCGGCTTCGCTGAGGTCCTTTCACATGGCCCTTCAAGCGTTTGAGTTTGACACCCCTGGTCATTTTAGTTACCACCAGTTCAGGGCTGCCACACCTATTCAAACTGCATCTCAACCTCACAAACTCATGTTTAGCAGGCTGAACATACTCCACAAGGGGGAGTTCAATTAGCTTTAGCTGCTTCGTAAGAGTGGTGCTTCGCATCACTGACACTGTACATCCTGTACACACACCCTTATGTAAACTCAGCCCTAAGCCTGTATGTGGCCCACACAGCTACTCTCATATCTGCACTGCTCCCCGGGCACCGTGGATAGGGCTGGCCACCGCTCCGGGCAGGTATACTAGCTGCCCCCTAGTGGGTGTGGATGTGTATCACTGCATAAAAGATGGGTTAAACGCAAAGACAAATTCCCTTCGGGATCAATAAAGTAACTTGAGGTGGAGCCCACCTGGAGGATGGTAACAGAGGCGTTAACGAGGATGCTAGAATGGTGGCTGGCTGCAAGGATCTACTGGTGGAGCAGCAGGTGGCCTGGCGGCAGTCCTAAATGCATCATCTTTCAAGAGCTTAGCCAAGAACTGCCGTCTTCAATTGTATTTCATCCTGTGTACAATGGATATGCGGTTTGCTGAGAAATGTTCAGTGGAGGCAGTGGAGGAGGTGAAGGGGGATTGATGGGTGTGGTTATCAGTGGTGCACAGTAACAAAGTAAATGTAATTAGTTACTGTTCTTAAGTATTTTTATGTATCTGTACTTTACTGAAATATTTCCACTGTGGATGATTTTTACTTTAAACTCACTACATTTCAGAGTCTAATATCTTACTTTTTACTCCACTACATTATGTGAAATCTGTCATTCCTTTTAGCTTATGTGCAGATAAAAACATAACATGTCAAAACGAAACAAGCTAATTCATAGATTCTTAGCATCCATGGAAATGTCCATTTCAGGCCTGGACTACATCAAGGAGCACCTGGGGGAAAGCAGGTAAAGCAGGATGGGGTTAATGCAAACACTGACTGACAACCACACATGAAAGCATCAGTGAACAGATCAAACATATTGTTCCTGAGTTTGTAGGTATATAGACCACAATGTAGAAATATGTACACATGAACTCATGACTGGCGAGTGTCTTTTTCTGAATTTATACAAACACTATTTCCTTTGATAGTAAATTAGTTTGGCTAGTTTTTGTTTATGAATTGAGACCTACAGATGCAATATAGGAAAACTAATTTGTGAGCCTGTTTAAAGTAAGTTCTTATTAAACCTAAACTTGTAACTAAGTTGCAAATAAATCTTAAACCGAAACTTTCAAAAAGTTACTTTATAGTTCCAGTTAATGGAACCTGTTCTCCTTCAGTGTTCTGTGCTGATGATCATTTGAATAGACATCAGTGTCAGACTAATTAATGACCTTCTATTAAAGACTGGTGGACTGAGAGACACTAGAGTCTCTTCACCTAAACTGAGCTGATTGAGAGTCTTGTTCCAGAAATGATAATAGGACATTAGAGCCATAATAAATCATGCTACTGTTACTCTCCATACTTAAGTACATTTGAAGGTAAATACTTTAGTGCTTTTACTCCAGTGGAGGACTAAAGGGAGGAACTTCTGCTGTTACTGGAGGAGTATTTTACCTTGGGTATCTCTACTTAAACTCAGGTACATGCTTTGTATACTTCGTCCACCGCTGGTGGTTATTCAAGGTAGGGTGAGTCACTACTTTGACATACAAATAGGAAGAAACTCAACAGCCCATTGAATCTCATGCCTTCGAGACTTCACATGACATTGAATCACAGGCCGAGTGCATTGTTAGACCCCTACTTCCAATGGTTCTCACAGAACCTGGCCAAGCAACGTTTAGCAATGTGAGAAAAGCAGTTGGTTCCGCATTCACTGAGCACAAGCGAGATCATCAGGCTAGTCTATTTAGGCGAACGCATTGAAAGATGACTAAAGAGAGCCAAACAGAAGGAGCCTCTCTTTCACAGCCTCTCCCACACAAACACAGCCAGTGCAAAAGGCCGTAAAGTAGCACAAGGTTTTAGCTGCTGTAATCTCTAAACAGTGTGCTCAGGCAGACAGAGAAGGGGTGACGGGTCAGGGGTCAGAGGTCTCGCCGGTGATAGTTGGGAGTGATTGGAGGGGTCGAAGGCATACACAGATCATCCCCTGTAATTTAGGGGAGCTAATCTCTGCAGATTGGCCCTGAAGACAGAAATCACTCATTTACAGACACACACACACACACACACACAATATCTGTTCAGAGCCTGCTTAAAGTGTCAGAATATGAAAGCTGAGAAAGGTCACAGTGGAAACAATTAATCAGCTAAGATGGTATGAAAAATACACATATATGAAAGCAGCATATTTTGGAGCATGATTAAATGTTTCCATAGTTCATCCACTACCAGTCAAAAGTTTAGACAGCTACTCAAGGAAGGTTCTCTTGTCTTAAGATGTTTATCTTAATGCTTTACTGTAGAATAAAAGTGAAGACATCAAAATATGAAATCACGGAATTATACAGTCCACCTTAAAACCTCCAAAATGGAGCTTAACAGGAGGATAAACCAGCTGTCTTAACCGGCAGTAGAGGCTGATACAAGGTTTATTTCTAAGCAGTTCTGGAGTAATTCTATTGGTCTGTCCATCATGAATATTCACTAAACTGAAAGGAGAACTAGAGCTTTTATACTGTGCAGAAAAAGAGATCAAAGTTTTTACACCACTAAATATATATTAGAGGTGGAGATATGGAGAAATATAATACTGTGGTACATCAACAGTATATCTGTTATATCAGGATATGTACTGTTTCAGACTCTCATCAGTTGGAGCTGTTAAGTGTAAGACTGTAGAGTCTTTAAGATCACCAACAACATCCATTTAGATGGGTGTGTCTTAACTCTCTTTTTCTAAATAGAGTTTCGACTTTTTGAATTTTCTAAAAAAAAAAAAAAAAGTCCAGTAAAAAAACAAGGCTAATCTACACTGGCGTTCAAAAATATAGAATATTGTAAAAAAAAATTTCAATTTGTAATTGCAACATTGTATTATATTTTTCCTCAACAATTAATTTAAAATTCAAATGTGGATTTAAATATTACAAAGTATTTGTCAAAGGGTGATTTATGATGTTTCAGTATTTCGGATGCTTTAGTATCTAAAGACTTCTGAATAAAAGAAGTGAATAAAAAGATCAATAATATACAGTAATTATTTCTTTACATTATCTTTTTTGTTTTATTCTAAATAAAACTTTAAATATTACTCTGAATATTGTTATATTGTTATTCTTATTATTATAATAATATTCGAAATATTAAATTTTTCGGAACTTAATTCCTGATGACATACAGCTTTCTCAATCAATTGATCTGGACATGTCTAAAACATCTTTATCTACAGTTTCCTAGTGTCCCTTTAGTTATTATAAACTTGTGAACTTGCTCATCTACCATAGAGACCCCAAATTAGGATTAGTACTAGATTTTACATTCTCATTATATACAACACTGTGCAGAGACAACCCGTCATTCATCTCCAATTTCTGAGACATAAGAAAATCTGCTTGCATAAGAAAATGGAACTCCTAACAACCATGCGAAACCTGGTAGACCACAAAAGACTGCCCCCATCACATAAACAGCACTTAAAGCTTTGATCTTTGACAGAGAGGAGATAATAAATCTCCACTCTTAAGATCTGAAAACATCCACAGGTGTTTCTGTCCATCCTTCCACCTTCAGCACTATGGGTCTGAAGGATACACATTTAAAAATAATATCTTGGCAAGTAAAATCATATTATATGTATCTTACATTTCTTATTGTTTGGTTGCTTTAAGCTAATTTTAAGATTATTTAAATTTTATCACAAAGTTTTTACTTGTTTTAAGTGAGTAAGCCAGATTTTTTCACTATATTGGCAGCTAATTTTGCTTATTTTAAGAAATGTGCTTGAAATAATTCAAATTATCTGCCACATAGTGAGCTTACTAAAATTACTTGAAGCAAATAAAACATTTTAAACATAATAATATTTTTAAATAAAGTTAAAATATTTTTTAAACTAGTTTAAAATAAAGATATATCAACTAGATACAATATAATTGGTAACATATTTCAAGCAGTGTGTGTTGCTTGCAAGTAAAATAATCTTATATGTAGTTGATATCTTAGATTTCTCATTTTAAGATAATTGTAAGGCCATTTTAAGATCATTTATCTTATTTCCAGATATTTTCTACTTGTTTTAAGTGATTTTAGTAATCCAAATCTTCTCACTATTTAGGCAGAAAATTTTGCTTATTTAAAAAAAAAAAGTCAAATGATCTGCCAATACAGTGAGAAAATTTGTCTTACTAAAATGACTTAAAACAAAAGTAAAATGTCTGGACTTAAGCACAACAATCTCAAAACAAGAAATTTAAGATATATCAACTAGATATGTAGTGAGTTTAAGAATTCCTTAATGAAAAAGGAAATATTAAAAAGAAATATATTTGCAAATTATTAAACAAAGAAGCTGCTAGTGTTCTCAGAACAATTGACTGACACTCCCCGAGTCCAGAGCTCAACATCACTGAATCTGCTTGGGATTACTTTGACCATGAGAAGCAGAAAATGCTACTAGCATTTAAGACTGAACATATCACTGTAGATGTTTTTTGCTGCAACAAATATTGAATAGTCTAGTTACTGGAATAGTGAATAAATAAATGAACAAAATATTGAATGAGGAAAATTGCATATAATACATAAGGGATGGCATATGTGCACGCCTGCGTGTGTGGTAGCAGAGTGACACCCTATCTACAGCTTGGACATGGCCAGGTCACTGCTCTCAGATCAGAGAGAGCACAGGTCATGTACTCCTATAGACACTGACCAGCACATGCACTCCCTATTGTGTTCTACTACAATACCCACAGACCCTTATGTCTGCTCAAACAGGAGGCGGTCTCTCATCCCTCAAGTCTGCCACTCTTCATTACATAGACAGAGACAGGAGCAGATAAGACGTTTCAGCAGTGCCTCTTCCAATAAGAATCAGCTGTTCAGATTACAGAAGGCCAAGTTTATTGGTTGTAAGGAAGCATAAGAAGTTGTATGGAAACCGTTCGGAGGAAAGCAATCAGATAAAATGAGCGTAAAATGAGCAGTGAGTAAACATTACTGTTTCTGAAGATCCAAAACCTTCAGCCCTTTCATCTTCTGATTTATTGTGATCCTGCAAAATCTTTTGTGGGTCAGGTCAATATTTTTGCGTATTCATTGTATATGAAAAATCTGGTGCACACAATCCTGCAAGGATAAGGAAGATAATCAACCTGAATCTGCAGCCAAGTGGAAAGAAAAGGTGCCAAATATCTCAGCAGGGAAGGGAAAGGGGAGGTGGTGGGGAGTATGGGGCACTATGGTGGGGCGAAGTCATATGACCTTAGACTTTAGACTTAAAACCAATGGCTCCGTCAAAAAACATTGCTTGCCAATGGTTGTATTGAAGTAGTATTGGATGTACTTCCATACTACAGCCATCTTTTGGATACAGAGCCATTTCCTTTTCCTAATCAAGAGCCCATAATCAGGAAAATGGATCCTCAAAACCACAATGACAATACAGTTAGCAATTCTTCATGGTTAGCAAGGCAACCCAACAAATGCCAATATTCTAATGTCAACTGGTTCATGATTTTGAATGTATCGGACTGATAAACCAAATCAAATAGAACAATCTGGAACAATATGAATACAAAAATAAAACATTTGATAACACTAAAGAAATTTAGAACATTTGTAAACAGTGTAAACAAGGGAGATTGCTTTAGGATGGTGTAAATGGGCAGAGTATTCTAGAGTAGTGTGAATTGGGAGAACGTTCTAGAACAACGCTAATGGGGAGAGCAATCTAGAACAGCTCAAACTAGTAAAAACATTCCAGAACCTTGAATGGACCCAGGTAGCAAGTATACAACGGTTCGCTGGCTTGATAAGGTCGGCACCATGCTGACCATTTGCCACTGCTGGTCTACCCTCGGACCACCCAGATTACTCTCCAGCATTTAATGTCTAACTAGTCTTTGATCTCCTCAAATACATTCTAAATGCACACAGATATTTATTTTGGAAAATAATAAGACAAAATTAAAAATAAGAAATAAAGGAATAGAAGATAAGAAAATACGACAAATATTGCAAACAACTAGGACCAAAAAATAATAATAATGACCAGGCCTGATAATGACTAATATAAAATGATTTGGTTGAAAATGTTGAGCTAGATGGAAATTATTTAGCTAAATTAGTCATTTTACTTAATTAAACTTAATTAAACTAATTTATGAAGGATGTTAAAAAAAGAAATGAAGGAAAACTAAATAAATAAACTGGACTGGGAGTGTAAAATTGAGTAAAGAAAAAGTGGGATTTTTTCTAATACCGGAAAACACTGAGCAAAATGCCAGTTGACCGCCAGCTTTGCCGTTAGCAGTGGTCCCATATCCTCTTGCTATCAGGGGACAGCGCATTCTAGAACAGTGAGGATGTGGTAGAACATTCCAGAACAACGTAAAAGGGGGACAACTTTTTTGTACAGTGTGAATAGACCAAATCAGAATGTTTTAAAGCTAAAGGATGGCTCTTCATTCCAGGTGAATAACACAGACTCATTAACATGGTAGCAGCTCAATTTATGTCACAATGTACAATAAATTCAAATATAACAGATGAACAGAGAAAAGACACTGTGTTGGAGACTGTAATGTCAAATAAACCCGAGTATCTGATGGATTTTACATAAGTTCTTCCCGTTTTCCAGCTTTCTAAAGCAGGTAGAGCAGCTGCATTAGCCCCACTGAGGAGCCTTTGTGTTTGCTAACATTAGCAGCCGAAGCTAATCACAGTTTAGTGAATCCTTTACTCTCAAGACGAAGAAGAAGTTAGTGTGTGTGTGTGCGCGCAGAGTAGTGCAGTATATCATTTCATTTCAGCCAATAAGTTAAATGGCTAGTTAGCTAGCTAGCTAATTAGCCTAGTCAGATGTTTTATAGTGACATAAAATGACCAATGAAGACTATTATGCCAACACTTGTGGTGATTATAATGGTTCTGTCTCTTCCGCAGGTTGAAAATTAACTAACCATAGAACCATAAATTGGTTCCTGTGTGGATTCTTGTGTTACTCTATGTGTGACAGGGAAAACACCTTTATAACTTTAATAAAGAAATTGTCAATAACAAGTTTGACTAATGCAAATTCATGATTATGTGAAAAAAATGAACCACACAAAGCTGTGAAGTTTTTTTTCCAGTATCTTGGCTAAATTAAGTTGGGTAAAAAGTCCTTTTGTATCAGTGCAGTAGGAATGGACAGAACAATATCTAAATATTGATACTTGCGATCCTGGTGTTTACTTTTAAGAATCGATTCTGGCACAAAAATATCAATACCATTTATTTATTCATTTATTTAGTAGGATGGATGTGTATTTTATCTCCGTATCTATGAAAATAATAATAAATGCTGCTGTAAGTGATGGTGTAGAACAGGAACTACTTTTCCTTATGTCTTAGGAATGAACTTTAAATGTAACTATTCAGATATTAATCTAATAAATACACATTTAGGGACTACATTTTCATTTGACAGTACAAATTTGGTAATAGAACACTGATTTCTGACAGTATATTTAATATTAATGTCAGACTTTCTATTATAATTTTGCTAACATTTATCATTGTTGAAAATCACAAGCTTTCAAGTATCAGTATCGGTATTGGGATATAAGCCTTGGAATTACTTGGTATCGGGTTGAATGGGAAAAATGCTGTGGTATCGCCCATCCCTACAGTACAGCAATCCCTGTTATCCACCCGGAAGCAAGTTATATGTTACTGTGACATAATGCTAACTAGTCCTATAGAGGAGAACATTCTAGAACAGTATGGTCAGGAAGAGCTTTCTAGAACAGCGTGAATGAAGGAGAACATTCTAGAGTCTAACAACACAAGTACAGTCAAATGCTTAGCTAATGTCGCCATTTCTTAGGTTGGCTGGATGACGTCATTTTCATGAAGTCGTAAAAGACTGACAGGGTCACGAGAACGATGTAAGGCCTTAGTAAAGGATAGGAGATGGTTTGCCAACTTTCGGTGCCCTGAGTAACCAGCAGAAGTTCCTTTTGAAAGCGCAGCGCGTATAAAAGGCCTGCCATCAACACGTATAATCTCTTAGCTGAGCCCATTGAAAGCCGGGGCTTGGGGGTTAATTCACCCATCGCTCTGCGTTTGAATCAACTCCAGACTCACATTGAGATGAAAGCCCGAGAGTCCCACGGACGAGCTGCACCACGGGGCCCGCTGGGCCTCCTCGACGAGGCCAGATTACGGCTTGATCGTCTGGCTGGGACCTCCATCAGGACAGGGAAACTGAAAAGAAAAACAATAATTAGAGATAATTGCTTGTGTCCAAACATGAGCATTAAAGCCCCCCCCCCCTTTCTTTCTTTCTTTCCTTCTCTCTCCCTCTCTGACCTCTTCTCTCTCCCTCCCCTTCTTCTTTCTCTCGCTCAGTTTCCCTCTCTCTCTCTCTCTTTTGGTAGTATACCGGGTGCAAAGAGAAAAACACACCCCTGTTTTGACAGCTGGGCAGGCGAACATAATTTGTGACAGCTGAACTGAAACATCTTTAAACACAGAGGGAAAAAGAGAGAAAAGGGGTGGAGAAAGAAAGGGAGAGAGAAAGAGAGTGTGAGTGAGAGAGTAACAGAAGGAACAGGAAGAAGGAATGAAGAGAGAAAGTGAATAATTGAAACAGAAGAGGGGAGAGGATAAAGTAATCGTTATCCAGGAGGGAGTTTTTTTTTCCATGTGCCCAAAAAAAAAGAGTGAAAAAAAGAGTGAGCTCAGGAAGAGAGAGAAAGAAAGACAAAAAAATGCAATAGCAAAAAGAAGAAGCTGAGGTTTGAAATGACCCTGATGAAAAGTTACTGACATCCACAGCCCATGATGCTTCAACCCCTCCCAAGAATGAAGTGAAACATTTTGCCCCCCCAAAAAAAAGACTGAACATGGTGTCATGCAAAGTTTGACACATTGGGTTAATTTGCTGCTCAGCGGCTGTGCCCTTTGATCTCTGGGGTCGAAGGGGGTCAAACCGAACTTGGAACGCCCAGGCCGAAATCATGGCAGTCCCAGGGAGCAGGGTCAAAGGCTATACGTGAGATCTTGGGGTATACAGGCCAAAACCAGGACCATATGTGTATAGATACACATTCGAAACCAAAATAACTCCTGATTTTCCGCCCCCTCTAACCCTCATCCAGACGCGCGCACACACATCTGCGTGCGGACCCACCGCAGACAAACTGCATCAAAACTCAATTAAGTAATAAATATCAGTGTTACATGGATGTTAACAAGGCATTGACAGAATGTTGGCTGGGAGCCCCGCAAAATTGACAGTGACAGAAGTTTTCCCTGAAGGAAAATGCTAATGCAAACAACGGAATGCTTTCTCAAAATATCCCCACTCCCAGTGACTCTCCTGTTTACATTTCTCCACCGAAACCATTCCGGCTGGCACAGGAGGCAAGATTAGGACAGAGACGAGGTGGCCTCACAGCGCACAACGCTGTTTTGATCGTCGAGGTCGGGCCAGTTAGCTTTGCTATGAGAGCAATTTAGCATGAAAATTCGATTACAATGCCATAAACAACAGTGAAACTGCAAGACAATTCAAACTAGTAAACTTTATGCACTAGTTTCATTTCAACGTAAACACCATCCACCCATACAATGGAGACGTAAAAGCTTCATTCAATTGTCTTATTCCATTTGGCTTGTTCAAGCAATATTTCTTGAAGCAATTAAAGGTATCATTGTTTCTCAAACCAAGTAATATTATCTGGCAATGGAATAAGACATTCATGAGAATAAAAGTACTTAAAGGAAAAAACAGCACACACTACAAAGAAATTATATTTTGGCAAGTAGAATCATTTTATTTGTAGTTTATCTATCTCAAATTTCTTATTTTGAGGTTGTATTAAGCTAATTTTAATATTATTTGACTTGTTTAAAGATTTTTTACTTCTTAAGTAGATTTTATTAAGCCAAATACTCACTATATTGGCCGATAATTTGACCTGCTTCAAGCACATTTCTTTATATATATATATATATATATATATATATATATATATATATATATATATAGATAGATAGATAGATAGATCGATAGTGGGAAGCTTTATAGTAAAATAACTTGAAATAAGTTAAAAAAATCATTATATAAGATAATCTTATATGAGCTTACAACAACCTCAAAATTAGAATGTTAAGATATATTAACTAGATATAAGACAATTTTGCTTGCCAGGATCTCATGTTTTTGCAGTGTAGAAACAGGTTGAACAATTTCATAATGAGAAAGATATAACTACATGTAAGATATTTTACTTGCTAAAATGTGGTTTTTTTTGCAGTGAAGCTTTCATGTTTGAGAGCGAGGAGAAGATCAAGCTCCACTTTTGCTTCAAATCAGATAATTATACTCGTATTTCTGTTCATTCTATGCAATTCTATGGCTCTGAAAGGATGTGTAGCTGTCCCAGAGAAAAAAAGAAAAACTAAAGAAGAAAACTGGCAAGTCAAATAAGCTGCACATGCTCTGAGAACATTGGGCCTCATTCACCAGTCCTTCAAAAGAAGAAATTTCTTCTTAGAATCTGCTTACACAGATGTTATGAAGATTCTCACATCCACTGTGACATGTCAAATTCTTATATCTAGTCGATATATCTTCTAATTCTTATTTTTAGACCGTTATAAGCTCATCTTAAACTTAAATTTATCTTATTTCCAAATATTTTTTACTTATTTTAAGTAATTATTGTAAGTCAAATGCTCTGACTACATTGCCAAATAATTTGGCCTGTTTCAAGCTAATTTCTTAAAATAAGCAAAATTATCTGCCAATATAATGAGAAACTTTGGCTTACTAAAATCACCCAAAACAAGTGAAAAAAAAACATCTTAAAATAAATAATCTTAAAATGAGCTTACAACAATCTTAAAATGAGAATTTTAGGATATATCAACTAAATAGAAGGTGCTTTAACTTGCCAAGATATCATATTTTGCAGTGTGGGATCTATTCTTAAGTAACAACAGAATCTGCAAACACTCAAAAGCACAAAGGTGCAAAGAATTTTGCCAAAGCAGTACTTCTTAAACTAAACTTTGTAGGTGCAGAAAAATATCCTTGCAGATTTTAATGGAAAGCTGAAAGCACATCTTCTGAAAAGCATGAAAGCTATAATATAGGTCACACCTACTTTGTTGTTGCATTTTTGTGGGTCATAGTTGGGTCATGCTATTTTCATTATTTATCCTCTACACTGCAAAAAATCTTGCCATGTAAAATTCCCTTATCTTATATTTCTCAGTTTTAGGTTGTTTTAAGGTTGTTTTCAGCTAATTTATTTTAAGATTATTAGAACTTATTTCTAGACATTTTTACTGGTTTTCAGTGATTTTAGTATTATCTTATTATATTGACAGATAATAATCACTTACATAATTAAAGACATGTCTAGGAATAAATAACCTTTAAAATGAGCCTAAAACAATCTAAAAATTAAAAATATAAGATATATCAACTAAATACAAGATCATTTTACAGGCCAAGATATATATATTTTTTTGCATTGTAGTCCTTCATCATTGTCCACAGGGCCACTATTAGTCAGATGTTTTTGGTTTGAGCACCGTTCTTAACTAAGCAATGACTATATTAAAATTATAAATAAAATATTTTTTTATTAATTCTTTTTTTTCATGTATTTTATTTATATTTTTATCTAGTCATTGCTTGGATAAGAATGGTGCTCAAACCAAAACCAACAGTGGCCCTGTGGACAATGATGTTACCCTGTAAAATGGTCTTACATCTAGTTGAACTATCTTATTTCTCATTTTGAGTTTGTTTTAAGCTCGTCTTAAGAGTTATTTAAGGGTTGGTGTTGATGTGCTGAAAACAGCACAGTAAATAAATCTGGTCAGCGGTGGTCCTACTGCACTGGATGGCCACTTTTTGATCTTCATAGTGTATCTATAACATAGATAAGTGTATGGCCAATGAGCATAGTTACAATTTAAGAGGACTCTAGAATCTGTTGATTCTGTTGAATCTGTTGACCCTAGAATCAGATATGGATTAAGCGTGGTCCTGGACTGAAATGCTACGCCAATGGATATTCAACACTGAAAGCTCTTTTTAGTACAGGCTTGGGTTTAGTCTGGGGTAGACAGAGAGGTGTGTAGGTGGGGGCATGCGCCACAGAAAGAAAGAGAGTGAGAGAGCAAAAGGGGAGTTAATAAACAAGAAAATGTATGGCTTCATAGCTCAAGGTATGTCAGTGAGCTGTCTGGTTCACTTGTGTCGACTTGAGCAGGTTCTTTTTCCAGATACCAGCGGAACATCTGCTAACGTCGTCCATTCCGTCCATCTGACTCTCATTACAACTCTCTCTCTACTGTATTAAAGACGCAGGCATGATTTCTCCATCAGAGATACGTCCTAACCACAAGACCACTGCCCTGAATGAGCAATCACTATCCCATCCTATAAAAGTATAGGACATTAACTGGATCACATATGGCCTGTTAGATTTACCACAGCTTGTTTCACTGTGACGTTGATGGAGATGTCAGGCTAGAGGCTAACGTGAAATTAAAGAGACCCCTTCACCCAGAACATATTAACAGAATCGGAGAGTGAAAGACAGCTTTTAGACAGCTTCTAGCATGCTAGCTGCTCCTCTCTAGACTTCATTTTCAGCCAGTTGGCTTTTGTTGTGATTCCATTAGGCCTACTAATAACTTCTGCTGAAGGATCTACACGCTAAAGTATCTGAAATGATTTAAAGCTTAACATAGCAGAAAGTCACAGCACATGGCCTGGCACACTAGAAGAGTTGGAGCATCCCCAAGTCTATATCTAAATGAGTCAAACACCTGCTTGGCTGAAAAGGCTAGGGAATGAATCTTCCCGAAGAGTGGAAGAGCTGGTAATTGCGTGGAGCGGAGGACCCATAGTGGTTCCATAGGGGACAGTTTCACACGAGTCAATGGCAATGGCTTTCTCAGGCTGCTGAGAGCAACTAGCAGCCACAGTGCATGAGAACGGAGTGAAAGCTCAAGGGTCTTTAATAGTTTCGCCATCGGAGCTGTACAGCACCCCCATGCACACCCTACAGTCATTCCACACATATATTCGTCTCAAGGGCATCTAGGGTTAGGGTTACGTAGTAGTGGTAAGTATACTGAGAAACTAGGCCAGACTAGCCTAGCTAGTAGAACATAAGAATATAACTAAAATTAGTTAAATTAGCTTAGCTAGCTACATAAATGTCGACCCTCCCATGTTACATTTGTGGTATCATTTCAGTTAATGCTTGGAGTTAGTATGCGTCTAGCACAGCATTGTCTTATCATGCGTTTGGAGACCCCTAGCACTGTATACTTCCAAACGTTTGCTGACCTACACCTGATCTAGCTCATTATGGGCTCCATAATCAGATGGTGAGCTGGACAGGAGGGTTCAATCAAGAATACCTGAAACCATGCACTCCTCTGGGGTCACCAGGACAGAGATTAAGAAGCACTCCTCTAATACGTTCAAGAGCTAGCATCACAGAAAACCACTTTTCCCAACTTTCAATGTATAAGCATTTAGATGGGTGGAGTTTAGATTGGGTGATGCCGATTGTCCTCTGCAAATAAATGTAATCTTCTTCATTTTAAGAAGTAAAAAGAGATACAAAAATGGTCATTTAAAAAATGCTGTTTTTTTCTAATGTGTTTTGACTTAATTTCTATTAATATTCATCATAGGTTAGGGCTAGTTGGTAAATCAACCTTTTATAATACAACAGTAAATTTTCAAATGAGATTTAGGATAAATACTGTTAATATTACTGTTAATACTGCAAAAATGATATATTGGCAAGTAAAATTCACTTGTATCTTGTTGATATACTTAGAATTATCATTTTGTAAGCCAATTTACTATACTGGCAGATAATTTTGCTAATTTTAAGAAATTTGCTTGAAACAGGTCAAATTATCTGCCAAGACAGTGAGAAAAATTGGAAATAAGATACATAATCTTAAATTTAGCTTAAAACAATTTCAAAATAAAAACTCTGCATGATGCATGAATTGCAAATAAGATGATACTACTACCAAGATTTTTGCATGGTATAGTTTGATGTTACCCATTTCTCTATGCTTTCTTACATTTTATGTCCAATTCCACCCCCCACAAGATAAGAGCTGAAATGAAAACATGTAATTAAAACTAATGAAATAATTTGTTTTGCGCAGTTTATCTAAGCATGGCTGCTCCTCAGTTTCAGTGTCTATGTCCAAAAAGAAAAGTGCAAAGTGGTGCAGTATAGCTAAGGTGTAGGCGTACCAGATATGGCCTACCATATCTATAAAGATATGGTCCCTGTTGCAACAACAAAGAAGAAGGTTTTAAAAAGATGCTTAAGCTTGATTTTTTTAAAAAAAGTTTCTGGTTGAAATGACTTATTTTATACATTTTATAATTGTATAAATTTTCAGTAAATTGTTGAAGGAAATTATGTTGTTGCATTTTAGTTTGATTACTTCAAGTATGATCACGTGTCTTTGATTTTTGACTTACAACTAAACATTTAATCCACTTCTTAGAAAAAGCCTATGTATATATACACAGTATACACGCACAGTATACATATATATACATACACGCGCGCGCGCACACACACACACACACCCCCACCCACACACACATATGGGCAATATTTATTGAGCTACACATACAGAAGTAGTGTCTCTCAGTATGGCGTCGGGCCGCCATGTTTCCTAACGCAACATGCCATACGTCTCGGCATGGAGTTGTAGAGGTTCCTAATGATAATCTGTCCCAAGCAGCTTTGGATATTCTCACACAGTTCCTGCAAATTTCATGTAGTTCCACACACAGATTTGTTGGTCGTCTCCACCAAGACAAAACCAGGACTTATCACTGAAAATGACCCGCTGCCATTCTGAGTCACTTCATGACACCACTGCAGTCTTTGGTGATGTTGACATGGTAAGGGCAGTCGTCGTAACGGTCTGCGTGCATGTAGTCCGGTGTCATGCAGCCGTCTGCCAATGGTGCTGGCACTAATAGAATGACTCATGGAGGGCATCACTGTTCGCTGATAAGGCCTGCCCTTGCTTACATCACATGCACAGCCGAGTGTGAAACTTGAATCATTTGCATGTCTCATGATCTCAAACCTACCCACCAAGTTTCATTTTTTCAAGTTTTTGATGATGAGTGTTATATATACATACAAGTGGAACTTCATCTGTAAACTAGACTTGAGAGGGACCATGCAAGCATACAGTCATGAGAAAGAGGTAGTTATGACTAAATATGCAGAACATTGCATTTTTAAGTGAGTATTTATAAACTCTAGTGGTTTAGCTAAAGAGCACATAATGTATCACACAGACTGTCTCCCATACAGTAAGGTAGTGGCCTTTCTTTTAGAGATCACTGACTGAGAGGGAAAGAATGCATGTGTCAGTATGTAAATGCAGTGTAATAGCCTCCAGTGCCTGAGAGTCATTTCCTGCTGGTCATATTGATCTCATCACCCTGGGATTTTTACTGTCGGAAGCATCCCAAACAAACTGTATGTTTATGCATGTCCGTGTGTATACACATACGTTCACAGTATATGTGCATATGTAAGTTATTATTGTTTCTGTGTGTGTGTGTGCATGTGTGTGCGTGTGTATGCGAGGGTGCGTTATGAATGCCTAAGCCACCCATATAGATTAATAAAGTGTGTGCAAGTATAAGCGTGTGTGTGTGTGACACTCCCTCTCTCTGGGTGGCATTACCTATGGCGGGGCAACTGTGACAGAAACTGGAGCAGCGGGTGGATAATTTGGATTTGATTGGTTTCACATGTTTTTCATAAACAACAAAGCCGTCTCCCTCCGCTTTGCTCTGCCGTGTTTGGCTGCAAACATGGAATCCATTTGTCCCCTTTCTTCCAGGGCCTCTATTTAGAGTTACGAAGCAGTGCGTCACATGCTTAGCAGACCACCAGCGAGGTGGGTATCTCGCACACAACGGGAGGGTGTTGCAGACTTGGGAGGTTTACCTAAAAACGGTGCTGAGAAAGATGGAGCCCTTCAGCAAACCATTAACCATGACTAGCAAGGTATCTCCTATACAGCATCAGTATGGTGGACTGCCGTGCAGAGTTGCCTATAAATGGCTGTTTGTATTTAAAGGTAAACATCTGTGTTTTCATTTGAATTACATTAGACTGCAAAGGCTGTATTGAAGGAATGGCGCAGTTAGTAACGCTAGTGTTGCAAACAATGAATGAAAGCTAACAGACGCTAATTAACATTATGACAATGCAATGGTGAACTACACTCATCATCAAAAAAGTAGTTGCACCCAGAACGAACCAAACGACAGGAAAGTGCTTGGTGGGTATGTTTGACATCATGAGACATGCTAGTGATTCAAGTTTCACGTTCGGATGTACATGTGACATGAGCAAGGACGGGCCTTATCGCTGTACCTGACTGACCCAACAGCCACGATTGTGGACATTCAGCGAGCAGTGATGCCCTCCATGAGTCATCCTGTTACTACCAGCACCATTGGCAGGCGGCTGCACAACGCAGGACCTCATGCATGCAGACCGCTACGACGACTGTCCTTAACACTATGTCAATGCCCCCAATGACTGCAATGGTGTCGTGCCAGACTGTCAGTGAGTGACTCAGAATGGCAGCGGGTCATCTCATGAGACGACCAACAAATCTGTGCGTGGAGGCACTGTGGTCAGTGCCAAGATGAACGGTTTGTTGCCACGTGTCACATGTCCAGAAGGCCTGGTGTCACTACACCTCCACCCCTACCGCACAGTCTGCAGGAACTGTGTGAGAATATTCAAGCTGCATGGGATGGATTATCACAGGACACCATTAGGAACCTCTACAACTCCACACTGAGACGTCTGGCATGTTGCGTTAGGAAACATGGCCGCCCGACACCATACTGAGAGATACTGCTTCTGTACGTGTAGCTCAATAAATATTGCCCATATCAGTCTAAATTTATCATCATTTATTGTTCCTGGTAACCTTCACTGCAAAATTTTCTTCACATTTTTAAAAATGAAATAGTTTGATATAGCAAGGAAACATATTTACAAGTTTCAAAGCCTAGTTGTTTGCCTTTTAGTCAGCAGCTTAGGTCTGCCTATTAACACTGGGGTTTTAAGGACTGTTTCGGCCCGGACAGCATTTTGATTAAGAGTTAATACAGGCAGCCAATCAGAATGCATATATTAGGGATGCACAAATATGGCTAACTCTGCTGTATCTTTGACAGAAGTGGACCAGATCTGTTTTGGGACAGGTGGGCCAAATGTATGTTGTAAATATGTGGGACACCTTTGGTTCACAGCAGATTGCCAGTGCCAACAGTGGGCCAGCAGTGCCATATCCTTGTCAAATGTGGCCCACATCCGCTTGCAATCTGGGATTTAGCCTTTGGTATTCGGCCTTCGGCCAAATGTTTAATTTTGTTCTGTTTCGGTTTCAGTCAAAAACTTTTTATTTCGAGGAACCCTAGCATATATCATTCTTAAGTGCCCAGTACCAAACAGCTGGCTGTTTAAACTCAAAGGGGTAAAGAGATGTGGGAAACTGTGATCAATTATGCCTGTTATTGGTAAAAGAAAGGCAATAAAAGAAAAATGTAGGATTTGGGCCCTCGTTTTCTCCAAATTTTTTTGCCCCTAAATTTGATAATACAGATTTATATTTTTTATTTTTTTTATTTTGATAATAAAAATATAATGTAAAAAAGTTGGTCTGGTTAGTTTCATATATACCATGCAAACTACAATACAAGCCATACAACATACAATGCAAAGACCTCCAAAGATTTCAGATATTATTGTTTGAAACTGGGTCTTTTAGAGTCCTACACCTCTAATGTCTTTATCTGGTACAGTTAGTCTCTTCACCTAAACTGAGCTGATTAAGAGTCTTGTTCCAGAAATGATAATAGGACATTAGATAATAAATCATGCTACTGTTACTCTCCATACTTAAGTACATTTGAAGGTAAATACTTTAGTACTTTTACTCCAGTGGAGGTCTAAAGGGAGGAAATTCTACTGACACTGGAGGAATATTTTACCTTGGCGATCTCTACTTTAACTCAACTACATGGTTTGTGTGCTTCATCCACTGCTGTTTTTTATGAAAGTGTACCATCTTATATCTAATCTCCTCATAAATGTATCCTATAGCTATGATCAGCTTGTACTTAATTTGGCCTGTAAAAGTAAATAAATTAATGTTAATCTCTGACTTTTACATAGTTCCTTATTTGAGCCATGTTTCTGCATTTTTGCCAAATATCAGGCCAAAAAAGTATTATTACTATTATTAAGAGCCAGGTAGATCTGCTGAACTGTGCCTCTGAGTGAAAAGCCATTTTCTGACAGGGTTCTCTCTTCCTCCCTCCCTCTAATTTAAACATTTGACGTGTTCCGTCATTCTTTCATAAAACAGCTACGGAGCTCTCAAATAATGGAGCTTGTCGGCCACCCGCACTTTATGGCGCAGTGAAATTAATAGAAGTCACATTGCGCTGCGGTCTCACCACGAAGGGCTTGGCCAGCCCCAGCACACTGCTTCAAATTGTTTTCTAGAAAAAGCATTTGCACTTGTCATCTTTTCATTTTGGTGTGGGAACTGCAGCACAGCCCTGATGGACTTTCATGTTGGACGTCAGATCAAAAAGTTAGACCCTTATTTCTTTCTTTTCTCCATCCGTTAGGCTACTTACATTGACAAGAAAGAAGCCGTGCCTGGTTTACAGTCATAAATAAAGATGTGGAAAATGACGGAATAACGCAAAACATCTCTGAGGTTTCATTCCCTGAGAAACTACTGGGAACTGGACACCTCTCTAATACAGTAGCCTACAGTGTGGTCTATAGTTTGACCGTCCACACTGCGGGTATACGAACTGGAAGTTCATTTCTGTTAAACAGAAAAAACACAAACAAAGAAATAAGAGAGCTGCGTCCCATAGTGTTAGCCCAATGTAACAGAATATTTAGGTCTAGGAAACGTCTATAAAAACAGGACACAGCCAACGACACAACAGTAAACCAGCTAAAAGGATCGTTCTGCTTTTCATTGGGCTATTTTATAGGAACTGTGTTTAACCAAACAGCATCCGTAACATTCAACTTTGTTTCCCTCCAGCCTCCACGTGATGGTTTAATAGCTCATATTTTGGACTTTTTCACTAATTCCTAATTATTCCCATTTCTACAGACAGAAAACACTGCTACATTTACCAGATGTTCACTAAGCTATAGCCTACAGGCACAGGCATGGCCAGAGGTGGCCAGTGTCACCCTGGAATGAAGTATGGCCACACATCCCAGTTATGGCCATCATCAATCATCAGTTAAAGCATACACCATCAGTTATGCTGTATGGTGAAAATCTGCTATCAGTGTCATTATCCAATCACTATACAGTCACTTATGAGAATCTGATGACACTGCATTTAATAATTAGCATGTGTGATATGCTAATTTATTCAGCAAACAGGTCAGATATAGTCATTTATCATGCTCATATCATAACTAATTTCTTTGTACAGTTGAACGTATGTATTTGCTGTAGGTCAGCTTACGCAGTGCTGACTGGTTAGCTTTCTAATCCGTTTTTTTTATTATTATTATTATTAATAAAAAGTTATTGCTGTATCTCTGGGTCTTACCTGGCCAACATCTGCCTATGCCTTTGTGCCACAGGATGATGCCTTGTTGTGGCTGGATGTGTTGCAGACCTGAAATGCAGGAAGTCGACCAGTTTGGTGGTTTAGCTGGTCTACCAGCACATATGACCAACTTAAACCATATGAAGCAGGTCTCAGGATTTCTCAGCATGTAGCACAGGGTAACAGCCTCCAACACCTGTTGGGCTTAGCCTAAGTAGCCTAAAGCAGTATCACAAGCTACAACGGGCTGCTTTTAACTTCCACTAATTATTATTATGTGGCGTTGGCTGAATCATAGCCTGAATTGCAACTACATTCCTTCTCCCTACGTAGTGCACTATGTAGGTGGTGGAATAATGGTTTCTACGCCTGAATAGTGCAGTACCTAAGTCTATGTTTATGTTTATGTTCGACACCCTATTTAACATACATCCACCAGCCACTTCATTAGGTACACTTCCTTATATCTATGCTCATTGCCAATTTCATCAGCTTACCAGGTGCGCAGCTAGGCCAGTTCCCAAACACACGCACGTTACTCCTAACTTAAGTCGTCTATTGTTTATTCCCATTCATAGTAAACTGTAATAGCAGGGCGCTGCCTGAAGGAGGATACTGCCCTGTTGCTGCACTGCCTGTGATGGAACGTGAAAAGTAAAAGCCCCGGCTTATCCAATCATGTTAGAACTTGTAAGTTGTAAGCCAATCACATTCAACTTTGTAAGCTGTAAGCCAATCATATCAGATCTGGGGGCGGGACTTTTACTCAGTCTCGTCGGTCGGCAGCTGATGAAGCTAAAGATAGGATTTAGACCAGATTTAAACAGTGAGTCATTACAGAGTGAATATATTAACCTACAATACGGATTTGTGGTAAATTATGGTCACTATAGCTGCTAGCTTCTTAGCTAGCTATCTAGCTTTTGGTTTATCTGAGGTAAAGAGGCTAGGCTAACGCTAAAACTAGCTAAAGCTGGCTAGCTGACAGGATAGCTAGTTTAATTTCACTTCATAGTGAGAGTGAGAGAGTGTGAACGAGGGACAGGGATAGAAATATTGTCACTCATAGCTCTTTACATTCTTAGTTTTTGTATTTTTCTTTAGTATTTTAAACAGTCACACCAGTATGTCATATATTGTTGTTTACAGTAAGTTCATGTTTATGAAAGGGTCATATAACTTTATTGTTGATCATAACACAGTTTTATATCCCTCAATTCCTCAAACAGATGAAAAGAAAGAGCTGTCAACTCAGTCGAAGGCCAGTTAGATGCTAGAACAACATTGTTTAATCTCTCATTGTTTTCTTGAATTCTTGTAAATCTGGGTTTAATAAAGTAATGTAGAAGAAAGAGAGGGAGAGAAAGAAGCTGAAGGGGACTAAAGGAGGAGATCTGATGGACGTTAGTGATGGAGAAGAAAGAGAGGGAGAGAAAGAAGCGGAAGGAGGTCGGTGGAAGATTCTCAGTCCAGCAGTGACACTGAGGTGTCCAGCAGCACTGCTGCATCTGATCCAGTGACACCACCACGTCAGCGTCACTGCAGTGCTGATAGCCATCCACCACCCAAATGGTAACTCTGCACTGTTTGGATGAGGAAGCGGTAGGGTTCACACACACAGCCAGCCTAAAATGCATAGCCGCTGTGCTCTCTTTCCTTCTCTCTCTCTCTCTGTTTCCTTCCTTTTCATTTTTTGTACTTTATTTCCACTTTTTTATATTGCTCTCTGTCTGACGCTCATGCAGAGTCTCAAGCTTCCTCCACACTTGTTCCGCCCCCGTGTGGCTCAGACTGGACATTCACGTGCACCACTGGACTGAGTCATTCAGTCAGAGCTGGATAAACCCAAAGCCAGACAGAGAATGAACCTGCAGTTTAACCTACAAGTCAGCGGCTACATGCCTCGTTAAGCTGGCTGTGTCTGTATTGGAATGCAGCTGCCTCAATGCCTTGCTGCCTATTAAACCAGTGCTTTAGAAGGCAGTGATGTCCACTATAAAAAGTAAAAGTAAAAGTAAAAAAGGAGATACATGTTTTTCTTTGGACAGCTACACAGCTGCACCCAGAATGAATCAACCGACAGGAATGAAACTCTGTGGGTAGGTCTGACATTCATCACACTCAGCCGCACATGTGACGTAAGCATGTGGGCATACCGATCATGTTGGATATACCATAGCACACTGTTGCCGGCAGTGGAAAGAAGAAGGCATACACCAGTGACATGAAGGATCTGGGAGACCTACAAAAACAATGAAGAGAGAGAACCGACAAATTGTCCAACATGCGCGAAGTGACCCAACAGCCATGATTGCGGACATTCAGCGAGCAGTGATGCCTTCCATGAGTTATCCTGTTAGTGCCAGCACCATGGCAAATGGCTGCATGACGCAGGACCACATGAACGCAGACCGTTGCGACGACTGCCCTTAACACCACGTCAACGTCACCAAAGACTGCAATGGTGTAAAGCCAGACTTTCATGGAGTCCCGCTTTTGTCTTTTGGGGGAATGACCATTCAACCTACGTTTCTATAGAATTTCTTCAATTCATTTTATTTATTTATTAATTTTTTTTATTACATGTAATTTCTTGAAGAACTGTCACACGTGGTGGGATAAAGGTCCTCATATGCTGGTGGAGCGATGCTTTCTGAAGCTTCTGCTTTCTCTTCCTCCTCCTCATCACTTTGATTCCGGATCCTGTCAGGGTGAGAAAGTAAAGAAAACTAATGAAGCTTAAAGTCAGTCTTTAATACCCAGTGTTTAACTGAATGCTGTCCTCTTGCCGATCCATACAGGCTAGCTGTTGTAGCATTCGCACAGGAAGATGTTCTACTTATAAACTCACTGATGCTGCAGCAAATAATTACATTTAAAGAGTGATTTAAAGAAAACCAAGAATGAAAGATATTTACGTAGTACCACATCAATAGTTTCCGTACCAGATTATGAATTGGGCTGCACCTAAATGCCCCCTGATGTCACGTGAACAACAAATTTGAGGCATATTATACTCTAGAAATAGCCTAGTCTTTTCAAACTCAAACTATGATGCAGCCTTCACGTTTCAGCACAACAAAATGTGTTTCCAACAACTTTCAATACTTTTCCATACCAGAACTTGCAGTGAGCTTTTTATGACCAACCTCTCCATATCCCTTTATATTAAACAGCTTGCTTTTGTTACTGGGCCTGTTACTGGATGACCTTTCTTGTATAGGAACACCTTCTTGTATCACTCACTGTCCATTCTATCAGCTCCACTGACCATACTGGAACACTCTGTAGTTCTATAGTTACAGACTGTAGTTCATCTGTTTCTCTGTATACTTTATTACCCTGTTGTTCAATGGTCAGGACCGCCACAGAGCAGGTAATATGCGGGGGGTGACACTGACGTGGTGGTGGCGTGTCAGTGTGTGTTGTGCTGGTGTGAGTGGATCAGACACAGCAGTGCTACTGGAGTGTTTAAACACTGTGTCCACTCACTGTCCACTCTATTAGACACTCCTACCTTGCTGGTTCACCTTGTAGATGTACAGTCAGAGACGAGAGCTCATCTGCTGCTGCACAGTGCAGTGTTGGTCATCCTCTAGTCCTTCATCAGTGGTCACAGGACGCAGCCCACACGACGCTGCCTACAGGACACTGCCCACAGGACGCTGCCCCGTTGTCCAGTAGCACTGCTGTGTCTGATCCACTCACACCAGCACAACACACACTAGCAAACCACCACCATGTCAGTGTCACTGCAGTGCTGAGAATAATCCACCACCCACATAATACCTGCTATGTGGTGGTCCTGTGGGGGTCCTGTATTTTCTTCTTTAAATAAAAAAGGATAATATTTTGTTTTCTGGGTGATATTTAGAAAATTTGGGAACTTTTACCCTCTCAAAGTGTCACCCAATGGCTTAACCATTTGTATAGTCCTGGAATCACTACCGTATGAAAATGCTTTGGTTTTATGACATCACAAAAACAATTCATTTAAAATGGGCTGTTTAGGTCCCATACATGACCTGCATTGACTAACATTTGTTTACGTACCACATCAAATTTGTATTAATAAAGTGAAAAAAATACTTTTTTCAGGAACCCTTTAGCAGGATTAAAGAGTTTGGTCAAACTGTCTATACACCTCTAAGCATTTAGACTCAAACCTGACAGATGCACTATACCTGGTTTCCCTCATTTCTGCTGTTTGCTCCTGTGTCTGGTCGTCACCCGAGAAAGCAGGGTTATCCATTGGGTATACGCTGTAATACTGCGGCGGGGCGCTCACTGTGACCGTATGTGGCTGTTGGTTGGATGGGAATCCATTAACAGAGGTCAAGCCTCTGTCCTGTGCCACCGAGGTGTATGGTGGTGGGATATACTGCACCACCGTGGCCCTGTGGAAAGTGATTGGCTGATTGACGCCAGAGAAGAAAAACGATGGTCCCGACAGAGGTGGCAGGTCCATCTCCTGCAAGCCTTCATCATTTTGCAACTTGCAGGCTTTGCAAGAGAACATTCGAAACTTGCAGATGCTGATGAGCACAAATGTCCCACCCACAGATAGCAGGACCGGCCCAAGAAGCTGTGTCCACTCAAAGTTGCTACTGTTGTCAGGGTTCATCCAGCCCATGGTGGTGAATGTCATGCCTACCAGACTCAGGAAGACGCCAGAGAAGAGCAGCGTGGCACCCGTTTTGTCTCCATCCGACACCTGGCTGTTTGAGCGGCTGGGTGGCCGGGTAGGCATCACCGAAACCACATTCATGGGAAAATCGTCAGAGCTTTGTCTGGCGGTTTGGGTTACACTGCTGACATCAATATCATCAGATTCAGGCAAGCTGGGATCAGTGCTGGCCTCGTGAGGCTGACCCCCAGTTAGAGTCTTCCAAAGATCTCGCACACTATAGCGCTTCATGTGTCCAAATAGTCCGTCCACTTGCCGGAGTGGCTGAAGGATCCTTGCAAGCCTTTGGTTGTTTTGACACCAGCTTATGTTCTATCTGCTCATTTCAAGACGTTGGTATTTAGAGCTTTGGTTAATGGTTAAAAGGTATTTTGACCTTGTGCAGGAGCTTGGCAGGAACCACCTAGCCATTATTGAGAGATCAGTGAAATGTTAAATCTGTGGACATGTCTTTAAATTAACAGGCTCGAATTACAAAGACTATACTATACTATGAAAGCAGCTTATATTCAGTCCCACAGAGCCAAATGTGAATTTGAAAATGACTGAAAAACATATGTAGTCAAAATGTAGACTTTGAATTCTTTACAAATTACTGCATTTGTATGAGTTCAGTTTGTCACTTGTAAACAGTCATTCAGAGTGGTTTGATGTAAAACTAACTGATTCTGTTTTCTTTATAGTGGTGGTGATGGGAACCAAGAGGTTGAGATAACTACGACACAAATGTAGCCATTGTATTTACTACCCAAAACAGTGAATCTGCACAGTCGAGTCACATTATTACAACCACCGGCTAGTATCCAGAGTAACCACCGTGTCCTGGTAGGTTGTCACAGGTATCTGGAGCCATGCTGACTGCAAGGGGCATCCCACAGCTCCTGGAGAACTCGTTAGGGAGGATCCATAGAGCGAACACAGCAATCAAGGTGGTCCCACAGATGCTCAATTGTAAGTCTGGGGATTTAGTGGACTAGGGCAGTACTTGGAAGACTTGGTCAAGCTCTTCCAACCAGTGTTGGACAGTTCAGTGTGTGACATGTTGCACTGTCTTGCTTTAAGATCCCATCCGCTCCAGGTTGAGGGTGCCTTCCACATGGATGAATGAGCTCAGAGAATGTCACGAAAACGTGACTGCCTTCATGAGCTACGTGCTACCGTCGTTGAAAGTAGGACTCGACTATGTATGTAAGTATTCTGACTTGTTCTTATGTAATGTTAATAATGTTGATAATGTTACCACCACCTTGAATGTGTAAGACCAAAGCCTTGTCTTAGAACTATCACAAATTGTGTCTCGGGCATCAGGCTTAAACCCTCCTGGAACAGGATTAGTTTTACATGGGGAGGCGAGGTAATGCAATTTGTACTGGCGTTTCTCAATGATTTTAGTCCTGTCTGAATGCACCATGACGCTCCCATGTCAGTAAAGATATATATATTCGGTTATATCCTGTGGAAAAGGAGTTTTTCAAAGTATGGAGGCGCTCCAGGAGGCATTTAGTTTCCTTGTGCATGGCATAGATACCTCGGGTCATTCAAGTTGTGCAACACTTACATCCAGAAAACGAGTCCAAGGCCTCCTCAGAGGTGCGCAGCTTCTGGCTGCTCAGGCAAGTCACTGTGTAGCGTAGCATGTAGCCTACATACATGTTATGAACATGCAGCTGCTAATTTTCAAACTAAATTAATATTTCATTATTAATGTAAATGGGTTATAAGATGGTTATCATCCTCTACTGTGTTAGTGATCACAGGACGCTGCTGATTGTATAGTTTGGGTTGGTGGACTGATTTGGATTTTGGGCGCGCGTTTTCTTGGAGGTGATGGCTGTGGGTAAATCGAGTAGCCACTCCCATCTCAGGCATTTATGCCGAGATTTCTTATCCTGTACGAATCTGTCATAAATTTTACAGACGTCCTGTAGTAAAACTCCCGTCTGAAAAGGCCTTGAGTATATGTAACCTTTTGGCGTAATAACCTTCTAGCAGCTTTTAGAGGCATTAAACACCTCATACTTCTGGTTCCTATCATCACCACGTTGAAAAGATCAGACTTTGAAATACGCATTTCTTTTCAAACTATTCCAAATGACTTTGTTTACATCTTAATGATTCGATTATGCAGAAAAATCTGTGGCATTCCCCTTCAAAGAGAATTTACAGAGGGAGTCAATTAGGGTGGCCACACGTCCGGTTTTAGGCTGGACAGTCCAGTCTTTCAACTCCCAGTCCTCCTTCCTGTGCAATACCTGGAATGACGCCTATTAGTCCTCTTTTCGGGATGGACTACTTCAAATGTTCAGTCGTGAACAATATTATGTGTGCCAGTGGCTCATGTCCATGTCAAAAGACATGCCTTGCATTTAATTGGTTTAACAAGATCATGTGACGTTGTGACTCGCCTACCGGCTAACCGCAGGTCAGCCCTCTAAATGCTAATTAGTTAGTAAGCTCCCATCTGACTCACAAATGTCATCCATTCCACCCAATTAGGTGAGTAAAGCAAACATTTATGTGTTATATAGGTAAGGTTATAACACATAAATGATGTCCTCCTTTTTGGGGTTATGAAAGTGGCTACCCCAGTGAGGAAAATAATAAGTATTATACTTTTTTGTTATTTTGAAACTGAAATCTTTCTTAAAATAATAAAGTAATGAATCATATTCAAGTTTATGGCTTTTGGAAATCAGATTGTCTTATAGTCGCTTAGCTATCAGTAACAGAACAGAAACATGTTAACCGGGGTGCCCAAACATTTGCATGACACTGTATATGCCAACTTGTTCTTCATAGCATGTAAGACAAACACAAGTAGCGTGTTCAGGCTGGCTTTTCAGACAGTGGATGAAAGCCAGGTAGCAGTAGTGTCAATCACCACTAATAATAAAAAATCACTTTATTATTACCAATTTTGGAGGAAACGGTTCTTTTGAACAACACAAAAAATGGTCCTTATTCAGAACATATTCTGTAGTTTCATCTCAGTGTCGTCACAAAGGGCAAGTCAACTTTATTTTTTATGTAAACAGTGTGTGCGAGCTCACCCAAATTGCTCTAGCTATTAGGGTGATTGTGGAGAATTGTCTGAATAATTGAGAGTGATTCATTTCACTCGTGAGCAATTGAAGAATATTTGATGTGTTGTTATCTCAGATCTCTTTGGTAGGCTATTGAACACGTGAGGCTCTCATTACCCAATGCCTCGTTTCACTTGGACGCACGCAAAAGCCAAGTTGAGTTTGAGAGGAGAGTGCAGGCAGTGCACAGAGCGCACACGCACGGTCTCTCCGCCGAAGAGGTGAAAGCCAGAGATGCATGCACGCACTCTCTTGTGAAATGCAAGCCGCGATCCACCTTGTCAAACATCATTTGACACCGTCGCTTCGGAAGACATAGAGTTATACATTACTTATCACCATGAAGTCATACAATCGTTCTTGCACGTTAAGCAGAGAGCCTTCATCAGACATCTCGCAATAATGTGTCAAGAGCTAATGTGAGTTGTGTGACACTGAACACAGGGAAAGAGAGGATACATCTTCTGTTGCAAGAAGACAGCCATGACAGGAGTCTTTGACAGTGTTTTAGAGCTTTGACTGGCCATTCCGATTACCGACCCTATCTTATACCGATCTGAATACCAAAGGCCATGGAACGCCTCAGACCACAAGGCTTGAGGTGGCTCAAATACTGGGGCAGTCCACTGCAGATTGGGCTGACATTAAGTTGAATATACAGGACTAAGTAAATGAAATACATGAAGAAACTGTATCTGCTTTGAAGCCAGTTTTTGCTCATACATTCCACTATAGTAGTGGGTGTTGTTAGCATTGCGTTATGGGTAGTGCTGCGGCAGGGGTACTTTAAAGTAGTAAAGTAGTGTAGTGAATGTGGACAGTGGACAGTGGTCATCAATAGAGCCCACCTGGAAGATGGCCTGGTATGCCTTGGGGCTGCCATGACGAGGCTAGAAGCCAAGGTCAGCATAAGAAGGCACGCAAAGAGGCAAGGCTGATGCAGCGAGGCTTGAGGCGATACACATGGCCGAAGATCAGGGCTCAGCACACATGTGCAGCAGTCTCGCTGGTGTCTATGGCGCAGTGGCCGGCCTAAAAATCGGAGAGGGACTTGAAGACCGGTGGTTCAATTGTGGCCCGTGCCGTTCAGCAAAGCGTCTTTAAATCCCCAAGGATACGAGGCTCCCTCTGATAGCACCTTCGGCCTTCATTTTTAAGTATGCAGCTTTTTCTGCATGCAAACAGTTTGCAGACTTATAACGCCCAAAGTACACACCAGAAACTCTCCTACAGAAACCCCTTTTATCAGCTGCCTGAAACCACTTGTTGGAATTCCAGCCCCTTTATCCGTTACAAGATGATGTCATCTTGTAACACGGCCCTTACTGCCCATCTACCAGCAACCTTGGGATGCCGTCTCACAGTGCACAGGGAGCAGTGCAAAGTATAAACCTATCACTCTGAAACGTCCTGCTTGAGTCTAGCTTGTGAAGGTTGATCGGATCAGCCAATTTTCCGGATCTGACTCTTGACTCGAACTGGCTCAAACCAACGTCATTATAAGAGCAGTCAAAGCATTGTGGAGACAGAACTTGCTACAGAATGCTGCTCTGGCAGTTGACCAGTTAGAACAAAGCAGGCAAACTGACCAATCATAGCCCTTTCTGACGAAAAACCCTGGGGCTTGATCTGGTTCCGTTCAGGCTTCTTAAATGTTGGTGCTATTCAGGAAACCAATTTGCTTTAGCACCAGCTTTTATTTGAACTAAGGAACATCAAAGGATACATCATCAACGTCAACAGAGAGTGCTGCACAACAGTAGTAAACAGTCCAAACAAGATGGCGGCACGTATAGATTACCTGCAAGCATTTGGCCTGTTATTCCACATGTTTGTTTGTACCCAGAAAACAAGTACGGATCAACTACTGGTGATAAAAAGACATAGAAGAGGTTCTTCAGCAGAACACTGGGTGTCGCTTCTTTTTCACGCCCATGAATGTCGTTGCAGTTCGCGCTGAAGAACTTAATATTCTTTGGTTCCAGGTGGGAACAAACTTTTTTTAGTGGAAATGCGCCGTACAGTTCAAAATTAGGTGCACAAACTGGAACGTAACCCATTCCACGTTTGTGGAAAAGGCCTATCAGAGCACACTGGGCTTATGGGGAACTTCTGTTTTTGCAATATGACTTGGCCTGAAAGAAAAAGAAAAGAAACTGCTACAATGTAAACATAACAGTGCGAAATATTGTTTTTTATGCGTTACTGTTAGAGTGAGGGGGACCTCTGAAGACGTCTGTCCCCGGGGGGGCCTTACAAAAACGTGCTCCACCGGCATTTGAACTTTAATCCAGAGGAGTCCACAGGTCAGGCATGAATACAACACGTAACTTATTAAGGACAATTCCTCTCTTAACAAACTGTCCCACAACATCCCAGAATGAAGAGTGCTTATTCATAGTGATCCAAGATCAGCAGTCCCACTCTCAGAGTACCCACATACCATTATACATTACCTTTGTTCCTCATTGCCAGACCAGAACCGGTCTCTGTTAATCCTATTGTAAGAGTTTGGCAACAAACTGACGAGCATTAGCTGCCTTCGTCTTCTTCTTCAGTAACTTCACTCCTGGTCCTCTCCCTGTTTTCTGGCATTAATTTAAAAAAAAATCACCTTTGGTCTTGAATAATCCATGCACAAAGCAAACATGCAGGCATGTTTTCCTGCTGCATATTGGAGCAGTCTGCTCATCTCCCAAGAGACTCTAACTCTCGTGTTTCTCTGCCCTTAGAGTGTGAATGGAGTGGAAGAAAAGGCCTGCCGGCGTGTCATCACGCATGACTGTTAAAATATTGGGACAGCAGAAGAGAGAGAGAAGGAGACGTACATACACAATTAGGGATCCAACGGCATGCACCTCAGCAGACACATTACAGTCTTTAAGACACGCACCCACCTCTTACGATGACAAATGGATACGCTCAGCACGCTCTTGCTGATAAGACCATATTACTTCTCATCGCTCTCTGAGAGCAAGTCAGGTCCAGAACTGCTTACATTCTCCACAGCTGTGTGCATTTTAAACAGCTTCTTAAGGAACGGGAAGTCACCTGAGAGACATTTGCGAGGAGAACAGACCCAAGCATGCCAATGTTTAGAATCAGCCCAGACTCTGGGGTTGACACACTCTTTCAATTAGGCCAAGTCCAAATATTTATGAGAAGAACATTTCCTCTCCACTCTGTGATCATGGATGGTGTGCGTGTGTATCTGTATGGGTATGTGTATAAGATGGGTCTGTCTGTGTTGTCTGATGGCGTTTGATGTGTGGTTCAGACAGAGGTAGCACACGGTGTTCGCCTCCTTGTAGACTTTGTCATCTCAGCGAAAGCAAATTTGTGTGCTTTGAAATTTTACATTTGCAGTTTACAAAGCCCTGCTAGTTGCTACATTCATCAGGCCGCTTTATAATGGTTTTCTGAGTCCAGTCCTGGAGTATATAACCTTAATTTGGCATTCACTGCACCATGAAACTACTGTTAGCTCTCCTTTGGGAAAGGGCAATTCAGAAGTCGAATCTGGGCAGTAGTTTCCTCTGAGGAGTTGCGATGATGTGGTGTATGTGGATAAAACTATCAATAAGACAGAATGCAGCCATGTGCAAATCATTTAAACCCTATATTTCATTGAAAACAGTAACACTTTTTTTTCTTTTTTTTTTCTCAACCTCATTGTAGTGCGTCAAAGTGTTTGTTTGTNTAAGACAGAATGCAGCCATGTGCAAATCATTTAAACCCTATATTTCATTGAAAACAGTAACACTTTTTTTCTTTTTTTTCCTCAACCTCATTGTAGTGCGTCAATGTGTTTGTTTGTTTATTCTATGTCTTATTTTTGGAAAACAATAAAAAAAAATATTCACAAAATCTAAAAAGAAAAAAGAAAACAGTAACATTTTACTAAATCATAAAATGCCCGTTTTGTATCATCGGAGTTTAAATAAACATGTTGAAGTTTAACTATTAGCTTCCCCGATAACAGCGCTACAGCCAGTATCTATGATATTTCCTAACTGGAGCGGAAGGTCTGTTTGTGTTTTAGCCTGTGATCCCGCCCACTTCCACCCCGGGTTGCCAGATATGACGCAAATTGGCGGGCAAACACAGCATGCTACATGCTACTGTAAACAAACTGGATCAACAGAGATAACGTTCGATTCTACCCAATCTAAAATGCTTCGGAATCCTTCTAAAAAGCCCCATGACCAGAGTCGAGTAAAACACGAATGAATACGGTGCTTACAAGCGTGAACATTAGCTGATCAGCTTAAAGTGTTGGACTCGTCGCTGCTTGCCACTGTCAAAGTTTATCGTCCCGTTAATCTTGCGTGTGTTCGTGTATGTTCAGTGTCCTCAACCTGGCAACCTGTGTGAGCGTGGAGTCTGGCGGATGAGAACGCAGGATGGACGACTCTCTCCGATGTTTTGAATTCGAACTGCAGTACCTATTTTAACTTCTTGCTGTCAGTATTACGTATAATACCTTCAAGATGTCCATTTTACTTTGATGCCAATAATTTAAAAAACTAAAAGTTGGGACGGGCCAGTGAAAGACTGGTGAACTTAGCTAATTAGATCAGGTCAGTAAAATGAGCGGGTATAAAAGAGTCGCCGCAGGCAAATACAAATTAGGGCCCATTCATTCATTTTGCATACAGTCCCAGTTGCATCACTGGGGAGGACCATCCTGCTCACGCAGGGAGTCGAAGGCCACAGATGGCTGTTGATTTTGGTCTACTTCACAGGCCTACTGTAGCAGATGTAAAATGCTGGTTTGCACATATTGCACATATTATTCATTATCTCTCATTATTAATTTACCATTCGTACGATGCTCATTGATTATGTACCACTGATACTTTCATTACTGTTTGCTTTCTTCCTAAGCTATGATGGAAATGCACCGGCACTGACTCGGATATTTCATGCTGTATTAGGAATGTAAACTGGCCTGGCTTCATCATATAACTTCAGGGGGTGTCCATGTGGAGCCTCCTGGCAGGAGAAAAAAGTTTCTGAAAAATGGAGACCATTTAAACACGCTAATAGTGCATAAGTGTCAGAGCAGGGAAGTCTGTCTGTGCAGAGCAGGGGTACTTTGTTCAGCAGGTCCATATACAGGTTCAGTACATACAGCTGATAAATTTAGAAGAGGTGGTACAGTGCAGTGAATGTCTCCAAAGCAGATATTAATGATTGGCTAAAAGGAGTGACTGCATTTGGGCGTGCCAAAAGCCATAGTGTGAAGGAAGTAGCTGAATCTGCAGGTGTATGGAATCGTACGGTCATACGGGTCTACCAACAGTGGCTAAAATCCCAGTCTACGGGGAATTCTCCTCGGAATTGTGCCAGGGAAGGCATCCACCAAATCTGGCTCAACTGCTCAATTCTGTGATGTAAGAGTGTCTGAACACTGATGTGGCCTACATCCAGAAACTTGTCCAGTACATGCCAAATCCAATCACAGCTGTTATTGGTGCTCGTGGAGGTTTTATAGACTATTAGGTACGTTTCAGTCACAGGGTGCAATGAATCTTCTGTTCCACATTAAATGCTACACCCGAATGTAACCACAGCACTAGGAAATAGGAAGCCGACTTCAGCTCCCACATCTTTAACAAGAACCTAAATAGTAGCTCACTCTGGCTCAGTGCAGGTAATTATGGAGTTGACCAAGTTGGGTTATCTTGCAGACGCACAACAACTTGAGCAAGCCCTACATGCACTGTATGTGATTGATTACTCAGTGTGTACATCACGGTGGTTTTCCAAGCTAAGCTCCACACCCAATCAGACTGAGTTACAATCAAGACTTTGGAATTTGGAGATCATGAATTTAAAAAAGAATCATTTAGTTTGGAAAAGCTGTGACCGTTAAAGAGAGATAGGCAGGCACAAACTGGCAAGGGCACATTTCACAAACCGGATTTTTGATGCCAAACATTTCTGCGGAAATAATTTTTGTCTGGAATTCCTGAGGTTTGTTCAGCATTTACTGTTGTTGTCCCAGTACTGACAGCTGGAAATGAGAAGCATGGGTTGTCCTGTGAAAGCTTGGAATAATGGGTAACACTGGGTTTACATTTATGTCATTGAAACATAGTAACAAATGTCAAAAAGCATCAGAAAAAATGTGATGGCTTTTTTTCCAAACTAGGACAATCAGTGGAAGATTTAGCACAGTTAAATATATGTTTATTTCCTGTGCAGGCCAGTCTATTAGTGTTCCCAAGTAACATGACAGATTCATATGTAAACTAAACACTGGCACAGGACAGCACTGGCACTAGCCCTATAGGCCTGTCATAAACACGTCAAACTTCAAAACCAGCACCTTTTAACAAGGGAACGAATACATTTCAGACTAACTGAGCCAAACTAAGCACCTTCTTATAGGGGTGCTGATCCATAATAACAAAGTGTCAAACAAAAAATATGAACAAGCTGTGTAGGGTAGCCGACTGTAACAACACTCTAAAAATCATTACACCGTTCCAGTCTATCTGACTAGCGACTCTATTAACAAGTGGAGTGCAGTCTTTACACGACTGTCACATGATACAAAACTGTGGAATAAAATCTCATGACATTAACATACAATAAGCATACGCTTAGAGTTTACTTCATTTTACCATGTTCAGAGATAAAAAGGTTTCATTACAATGCTGGTGCTATATTTAGTTAATTTACTATTTTAATTATTTATTATTATTATTATTTTTATTATTATTATTATTGTTGTTGTTGTTGTTATTATATTTTACTTGAATTAATTGATATTAATATTCTTTTTATGTATGTTTTTATTTATTTATTTATTTCTAAGATTCGTTTTATAGTTTTGTTTTGTTAGTGATTGTGCAATGCGCAACACTATTGTTATCTAAGGGGAATGTTTTATTACTTTGCAATGTGCAATATATTCTTATCCAATTTATGTTCTTCTTCTTCTTCTTCTTCTTCTTGGTCGAGAGATTGTCTCGCAGCTATTCCGCCTATTTACTGTACATCTGCACGACCAATATACACTGTTTCATATACACAGGTATCTATATCTCTATATCTTGTGGAACCTAAAATGATTTTAAAAGAACTGTGTGTCAAATATGATTTATGTTATTTTAATGCTAGCAACCTGAGAGGCCTTTCCAGTTTTCAAGCTGATGAAGATCAGCTGTACTGAATGCAGCAGGAACTGGGTGGTTTATGATCACTGTTTAAGGTTTTATTTGAAAAGGTTCACAATGGGTTTAAAAGTACTCATAGAATTCCTGGTTTAAAGGAATGAAAATATCCTGTTTAGCTTACTTTAACATGACAACTGGATGGTTATGCACCAAGAACACCATTGCAGCATGTAGTCCTACACAGTTCATTAAAAATGTGATTTTATAACATTACACTATTCATTGCTACAAATATAAGCTCACAAGACAAATAATGAGTCACCTTGTGTGTTTAAGGTGGTAGTAACTTCAAGCTCCTGCAGATGGCGCTGCACAAGGATGATGGGGCTGTAAACAGTGTGAGCAGATGTTAATGATTGGCTAAAAGGAGTGACTGCATTTGGGCATGCCAAAGACCATAGTGTGAAAGAAGTAGCTGAATCTGCAGGTGTATGGAAGCGTACGGTCATACAGCTCTACCAGCAGTGGCACAAATCCCAGTCTATAGGGAATTCTCCTCGGAATTGTGCCAGGGAAGGCATCCACCAAATCTGGCCCAACTGCACAATCCTTTGATGCAAGAGTGTCTGAACATTGATGTGGCCTACATCCAGACAATTAAGCATAAAAATGAACTTGTTCTCTCATTGGGTGAATAATCTCTTGTAGGCCAAATCAAACATTCATATAATAGTTATTATGCATCAACACCACTAAACACTAAGCCAATACTGGTTTGACACCAATACCAGTATACCAGCACTGACAAGCTATCGGCCAGCACTTGTGTGCCTGGTGTTGTTTCTCTGTTGTCCTCATTTAGCCCTTCCACTGCTGGACCCACCCATCCTCTCCCCCTCCTATCCTGTCCCACTGTTCATGTGGAGGGTTCAGTGTGGCACAAATGGACTGGCTACACGCTAGGCTTCATGAGGAGCCTCACCCTCCAATGAACATCGCCTGCCTCCAGTCTCTATGGCAGGGGGGCTTAATGGTTCTTCACGGCATGCTCACTGGCTTGCTCGCATGCTCTTTCTCTCTCTACCTAACCCCCCGCACCGCCACCCATCCAAACCTCTGAAAGGCCATATTGGCTACATCATATGTTAGCCACACCCCTCATCCGCTCCACAAATCAACAAAGAGAAAGCACACCCAGTTTTTGCCGCTTCTAATGCCGTCATGTCTTTAACCAATCAGCGTGATCAAACCCATCCTAGAGGCAACCGATTACTTGAATAAATAAATGATATGAAGAAAATGACTCACTTGTGGAAGCCTTGGGGTTGATTGATGGTTGACACGGCTGTAGCAGCTCCAGAGCTTGAATGCAGTCAGAATCAGCTTTGATCAGTTTGAAAGACCTTAAACAAAATAGAATGATGTTGTGATGAAATGTATTTGTGATTGTTTTATCTGTTTAATAATATTACTACCTTACTCTTAACCTTTATCGATGTATCTGACTGACCCAACAGCCACAATTGCGGACATTCAGCAAGCAGTGATGCCCTCCATGAGTCATCCTGTTAGTGCCAGCACCATTGGCAGACGGCTGCACAATGCAGGACTACATGTACACAGACCGTTACGACCACTGCCCTTAACACCACGTCAACGTCACCAAAGGCTGCAGACTGTCATGGAGTGACTCAGAATGGCAGCGGGTCATCTTCAGTGACGAGTCCCGCTTTTGTCTTGGTGGAGACGAAAAATGAATCCGTGTTTGGAGGTTTGTTGTCACGCATCACACGTCCAGAAGGCCTGGTGTCACTCCACCTCCACCCCTACTGCACAATCTGCAGGAGCTGTGTGAGAATATTCAAGCTGCATGGGATGGATTATCACAGGACACCATTAGCAACCTCTACAACTCCATCCCGAGACATCTGACACATTGTGTTAGCAAACATTGCAGCCCGACGCCATACTGAGAGACACTACTTCTGTCTGTGTATCTCAATAAATATTGCCCATATCAGTCTAAATGTATCATCATTTATTGTTCCTGGTAACCTTTATCTTCCTTCCCAATAGCACTGCAATCCCACACCTCCTTCTGGGTGCAGCTATTCTTTTGATGATGAGTGTTTTATAATAATAACATTTTTTAGACATCTGTCATCTCAAACGATGAACCATTTAGAATGAAACATTACCACATATCTTTGTATTAGTCCTTGCATTCTGAATATGATGTACACTACTGTAAACCTAGGGGTCCTTTCCTGTTTTCGACCTGATGAAGGTCAGCTGTACTGAATACTGCAAATGAGCAAAAACGTCCTGTTTTGCTTACTTCATGATGACAGGATGGTTATCCACCAAAAAACAAGATTAGCAAAGCTAAACAGCAAGGCATGGGTTGCTCGTGGCTTGGTGGTGGGATCTGCTGAAAGAAATGCTACATGGTCATGAAAGCACTGAGTATTGTAGAAGCTATGGAGGAGGCGGGGGGGCTCTACAGGAGTTAAGATGTGGCCGTCCCCCATCATGGCCCCCCGACCTTGTGACAAATTGCCCATGACGTGACTCTGCTAGCCAGGCACGGAAGGCCCATTCTCTCGCTTCCTCTGTTCCCTGTATCCTGCTTTTTCACTGGAACCTCCTGCTGTCCCACTGCCCGGCGCTCTAGTTTTAATATTTCTGTATCGCTGTGTCCTTATTAGGTACTAAACAAACATTCTAAACAAACATTTCTGTTACTGTGAATTACTAAGCAGGTACAAAAATGGCATGATTATTGATAGGCATTAGGTTAAAGATGACAAATTTCTAATATGTGAAGCAAGATTCCTTTCATTTCCAACTTTCCAGTTTCAAAGTAATTTAAAGCTATTAAAAAGGGTTCTGAAGCAAAAGTTAGGCACCATACATGTAGGAATATATGAAAACATAGAATATTGCAGTATTATGTTTTATTATACTGTATTGTTTCTCAAAGACACAGTATTAATCTTGTCAGTAGCTTATAATCAAAGACTTGTGGAAGACAGTGGTTCAATTTGTGTTGTGTTTAAACCCCCAACCAGTAGATGGCAGTGTTCTTTACCATTAGACGTATCCATTTCATTGTAAACATGTAGCGCAAGGGGCGCAATGCTAACGTTAGTATTGCACCCAAAAGGAAGTGTGGGATTGCAGTGCTATTGGGAAGGAACGCGGGACGTGTGATGTGTGACAACAAAGCATTCATCTTGGTGCTGACCACGGTGCCTCCACACACAGATTCGTTGGTCGTCTCCACCAAGACAAAAGCGGGACTCGTCACTGTAGATGACCCGCTGCCATTCTGAGTCACTCCATGACAGTCTGGCACGACACCATTGCAGTCTTTGGTGACGTTGACGTGGTGTTAAGGACAGTCGTCGTAGCAGTCTGTGTGCATGTAGTCCTGTGTCGTGCAGTCGTCTGCCAATGGTGCTGGCACTAACAGGATGATTCATGGAGGGCATCACTGCTTGTGGAATGTCCGCAGTCGTGGTTTTTGGATCAGTCAGGTACAGTGATAAGGCCCGTCCTTGCTTACGTCACATGCGTGGCGTGAAACTTGAATCATTTGCGTGTCTCGCGATGTCAAACACACCCACCAAGTTTCATTCCTGTGGGTTGATTCCTTCTGGGTGCAGCTATTTTTTGACAGTGAGTGTATTTTAATGTTCGGAGTGCAGGGCAGCTGTTTAGCCCATGGCTGATGGTTGTTGGGACAAGGTTTGAGGAGTCAGAGCACCTATTCCACGGGTTTGAGAGCCAAGCAATTATCTGGACGTCTGGAAACAGACATTGCATAAATGGCGGAACATGTTTTTTCTTCACGAGACGACTGAGGGGTCAGTTTGTTGTTGCTTTCATTGCTTCCACTCATTCTCCTGTTTTTTTGTTTTTGTTTTGAAAATGGCAGCATGAACAACTTTACATGGTGATGGCAGCACAAACACCATGCCACTTGGGTCACGGGTTCCATGCTTCCAGACCAGCAAGTTCATGGGGCTGGAACTCCCACCGATTTTGCTGGCCGCGAACCAGTTTTTTTGTGGTGAAAAAGCACAGAATGGTTCAAAGTCGGTGGAGCTATGCGAGATCAGATCTCTGGGGGTGCCCAAATGTTCTGCATGCTTCTTTCCTTCTCATTCCCCCTCTATAGTATAGTGTAGTTTGCAGAGGTTTGTTTGGAGAGGTCTGGATTTTCACACTGTTAATTTGTTATACGGTATTACAACTAATTAACCAACTATCTTAATGACTGAACTGTACAAAAGCTTTGAAAAGTAGCTGGAATTCCTCTTTAAGGAAAGTGACTAGTACTTTATGACTTTTGGCTGACATTTCATAATATTCCTGCTATCCATAATTACTGAATTTAGGAAAATGCTAATTATCCTATTAGCAAAATACAGCAACCAATAGTGATGGCAGAAAACTCCTGCTATTGCGTCCCATTCAGACAACAGCCATTAAGAGATAAAAGCGTTCATAATGTTGTAATCCAGTCCTAGCAAGTCGAGTAATGGCCAACTGAAGTCTTCGGCACACAGGGATATCATAACGAAACAACAAGCCCATTTCCATTCACACATCTGGTTTAAGCATTTAAGCAAATATTTTGAGTAGCTTTAAGTCCACATCGCGATGTGGCTGTAAATGTTCTTGACCCACATCTAATGTTCCTACTGGTAGCATTCGCTTCTCCTCAACCTGCGAGAAAGTAAAACAACAGTAAAAATCATTAGAACATTATTTATCGGCATTCCGGCGGATGGAATCCGAGGTGCCAGTTGTGGAGCGCGAGATGTGTCGTGGGGAATGTGAAGGATTCCGGCTGGTATGAAGAAAATCCTTCCAGCACTTATTGTTCTGGGAGACCTACCAAGGCGTGGAAAGGGAGGAGGTGGCAGGTGCCGAGGGAAAGCAAGAGTGATATGAGGTGTGGTGAAGAGAAGAAGGCAGGGAAAAGAACAGGGGGGGGAAAAAAAAGCAGAGCAGAGGCCAAAGACTGGAATGGAAGCTTCCAAAAACGATGAGAAGAAAAGGGGAGGAGGAAAAAGAGGAGAAGGGAGAGAGAGAGAGAGAGGGAGAGAGAGTAGGAGAGGAAAAAAAGACCAGAAGGATTATGAAGAGGAGTAAATGAGGGGAAGAGTGCGAGATGGAGGAGAAAAGCAAACACATTTTTAAGTTATGAAGGTCCAGCTAGCGTGTTTGTTCAGATGGTTTTGCTCACGCTGAAGAGGGGGTTCTGGATCAAAAGGCCGTGTCGCTCTGAAATGGAGCGTGAACGTAAGTGATGTCGCTCCTGCTCTCTCCTTCTTTAATAACTCAACTCTATCGGCCCACCGAGCCGCTGTGAAAACACGGCCAGTGACAATATCCATGGAACGTTTTAAATCAGTTAGCTAAAGCCACAAGGCCCGCTTGCTCTTAACCCTCCGTGTCGAGGACGCCTTCGCCGCCTGCGTCTGCTCCCACTGACCATGCTGTGGAGAGGTCAGGTGCTGGGCAGGAAAGGCAGGGCCGAGAACCTGGATCTCTTCACAGAAAGGAGGTTCTGGTTTTGTTCCCTCCCGCACAATTCCAGCCTTTTCAACCTACTCCCTGTCTGCAGTGATACTGTCAGTTACAATGGACGAACCTTTGCACTGACCTGTCCCACTTGCGCACGTCTAGTTGTGTCCTCCCAACAAAAGCTTTTCCCCCCCAAAGTTCTCACTGACATTTTGTTCATTATAGAGACATTAACATTTCCCCAAACTCACCTTCGCTGCCTCGCAAATTATAGCCATCATATGATATCATACATAATCACTAATAAATAAAACCTACACTGAATATGATAAAGGGAAGTTTAAAAACAGAGCTTCCAAAAACTGGAGTTCAAAATCCCAGCAACCTCGTGCTAGACCACCAAAACTGTCCCCATCAGATAAAGACCACTTAAAGGAGCCATTTCTAAGATCATGCAACCCGACAAATTCCTACTCCAAGCAATAGGCGGCAAAGTATCACCAGATAGTTGTGGTGTCCACCCAAATCATAAGATCACAGTCCCCCCGCCTTAGCAGTAACATCGCTTTACTTACCAGTCTGGAAGAAACGTGTTGAGTTCAGCATCAAACTTCATCCCTGAACATCGCCAACAGCCTCTCCAGTGGTGGAAAGCAGCACCAATGTTAACTCTTCTTCTGTTTCTATTGATATCACTTCTTTTGTTTGCTGCTGAACGTGGTTTCTTGCCAAGATCGGGTGGCGGTGACTGCGGCGGTGGCTTGCCAAGACCTTCAGCCATCGTCGTGTTTACTGCTCCTTTCATTGGCTACCTGCCCTTAAATGATCTAACAGGGAGCAGCAGCTTCAACATGACTGATAAGAGGTTAGAATATGCTGTCGGGGGAGCAGCGGACTTCTTCATCCTCTCATGTTGGACTGATGCCACTCCTACAGCACTACAGTGACACGCTATCGCCTCTTCAGGTACAAAGTGCAGTGCAGTGCACATACTAGGGGGCAGTGAGCACACGTGCCCGGAGAGGTGGGCAGCCCTATTCACGGCCCCGGGGAGCAGTTGCGAGGTAAGTGCCTTGCTCAAGGGCATGTTCAGTTGTGTCCTTCAGTTCAGGGAATCTAACCTGCGACCCTCTGATCACAAGGCTGGTTAACTAACCTCCAGCCCTCAGTTAGCTGGTTAGCATGCTAACTTCAGTAGATATCTCTGCAACATGACACACAGACGCCTTTGATGCACCCTCAAAAATGATTACCTCCTCTCATTCTGTTGATACTTAATTCAGGAATGTTTTAAACAATAACTCTTACATATGGCTCCTTTAAAGCTATCATCTTTAAGAGGGCGGAGGAAATCAAGCTTCACTGTCGCTTCAGACCTGAGAAATTTGTGGTATCTCTGTTCATGCTGTCACTGTGAGGTGACACTTCAATGCCATGCATCCGACGTGTAGGATGTGTAGTTGTCAGAAAGCCCTCAGTGAGAAAAGGAAATGGGCAAGAAATAAATCTGCACCAAAACATCAAACTGGGTATCAGAGAGGTTTTATGGAGGTTTTGTATACTAAGGTTGAAGTATAAGGTTGAACTCTGCAGTCCTGAGAGCAAGTCTCCTGCAAAGAATGGAAGGATAAATCTTTTTTTCGGGGCAGTTGGGAACAAAAGTGTAGGTTCTAACTTCTGCACAGTACTTAAAACACCTCAATAGGCAGTCACGGAGTCCAGTAAATACCAATACTGACAGTACTGTACTGTAGATATACTGAGTATCCTACATGAAGTACTAATGTTGGTAAATGAGGAACAAGGGCAGTATGAAGTAGACTAAATAGGTGAGGCTACGGTGACCGAGACGTGCAAAACAAATTAACATTTCAGAAAACAAAATTACAAAAATGAAAAGAAAAAAAAATTTACAAACGAAAAAGAAATTACATTCAAGAAAACAACATTACAAAGGAAAAAAAAAAAAACTTTACAAGGGCAAAAAAAATTAATACATTTCAGAAAAAGTAAAAAACACTTTTACCAACTGTGAATTCTGACGGAAAGGGTAGGTCTAACACACAAGAAGTGCTTGTTGCGGACCCTAGTCAATCAAACTGCTTGGCGGTGGTAGAGTGAGTGTAGTGTGGGATGGTGACAACTCTAAAGCATGTTTTGTCCATTTTTAGGTCTTTAGAGTTTTTAAAAGAGCAGACGGAAGAAAGAGATGAACAGGTGACGTCTAAACCACTTGGAGTTGGAAATATTAACGAAAGTAAGTGGGCTGTAACGCTAGCTATAGTGGATAACCAGCTAGCTGAATTAAAATGCGTGTCACAAAATGGACAAATCATGCTTTAGCATTGTCACCAACCCAAACTCCACTCACTCTACCACCGCAAAACAGTTTGATTGTCCGCAACAAGCACTTCCTGTGTGTTAGACCTACCCTTTCCGTCAGAATTCGTAGTTTGTGTTTGACGTCTTGTAAATTAGTTTTTATTTTTGTAATTTTGTTTTCTGAAATGTTAATTTGTTTTGCACTTCTCCGCCACCGAATGAGGCCAGTCATTCTCTGAGTAGAGTGTTTTTGAGACATTTCCTGCCATTCAGAGGAATTCATCTTCCGCATTTACCCCATCTGTTAAGTGAAACACCCACATATACACACACACACACACACACACACACACACACACTAGTGAACACACACTAAGGGGCAGTGAGCACACTTGCTCAGAGCCCGGAGCAGTTGGGGGTTAGGTGCCTTGCTCAAGGGCACTTCAGTCGTTACTGTTGGTTCAGGGAATCAAACCAGTGACCTCCGGTGACAAGGCTGGTTCCCTAACCTCCAGCCCAAGACTGCCCCAAAAACTTTGGCAGCGGTGGGAATCCATGCCTCCAGAGAGACTGAAGTGGACTGGTGGTGGATGAAGATGACTTGATGAGCTCCATGAGTAGGGTGTTCGTCTCCCTTTGCACCCCCCCCACCCCAGAAAGAACCCAAGGATGGCTTGCACATGTGGCCAAGTTTTATTTCAGCTTTAAGGAGCACTGGAAGTGCAGCAGATGTGGTCAGATGCATGACTATGTAAACACACTTACGTATTGTACCCTCACACACACACACACACACACACACACACACACACACACACACACACAGGCTGGTCAAGTAGCAGAGAACCTTTCTTTACCTTGAATATGATCTGAAGTATTTAGAAATAGAACAAACTGGCAGCTATAAATTATATATCATGCTCTCAATTAACTGGGATCAATGGTGCAAAATACAGGTGGGTCTTAGTGGGTCTCTGGGACCTGATTAACCTTAACTGACCCCTTGACTGACCCCTGCGTTATGGTAAAACAGACACACCAGTAGAGATTCAGGGAAAGGCCATTGCTTTTCCTGCTTCACTTACCCATCGGCAGCCAGCCAATGCTGGATTAGCCCGTCAACATGAGACCCCCTGACTGCCAGGGGGTATTTTTGCACACTGTTTGTATCCTTCTAGAAAGTTTGAACAGGCAGGGCTGGGTTCCCAAACAGCATCTGTGCACCAAGTTGATTCTTAAGTGGTAGAGTGAGCATTACACCGAACACTCACTCTCTACCAAATAAGATGATCTCAACACTTACAGGCTTTTGCGAAGCTGGGCCAAAGGTTAACCAGCCGAAACACAAAACATTTCGAGTTTGGTAATTTGCTGCATATCTTCTCTTCTACTGGAGGCCAAGTCTTCCAGGCATGAAAGTTACACAGAAGGTCAATGTGCACTGACGCTATGAGCATAATGTAGTTACACAGTGATGGAAACTAATAACCCAACAATGAGCGCCGCAAACACAGCATGCCTAAGATGTCACACAGACTTCACGTCATGTCCAATTGTTAAATCAATCTTAAATAGATTTGAATATCATCACTGTCCAATGAAAATCATGTATCTCTATTTTTGTCCATTTTTACTTTTATGCATCATTTGAACACAGCAGATGCCGTTTACACAAATTCCGTGATGAATGGACCCACAGAAATGGCCCAAATTTGCTTGGAAAAAAGTCTGCTTCCACTGACTTACATTAAAGTTCAATGAGTTTGCTCTCTCCCATAAAGCTGCCATTTTGGAAATACTTGCTTTTCTTTGGACAGTGATTATATATTATATATTATGAGTTTGTACATTCCGGGTTAAATCACTTGTTTTGTCATTTTTATTAGTGAAAATAAGTTAACACCTCTCCGACAAAGGACACACTGCAATATGGAAATTGCTGCAAATAGTAGTGCACAATTTCTGTTTATTCTGAATTAAACATATTGGAAAAGAACTAAAACGTGTCATCACCATCCAAAGAGAAACAAGTATCTCCAAAATGGTAACATTACAGAGGAGTTATTTACTTTCAGTGTAAAAAAGACTTTATTCCAAGCAAATCTGGACAATTCTGGTGGTCCAATCATCATGAAATATCCACACTAATGAGAAGAGCAGCTACCTTGCTCCACTAATATAGCAAAGTGAAAACAGAAAAAAGTGGAGATACATGATTGTGTTTGGGCAGCGATGATATATTATGAACCTTTTACATACACGCCACATTTAATGCTTTAATTTTTCATTTACTGTTAAATCCAGCAAATAAACAGAAAATATACATTCAAATGTGCAGGAGTGTGTTATCTGTACAGTGTGGGTATTTTAACTTAGTGGGGGCCAAACTTTGCATATGAATGTGATAATAAAATAACAGCAAATCACTGAAAGAATAAGGTTGCTTTGGGGAACCCCCCCTCCCCCCCCCACGTACCTCTCTGTCATGAATGGCTTTCAAAAAATATGTTATAGGTCACAACCTACTTCAGAATCAGAATCAGAATCAGAATCTCTTTATTCACCAAGTATGTTACACATACAAGGAATTTGTCTTGGTGAGAGCAACACGTATGACAAGTAACAAAAAACAAGTAACAAAAACACAGAACACAGATTATTTACAGTATTAAACTAAAGGAAAATTACACTAAACAATAAATA